>JANJGK010000257.1:0-600000 GCA_039081455.1 Macrobrachium rosenbergii | reverse complement strand
CGACGCAACTGGCACAAGTTTGTTCGATGCAACTGGCACAAGTTTGTTTAACACAACTGGCACAAGTTTGTTCGACCCAACTGACACAAGTTTGTTTGACGCAACTGGCACAAGTTTGTTTGATGCAACTGGCACAAGTTTCTTTGACTAAACTGGCACAAGTTTGTTTGACGCAATGGGCACAAGGATGTTCTACGCAACTGGCACATGTTTGTTCTATGCAACTGGCACAAGTTTGTTTGATGCAACTGGCACAAGTTTTTTTATGCAACTGGCAGAAGGTTGTTTGACGCAACTGGCACAAGTTTGTTCGACGCAACTGGCCCAAGTTTGTTTGACGCAACTGGCACAAGTTTGTTAGACGCAACTGGTACAAGTTTGTTCGAGGTAACTGGCACAAGTTTTTTCAACTCAATTGGCACAAGTTTGTTTGATGCAACTGGCACAAGTTTGTTTGACGCAACTGGCACAAGTTTGTTTGACGTAACTGGCGCAAGTTTGTTTGACGCAACTGGCACAAGTTTATTTCACGCAACTGGCACAAGTTTTCTCGACGCAACTGGCACAAGTTTGTTTGACGCAACTGGCTCAAGTTTGTTTGACGCAACTGGCACAAGTTTTTTCGACTCAATTGGCACAAGTTTGTTTGATGCAACTAGCACAAGTTTGCTTGACGTAACTGGCACAAGTTTGTTTGACGTAACTGGCGTAAGTTTGTTTGACGCAACTGGCACAAGTTTATTTCACGCAACTGGCACAAGTTTTCTCGACGCAACTAGCACAAGTTTGTTCGACGCAACTGGCTCAAGTTTGTTTGACGCAACTGGCACAAGTTGTTTTGACGCAACTGGCACAAGTTTTCTCGACGCAACTGGCACAAGTTTGTTCGCCGTAACTGGCACAAGTTTGTTCGACGCCACTGGCACAAGTTTGTTCGAAGCAACTGGCACAAGTTTGTTTGACGCAACTGGAACAAGTTTGTTTGACGCAACTGGCACAAGTTTGTTCTACGCAACTGGCTCAAGTTTGTTCTACGCAACTGGCACTAGTTTGTTAAACGCAACTAGCACAAGTTTGTTGTATGCAACTGACACTAGTTTGTTCTTCGCAACTGGCATAAGTTTGTTTGACGCAACTGGCACAAGTTTGTTCTACGCAACTGGCACAAGTTTGTTGGACGCAACTGGCACAAGTTTGTTCTACGCAACTGGCACAATTTTGTTGGATGCAACTGGCACAAGTTTGTTCGACGCAACTGGCACAAGTTTGTTCGACACAACTGGCACAAGTTTGTTCGACGCAACTGGCACAAGTTTGTTCGAAGCAACTGGCACAAGTTTGTTCGACGCAACTGGCACAAGTTTGTTCAACACATCTGGCACAAGTTTGTTTGACGCAACTGGCACAAGTTTGTTTTCGCAACTTGTACAAGTTTGTTTGACGCAACTGGCAAAAGTTTGTTTGACGCAACTGGCACAAGTTTGTTTGGCGCAACTGGCACAAGTTTGTTAGACGTAACTAGCCCAAGTTTGTTTGACGCAACTGGCACAAGTTTGTTAGACGCAACTGGCACAAGTTTGTTCGACGCAATTGGCACAAGTTATTTCGACTCAATTGGCACAAGTTTGTTTGATGCATCTGGCACAAGTTTGTTTGACGCAACTGTCACAAGTTTGTTTGACTCAACTGGCACAAGTTTGTTTGACGCAACTGGCACAAGTTTATTTGATGCAACGGGCACAACTTTTCTCGGCGCAACTGGCACAAGTATGTTCTACACAACTGGCACAAGTTTGTTCTATGCAACTTGCACAAGTTTGTTCTACGCAACTGGCACAAGTTTGTTCTATGCAACTGGCACAAGTTTGTTCTACGCAACTGGCACAAGTTTGTTCTACACAACTGGCACAAGTTTGTTCTATGCAACTGGTACAAGTTTGTTCGACGCAACTGGCACAAGTTTCTTCGACGCAACTGGTACAAGTTTGTTGGACGCAACTGGCAAAAGTTTGTTCGAACCAACTGGCACAAGTTTGTTCGCCGTAACTAGCACAAGTTTGTTCGAAGCAACTGGCACAAGTTTGTTTGATGCAACTGTCACAAGTTTGTTCTACTCAAATGGCACAAGTTTGTTTGACGCAACTGGCACAAGTTTGTTCTACGCAACTGGCACAAGTTTGTTCTACGCAACTGGCACAAGTTTGTTCTACGCAACTGACACAAGTTTGTTCTACGCAACTTACACAAGTTTGTTCTATGCAACTGGCAGAAGTTTGTTCTACGTAACTGGCACAAGTTTGTTCTATGCAACTGGCACAAGTTTGTTCTACGCAACTGGCACAAGTTTATTCTACGCATCTGGCACAAGTTTGTTCTATCCAACTGACACTAGTTTGTTTTACGCAACTGGCACAAGTTTGTTTCACATAAGTGGCACAAGTTTGTTCTACCCAACTGAAACAAGTTTGTTCGACGCAACTGGCACAAGTTTGTTCTACGCAATTGACACAAGTTTGTTTGACACAACTGGCAGAAGTTTGTTCAACGCAACTGGCTCAAGTTTGTTTGACGCAACTGGCAAACGTTTGTTCGACGAAACTGGCACAAGTTTGTTCGACGCAACTGGCACAAGTTTGTTCGATGCAACTGGCACAAGTTTGTTTAACGCAACTGGCACAAGTTTGTTCGACTCAACTGGCACAAGTTTGTTTGACGCAACTGGCACAAGTTTGTTTGACGCAACTGGCACAAGTTTGTTTGACATAACTGGCACAAGTTTGTTTGACGCAACTGGCACAAGGTTGTTCTACGAAAGTGGCACAAGTTTGTTCTACGCAACTGGCACAAGTTTGTTTGATGCAACTGGGACAAGTTTGTTTGATGCAACTTGCAGAAGTTTGTTCGATGCAACTGGCACAAGTTTGTTTGACGCAACTGGCACAAGTTTGTTCGACGTAACTGGCACAAGTTTTTTCGACTAAATTGGCACAAGTTTGTTTGATGCAACTGGCACAAGTTTGTTTGACGCAACTTGCACAAGTTTTTTTGACGCAACTGGCACAAGTTTATTTGACGCAACTGGCACAAGTTTTCTCGACGCAACTGGCACAAGTTTGTTCGCCGTAACTGGCACAGGTTTGTTCGACGCAACTGGCACAAGTTTGTTTGACGCAACTGGCACAAGTTTGTTTGACGCAACTGGCACAAGTTTTCTCGACGCAACTGGCAAAAGTTTCTTCGCCGTAACTGGCACAAGTTTGTTCGACGCCACTGGCACAAGTTTGTTCGAAGCAACTGGCACAAGTTTGTTTGACGCAACTGGCACTAATTTGTTCTATGCAACTGGCACAAGTTTGTTCTACGTAACTGGCACAAGTTTGTTCTACGCAACTGGCACAAGTTTGTTGTATGCAACTGGCACTAGTTTGTTCTACGCAACTGGCATAAGTTTGTTTGACGCAACTGGCACAAGTTTGTTCTACGCAACTGGCACAAGTTTGTTGGACGCAACTGGCACAAGTTTCTTCTACGCAACTGTCACAAGTTTGTTGGACGCAACTGGCACAAGTTTGTTCGACGCAACTGGCACAAGTTTGTTCGACGCAACTGGCACAAGTTTGTTCGACGCAACTGGCACAAGTTTGTTCGACGTAACTGGCACAAGTTTGTTCGATGCAACTGGCACATGTTTGTTCAACACATCTGGCGCAAGATTGTTTGACGCAACTGGCATAAGTTTGTTTTCGCAACTTGTACAAGTTTGTTTGACTCAACTGGCACAAGTTTGTTTGACGGAACTGTCACAAGTTTGTTTAGCGCAACTGGCACAAGTTTGTTTGACGCAACTGGCACAAGTGTGCTCGACGCAACTGGCACAGGTTTGTTTGACGCAACTGGCACAAGTTTGTTTGACGCAACTGGCACAAGGTTCTTCTACGCAACTGGCACAAGTTTGTTCTACGCAACTGGCACAAGTTTGTTTGACGCAACTGGCACAAGTTTGTTCGACGCAACTGGTACAAGTTTGTTTGACATAACTGGCACAAGTTTGTTAGACGCAATTGGCACAAGTTTGTTCGATGTAACAGGCACAAGTTTTTTCAAGTCAATTGGCACAAGTTTGTTTGACGCAACTGGCACAAGTTTGTTCTACGCAACTGGCACAAGTTTGTTCGGCGCAACTGGCTCTAGTTCGTTCGACGCAACTGGCACAAGTTTGTTCGACGCAACTGGCACAAGTTTGTTCAACACATCTGGCACAAGTTTGTTTGACGCAACTGGCACAAGTTTGTTTTCGCAACTTGTACAAGTTTGTTTGACGCAACTGGCACAAGTTTGTTTGATGCAACTGGCAGGAGTTTGTTTGGCGCAACTGGCACAAGTTTGTTCGACGCAACTAGCCCAATTTGTTTGACGCAACTGGCACAAGTTTGTTAGACGCAACTGGCACAAGTTTGTTCGACGCAACTGGCACAAGTTTCTTCGACTTAATTGGCACAAGTTTGATTGACGCAACTGGCACAAGTTTGTTTGATGCAACTGTCACAAGTTTGTTTGACTCAACAGGCACAAGTTTGTTTGACGCAACTGGCACAAGTTTATTTGACGCAACTGGCACAACTTTTCTCGGCGCAACTGGCACAAGTATGTTCTACACAACTGGCACAAGTTTGTTCTATGCAACTTGCACAAGTTTCTTCTACGCAACTGCCACAAGTTTGTTCGACGCAACTGGCACAAGTTTGTTCTACGTGACTGGCACAAGTTTGTTCTACGCAACTGGCACAAGTTTGTTCTACTCATCTGGCACAAGTTTGTTCTATGCAACTGGCACAAGTTTGTTCTACGCAACTGGCACAAGTTTATTCTACGCATCTGGCACAAGTTTGTTCTATTCAACTGACACTAGTTTGTTTTACGCAACTGGCACAAGTTTGTTTCACGCAACTGGCACAAGTTTGTTCTACCCAACTGACACAAGCTTGTTCGACGCAACTGGCACAAGTTTGTTCTACGCAAGTGACACAAGTTTGTTGGACACAACTGGCACAAGTTTGTTCAACACAACTGGCACAAGTTTGTTTGACGCAATTGGCGCAAGTTTGTTCGATGCATCTGGCACAAGTTTGTTCGACGCAACTGGCACAAGTTTGTTCGATGCTTTTGGCACAAGTTTGTTTAACGCAACTGGCACAAGTTTGTTCGACCCAACTGGCACAAGTTTGTTTGACGCAACTGGCACAAGTTAGTTTGACGCAACTGGCCCAAGTTTGTTTGACCAAACTGGCACAAGTTTGTTAGATGCAACTGGCACAAGTTTGTTCAACGTAACTGGCACAAGTTTTTTCGACTCAATTGGCACAAGTTTTTTTGACGCAACTGGCGCAAGTTTGTTTGACGCAACTTGCACAAGTTTGTTTGACGCAACTGGCACAAGTTTATTTGACACAACTGGCACAAGTTTTCTCGACGCAACTGGCACAAGTTTGTTCGCCGTAACTGGCACAGGTTTGTTCGACGCAACTGGCACAAGTTTGTTTGACGCAACTGGCACAAGTTTTTTTGACGCAACTGGCACAAGTTTGTTCTACGCAAGTGACACAAGTTTGTTGGACACAACTGGCACAAGTTTGTTCAACGCAACTGGCACAAGTTTCTTTGACGCAACTGGCACAAGTTTCTTTGACGCAAGAGGCACAAGTTTGTTTGACACAACTGGCACAAGTTTTTTTTTACGCAACTGGCACAAGTTTTCTCGACGCAACTGGCACAAGTTTGTTTAATGTAACTGGCACAAGTTTGTTTGACGTAACTGGCACAAGTATGTTCGACGTAACTGGCACAAGTTTGTTTGAAGCAACTGGCACAAGTTTCTTCGACGCAACTGGCACAAGTTTGTTCGACGCAACTGGCACAAGTTTGTTTGGCGCAACTGGCACAAGTTTGTTCTACGCAACTGGCACAAGTTTGTTCTATGCAACTGGCACTAGTTTGTTCAATGCAACTGGCATAAGTTTGTTTGACGCAACTGGTACAAGTTTGTTCGACGCAACTGGCACAAGTTTCTTCGACGCAACTGATACAAGTTTGTTGGACGCAACTGGCAAAAGTTTGTTAGACGCAACTGGCACAAGTTTGTTCGACGTAACTGGCACAAGCTTTTTCGACTCAATTGGCACAAGTTTGTTTGACGCAACTGGCACAAGTTTGTTTGACGCAACTTGCACAAGTTTTCTCGACGCAACTGGCACAAGTTTGTTCGCCGTAACTGGCACAGGTTTGTTCGACGCAACTGGCACAAGTTTGTTTGTCGCAACTGGCACAAGTTTTTTTCACGCAACTGGCACAAGTTTTCTCGACGCAACTGGCACAAGTTTGTTCGCCGTAACTGGCACAAGTTTGTTCGACGCCACTGGCACAAGTTTGTTCGAAGCAACTGGCACAAGTTTGTTTGACGTAACTGGCACTAATTTGTTATATGCAACTGGCACAAGTTTGTTCTACGCAACTGGCAGAAGTTTGTTCTACGCAACTGGCACAAGTTTGTTGTATGAAACTGGCACTAGTTTGTTCTACGCAACTGGCATAAGTTTGTTTGACGTAACTGGCACAAGTTTGTTGGACGCAACTGGCACAAGTTTCTTCTACGCAACTGTCACAAGTTTGTTGGACGCAACTGGCTCAAGTTTGTTTGACGCAACTGGCAGAAGTTTGTTCAACGCAACTGGCACAAGTTTGTTCGACGCAACTGGCACAAGTTTGTTCGATGCAACTGGCACAAGTTTGTTCGACGCAACTGGCACAAGTTTGTTCTACCCAACTGACACAAGCTTGTTCGACGCAACTGGCACAAGTTTGTTCTACGCAAGTGACACAAGTTTGTTGGACACAACTGGCAAAAGTTTGTTCGAACCAACTGGCAAAAGTTTGTTTGACACCACTGGCACAAGTTTGTTCGACACAACTGGCACAAGTTTGTTTGACGCAACTAGCACAAGTTTGTTTGACGCAACTGGCACAAGGATGTTCTATGCAACTGGCACAAGTTTGTTCTACGTAACTGGCACAAGTTTGTTTGATGCAACTGGCACAAGTTTGTTCTACGCAACTGGCACAAGTTTGTTCGATGCAACTGGCACAAGTTTGTTCGCCGCAACTGGCCCAAGTTTGTTTGACGCAACTGGCACAAGTTTGTTAGACGCAACTGGCACAAGTTTATTCGACTCAACTGGCACAAGTTTCTTCGACTCTATTGGCACAAGTTTGTTTGACGCAACTGGTACAAGTTTGTTTGACGCAACTGTCACAAGTTTGTTTGACTCAACTGGCACAAGTTTGTTTGACGCAACTGGCACAAGTTTATTTGACGCAACTGGCACAACTTTTTTCGACGCAACTGGCAAAAGTATGTTCTACACAACTGGCATAAGTTTGTTCTATGCAACTTGCACAAGTTTGTTCTACGCAACTGGCACAAGTTTGTTCTACGCAACTGGCACAAGTTTGTTCTACGCAACTGGCATAAGTTTGTTCTACGCAACTGACACAAGTTTGTTCGACGCAACTGACACAAGTTTGTTCTACGCAACTGACACAAGTTTGTTTGACACAACTGGCAGAAGTTTGTTCAACGCAACTGGCACAAGTTTGTTTGACGCAACTGGCGCAAGTTTGTTCAACGCAAGTGGCACAAGTTTGTTCGACGCAACTGGCACAAGTTTGTTCGATGTAACTGGCACAAGTTTGTTTAACGCAACTGGCACAAGTTTGTTCAACCCAACTGGCACAAGTTTGTTTGACGCAACTGGCACAAGTTTGTTTGACACAATTGGCACAAGTTTGTTTGACGCAACTGGCACAAGGTTGTTCTACGAAACTGGCACAAGTTTGTTCTACGCAACTGGCACAAGTTTGTTTGATGTAACTGGCACAAGTTTGTTTGATGCAACTGGCAGAAGTTTGTTTGAGGCAACTGGCACAAGTTTGTTCGGTGCAACTGGCCCAAGTTTTTTTGACGCAACTGGCACAAGTTTGTTAGACGCAACTGGCACAAGTTTGTTCGACGTAAATGGCACAAGTTTTTTCGACTCAATTGGCACAAGTTTGTTTGACGCAACTGGCACAAGTTTGTTTGACGCAACTTGCACAAGTTTTCTCGACGCAACTGGCACAAGTTTGTTCGCCGTAACTGGCACAGGTTTGTTCGACGCAACTGGCACAAGTTTGTTTGTCGCAACTGGCACAAGTTTTTTTCACGCAACTGGCACAAGTTTTCTCGACGCAACTGGCACAAGTTTGTTCGCCGTAACTGGCACAAGTTTGTTCGACGCCACTGGCACAAGTTTGTTCGAAGCAACTGGCACAAGTTTGTTTGACGTAACTGGCACTAATTTGTTATATGCAACTGGCACAAGTTTGTTCTACGCAACTGGCAGAAGTTTGTTCTACGCAACTGGCACAAGTTTGTTGTATGAAACTGGCACTAGTTTGTTCTACGCAACTGGCATAAGTTTGTTTGACGTAACTGGCACAAGTTTGTTGGACGCAACTGGCACAAGTTTCTTCTACGCAACTGTCACAAGTTTGTTGGACGCAACTGGCTCAAGTTTGTTTGACGCAACTGGCAGAAGTTTGTTCAACGCAACTGGCACAAGTTTGTTCGACGCAACTGGCACAAGTTTGTTCGATGCAACTGGCACAAGTTTGTTCGACGCAACTGGCACAAATTTGTTCGATGCAACTGGCACATGTTTGTTCAACACATCTGGCACAAGATTGTTTGACGCAACTGGCATAAGTTTGTTTTCGCAACTTGTACAAGTTTGTTTGACTCAAAGGGCACAAGTTTGTTTGACGGAACTGTCACAAGTTTGTTTGGCGCAACTGGCCCAAGTTTGTTTGACGCAACTGGCACAAGTTTGTTAGACGCAACTGGCACAAGTTTATTCGACTCAACTGGCACAAGTTTCTTCGACTCAATTGGCACAAGTTTGTTTGACGCAACTGGTACAAGTTTGTTTGACGCAACTGTCACAAGTTTGTTTGACTCAACTGGTACAAGTTTGTTTGACGCAACTGGAACAAGTTTATTTGACGCAACTGGCACAACTTTTCTCGACGCAACTGGCAAAAGTATGTTCTACACAACTGGCACAAGTTTGTTCTATGCAACTTGCACAAGTTTGTTCTACGCAACTGGCACAAGTTTGTTCTACGCAACTGGCACAAGTTTGTTCTACGCAACTGGCATAAGTTTGTTCTACGCAACTGACACAAGTTTGTTCGACGCAACTGGCACAAGTTTGTTCTACGCAACTGACACAAGTTTGTTTGACACAACTGGCACAAGTTTGTTCAACGCAACTGGCACAAGTTTGTTCAACGTAACTGGCGCAAGTTTGTTCGACGCAACTGGCACAAGTTTGTTCGACGCAACTGGCACAAGTTTGTTCGATGCAACTGGCACAAGTTTGTTTAACGCAACTGGCACAAGTTTGTTCGACCCAACTGGCACAAGTTTGTTTGACGCAACTGGCACAAGTTTGTTTGACACAACTGGCACAAGTTTGTTTGACGCAACTGGCACAAGGTTGTTCTACGAAACTGGCACAAGTTTGTTCTACGCAACTGGCACAAGTTTGTTTGATGTAACTGGCACAAGTTTGTTTGATGCAACTGGCAGAAGTTTGTTTGACGCAACTGGCACAAGTTTGTTCGGTGCAACTGGCCCAAGTTTGTTTGACGCAACTGGCAAAAGTTTGTTAGACGCAACTGGCACAAGTTTGTTCGACGTAACTGGCACAAGCTTTTTCGACTCAATTGGCACAAGTTTGTTTGACGCAACTGGCACAAGTTTGTTTGACGCAACTTGCACAAGTTTTCTCGACGCAACTGGCTCAAGTTTGTTCGCCATAACTGGCACAGGTTTGTTCGACGCAACTGGCACAAGTTTGTTTGTCGCAACTGGCACAAGTTTTTTTCACGCAACTGGCACAAGTTTTCTCGACGCAACTGGCACAAGTTTGTTCGCCGTAACTGGCACAAGTTTCTTCGACGCCACAGGCACAAGTTTGTTCGAAGCAACTGGCACAAGTTTGTTTGACGTAACTGGCACTAATTTGTTATATGCAACTTGCACAAGTTTGTTCTACGCAACTGGCAGAGGTTTGTTCTACGCAACTGGCACAAGTTTGTTGTATGCAACTGGCACTAGTTTGTTCTACGCAACTGGCATAAGTTTCTTTGACGCAACTGGCACAAGTTTGTTGGGCGCAACTGGCACAAGTTTCTTCTACGCAACTGTCACAAGTTTGTTGGACGCAACTGGCTCAAGTTTGTTTGACGCAACTGGCAGAAGTTTGTTCAACGCAACTGGCACAAGTTTGTTCGACGCAACTGGCAAAAGTTTGTTCGATGCAACTGGCACAAGTTTGTTCGACGCAACTGGCACAAATTTGTTCGATGCAACTGGCACATGTTTGTTCAACACATCTGGCACAAGATTGTTTGACGCAACTGGCATAAGTTTGTTTTCGCAACTTGTACAAGTTTGTTTGACTCAACTGGCACAAGTTTGTTTGACGGAACTGTCACAAGTTTGTTTGGCGCAACTGGTACAAGTTTGTTTGACGCAACTGGCACAAGTTTGTTCGACGCAAGTGGCACAAGTTTGTTTGACGCATCTGGCACAAGTTTGTTTGACGCAACTGGCAGTTGGTTCTTCTACGCAACTGGCACAAGTTTGTTCTACGCAACTGGCACAAGTTTGTTTGAGGCAACTGGCACAAGTTTGTTCGACGCAACTGGCACAATTTTGTTTGACGCAACTGGCACAAGTTTGTTAGACGCAACTGGCACAAGTTTGTTCGAGTCAATTGGCATAAGTTTGTTTGACGCAACTGGCACAAGTTTGTTTGACGCAAGAGGCACAAGTTTGTGTGACGCAACTGGCACAAGTTTGTTTGACGCAACTGGCACAAGTTTTTTTTTATGCAACTGGCACAAGTTTTCTCGACGCAACTGGCACAAGTTTGTTTAATGTAACTGGCACAAGTTTGTTCGACGTAACTGGCACAAGTATGTTCGACGCAACTGGCACAAGTTTGTTTGACAAAACTGCCACAAGTTTCTTCGACGCAACTGGCACACGTTTGTTCGACGCAACTGGCACAAGTTTGTTGGACGCAACTGGCTCAAGTTTGTTTGACGCAACTGGCACAAGTTTGTTCGATGCATTTGGCACAAGTTTGTTCGATGCAACTGGCACAAGTTTGTTCGACGCAACTGGCACAAGTTTGTTCGACGCAACTGGCACAAGTTTGTTCGATGCAACTGGCACATGTTTGTTCAAAACATCTGGCACAGAATTGTTTGACGCAACTGGCATAAGTTTGTTTTCGCAAATTTTACAAGTTTGTTTGACTCAACTAGCACAAGTTTGTTTGACGGAACTGTCACAAGTTTGTTTGGCGCAACTGGCACAAGTTTGTTTGACGCAACTGGCACAAGTTTGTTTGACGCAACTGGCACAAGTTTGTTTGATGCAACTGGCACAAGTTTGTTTGACGCAACTGGCACAAGTTTGTTTGACGCAACTAGCACAAGTTTGATAGACGCAACTGGCACAAGTTTGTTCGACGTAACAGGCACAAGTTTTTTCGAGTCAATTGGCACAAGTTTTTTTGACGCAACTGGCACAAGTTTGTTTGACGCAAGAGGCACAAGTTTGTGTGACGCAACTGGCACAAGTTTGTTTGACGCAACTGGCACAAGTTTTTTTTGATGCAACTGGCACAAGTTTTCTCGACGCAACTGGCACAAGTTTGTTTAATGTAACTGGCACAAGTTTGTTCGACGTAACTGGCACAAGTATGTTCGACGCAACTGGCACAAGTTTGTTTGACAAAACTGCCACAAGTTTCTTCGACGCAACTGGCACACGTTTGTTCGACGCAACTGGCACAAGTTTGTTTGACGCAACCGGCACAAGTTTGTTCTACGCAACTGGCACAAGTTTGTTCTATGCAACTGGAAGTAGTTTGTTCTATGCAACTGGCATAAGTTTGTTTGACGTAACTGGCACAAGTTTGTTCTACGCAACTGGTACAAGTTTGTTCGACGCAACTGGCACAAGTTTCTTCGACGCAACTGGTACAAGTTTGTTGGACGCAACTGGCAAAAGTTTGTTCAAACCAACTGGCAGAAGTTTGTTTGACACAACTGGCACAAGTTTGTTCTATGCAACTGGCACAAGTTTGTTTGACACAACTAGCACAAGTTTGTTTGACGCAACTGGCACAAGGTTGTTCTACATACTTGCACAATTTTGTTCGATGCAACTGGCACAAGTTTGTTCGCCGCAAGTGGCCCAAGTTTGTTTGACGCAACTGTCACAAGTTTGTTAGACGCAACTGGCACAAGTTTGATCGACGAAACTGGCACAAGTTTCTTCGACTCAATTGGCACATGTTTGTTCTATGCAACTGGTACAAGTTTGTTTGACACAACTGTCACAAGTTTGTTTGACTCAACTGGCACAAGTTTGTTTGACGCAACTGGCACAAGTTTATTTGACGCAACTGGCACAACTCCTCTCGACGCAACTGGCACAAGTATGTTCTACACAACTGGCACAAGTTTGTTCTATGCAACTTGCACAAGTTTGTTCTACGCAACTGGCACAAGTTTATTCTACGCAACTGGCACAAGTTTATTCTATGCAACTGGCACAAGTTTATTCTACGCAACTGGCACAAGTTTGTTCTACGCAACTGGCACAAGTTTGTTCTACGCAACTGGCACAAGTTTGTTCTACGCAACTGGCACAAGTTTGTTCTACGCAACTGGCACAAGTTTGTTCTATGCATCTGGCACAAGTTTGTTCTACGCAACTGGCACAAGTTTGTTCTACGCAACTGGCACAAGTTTGTTCTACGGCAACTGGCACAAGTTTGTTTTACGCAACTGACACAAGTTTGTTTGACACAACTGGCAGAAGTTTGTTCAACGCAACTGACACAAGTTTGTTTGACGCAACTGGCGCAAGTTTGTTCGACGCAACTGGCACAAGTTTGTTCGACGCAACTTGCACAAGTTTGTTCGATGCAACTGGCACAAGTTTGTTTAACACAACTGGCACAAGTTTGTTCGACCCAACTGGCACAAGTTTGTTTGACGCAACTGGCACAAGTTTGTTTGACGCAACTGGCACAAGTTTGTTTGACACAACTGGCACAAGTTTGTTTGAATCGACTGGCACAAGGATGTTCTACGCAACTAACACATGTTTGTTCTACGCAACTGGCACAAGTTTGTTTGTTGCAACTGGCACAAGTTTGTTCGGTGCAACTGGCCCAAGTTTGTTTGACGCAACTGGCACAAGTTTGTTTGACGCAACTGGCACAAGTTTGTTCGACGTAACTGGCACAAGCTTTTTCGACTCAATTGGATCAAGTTTGTTTAGACGCAACTGGCACAAGTTTGTTTGACGCAACTTGCACAAGTTTTCTCGACGCAACTGGCTCAAGTTTGTTCGCCATAACTGGCACAGGTTTGTTCGACGCAACTGGCACAAGTTTGTTTGTCGCAACTGGCACAAGTTTTTTTCACGCAACTGGCACAAGTTTTCTCGACGCAACTGGCACAAGTTTGTTCGCCGTAACTGGCACAAGTTTCTTCGACGCCACAGGCACAAGTTTGTTCGAAGCAACTGGCACAAGTTTGTTTGACGTAACTGGCACTAATTTGTTATATGCAACTGGCACAAGTTTGTTCTACGCAACTGGCAGAGGTTTGTTCTACGCAACTGGCACAAGTTTGTTGTATGCAACTGGCACTAGTTTGTTCTACGCAACTGGCATAAGTTTGTTTGACACAACTGGCACAAGTTTGTTGGACGCAACTGGCACAAGTTTCTTCTACGCAACTGTCACAAGTTTGTTGGACGCAACTGGCTCAAGTTTGTTTGACGCAACTGGCAGAAGTTTGTTCAACGCAACTGGCACAAGTTTGTTCGACGCAACTGGCAAAAGTTTGTTCGATGCAACTGGCACAAGTTTGTTCGACGCAACTGGCACAAATTTGTTCGATGCAACTGGCACATGTTTGTTCAACACATCTGGCACAAGATTGTTTGACGCAACTGGCATAAGTTTGTTTTCGCAACTTGTACAAGTTTGTTTGACTCAACTGGCACAAGTTTGTTTGACGGAACTGTCACAAGTTTGTTTGGCGCAACTGGTACAAGTTTGTTTGACGCAACTGGCACAAGTTTGTTCGACGCAACTGGCACAAGTTTGTTTGATGCATCTGGCACAAGTTCGTTTGACGCAACTGGCAGTTGGTTCTTCTACGCAACTGGCACAAGTTTGTTCTACGCAAATGGCACAAGTTTGTTTGAGGCAACTGGCACAAGTTTGTTCGACGCAACTGGCACAAGTTTGTTTGACGCAACTGGCACAAGTTTGTTAGACGCAACTGGCACAAGTTTGTTCGACGTAACATGCACAAGTTTTTTCGAGTCAATTGGCATAAGTTTGTTTGACGCAACTGGCACAAGTTTGTTTGACGCAAGAGGCACAAGTTTGTGTGACGCAACTGGCACAAGTTTGTTTGACACAACTGGCACAAGTTTGTTTAATGTAACTGGCACAAGTTTGTTCGACGTAACTGGCACAAGTATGTTCGACGCAACTGGCACAAGTTTGTCTGACAAAACTGCCACAAGTTTCTTCGACGCAACTGGCACACGTTTGTTCGACGCAACTGGCACAAGTTTGTTTGACGCAACCGGCACAAGTTTGTTCTACGCAACTGGCACAAGTTTGTTCTATGCAACTGGAACTAGTTTGTTCTATGCAACTGGCATAAGTTTGTTTGACGTAACTGGCACAAGTTTGTTCTACGCAACTGGTACAAGTTTGTTCGACGCAACTGGCACAAGTTTCTTCGACGCAACTGGTACAAGTTTGTTGGACGCAACTGGCAAAAGTTTGTTCAAACCAACTGGCAGAAGTTTGTTTGACACAACTGGCACAAGTTTGTTCGACGCAACTGGCACAAGTTTGTTTGACACAACTAGCACAAGTTTGTTTGACGCAACTGGCACAAGGTTGTTCTACCCAACTTGCACAAGTTTGTTCGATGCAACTGGCACAAGTTTGTTCGCCGCAACTGGCCCAAGTTTGTTTGACGCAACTGTCACAAGTTTGTTAGATGCAACTGGCAAAAGTTTGTTCGACGAAACTGGCACAAGTTTCTTCGACTCAATTGGCACAAGTTTGTTCTATGCAACTGGTACAAGTTTGTTTGACACAACTGTCACAAGTTTGTTTGACTCAACTGGCACAAGTTTGTTTGACGCAACTGCCACAAGTTTATTTGACGCAACTGGCACAACTTTTCTCGACGCAACTGGCACAAGTATGTTCTACACAACTGGCACAAGTTTGTTCTATGCAACTTGCACAAGTTTGTTCTACGCAACTGGCACAAGTTTATTCTACGCAACTGGGACAAGTTTATTCTATGCAACTGGCACAAGTTTATTCTACGCAACTGGCACAAGTTTCTTCTACGCAACTGGCACAAGTTTGTTCTACGCAACTGGCACAAGTTTGTTCTACGCAACTGGCACAAGTTTGTTCTACGCAACTGGCACAAGTTTGTTCTACTCATCTGGCGTAAGTTTGTTCTACGCAACTGGCACAAGTTTGTTCTACGCAACTGGCACAAGTTTGTTCTACGCAACTGGCACAAGTTTGTTTTACGCAACTGACACAAGTTTGTTTGACGCAACTGGCAGAAGTTCGTTCAACGCAACTGACACAAGTTTGTTTGACGCAACTGGCGCAAGTTTGTTCGACGCAACTGGCACAAGTTTGTTCGACGCAACTTGCACAAGTTTGTTCGATGCAACTGGCACAAGTTTGTTTAACACAACTGGCACAAGTTTGTTCGACCCAACTGGCACAAGTTTGTTTGACGCAACTGGCACAAGTTTGTTTGACGCAACTGGCACAAGTTTGTTTGACGCAACTGGCACAAGTTTGTTTGACGCGACTGGCACAAGGATGTTCTACGCAACTAACACATGTTTGTTCTACGCAACTGGCACAAGTTTGTTTGTTGCAACTGGCACAAGTATGTTCGATGCAACTGGCACAAGTTTGTTTGTCGCAACTGGCACAAGTTTGTTAGACGCAACTGGCACAAGTTTGTTCGAGGTAACTGGCACACGTTTTTTCGACTCAATTGGCACAAGTTTGTTTGACGCAACTGGCACAAGTTTGTTTGACGCAACTGGCACAAGTTTGTTTGACGCAAGTGGCACAAGTTTGTTTGACGCAACTGGCACAAGTTTATTTGACGCAACTGGCACAAGTTTTCTCGACGCAACTGGCACAAGTTTGTTCACCGTACCTGGCACAAGTTTGTTCGACGCAACTGGCACAAGTTTGTTTGACGCAACTGGCACAAGTTTTTGACGCAACTGTCACAAGTTTTCTCGAAGCAAATGGCACAAGTTTGTTCGCCGTACTGGCACAAGTTTGTTCGACGCCACTGGCACAAGTTTGTTCGAAGCAACTGGCACAAGTTTGTTTGACGCAACTGGCACAAGTTTGTTCTATGCAACTGGCACAAGTTTGTTCTACGCAAATGGCACAAGTTTGTTCTACGCAACTGGCACAAGTTTGTTATACTCAACTGGCACAAGTTTGTTGTATGCAACTGGCACTAGTTTGTTCTACGCAACTGGTATAAGTTTGTTTGACGCAACTGGCACAAGTTTGTTCTACTCAACTGGCACAAGTTTGTTGGACGCAACTGGCACAAGTTTGTTCTACGCAACTGGCACAAGTTTGTTCTACGCAACTGGCACAAGTTTGTTTGATGCAACTGGCACAAGTTTGTTTGATGCAACTAGCAGAAGTTTGTTTGACGCAACTGGCACAAGTTTGTTCAGTGCAACTGGCCCAAGTTTGTTTGACGCAACTGGCACAAGTTTGTTAGACGCAACTGGCACAAGTTTGTTCGACGTAACTGGCACAAGTTTTTTCGACTCAATTGGCACAAGTTTGTTTGACGCAACTGGCACAAGTTTGTTTGACGCAACTTGCACGAGTTTTCTCGACGAAACTGGCACAAGTTTGTTCGCCGTAACTGGCACAGGTTTGTTCGACGCACCTGGCACAAGTTTGTTTGTCGCAACTGGCACAAGTTTTTTTCACGCAACTGGCACAAGTTTTCTCGACACAACTGGCACAAGTTTGTTCGCCGTAACTGGCACAAGTTTGTTTGACGCCTCTGGCACAAGTTTGTTCGAAGCAACTGGCACAAGTTTGTTTGACGCAACTGGCACTAATTTGTTATATGCAACTGGCACAAGTTTGTTCTACGCAACTGGCACAAGTTTGTTCTACGCAACTGGCACAAGTTTGTTGTATGCAACTGGCACTAGTTTGTTCTACGCAACTGGCATAAGTTTGTTTGACGCAACTGGCACAAGTTTGTTCTACGCAACTGTCACAAGTTTGTTGGACGCAACTGGCTCAAGTTTGTTTGACGCAACTGGCACAAGTTTGTTCGACGCAACTGGCACAAGTTTGTTCGACGCAACTGGCACAAGTTTGTTCGTTGCAACTGGCACAAGATTGTTCGATGCAACTGGCACATGTTTGTTCAACACATCTGGCACAAGATTGTTTGACGCAAATGGCATAAGTTTGTTTTCGCAACTTGTACAAGTTTTTTTACTCAACTGGCAAAAGTTTGTTTGACGGAACTGTCACAAGTTTGTTTGGCGCAACTGGTAAAAGTTTGTTTGACGCAACTGGCACAAGTTTGTTCGACGCAACTGGCACAAGTTTGTTTGACGCAACTGGCACAAGTTTCTTTGACGCAACTGGCACAAGGTTCTTCTACGCAACTGGCACAAGTTTGTTCTACGCAATTGGTACAAGTTTGTTTGAGGCAACTGTCACAAGTTTGTTCAATGCAACTGGCACAAGTTTGTTTGACGCAACTGGCAAACGTTTGTTAGACGCAACTGGCACAAGTTTGTTCGACGTAACATGCACAAGTTTTTTCGAGTCAATTGGCACAAGTTTGTTTGACGCAACTGGCACAAGATTGTTTGACGCAACTGGCACAAGTTTGTGTGACGCAATTGGCACAAGTTTGTTTGAAGCAACTGGCACAAGTTTGTTTAATGTAACTGGCACAAGTTTGTTCGACGTAACTGGCACAAGTATGTTCGACGCAACTGGCACAAGTTTGTTTGACAAAACTGCCACAAGTTTCTTCGACGCAACTGGCACAAGTTTGTTCGACGCAACTGGCACAAGTTTGTTTGACGCAACCGGCACAAGTTTGTTCTACGCAACTGGCACAAGTTTGTTCTATGCAACTGGAACTAGTTTGTTCTATGCAACTGGCATAAGTTTGTTTGACGCAACTGGCACAAGTTTGTTCTACGCAACTGGTACAAGTTTGTTCGACGCAACTGGCACAAGTTTCTTCGACGCAACTGTTACAAGTTTGGTGGACGCAACTGGCAAAAGTTTGTTCGAACCAACTGGCAAAAGTTTGTTTGACACAACTGGCACAAGTTTGTTCGACGCAACTGGCACAAGTTTGTTTGACGCAACTAGCACAAGTTTGTTTGACGCAACTGGCACAAGGTTGTTCTACCCAACTGGCACAAGTTTGTTCGATGCAACTGGCACAAGTTTGTTCGCCGCAACTGGCCCAAGTTTGTTTGACGCAACTGGCACAAGTTTGTTAGACGCAACCGGCACAAGTTTGTTCGACGAAACTGGCACAAGTTTCTTCGACTCAATTGGCACAAGTTTGTTTGACGCAACTGGTACAAGTTTGTTTGACGCAACTGTCACAAGTTTGTTTGACTCAACTGGCACAAGTTTGTTTGACGCAACTGGCACAAGTTTATTTGACGCAACTGGCACAACTATTCTCGACGCAACTGGCACAAGTATGTTCTACACAACTGGCACAAGTTTGTTCTACGCAACTGGCACAAGTTTGTTCTACGCAACTGGCACAAGTTTATTCTACGGAACTGGCACAAGTTTGTTCTACGCAACTGGCACAAGTTTGTTCTACGCAACTGGCACAAGTTTGTTCTACGCATCTGGCACAAGTTTGTTCTACGCAACAGGCACAAGTTTGTTCTACGCAACTGGCACAAGTTTGTTTGGCGCAACTGGCACAAGTTTGTTCTACGCAACTGACACAAGTTTGTTTGACACAACTGGCAGAAGTTTGTTCAATGCAACTGGCACAAGTTTGTTTGACGCAACTGGCGCAAGTTTGTTCGACGCAACTGGTACAAGTTTGTTCGACGCAACTGGCACAAGTTTGTTTGACGCAACTGGCACAAGTTTGTTTGACGCAACTGGTACAAGTTTGTTTGACACAACTGGCACAAGTTTGTTTGACGCGACTGGCACAAGGATGTTCTACGCAACTAACACATGTTGGTTCTACGCAACTGGCACAAGTTTCTTTGATGCAACTGGCCCAAGTTTTTTTTATGCAACTGGCAGAAGTTTGTTTGACGCAACCGGCCCAAGTTTGTTTGACGCAACTGGCCCAAGTTTGTTTGACACAATTGGCACAAGTTTGTTAGACGCAACTGGCACAAGTTTGTTCTAGGTAACTGGCACACGTTTTTTCGACTCAATTGGCACAAGTTTGTTTGACGCAACTGGCACAAGTTTGTTTGACGCAACTGGCACAAGTTTGTTTGACGCAACTGGCACAAGTTTGTTTGACGCAACTGTCACAAGTTTATTTGACGCAACTGGCACAAGTTTTCTCGATGCAACTGGCACAAGTTTGTTCACCGCAACTGGCACAAGTTTGTTCGCCGTAACTGGCACAAGTTTGTTGGACGCCACTGGCACAAGTTTGTTCGAAGCAACTGGCACAAGTTTGTTCTATGCAACTGGCACAAGTTTGTTCTATGCAACTGGCACAAGTTTGTTCTACGCAACTGGGACAAGTTTGTTCTACGCAACTGGCACAAGTTTGTTATACGAAACTGGCACAAGTTTGTTGTATGCAACTGGCACTAGTTTGTTCTACGCAACTGGCATAAGTTTGTTTGACGCAACTGGCACAAGTTTGTTCTACGCAACTGGCACAAGTTTGTTGGACGCAACTGGCACAAGTTTCTTCTACGCAACTGTCACAAGTTTGTTGGACGCAACTGGCTCAAGTTTGTTTGACGCAACTGGCACAAGTTTGTTCGACGCAACTGGCACAAGTTTGTTCGACGCAACTGGCACAAGTTTGTTCGATGCAACTGGCACAAGTTTGTTCGACGCAAATGGCACAAGTTTGTTCGATGCAACTGGCACATGTTTGTTCAACACATCTGGCACAAGATTGTTTGACGCAACTGGCATAAGTTTGTTTTCGCAACTTGTACAAGTTTGTTTGACTCAACTGGCACAAGTTTGTTTGACGGAACTGTCACAAGTTTGTTTGGCGCAACTGGTACAAGTTTGTTTGACGCAACTGGCACAAGTTTGTTCGACACAACTGGCACAAATTTGTTTGACGCAACTGGCACAAGTTTGTTTGATGCAACTGGCACAAGATTCTTCTACGCAACTGGCACAAGTTTGTTCTACGCAACTGGCACAAGTTTGTTTGAGGCAACTGGCACAAGTTTGTTCAACGCAACTGGCACAAGTTTGTTTGACGCAACTGGCACAAGTTTGTTAGACGCAACTGACACAAGTTTGTTCGACGTAACATGCACAAGCTTTTTCGAGTCAATTGGCACAAGTTTGTTTGACGCAACTGGCACAAGTTTGTTTGACGCAAAAGGCACAAGTTTGTGTGACGCAACTGGCACAAGTTTGTTTGACGCAACTGGCACAAGTTTTTTTTTATGCAACTGGCACAAGTTTTCTCGACGCAACTGGCACAAGTTTGTTTAATGTAACTGGCACAAGTTTGTTCGACGTAACTGGCACAAGTATGTTCGACACAACTGGCACAAGTTTGTTTGACAAAACTGCCACAAGTTTCTTCGACACAACTGGCACAAGTTTGTTCGACGCAACTGGCACAAGTTTGTTTGACGCAACCTGCACAAGTTTGTTCTACGCAACTGGCAAAAGTTTGTTCTATGCAACTGGAACTAGTTTGTTCTATGCAACTGGCATAAGTTTGTTTGACGCAACTGGCACAAGTTTGTTCTACGCAACTGGTACAAGTTTGTTCGACGCAACTGGCACAAGTTTCTTCGACGCAACTGGTACAAGTTTCTTGGACGCAACTGGTAAAAGTTTGTTCGAACCAACTGGCAAAAGTTTGTTTGAGACAACTAGCTAAGTTTGTTTGACGCAACTAGCACAAGTTTGTTTGACGCAACTGGCAAAAGGTTGTTCTACCCAACTGGCACAAGTTTGTTTGATGCAACTGGCACAAGTTTGTTCGCCGCAACTGGCCCAAGTTTGTTTGACGCAACTGGCACAAGTTTGTTAGACGCAACTGGCACAAGTTTGTTCGACGCAACTGGCACAAGTTTGTTTGACGCAACTGGCACAAGTTTGTTAGACGCAACCGGCACAAGTTTGTTCGACGAAACTGGCACAAGTTTCTTCGACTCAATTGGCACAAGTTTGTTTGACGCAACTAGTACAAGTTTGTTTGACGCAACTGTCACAAGTTTGTTTGGCTCAACTGGCACAAGTTTGTTTGACGCAACTGGCACAAGTTATTTGAAGCAACTGGCACAACTTTTCGCGACGCAACTGACACAAGTATGTTCTACACAACTGGCACAAAATTGTTCTATGCAACTTGCACAAGTTTGTTCTACGCAACTGGCATAAGTTTGTTCTACGCAACTGGCACAAGTTTATTCTACGCAACTGGCACAAGTTTGTTCTACGCAACTGGTACAAGTTTGTTCTACGCATCTGGCACAAGTTTGTTCTACGCAACTGGCACAATTTTGTTCTACGCAACTAGCACAAGTTTGTTCTACGCAACTGGCACAAGTTTGTTCTACGCAACTGACACAAGTTTGTTTGACACAACTGGCAGAAGTTTGTTCAACGTAACTGGCACAAGTTTGTTTGACGCAACTGGCACAAGTTTGTTCGGCGCAACTGGCACAAGTTTGTTCGACGCAACTTGCACAAGTTTGTTCGATGCAACTGGCACAAATTTGTTTAACACAACTGGCACAAGTTTGTTCGACCCAACTGGCACAAGTTTGTTTGACGCAACTGGCACACGTTTGTTTGACTCAACTGGCACAAGTTTGTTTGACACAACTGGCACAAGTTTGTTTGACGCGACTGGCACAAGGATGTTCTACGCAACTAACACATGTTTGTTCTACGCAATTGGCACAAGTTTCTTTGATGCAACTGGCACAAGTTTTTTTGATGCAACTGGCAGAAGTTTGTTTGACGCAACTGGCACAAGTTTGTTCGACGCAACTGGCCCAAGTTTGTTTGACGCAACTGGCACAAGTTTGTTAGACGCAACTGGCACAAGTTTGTTCGAGGTAACTGGCACACGTTTTTTTGACACAATTGGCACAAGTTTGTTTGACGCAACTGGCACAAGTTTGTTTGATGCAACTGGCACAAGTTTGTTTGACGCAACTGGCACAATTTTGTTTGACGCAACTGGCACAAGTTTATTTGACGCAACTGGCACAAGTTTTCTCGACGCAACTGGCACAAGTTTGTTCACCGTAACTGGCACAAGTTTGTTCGCCGCAACTGGCACAAGTTTGTTTGACGCAACTGGCACAAGTTTTTTTGACGCAACTGGCACAAGTTTTCTCGACAGAACTGGCACAAGTTTGTTCGCCGTAACTGGCAAAAGTTTGTTCGACACCACTGGCACAAGTTTGTTCGAAGCAACTGGCACAAGTTTGTTTGACGCAACTGGCACAAGTTTGTTCTATGCAACTGGCACAAGTTTGTTCTACGCAACTGGCACAAGTTTGTTCTACGCAACTGGCACAAGTTTGTTATACGCAACTGGCAAAAGTTTGTTGTATGCAACTGGCACTAGTTTGTTCTACGCAAGTGGCATAAGTTTGTATGACGCAACTGGCACAAGTTTGTTCTACGCAACTGGCACAAGTTTGTTGGACGCAACTGGCACAAGTTTGTTCTACGCAACTGGCACAATTTTGTTGGACGCAACTGGCACAAGTTTGTTCGACGCAAGTGACACAAGTTTGTTCGACGCAACTGGCACAAGTTTGTTCGACGCAACTGGCACAAGTTTGTTCGGCGCAAGTGGCACAAGTTTGTTCGACGCAACTGGCACAAGTTTGTTCAACACATCTGGCACAAGTTTGTTTGACGCAACTGGCACAAGTTTGTTTTCGCAACTTGAACAAGTTTGTTTGACGCAATTGGCACAAGTTTGTTTGACGCAACTGGCACAAGTTTGTTTGGCGCAACTTTCACAAGTTTGTTCGACGCAACTAGCCCAAGTTTGTTTGATGCAACTGGCACAAGTTTGTTAAACGCAACTGGCACAAGTTTGTTCGACGCAACTGGCACAAGTTTCTTCGACTCAATTGGCACAAGTTTGTTTGACGCAACTGGCACATTTTGTTTGACGCAACTGTCACAAGTTTGTTTGACTCAACTGGCACAAGTTTGTTTGACGCAACTGGCACAAGTTTATTTGACGCAACTGGCACAACTTTTCTCGGCGGAACTGGAAAAAGTATGTTCTACACAACTGGCACAAGTTTGTTCTATACAACTTGCACAAGTTTGTTCTACGCAACTGGCACAAGTTTGTTCGGTGCAACTGGCCCAAGTTAGTTTGACGCAACTGGCAAAAGTTTGTTAGACGCAACTGGCACAAGTTTGTTCCACGTAACTGGCACAAGTTTTTTCGACTCAATTGGCACAAGTTTGTTTGACGCAACTGGCACAAGTTTGTTTGACGCAACTTGCACAAGTTTTCTCGACGAAACTGGCACAAGTTTGTTCGCCGTAACTGGCACAGGTTTGTTCGACGCAACTGGCACAAGTTTGTTTGTCGCAACTGGCACAAGTTTTTTTGACGCAACTGGCACAAGTTTTCTCGACACAACTGGCACAAGTTTGTTCGCCGTAACTGGCACAAGTTTGTTCGACGCCACTGGCACAAGTTTGTTCGAAGCAACTGGCACAAGTTTGTTTGACGCAACTGGCACTAATTTGTTATATGCAACTGGCACAAGTTTGTTCTACGCAACTGGCACAAGTTTGTTCTACGCAACTGGCACAAGTTTGTTGTATGCAACTGGCACTAGTTTGTTCTACGCATCTGGCATAAGTTTGTTTGACGTAACTGGCACAAGTTTGTTCTACGCAACTGGCACAAGTTTGTTGGACGCAACTGGCACAAGTTTCTTCTACGCAACTGTCACAAGTTTGTTGGACGCAACTGGCTCAAGTTTGTTCTACGCAACTGGCACAAGTTTGTTCGACGCATCTGGCACAAGTTTGTTCGACGCAACTGGCACAAGTTTGTTCGATGCAACTGGCACAAGTTTGTTCGATGCAACTGGCACATGTTTGTTCAACACATCTGGCACAAGATTGTTTGACGCAACTGGCATAAGTTGGTTTTCGCAACTTGTACAAGTTTGTTTGACTCAACTGGCACAAGTTTGTTTGACGGAACTGTCACAAGTTTGTTTGGCGCAACTGGTAAAAGTTTGTTTGACGCAACTGGCACAAGTTTGTTCGACGCAACTGGCACAAGTTTGTTTGACGCAACTGGCAAAAGTTTCTTTGACGCAACTGGCACAAGGTTCTTCGATGCAACTGGCACAAGTTTGTTCTACGCAATTGGTACAAGTTTGTTTGAGGCAACTGTCACAAGTTTGTTCAACGCAACTGGCACAAGTTTGTTTGACGCAACTGGCAAAAGTTTGTTAGACGCAACTGGCACAAGTTTGTTCGACGTAACATGCACAAGTTTTTTCGAGTCAATTGGCACAAGTTTGTTTGACGCAACTGGCACAAGATTGTTTGACGCAACTGGCACAAGTTTGTGTGACGCAATTGGCACAAGTTTGTTTGACGCAACTGGCACAAGTTTTTTTTTATGCAACTGGCGCAAGTTTTCTCGACGCAACTGGCACAAGTTTGTTTAATGTAACTGGCACAAGTTTGTTCGACGTAACTGGCACAAGTATGTTCGACGCAACTGGCACAAGTTTGTTTGACAAAACTGCCACAAGTTTCTTCGACGCAACTGGCACAAGTTTGTTCGACGCAACTGGCACAAGTTTGTTTGACGCAACCGGCACAAGTCTGTTCTACGCAACTGGCACAAGTTTCTTCTATGCAACTGGAACTAGTTTGTTCTATGCAACTGGCATAAGTTTGTTCGACGCAACTGGCACAAGTTTGTTCTACGCAACTGGTACAAGTTTGTTCGACGCAACTGGCACAAGTTTCTTCGACGCAACTGTTACAAGTTTGGTGGACGCAACTGGCAAAAGTTTGTTCGAACCAACTGGCAAAAGTTTGTTTGACACAACTGGCACAAGTTTGTTCGACGCAACTGGCACAAGTTTGTTTGACGCAACTAGCACAAGTTTGTTTGACGCAACTGGCACAAGGTTGTTCTACCCAACTGGCACAAGTTTGTTCGATGCATCTGGCACAAGTTTGTTCGCCGCAACTGGCCCAAGTTTGTTTGACGCAACTGGCGCAAGTTTGTTAGACGCAACCGGCACAAGTTTGTTCGACGAAACTGGCACAAGTTTCCTCGACTCAATTGGCACAAGTTTGTTTGACGCAACTGGTACAAGTTTGTTTGACGCAACTGTCACAATTTTGTTTGACTCAACTGGCACAAGTTTGTTTGACGCAACTGGCACAAGTTTATTTGACGCAACTGGCACAACTTTTCTCGACGCAACTGGCACAAGTATGTTCTACACAACTGGCACAAGTTTGTTCTATGCAACTTGCACAAGTTTGTTCTACGCAACTGGCACAAGTTTTTTTCTACGCAACTGGCACAAGTTTGTTCTACGCAACTGGCACAAGTTTGTTCTACGCATCTGGCACAAGTTTGTTCTACGCAACAGGCACAAGTTTGTTCTACGCAACTGGCACAAGTTTGTTTGGCGCAACTGGCACAAGTTTGTTCTACGCAACTGACACAAGTTTGTTTGACACAACTGGCAGAAGTTTGTTCAATGCAACTGGCACAAGTTTGTTTGACACATCTGGCGCAAGTTTGTTCGAAGCAACTGGTACAAGTTTGTTCGACGCAACTTGCACAAGTTTGTTCGATGCAACTGGCACAAGTTTGTTTAACACAACTGGCACAAGTTTGTTCGACCCAACTGGCACAAGTTTGTTTGACGCAACTGGCACAAGTTTGTTTGACGCAACTGGTACAAGTTTGTTTGACACAACTTTCACAAGTTTGTTTGACGCGACTGGCACAAGGATGTTCTACGCAACTAACACATGTTTGTTCTACGCAACTGGCACAAGTTTCTTTGATGCAACTGGCCCAAGTTTTTTTTATGCAACTGGCAGAAGTTTGTTTGACGCAACCGGCCCAAGTTTGTTTGACGCAACTGGCCCAAGTTTGTTTGACGCAACTGGCACAAGTTTGTTAGACGCAACTGGCACAAGTTTGTTCGAGGTAACTGGCACACGTTTTTTCGACTCAATTGGCACAAGTTTGTTTGACGCAACTGGCACAAGTTTGTTTGACGCAACTGGCACAAGTTTGTTTGACGCAACTGGCACAAGTTTGTTTGACGCAACTGTCACAAGTTTATTTGACGCAACTGGCACAAGTTTTCTCGACGCAACTGGCACAAGTTTGTTCACCGTAACTGGCACAAGTTTGTTCGACGCAACTGGCACAAGTTTGTTTGACGCAACTGGCACAAGTTTTTTTGACGCAACTGGCACAAGTTTTCTCGACGCAACTGGCACAAGTTTGTTCGCCGTAACTGGCACAAGTTTGTTCGACGCCACTGGCACAAGTTTGTTCGAAGCAACTGGCACAAGTTTGTTTTACGCAACTGGCACAAGTTTGTTTGAGGCAACTGGCACAAGTTTGTTCTACGCAACTGGCACAAGTTTGTTCTACGCAACTGGCACAAGTTTGTTATACGCAACTGGCACAAGTTTGTTGTATGCAAATGGCACTAGTTTGTTCTACGCAACTGGCATAAGTTTGTTTGACGCAACTGGCACAAGTTTGTTTTACGCAACTGGCACAAGTTTGTTGGACGCAACTGGCACAAGTTTGTTCTACGCAACTGGCACAAGTTTGTTTGATGCAACTGGCACAAGTGTGTTTGATGCAACTGGCAGAAGTTTGTTTGACGCAACTGGCACAAGTTTGTTCGGTGCAACTGGCCCAAGTTTGTTTGACGCAACTGGCACAAGTTTGTTAGACGCAACTGGCACAAGTTTGTTCGACGTAACTGGCACAAGTTTTTTCGACTCAATTGGCACAATTTTGGTTGACGCAACTGGCACAAGTTTGTTTGACACAACTTGCACAAGTTTTCTCGACGCAACTGGCACAAGTTTGTTCGCCGTAACTGGCACAGGTTTGTTCGACGCAACTGGCTCAAGTTTGTTTGTCGCAACTGGCACAAGTTTTTTTCACGCAACTGGCACAAGTTTTCTCGATGCAACTGGCACAAGTTTGTTCGCCGTAACTGGCACAAGTTTCTTCGACGCCACTGGCACAAGTTTGTTCGAAGCAACTGGCACAAGTTTGTTTGATGTAACTGGCACTAATTTGTTATATGCAACTGGCACAAGTTTGTTCTACGCAACTGGCACAAGTTTGTTCTGCGCAACTGGCACAAGTTTGTTGTATGCAACTGGCACTAGTTTGTTCTACGCAACTGGCATAAGTTTGTTTGACGCAACTGGCACAAGTTTGTTCTACGCAACTGGCACAAGTTTGTTGGACGCAACTGGCACAAGTTTCTTCTACACAACTGTCACAAGTTTGTTGGACGCAACTGGCTCAAGTTTGTTTGACGCAACTGGCACAAGGTTGTTCGACGCAACTGGCACAAGTTTGTTCGACGCAACTGGCACAAGTTTGTTCGATGCAACTGGCACAAGTTTGTTCGACGCAACTGGCACATGTTTGTTCGATGCAACTGGCACATGTTTGTTCAACACATCTGGCACAAGATTGTTTGACGCAACTGGCATAAGTTAGTTTTCGCAACTTGTACAAGTTTGTTTGACTCAACTGGCACAAGTTTGTTTGACGGAACTGTCACAAGTTTGTTTGGCGCAACTGGTACAAGTTTGTTTGACGCAACTGGCACAGGTTTGTTCGACACAACTGGCACAAATTTGTTTGACGCAACTGGCACAGGTTTGTTTGACGCAACTGGCACAAGATTCTTCTACGCAACTGGCACAAGTTTGTTCAACGCAACTGGCAGAAGTTTGTTTGACGCAACTGGCACAATTTTGTTAGACGCAACTGACACAAGTTTGTTCGACGTAACATGCACAAGTTTTTTCGAGTCAATTGGCACAAGTTTGTTTGACGCAACTGGCACAAGTTTGTTTGACGCAAAAGGCACAAGTTTGTGTGACGCAACTGGCACAAGTTTGTTTGACGCAACTGGCACAAGTTTTTTTTATGCAACTGGCACAAGTTTTCTCGACGCAACTGGCACAAGTTTGTTTAATGTAACTGGCACAAGTTTGTTCGACGTAACTGGCACAAGTATGTTCGACGCAACTGGCACAAGTTTGTTTGACAAAACTGCCACAAGTTTCTTCAACGCAACTGGCACAAGTTTGTTCGACGCAACTGGCACAAGTTTGTTTGACGCAACCGGCACAAGTTTCTTCGACGCAACTGGTACAAGTTTCTTGGACGCAACTGGCAAAAGTTTGTTCGAACCAACTGGCAAAAGTTTGTTTGAGACAACTAGCACAAGTTTGTTTGACGCAACTAGCACAAGTTTGTTTGACGCAACTGGCACAAGGTTGTTCTACCCAACTGGCACAAGTTTGTTTGATGCAACTGGCACAAGTTTGTTCGACACAACTGGCACATGTTTGTTCGATGCAACTGGCACATGTTTGTTCAACACATCTGGCACAAGATTGTTTGACGCAACTGGCATAAGTTTGTTTTCGCAACTTGTACAAGTTTGTTTGACTCAACTGGCACAAGTTTGTTTGACGGAACTGTCACAAGTTTGTTTGGCGCAACTGGTACAAGTTTGTTCTACGCAACTGGCACAAGTTTGTTTGGCGCAACTGGCACAAGTTTGTTCTACGCAACTGACACAAGTTTGTTTGACACAACTGCCAGAAGTTTGTTCAATGCAACTGGCACAAGTTTGTTTGACGCAACTGGCGCAAGTTTGTTCGACGCAACTGGTACAAGTTTGTTCGACGCAACTTGCACAAGTTTGTTCGATGCAACTGGCACAAGTTTGTTTAACACAACTGGCACAAGTTTGTTCGACCCAACTGGCACAAGTTTGTTTGACGCAACTGGCACAAGTTTGTTTGACGCAACTGGTACAAGTTTGTTTGACACAACTGGCACAAGTTTGTTTGACGCGACTGGCACAAGGATGTTCTACGCAACTAACACATGTTTGTTCTACGCAACTGGCACAAGTTTCTTTGATGCAACTGGCCCAAGTTTTTTTTATGCAACTGGCAGAAGTTTGTTTGACGCAACTGGCACAAGTTTGTTCGACGCAACTGGCCCAAGTTTGTTTGACGCAACTGGCACAAGTTTGTTAGACGCAACTGGCACAAGTTTGTTCGAGGTAACTAGCACACGTTTTTTTGACACAATTGGCACAAGTTTGTTTGACGCAACTGGCACAAGTTTGTTTGATGCAACTGGCACAAGTTTGTTTGACGCAACTGGCACAATTTTGTTTGACGCAACTGGCACAAGTTTATTTGACGCAACTGGCACAAGTTTTCTCGACGCAACTGGCACAAGTTTGTTCACCGTAACTGGCACAAGTTTGTTCGCCGCAACTGGCACAAGTTTGTTTGACGCAACTGGCACAAGTTTTTTTGACGCAACTGGCACAAGTTTTCTCGACAGAACTGGCACAAGTTTGTTCGCCGTAACTGGCAAAAGTTTTTTCGACACCACTGGCACAAGTTTGTTCGAAGCAACTGGCACAAGTTTGTTTGACGCAACTGGCACAAGTTTGTTCTATGCAACTGGCACAAGTTTGTTCTACGCAACTGGCACAAGTTTGTTCTACGCAACTGGCACAAGTTTGTTATACGCAACTGGCAAAAGTTTGTTGTATGCAACTGGCACTAGTTTGTTCTACGCAAGTGGCATAAGTTTGTATGACGCAACTGGCACAAGTTTGTTCTACGCAACTGGCACAAGTTTGTTGGACGCAACTGGCACAAGTTTGTTCTACGCAACTGGCACAATTTTGTTGGACGCAACTGGCACAAGTTTGTTCGACGCAAGTGACACAAGTTTGTTGGACGCAACTGGCACAAGTTTGTTCGACGCAACTGGCACAAGTTTGTTCGGCGCAAGTGGCACAAGTTTGTTCGACGCAACTGGCACAAGTTTGTTCAACACATCTGGCACAAGTTTGTTTGACGCAACTGGCACAAGTTTGTTTTCGCAACTTGAACAAGTTTGTTTGACGCAATTGGCACAAGTTTGTTTGACGCAACTGGCACAAGTTTGTTTGGCGCAACTGGCACAAGTTTGTTCGACGCAACTAGCCCAAGTTTGTTTGATGCAACTGGCACAAGTTTGTTAAACGCAACTGGCACAAGTTTGTTCGACGCAACTGGCACAAGTTTCTTCGACTCAATTGGCACAAGTTTGTTTGACGCAACTGGCACATTTTGTTTGACGCAACTGTCACAAGTTTGTTTGACTCAACTGGCACAAGTTTGTTTGACGCAACTGGCACAAGTTTATTTGACGCAACTGGCACAACTTTTCTCGGCGGAACTGGAAAAAGTATGTTCTACACAACTGGCACAAGTTTGTTCTATGCAACTTGCACAAGTTTGTTCTACGCAACTGGCACAAGTTTGTTCGGTGCAACTGGCCCAAGTTTGTTTGACGCAACTGGCAAAAGTTTGTTAGACGCAACTGGCACAAGTTTGTTCCACGTAACTGGCACAAGTTTTTTCGACTCAATTGGCACAAGTTTGTTTGACGCAACTGGCACAAGTTTGTTTGACGCAACTTGCACAAGTTTTCTCGACGAAACTGGCACAAGTTTGTTCGCCGTAACTGGCACAGGTTTGTTCGACGCAACTGGCACAAGTTTGTTTGTCGCAACTGGCACAAGTTTTTTTGACGCAACTGGCACAAGTTTTCTCGACACATCTGGCACAAGTTTGTTCGCCTTAACTGGCACAAGTTTGTTCGACGCCACTGGCACAAGTTTGTTCGAAGCAACTGGCACAAGTTTGTTTGACGCAACTGGCACTAATTTGTTATATGCAACTGGCACAAGTTTGTTCTACGCAACTGGCACAAGTTTGTTCTACGCAACTGGCACAAGTTTGTTGTATGCAACTGGCACTAGTTTGTTCTACGCATCTGGCATAAGTTTGTTTGACGTAACTGGCACGTTTGTTCTACGCAACTGGCACAAGTTTGTTGGACGTAACTGGCACAAGTTTCTTCTACGCAACTGTCACAAGTTTGTTGGACGCAACTGGCTCAAGTTTGTTCTACGCAACTGGCACAAGTTTGTTCGACGCATCTGGCACAAGTTTGTTCGACGCAACTGGCACAAGTTTGTTCGATGCAACTGGCACAAGTTTGTTCGATGCAACTAGCACATGTTTGTTCAACACATCTGGCACAAGATTGTTTGACGCAACTGGCATAAGTTTGTTTTCGCAACTTGTACAAGTTTGTTTGACTCAACTGGCACAAGTTTGTTTGACGGAACTGTCACAAGTTTGTTTGGCGCAACTGGTAAAAGTTTGTTTGACGCAACTGGCACAAGTTTGTTCGACGCAACTGGCACAAGTTTGTTTGACGCAACTGGCAAAAGTTTCTTTGACGCAACTGGCACAAGGTTCTTCTAAGCAACTGGCACAAGTTTGTTCTACGCAATTGGTACAAGTTTGTTTGAGGCAACTGTCACAAGTTTGTTCAACGCAACTGGCACAAGTTTGTTTGACGCAACTGGCAAAAGTTTGTTAGACGCAACTGGCACAAGTTTGTTCGACGTAACATGCACAAGTTTTTTCGAGTCAATTGGCACAAGTTTGTTTGACGCAACTGGCACAAGATTGTTTGACGCAACTGGCACAAGTTTGTGTGACGCAATTGGCACAAGTTTGTTTGACGCAACTGGCACAAGTTTTTTTTTATGCAACTGGCGCAAGTTTTCTCGACGCAACTGGCACAAGTTTGTTTAATGTAACTGGCACAAGTTTGTTCGACGTAACTGGCACAAGTATGTTCGACGCAACTGGCACAAGTTTGTTTGACAAAACTGCCACAAGTTTCTTCGACGCAACTGGCACAAGTTTGTTCGACGCAACTGGCACAAGTTTGTTTGACGCAACCGGCACAAGTTTGTTCTACGCAACTGGCACAAGTTTGTTCTATGCAACTGGAACTAGTTTGTTCTATGCAACTGGCATAAGTTTGTTTGACGCAACTGGCACAAGTTTGTTCTACGCAACTGGTACAAGTTTGTTCGACGCAACTGGCACAAGTTTCTTCGACGCAACTGTTACAAGTTTGGTGGACGCAACTGGCAAAAGTTTGTTCGAACCAACTGGCAAAAGTTTGTTTGACACAACTGGCACAAGTTTGTTCGACGCAACTGGCACAAGTTTGTTTGACGCAACTAGCACAAGTTTGTTTGACGCAACTGGCACAAGGTTGTTCTACCCAACTGGCACAAGTTTGTTCGATGCATCTGGCACAAGTTTGTTCGCCGCAACTGGCCCAAGTTTGTTTGACGCAACTGGCGCAAGTTTGTTAGACGCAACCGGCACAAGTTTGTTCGACGAAACTGGCACAAGTTTCCTCGACTCAATTGGCACAAGTTTGTTTGACGCAACTGGTACAAGTTTGTTTGACGCAACTGTCACAATTTTGTTTGACTCAACTGGCACAAGTTTGTTTGACGCAACTGGCACAAGTTTATTTGACGCAACTGGCACAACTTTTCTCGACGCAACTGGCACAAGTATGTTCTACACAACTGGCACAAGTTTGTTCTATGCAACTTGCACAAGTTTGTTCTACGCAACTGGCACAAGTTTGTTCTACGCAACTGGCACAAGTTTGTTCTACGCAACTGGCACAAGTTTGTTCTACGCATCTGGCACAAGTTTGTTCTACGCAACAGGCACAAGTTTGTTCTACGCAACTGGCACAAGTTTGTTTGGCGCAACTGGCACAAGTTTGTTCTACGCAACTGACACAAGTTTGTTTGACACAACTGGCAGAAGTTTGTTCAATGCAACTGGCACAAGTTTGTTTGACGCAACTGGCGCAAGTTTGTTCGAAGCAACTGGTACAAGTTTGTTCGACGCAACTTGCACAAGTTTGTTCGATGCAACTGGCACAAGTTTGTTTAACACAACTGGCACAAGTTTGTTCGACCCAACTGGCACAAGTTTGTTTGACGCAACTGGCACAAGTTTGTTTGACGCAACTGGTACAAGTTTGTTTGACACAACTTTCACAAGTTTGTTTGACGCGACTGGCACAAGGATGTTCTACGCAACTAACACATGTTTGTTCTACGCAACTGGCACAAGTTTCTTTGATGCAACTGGCCCAAGTTTTTTTTATGCAACTGGCAGAAGTTTGTTTGACGCAACCGGCCCAAGTTTGTTTGACGCAACTGGCCCAAGTTTGTTTGACGCAACTGGCACAAGTTTGTTAGACGCAACTGGCACAAGTTTGTTCGAGGTAACTGGCACACGTTTTTTCGACTCAATTGGCACAAGTTTGTTTGACGCAACTGGCACAAGTTTGTTTGACGCAACTGGCACAAGTTTGTTTGACGCAACTGGCACAAGTTTGTTTGACGCAACTGTCACAAGTTTATTTGACGCAACTGGCACAAGTTTTCTCGACGCAACTGGCACAAGTTTGTTCACCGTAACTGGCACAAGTTTGTTCGACGCAACTGGCACAAGTTTGTTTGACGAAACTGGCACAAGTTTTTTTGACGCAACTGGCACAAGTTTTCTCGACGCAACTGGCACAAGTTTGTTCGCCGTAACTGGCACAAGTTTGTTCGACGCCACTGGCACAAGTTTGTTCGAAGCAACTGGCACAAGTTTGTTTTACGCAACTGGCACAAGTTTGTTTGAGGCAACTGGCACAAGTTTGTTCTACGCAACTGGCACAAGTTTGTTCTACGCAACTGGCACAAGTTTGTTATACGCAACTGGCACAAGTTTGTTGTATGCAAATGGCACTAGTTTGTTCTACGCAACTGGCATAAGTTTGTTTGACGCAACTGGCACAAGTTTGTTTTACGCAACTGGCACAAGTTTGTTGGACGCAACTGGCACAAGTTTGTTCTACGCAACTGGCACAAGTTTGTTTGATGCAACTGGCACAAGTTTGTTTGATGCAACTGGCAGAAGTTTGTTTGACGCAACTGGCACAAGTTTGTTCGGTGCAACTGGCCCAAGTTTGTTTGACGCAACTGGCACAAGTTTGTTAGACGCAACTGGCACAAGTTTGTTCGACGTAACTGGCACAAGTTTTTTCGACTCAATTGGCACAATTTTGGTTGACGCAACTGGCACAAGTTTGTTTGACACAACTTGCACAAGTTTTCTCGACGCAACTGGCACAAGTTTGTTCGCCGTAACTGGCACAGGTTTGTTCGACGCAACTGGCTCAAGTTTGTTTGTCGCAACTGGCACAAGTTTTTTTCACGCAACTGGCACAAGTTTTCTCGACGCAACTGGCACAAGTTTGTTCGCCGTAACTGGCACAAGTTTCTTCGACGCCACTGGCACAAGTTTGTTCGAAGCAACTGGCACAAGTTTGTTTGATGTAACTGGCACTAATTTGTTATATGCAACTGGCACAAGTTTGTTCTACGCAACTGGCACAAGTTTGTTCTGCGCAACTGGCACAAGTTTGTTGTATGCAACTGGCACTAGTTTGTTCTACGCATCTGGCATAAGTTTGTTTGACGCAACTGGCACAAGTTTGTTCTACGCAACTGGCACTAGTTTGTTGGACGCAACTGGCACAAGTTTCTTCTACACAACTGTCACAAGTTTGTTGGACGCAACTGGCTCAAGTTTGTTTGACGCAACTGGCACAAGTTTGTTCGACGCAACTGGCACAAGTTTGTTCGACGCAACTGGCACAAGTTTGTTCGATGCAACTGGCACAAGTTTGTTCGACGCAACTGGCACATGTTTGTTCGATGCAACTGGCACATGTTTGTTCAACACATCTGGCACAAGATTGTTTGACGCAACTGGCATAAGTTTGTTTTCGCAACTTGTACAAGTTTGTTTGACTCAACTGGCACAAGTTTGTTTGACGGAACTGTCACAAGTTTGTTTGGCGCAACTGGTACAAGTTTGTTTGACGCAACTGGCACAGGTTTGTTCGACACAACTGGCACAAATTTGTTTGACGCAACTGGCACAAGTTTGTTTGACGCAACTGGCACAAGATTCTTCTACGCAACTGGCACAAGTTTGTTCAACGCAACTGGCACAAGTTTGTTTGACGCAACTGGCACAATTTTGTTAGACGCAACTGACACAAGTTTGTTCGACGTAACATGCACAAGTTTTTTCGAGTCAATTGGCACAAGTTTGTTTGACGCAACTGGCACAAGTTTGTTTGACGCAAAAGGCACAAGTTTGTGTGACGCAACTGGCACAAGTTTGTTTGACGCAACTGGCACAAGTTTTTTTTATGCAACTGGCACAAGTTTTCTCGACGCAACTGGCACAAGTTTGTTTAATGTAACTGGCACAAGTTTGTTCGACGTAACTGGCACAAGTATGTTCGACGCAACTGGCACAAGTTTGTTTGACAAAACTGCCACAAGTTTCTTCAACGCAACTGGCACAAGTTTGTTCGACGCAACTGGCACAAGTTTGTTTGACGCAACCGGCACAAGTTTCTTCGACGCAACTGGTACAAGTTTCTTGGACGCAACTGGCAAAAGTTTGTTCGAACCAACTGGCAAAAGTTTGTTTGAGACAACTAGCACAAGTTTGTTTGACGCAACTAGCACAAGTTTGTTTGACGCAACTGGCACAAGGTTGTTCTACCCAACTGGCACAAGTTTGTTTGATGCAACTGGCACAAGTTTGTTCGACACAACTGGCACATGTTTGTTCGATGCAACTGGCACATGTTTGTTCAACACATCTGGCACAAGATTGTTTGACGCAACTGGCATAAGTTTGTTTTCGCAACTTGTACAAGTTTGTTTGACTCAACTGGCACAAGTTTGTTTGACGGAACTGTCACAAGTTTGTTTGGCGCAACTGGTACAAGTTTGTTCTACGCAACTGGCACAAGTTTGTTTGGCGCAACTGGCACAAGTTTGTTCTACGCAACTGACACAAGTTTGTTTGACACAACTGCCAGAAGTTTGTTCAATGCAACTGGCACAAGTTTGTTTGACGCAACTGGCGCAAGTTTGTTCGACGCAACTGGTACAAGTTTGTTCGACGCAACTTGCACAAGTTTGTTCGATGCAACTGGCACAAGTTTGTTTAACACAACTGGCACAAGTTTGTTCGACCCAACTGGCACAAGTTTGTTTGACGCAACTGGCACAAGTTTGTTTGACGCAACTGGTACAAGTTTGTTTGACACAACTGGCACAAGTTTGTTTGACGCGACTGGCACAAGGATGTTCTACGCAACTAACACATGTTTGTTCTACGCAACTGGCACAAGTTTCTTTGATGCAACTGGCCCAAGTTTTTTTTATGCAACTGGCAGAAGTTTGTTTGACGCAACCGGCCCAAGTTTGTTTGACGCAACTGGCCCAAGTTTGTTTGACGCAACTGGCACAAGTTTGTTAGACGCAACTGGCACAAGTTTGTTCGAGGTAACTGGCACACGTTTTTTCGACTCAATTGGCACAAGTTTGCTTGACGCAACTGGCACAAGTTTGTTTGACGCAACTGGCACAAGTTTGTTTGACGCAACTGGCACAAGTTTGTTTGACGCAACTGTCACAAGTTTATTTGACGCAACTGGCACAAGTTTTCTCGACGCAACTGGCACAAGTTTGTTCACCGTAACTGGCACAAGTTTGTTCGACGCAACTGGCACAAGTTTGTTTGACGCAACTGGCACAAGTTTTTTTGACGCAACTGGCACAAGTTTTCTCGACGCAACTGGCACAAGTTTGTTCGCCGTAACTGGCACAAGTTTGTTCGACGCCACTGGCACAAGTTTGTTCGAAGCAACTGGCACAAGTTTGTTTTACGCAACTGGCACAAGTTTGTTTGACGCAACTGGCACAAGTATGTTCTACGCAACTGGCACAAGTTTGTTCTACGCAACTGGCACAAGTTTGTTATACGCAACTGGCACAAGTTTGTTGTATGCAAATGGCACTAGTTTGTTCTACGCAACTGGCATAAGTTTGTTTGACGCAACTGGCACAAGTTTGTTTTACGCAACTGGCACAAGTTTGTTAGACGCAACTGGCACAAGTTTCTTCTACACAACTGTCACAAGTTTGTTGGACGCAACTGGCTCAAGTTTGTTTGACGCAACTGGCACAAGTTTGTTTTACGCAACTGGCACAAGTTTGTTAGACGCAACTGGCACAAGTTTCTTCTACACAACTGTCACAAGTTTGTTGGACGCAACTGGCTCAAGTTTGTTTGACGCAACTGGCACAAGTTTGTTCTACACAACTGTCACAAGTTTGTTTGACGCAACTGGCACAAGTTTGTTAGACGCAACTGGCACAAATTTGTTCGCCGTAACTGGCACAAGTTTCTTCGACGCCACTGGCACAAGTTTCTTCGAAGCAACTGGCACAAGTTTGTTTGATGTAACTGGCACTAATTTGTTATATGCAACTGGCACAAGTTTGTTCTACGCAACTGGCACAAGTTTGTTCTGAGCAACTGGCACAAGTTTGTTGTATGCAACTGGCACTAGTTTGTTCTACGCAACTGGCATAAGTTTGTTTGACGCAACTGGCACAAGTTTGTTCTACGCAACTGGCACAAGTTTGTTGGACGCAACTGGCACAAGTTTCTTCTACACAACTGTCACAAGTTTGTTGGACGCAACTGGCTCAAGTTTGTTTGACGCAACTGGCACAAGTTTGTTCGACGCAACGGGCACAAGTTTGTTCGACGCAACTGGCACAAGTTTGTTCGATGCAACTGGCACAAGTTTGTTCGACGCAACTGGCACATGTTTGTTCGATGCAACTGGCACATGTTTGTTCAACACATCTGGCACAAGATTGTTTGACGCAACTGGCATAAGTTTGTTTTCGCAACTTGTACAAGTTTGTTTGACTCAACTGGCACAAGTTTGTTTGACGGAACTGTCACAAGTTTGTTTGGCGCAACTGGTACAAGTTTGTTTGACGCAACTGGCACAAGTTTGTTCGACACAACTGGCACAAATTTGTTTGACGCAACTGGCACAAGTTTGTTTGACGCAACTGGCACAAGATTCTTCTACGCAACTGGCACAAGTTTGTTCAACGCAACTGGCACAAGTTTGTTTGACGCAACTGGCACAATTTTGTTAGACGCAACTGACACAAGTTTGTTCGACGTAACATGCACAAGTTTTTTCGAGTCAATTGGCACAAGTTTTTTTGACGCAACTGGCACAAGTTTGTTTGACGCAAAAGGCACAAGTTTGTGTGACGCAACTGGCACAAGTTTGTTTGACGCAACTGGCACAAGTTTTTTTTATGCAACTGGCACAAGTTTTCTCGACGCAACTGGCACAAGTTTGTTTAATGTAACTGGCACAAGTTTGTTCGACGTAACTGGCACAAGTATGTTCGACGCAACTGGCACAAGTTTGTTTGACAAAACTGCCACAAGTTTCTTCAACGCAACTGGCACAAGTTTGTTCGACGCAACTGGCACAAGTTTGTTTGACGCAACCGGCACAAGTTTCTTGGACGCAACTGGTACAAGTTTCTTGGACGCAACTGGCAAAAGTTTGTTCGAACCAACTGGCAAAAGTTTATTTGAGACAACTAGCACAAGTTTGTTTGACGCAACTAGCACAAGTTTGTTTGACGCAACTGGCACAAGGTTGTTCTACCCAACTGGCACAAGTTTGTTTGATGCAACTGGCACAAGTTTGTTCGCCGCAACTGGCCCAAGTTTGTTTGACGCAACTGGCACAAGTTTGTTAGACGCAACTGGCACAAGTTTGTTCGACGAAACTGGCACAAGTTTCTTCGACTCAATTGGCACAAGTTTGTTTGACGCAACTAGTACAAGTTTGTTTGACGCAACTGTCACAAGTTTGTTTGACTCAACTGGCACAAGTTTGTTTGACGCAACTGGCACAAGTTATTTGACGCAACTGGCACAACTTTTCTCGACGCAACTGGCACAAGTATGTTCTACACAACTGGCACAAGTTTGTTCTATGCAACTTGCACAAGTTTGTTCTACGCAACTGGCATAAGTTTGTTCTACGCAACTGGCACAAGTTTATTCTACGCAACTGGCACAAGTTTGTTCTACGCAACTGGTAAAAGTTTGTTCTACGCATCTGGCACAAGTTTGTTCTACGCAACTGGCACAATTTTGTTCTACACAACTAGCACAAGTTTGTTCTACGCAACTGGCACATGTTTGTTCTATGCAACTGACACAAGTTTGTTTGACACGACTGGCAGAAGTTTGTTCAACGTAACTGGCACAAGTTTGCTTGACGCAACTGGCGCAAGTTTGTTCGGCGCAACTGGCACAAGTTTGTTCGACGCAACTTGCACAAGTTTGTTCGATGCAACTGGCACAAGTTTGTTTAACACAACTGGCACAAGTTTGTTCGACCCAACTGGCACAAGTTTGTTTGACGCAACTGGCACACGTTTGTTTGACGCAACTGGCACAAGTTTGTTTGACACAACTGGCACAAGTTTGTTTGACGCGACTGGCACAAGGATGTTCTACGCAACTAACACATGTTTGTTCTACGCAACTGGCACAAGTTTCTTTGATGCAACTGGCACAAGTTTTTTTGATGCAACTGGCAGAAGTTTGTTTGACGCAACTGGCACAAGTTTGTTAGACGCAACTGGCACAAGTTTGTTCGAGGTAACTGGCACACGTTTTTTCGACTCAATTGGCACAAGTTTGTTTGACGCAACTGGCACAAGTTTGTTTGACGCAACTGGCACAAGTTTGTTTGACGCAACTGGCACAAGTTTGTTTGACGCAACTGGCACAAGTTTATTTGACGCAACTGGCACAAGTTTTCTCAACGCAACTGGCACAAGTTTGTTCACCGTAACTGGCACAAGTTTGTTCGACGCAACTGGCACAAGTTTGTTTGAGGCAACTGGCACAAGTTTTTTTGACGCAACTGGCACAAGTTTTCTCGACACAACTGGCACAAGTTTGTTCGCCGTAACTGGCACAAGTTTGTTCGACACCACTGGCACAAGTTTGTTCGAAGCAACTGGCACAAGTTTGTTTGACGCAACTGTACAAGTTTGTTCTATGCAACTGGCACAAGTTTGTTCTACGCAACTGGCACAAGTTTGTTCTACGCAACTGGCACAAGTTTGTTATACGCAACTGGCACAAGTTTGTTGTATGCAACTGGCACTAGTTTGTTCTACGCAAGTGGCATAAGTTTGTTTGACGTAACTGGCACAAGTTTGTTCTACGCAACTGGCACAAGTTTGTTGGACGCAACTGGCACAAGTTTGTTCTACGCAACTGGCACAATTTTGTTGGACGCAACTGGCACAAGTTTGTTCGACGCAAGTGACACAATTTTGTTCGACGCAACTGGCACAAGTTTGTTCGACGCAACTGGCACAAGTTTGTTCGGCGCAAGTGGCACAAGTTTGTTCGACGTAACTGGCACAAGTTTGTTCAACACATCTGGCACAAGTTTGTTTGACGCAACTGGCACAAGTTTGTTTTCGCAACTTGTACAAGTTTGTTTGACGCAATTGGCACAAGGTTGTTTGACGCAACTGGCACAAGTTTGTTTGGCGCAACTGGCACAAGTTTGTTCGACGCAACTAGCCCAAGTTTGTTTGACGCAACTGGCACAAGTTTGTTAAACGCAACTGGCACAAGTTTGTTCGACGCAACTGGCACAAGTTTCTTCCACTCAATTAGCACAAGTTTGTTTGACGCAACTGGAACATTTTGTTTGACGCAACTGTCACAAGTTTGTTTGACTCAACTGGCACAAGTTTGTTTGACGCAACTGGCACAAGTTTATTTGACGCAACTGGCACAACTTTTCTCGGCGGAACTGGAAAAAGTATGTTCTACACAACTGGCACAAGTTTGTTCTATACAACTTGCACAAGTTTGTTCTACGCAACTGGCACAAGTTTGTTCTACGCAACTGGCACAAGTTTGTTATACGCAACTGACACAAGTTTGTTCTACGCAACTGGCAGAAGTTTGTTCTACGCAACTGGCACAAGTTTGTTCTATGCATCTGGCACAAGTTTGTTCTATGCAACTGGCACAAGTTTGTTCTACGTAACTGGCACAAGTTTGTTCTACGCAACTGGCACATGTTTGTTTGACGCAAGTGGCACAAGTTTATTCTACGCATCTGGCACAAGTTTGTTCTATCCAACTGACACTAGTTTGTTTTACGCAACTGGCACAAGTTTGTTTCACGCAACTGGCACAAGTTTGTTCTACCCAACTGACACAAGTTTGTTTGACGCAACTGGCACAAGTTTGTTCTATGCAACTGACACAAGTTTGTTTGACACAACTGGCAGAAGTTTGTTCAACGCAACTGGCACAAGTTTGTTTGATGCTACTGGCGCAAGTTTGTTCGACGCAACTGGCACAACTTTGTTCGACGCAACTGGCACAAGTTTGTTCGATGCAACTGGCACAAGTTTGTTTAACGCAACTGGCACAAGTATGTTCGACCCAACTGGCACAAGTTTGTTTGACGCAACTGGCACAAGTTTGTTTGACACAACCGGCACAAGTTTGTTTGACGCAACTGGCACAAGGTTGTTCTACGAAACTGGCACAAGTTTGTTCTACGCAACTGGCACAAGTTTCTTTGATGCAACTGGCACAAGTTTGTTTGATGCAACTGGCAGAAGTTTGTTCGATGCAACTGGCACAACTTTGTTCGGCGCAACTGGCCCAAGTTTGTTTGACGCAACTGGCATAAGTTTGTTAGACACAACTGGCATAAGTTTGTTCGACGTAACTGGCACAAGTTTTTTCGACTCAATTGGCACAAGTTTTTTTGACGCAACTGTCAAAAGTTTGTTTGACGCAACTGGCACAAGTTTGTTTGACGCAACTGGCACAAGTTTATTTGACGCAACTGGCACAAGTTTTCTCGACGCAACTGGCACAAGTTTGTTCGCCGTAACTGGCACAGGTTTGTTCGATGCAACTGGCACAAGATTGTTTGACGCAACTGGCACAAGTTTTTTTGACGCAACTGGCACAACTTTTCTCAACGCAACTGGCACAAGTTTGTTCGCCGTAACTGGCACAAGTTTATTTGACACAACTGGCACTAATTTGTTCTATGCAACTGGCACAAGTTTCTTCGACGCAACTGGCACAAGTTTGTTCTACGCAACTGGCATAAGTTTGTTGTATGCAACTGGCACTAGTTTGTTCTACGCAACTGGCATAAGTTTGTTTGACGCAACTGGCACAATTTTGTTCTACGCAAGTGGCACAAGTTTGTTGGACGCAACTGGCACAAGTTTCCTCTACGCAACTGTCACAAGTTTGTTGGACGCAAGTGGCTCAAGTTTGTTTGACGCAACTGGCACAAGTTTGTTCGACGCAACTGGCACAAGTTTGCTCGACTCAACTGGCACAAGTTTGTTCGACGCAACTGGCACAAGTTTGTTCGACGCAACTGGCACAAGTTTGTTCAATGCAACTGGCACATGTTTGTTCAACACATCTGGCACAAGATTGTTTGACGCAACTGGCATAAGTTTGTTTTCGCAACTTGTACAAGTTTGTTTGACTCAATTGGCACAAGTTTGTTTGACAGAACTGTCACAAGTTTGTTTGGCGCAACTGGCACAGGTTTCTTTGACGCAACTGGTACAAGTTTGTTCGACGCAACTGGCACAAGTTTGTTTGACGCAACTGGCACAAGTTTGTTTGACGCAACTGGCACAAGGTTCTTCTATGCAACTGGCACAAGTTTGTTCTACGCAACTGGCACAAGTTTGTTTGACGCAACTAGCACAAGTTTGTTCGACGCAACTGGCACAACTTTGTTTGACGCAACTGGCACAAGTTTGTTAGGCGCAACTGGCACAAGTTTGTTCAACGTAACAGGCACAAGTTTTTTCGAGTCAATTGGCACAAGTTTGTTTGACGCAAGTGGCACAAGTTTGTTTGACGCAACTGGCACAAGTTTGTTTGACGCAAAAGGCACAAGTTTGTTTGACGCAACTGGCACAAGTTTTTTTTTACGCAACTGGCACAAGTTTTCTCGACGCAACAGGCACAAGTTTGTTTAATGTAACTGGCACAAGTTTGTTCGACGCAACTGGCACAAGTATGTTCGACGGAACTGGCACAAGTTTCTTCGACGCAACTGGCACAAGTTTGTTCAACGCAACTGGCACAAGTTTGTTTGACGTAACTGGCACAAGTTTGTTCGACGTAACTGGCACAAGTTTTTCGACTCAATTGGCACAAGTTTGTTTGACGCAACTGGTACAAGTTTGTTTGACGCAACTTGCACAAGTTTGTTTGACGCAACTGACACAAGTTTATTTGACGCAACTGGCACAAGTTTTCTCGATGCAACTGGCACAAGTTTGTTCGCCGTAACTGGCACAGGTTTGTTCGACGCAACTGGCACAAGTTTGTTTGACGCAACTGGTAAAAGTTTTTTTGATGCAACTGGCACAAGTTTTCTCAACGCAACTGGCACAAGTTTGTTCGAAGCAACTGGCACAAGTTTGTTTGACGCAACTGGCACTAATTTGTTCAATGCAACTGGCACAAGTTTGTTCTATGCAACTGGCACAAGTTTGTTCTACGCAACTGGCACAAGTTTGTTGTATGCAACTGGCACTAGTTTGTTCTAAGCAACTGGCATAAGTTTGTTTGACGCAACTGGCACAAGTTTGTTCTACGCAACTGGCACAAGTTTGTTTGACGCAACTGGCACATGTTTCTTCTACGCAACTGTCACAAGTTTGTTGGACGCAACTGGCTCAAGTTTGTTTGACGCAACTGGCACAAGTTTGTTCGATGCATTTGGCACAAGTTTGTTCGATGCAACTGGCACAAGTTTGTTCGACGCAACTGGCACAAGTTTGTTCGACGCAACTGGCACAAGTTTGTTCGATGCAACTGGCACATGTTTGTTCAAAACATCTGGCACAGAATTGTTTGACGCAACTGGCATAAGTTTGTTTTCGCAACTTTTACAAGTTTGTTTGACTCAACTGGCACAAGTTTGTTTGACGGAACTGTCACAAGTTTGTTTGGCGCAACTGGCACAAGTTTGTTTGACGCAACTGGCACAAGTTTGTTTGACGCAACTGGCACAAGTTTGTTTGACGCAACTGGCACAAGTTTGTTTGACGCAACTGGCACAAGTTTGTTTGACGCAACTAGCACAAGTTTGATAGACGCCACTGGCACAAGTTTGTTTGACGCAACTGGCACAAGTTTGTTTGACGCAACTAGCATAAGTTTGATAGACGCAACTGGCACAAGTTTGTTTGACGCAACTGGCACAAGTTTGTTAGACGCAACTGGCACAAGTTTGTTCGAGGTAACTGGCACACGTTTTTTCGACTCAATTGGCACAAGTTTGTTTGACGCAACTGGCACAAGTTTGTTTGACGCAACTGGCACAAGTTTGTTTGACGCAACTGGCACAAGTTTGTTTGACGCAACTGGCACAAGTTTATTTGACGCAACTGGCACAAGTTTTCTCGACGCAACTGGCACAAGTTTGTTCACCGTAACTGGCACAAGTTTGTTCTATGCAACTGGCACAAGTTTGTTTGACGCAACTGGCACAAGTTTTTTTGACGCAACTGGCACAAGTTTTCTCGACACAACTGGCACAAGTTTGTTCGCCGTAACTGGCACAAGTTTGTTCGACACCACTGGCACAAGTTTGTTCGAAGCAACTGGCACAAGTTTGTTTGACGCAACTGTACAAGTTTGTTCTATGCAACTGGCACAAGTTTGTTCTACGCAACTGACACAAGTTTGTTCTACGCAACTGGCACAAGTTTGTTATACGCAACTGGCACAAGTTTGTTGTATGCAACTGGCACTAGTTTGTTCTACGCAAGTGGCATAAGTTTGTTTGACGCAACTGGCACAAGTTTGTTCTACGCAACTGGCACAAGTTTGTTGGACGCAACTGGCACAAGTTTGTTCTACGCAACTGGCACAATTTTGTTGGACGCAACTGGCACAAGTTTGTTCGACGCAAGTGACACAAGTTTGTTCGACGCAACTGGCACAAGTTTGTTCGACGCAACTGGCACAAGTTTGTTCGGCGCAAGTGGCACAAGTTTGTTCGACGCAACTGGCACAAGTTTGTTCAACACATCTGGCACAAGTTTGTTTGACGCAACTGGCACAAGTTTGTTTTCGCAACTTGTACAAGTTTGTTTGACGCAATTGGCACAAGGTTGTTTGACGCAACTGGCACAAGTTTGTTTGGCGCAACTGGCACAAGTTTGTTCGACGCAACTAGCCCAAGTTTGTTTGACGCAACTGGCACAAGTTTGTTAAACGCAACTGGCACAAGTTTGTTCGACGCAACTGGCACAAGTTTCTTTGACTCAATTGGCACAAGTTTGTTTGACGCAACTGGCACATTTTGTTTGACGCAACTGTCACAAGTTTGTTTGACTCAACTGGCACAAGTTTGTTTGACGCAACTGGCACAAGTTTATTTGACGCAACTGGCACAACTTTTCTCGGCGGAACTGGAAAAAGTATGTTCTACACAACTGGCACAAGTTTGTTCTATACAACTTGCACAAGTTTGTTCTACGCAACTGGCACAAGTTTGTTCTACGCAACTGGCACAAGTTTGTTATACGAAACAGAGACAAGAGTGTTCTACGCAACTGGCAGAAGTTTGTTCTACGCAACTGGCACAAGTTTGTTCTACGCATCTGGCACAAGTTTGTTCTATTCAACTGGCACAAGTTTGTTCTACGTAACTGGCACAAGTTTGTTCTACGCAACTGGCACATGTTTGCTTGACGCAAGTGGCACAAGTTTATTCTACGCATCTGGCACAAGTTTGTTCTATCCAACTGACACTAGTTTGTTTTACGCAACTGGCACAAGTTTGTTTCACGCAACTGGCACAAGTTTGTTCTACCCAACTGACACAAGTTTGTTTGACGCAACTGGCACAAGTTTGTTCTATGCAACTGACACAAGTTTGTTTGACACAACTGGCAGAAGTTTGTTCAACGCAACTGGCACAAGTTTGTTTGATGCTACCGGCGCAAGTTTGTTCGACGCAACTGGCACAAGTTTGTTCGACGCAACAGGCACAAGTTTGTTCGATGCAACTGGCACAAGTTTGTTTAACGCAACTGGCACAAGTTTGTTCGACCCAACTGGCACAAGTTTGTTTGACGCAACTGGCACAAGTTTGTTTGACACAACCGGCACAAGTTTGTTTGACGCAACTGGCACAAGGTTGTTCTACGAAACTGGCACAAGTTTGTTCTACGCAACTGGCACAAGTTTCTTTGATGCAACTGGCAGAAGTTTGTTCGATGCAACTGGCACAACTTTGTTCGGCGCAACTGGCCCAAGTTTGTTTGACGCAACTGGCATAAGTTTGTTAGACACAACTGGCATAAGTTTGTTCGACGTAACTGGCACAAGTTTTTTCGACTCAATTGGCACAAGTTTGTTTGACGCAACTGTCAAAAGCTTGTTTGACGCAACTGGCACAAGTTTGTTTGACGCAACTGGCACAAGTTTATTTGACACAACTGGCACAAGTTTTCTCGACGCAACTGGCACAAGTTTGTTCGCCGTAACTGGCAGAGGTTTGTTCGATGCAACTGGCACAAGATTGTTTGACGCAACTGGCACAAGTTTTTTTGACGCAACTGGCACAACTTTTCTCGACGCAACTGGCACAAGTTTGTTCGCCGTAACTGGCACAAGTTTGTTTGACACAACTGGCACTAATTTGTTCTATGCAACTGGCACAAGTTTGTTCTACGCAACTGGCACAAGTTTGTACTACGCAACTGGCATAAGTTTGTTGTATGCAACTGGCACTAGTTTGTTCTACGCAACTGGCATAAGTTTGTTTGACGCAACTGGCACAATTTTGTTCTACGCAAGTGGCACAAGTTTGTTGGATGCAACTGGCACAAGTTTCCTCTACGCAACTGTCACAAGTTTGTTGGACGCAAGTGGCTCAAGTTTGTTTGACGCAACTGGCACAAGTTTGTTCGACGCAACTGGCACAAGTTTGCTCGACTCAACTGGCACAAGTTTGTTCGACGCAACTGGCACAAGTTTGTTCGACGCAACTGGCACAAGTTTGTTCAATGCAACTGGCACATGTTTGTTCAACACATTTGGCACAAGATTGTTTGACGCAACTGGCATAAGTTTGTTTTCGCAACTTGTACAAGTTTGTTTGACTCAATTGGCACAAGTTTGTTTGACAGAACTGTCACAAGTTTGTTTGGCGCAACTGGCACAGGTTTCTTTGACGCAACTGGTACAAGTTTGTTCGACGCAACTGGCACAAGTTTGTTTGACGCAACTGGCACAAGTTTGTTTGACGCAACTGGCACAAGGTTGTTCTACGAAACTGGCACAAGTTTGTTCTACGCAACTGGCAGAAGTTTCTTTGATGCAACTGGCAGAAGTTTGTTCGATGCAACTGGCACAACTTTGTTCGGCGCAACTGGCCCAAGTTTGTTTGACGCAACTGGCATAAGTTTGTTAGACACAACTGGCATAAGTTTGTTCGACGTAACTGGCACAAGTTTTTTCGACTCAATTGGCACAAGTTTGTTTGACGCAACTGTCAAAAGCTTGTTTGACGCAACTGGCACAAGTTTGTTTGACGCAACTGGCACAAGTTTATTTGACACAACTGGCACAAGTTTTCTCGACGCAACTGGCACAAGTTTGTTCGCCGTAACTGGCACAGGTTTGTTCGATGCAACTGGCACAAGATTGTTTGACGCAACTGGCACAAGTTTTTTTGACGCAACTGGCACAACTTTTCTCGACGCAACTGGCACAAGTTTGTTCGCCGTAACTGGCACAAGTTTGTTTGACACAACTGGCACTAATTTGTTCTATGCAACTGGCACAAGTTTGTTCTACGCAACTGGCACAAGTTTGTACTACGCAACTGGCATAAGTTTGTTGTATGCAACTGGCACTAGTTTGTTCTACGCAACTGGCATAAGTTTGTTTGACGCAACTGGCACAATTTTGTTCTATGCAAGTGGCACAAGTTTGTTGGATGCAACTGGCACAAGTTTCCTCTACGCAACTGTCACAAGTTTGTTGGACGCAAGTGGCTCAAGTTTGTTTGACGCAACTGGCACAAGTTTGTTCGACGCAACTGGCACAAGTTTGCTCGACTCAACTGGCACAAGTTTGTTCGACGCAACTGGCACAAGTTTGTTCGACGCAACTGGCACAAGTTTGTTCAATGCAACTGGCACATGTTTGTTCAACACATTTGGCACAAGATTGTTTGACGCAACTGGCATAAGTTTGTTTTCGCAACTTGTACAAGTTTGTTTGACTCAATTGGCACAAGTTTGTTTGACAGAACTGTCACAAGTTTGTTTGGCGCAACTGTCACAGGTTTCTTTGACGCAACTGGTACAAGTTTGTTCGACGCAACTGGCACAAGTTTGTTTGACGCAACTGGCACAAGGTTCTTCTACGCAACTGGCACAAGTTTGTTCTACGCAACTTGCACAAGTTTGTTTGACGCAACTAGCACAAGTTTGTTCGACGCAACTGGCACAACTTTGTTTGACGCAACTGGCACAAGTTTGTTAGGCGCAACTGGCACAAGTTTGTTCAACGTAACAGGCACAAGTTTTTTCGAGTCAATTGGCACAAGTTTGTTTGACGCAAGTGGCACAAGTTTGTTTGACGCAACTGGCACAAGTTTGTTTGACGCAACTGGCACAAGTTTGTTTGACGCAACTGGCAAAAGTTTTTTTTGACGCAACTGGCACAAGTTTTCTCGATGCAACAGGCACAAGTTTGTTTAATGTAACTGGCACAAGTTTGTTCGACGCAACTGGCACAAGTATGTTCGACGGAACTGGCACAAGTTTCTTCGACGCAACTGGCACAAGTTTGTTCAACGCAACTGGCACAAGTTTGTTTGACGCAACTGGCACAAGTTTGTTCGACGTAACTGGCACAAGTTTTTCGACTCAATTGGCACAAGTTTGTTTGACGCAACTGGCACAAGTTTGTTTGACGCAACTTGCACAAGTTTGTTTGACGCAACTCACACAAGTTTATTTGACGCAACTGGCACAAGTTTTCTCGATGCAACTGGCACAAGTTTGTTCGCCGTAACTGGCACAGGTTTGTTCGACGCAACTGGCACAAGTTTGTTTGACGCAACTGGCACAAGTTTTTTTGACGCAACTGGCACAAGTTTTCTCGACGCAACTGGCACAAGTTTGTTCGAAGCAACTGGCACAAGTTTTTTTGACGCAACTGGCACTAATTTGTTCTCTGCAACTGGCACAAGTTTGTTCTATGCAACTGGCACAAGTTTGTTCTACGCAACTGGCACAAGTTTGTTGTATGCAACTGGCACTAGTTTGTTCTACGCAACTGGCATAAGTTTGTTTGACGCAACTGGCACAAGTTTGTTCTACGCAACTGGCACAAGTTTGTTTTACGCAACTGGCACAAGTTTCTTCTACGCAACTGTCACAAGTTTGTTGGACGCAACTGGCTCAAATTTGTTTGACGCAACTGGCACAAGTTTGTTCGATGCATTTGGCACAAGTTTGTTCGATGCAACTGGCACAAGTTTGTTCGACGCAACTGGCACAAGTTTGTTCGACGCAACTGGCACAAGTTTGTTCGATGCAACTGGCACATGTTTGTTCAAAACATCTGGCACAGAATTGTTTGACGCAACTGGCATAAGTTTGTTTTCGCAAATATTACAAGTTTGTTTGACTCAACTGGCACAAGTTTGGTTGACGGAACTGTCACAAGTTTGTTTGGCGCAACTGGCACAAGTTTGTTTGACGCAACTGGCACAAGTTTGTTTGACGCAACTGGCACAAGTTTGTTTGACGCAACTGGCACAAGTTTGTTTGACGCAACTGGCACAAGTTTGTTTGACGCAACTAGCACAAGTTTGATAGACGCAACTGGCACAAGTTTGTTCGACGTAACAGGCACAAGTTTTTTCGAGTCAATTGGCACAAGTTTTTTTGACGCAACTGGCACAAGTTTGTTTGACGCAAGAGGCACAAGTTTGTGTGACGCAACTGGCACAAGTTTGTTTGACGCAACTGGCACAAGTTTTTTTTGACGCAACTGGCACAAGTATTCTCAACTCCACTGGCACAAGTTTGTTTAATAAAACTGGCACAAGTTTGTTCGACGCAACTGGCACAAGTATGTTCGACACAACTTGCACAAGTTTGTTTGACGCAACTGGCACAAGTTTCTTCAACGCAACTGGCACAAGTTTGTTCGACGCAACTGGCACAAGTTTGTTTGACGCAACTGGCACAAGTTTGTTCTACGCAACTGGCACAAGTTTGTTCTATGCAACTGGCACTAGTTTGTTCTCTGCAACTGGCATAAGTTTGTTTGATGCAACTGGCACAAGTTTGTTCTACGCAACTGGTACAAGTTTGTTCGACGCAACTGGCACAAGTTACTTCGACGCAACTGGTACAAGTTTGTTGGACGCAACTGGCAAAAGTTTGTTCGAACCAACTGGCAAAAGTTTGTTTGACACAACTGGCACAAGTTTGTTCGACGCAACTGGCACAAGTTTGTTTGAAGCAAATGGCACAAGGTTGTTCTACGCAACTGGCACAGGTTTGTTCTACGCAACTGGCACAATTTTGTTTGACACAACTGGCACAAGTTTGTTCTACGCAACTGGCACAAGTTTGTTCGATGCAACTGGCACAAGTTTGTTCGCCGCAACTGGCCCAAATTTGTTTGACGCAACTGGCACAAGTTGTTAGATGCAACTGGCACAAGTTTGTTCGACGCAACTGGCACAAGTTTCTTTGACTCAATTGGCACAAGTTTGTTTGACGCAACTGGTACAAGTTTGTTTGACGCAACTGTCACAAGTTTGTTTGACTCAACTGGCACAAGTTTGTTTGACGCAACTGGCACAAAATTATTTGTCACAACTGGCACAACTTTTCTCGACGCAACTGGCACAAGTATGTTCTACACAACTGGCACAAGTTTGTTCTATGCAACTTGCACAAGTTTGTTCTACGCAACTGGCACAAGTTTGTTCTACGCAACTGGCACAAGTTTGTTCTACGCAACTGGCAAAAGTTTGTTCTACGCAACTGGCACAAGTTTGTTTTACGCAACTGGCACAAGTTTGTTCAACACATCTGGCACAAGTTTGTTCTATGCAACTGGCACAAGTTTGTTCTACGCAACTGGCATAAGTTTGTTCTACGCAACTGGCACAAGTTTGTTCTACGCAACTGGCACAAGTTTTTTTGATGCAACTGGCAGAAGTTTGTTTGACGCAACTGGCACAAGTTTGTTCGACGCAACTGGCCAAAGTTTGTTTGACGCAACTGGCACAAGTTTGTTAGATGGAACTGGCACAAGTTTGTTCGAGGTAACTGGCACAAGTTTTTTCGACTCAATTGGCACGAGTTTGTTTGACGCAATTGGCACAAGTTTCTTTGACGCAACTGGCACAAGTTTGTTTGATGCAACTGGCACAAGTTTGTTCTACGCAACTATCACAAGTTTGTTCTACACAACTGGCACAAGTTTGTTATACGCAACTGGCACAAGTTTGTTGTATGCAACTGGCACAAGTTTGTTCGACGCAACTGGCACAAGTTTGTTTCACGCAATTGCCACAAGTTTGTTCTACGCAACTGGCACAAGTTTGTTCTATGCAACTGGCACTAGTTTGTTCTACGCAACTGGCATAAGTTTGTTTGACACAACTGGCACAAGTTTGTTTGACACAACTGGCACAAGTTTGTTTGACGCAACTGGCACAAGTTTGTTTGACGCAACTGGCACAAGTTTGTTTGACGCAAATGGCATAAGGTTGTTCTACGCAACTGGCACAAGTTTGTTCTATGCAACTGGCACAAGTTTGTTTGACGCAACTGGCACAAGTTTGTTCCACGCAACTGGAACAAGTTTGTTCTATGCAACTGGCACAAGTTTGTTCTAAGCAACTCTTACTAGTTTGTTGTACACAACTGGCACAAGTTTGTTTGACACAACTGGCACAAGTTTGTTCTACGCAAATGGCAAAAGTTTGTTCTACGCATCAGGTACACGTTTGTTCCATGCAACTGGCACTAGTTTGTTCTAGGCAACTGGCACAAATTTGTTTGACGCAACTGGCACATGTTTGTTCTACCCAACTGGCACAAGTTTGTTCGACGCAAGTGGCACAAGTTTGTTCTGCGCAACTGGCACAAGTTTGTTTGACACAACTGGCACAAGTTTGTTCTAAGCAACTGGCACAAGTTTGTTCGACGGACCTGGCGCAAGTTTGTTCGACGCAACTGGCACAAGCTTGTTCGACGCAACTGGAACAAGTTTGTTTGATGCAACTGGTACAAGTTTGTTTAACGTAACTGGCACAAGTTTGTTCGACCCAACTGGCACAAGTTTGTTTGACACAACTGGCATAAGTTATGTTTGACGCAACTGGCAAAAGTTTGTTTGACGTAACTGGCACAAGTTTGTTCTACGCAACATGCACAAGCTTGTTCTACGCAACTGGCACAAGTTTGTTTGACGCAACTGGCACTAGTTTGTTTGATGCAAGTGGCACAAGTTTGTTCGACGCAACATGCACAAGTTTGTTCTACGCAACTGGCACAAGTTTGTTCTATGCAACTGGCACTAGTTTGTTTGATGCAACTGGTACAAGTTTGTTCGACGCAACTGGCCCAAGTTTGTTTGACGCAACTGGCAAAAGTTTGTTAGATGCAAATGGCACAAGTTTGTTCGACGCAACTGGCACAAGTTTTTTCGACTCAATTGGCACAAGTTTGTTTGACACAACTGGCACAAGATTGTTTCATGCCACTGGCCCAAGTTTGTTTGACGTAACTGGCACAAGTTTGTTTGACGCAACTGGCACAAGTTTTCTCGACACAACTGACATAAGTTTGTTTGCCGTAACTGGCACAAGTTTGTTCGATGCAACTGGCACAAGTTTCTTCGACGCAACTGGCACAAGTTTGTTTGATGCAACTGGCACAAGTTTCTTTGACGAAACTGGCACAAGTTTGTTCGACGCAACTGGCACAAGTTTGTTTCACGCAATTGGCACAAGTTTGTTCTACGCAACTGGCACAAGTTTGTTCTATGCAACTAGCACTAGTTTGTTCTACGCAACTGGCATAAGTTTGTTTGACACAACTGGCACAAGTTTGTTCTACGCAACTGGCACAAGTTTGTTCGACGCAACTGGCACAAGGTTGTTCTAGGCAACTGGCACAAGTTTGTTCTACACAACTGGCACAAGTTTGCTTGACGCAACTGGCACAAGTTTGCTTGACGCAACTGGCATAAGTTTGTTTGATGCCACGGGCACAAGTTTGTTCGACGCAACTGGCCGAAGTTTTTTTGACGCAACTGGCACAAGTTTGTTCTACGCAACTGGCACAAGTTTGTTTGACGCAACTGGCACAAGTTTGTTGGACGCAACTGGCACAAGTTTGTTCGACGCAACTAGCACAAGTTTGTTTGACGCAACTGGCACAAGTTTGTTTGATGCAACTGGCACAAGTTTGTTTGACGCAACTGGCACAAGTTTGTTTGACGCAACTGGCACAAGGTTGTTCTATGCAACTGGCACAAGTTTGTTCTATGCAACTGGCACAACTTTGTTTGACGCAACTGGCACAAGTTTGTTTGATGCAACAGGCACAAGTTTGTTCTACATAACTGGCACAAGTTTGTTGTACACAACTGGCACAAGTTTGTTTGACACAACTGGCACAAGTTTGTTCTACGCAAATGGTAAAAGTTTGTTCTACGCATCTGGCACAAGTTTGTTCTATGCAACTGGCACTAGTTTGTTCTACGCAACTGGGACAAATTTGTTTGACGCAACTGGCCCATGTTTGTTCTACCCAACTGGCACAAGTTTGTTCGACGCAACTGGCACAAGTTTGTTCTACACAACTGGCACAAGTTTGTTTGACACAACTGGCACAAGTTTGTTCTAATCAACTGGCACAAGTTTGTTCGACGGAACAGGCGCAAGTTTGTTCGACGCAACTGGCACAAGTTTGTTCGACGCAACTGGCACAAATTTGTACGACGCAACTGGTACATGTTTTTTTAACATAACTGGCACAAGTTTGTTTGACCCAACTGGCACAAGTTTGTTTCACACAACTGGCACAAATTTGTTCGACGCAACATGCACAAGTTTGTTTGACGCAACTGGCACAAGTTTGTTTGACGCAACTGGCACAAGGTTGTTCTACGCAATACGTACAAGTTTGTTCTACGCAACTGGCACAAGTTTGTTTGACGCAACTGGCATAAGTTTGTTAGATGCAACTGGCACTAGTTTGTTCGATGCAACTGGCACAAGTTTGTTCGACGCAACTGGCACAAGTTTGTTAGACGCAACTGGCACAAGTTTGTTCTACGCAACTGGCACAAGTTTATTCAACGCAACTGGCACAAGTTTTTTCGAATCAACTGGCACAAGTTTGTTTGACGCAACTGGCACAAGTTTGTTTGACGCAACTGGCAGAAGTTTGTTTGACGCAACTGGCACAAGTTTGTTTGACGCAACTGGCACAAGTTTATTTGACGCAATCGGCACAACTTTTCTCGACGCAACTGGCACAAGTTTGTTCGCCGTAACTGGCACAAGTTTGTTTGACACAACTGGCACAAGTTTATTTGACGCAACTGGCACATGTTTCTCGATGCAAGTGGCACAAGTTTGTTCGCCGTAACTGGCACAAGTTTGTTCGACGCAACTGGCACAAGTTTATTTGACGCAACTGGCACAAGTTTCTCGACGCAAGTGGCACAAGTTTGTTCGCCGTAACTGGCACAAGTTTTTTCGACGCAACTGGCACAAGTTTGTTCGACGCAACTGGCACAAGTTTGTTTGACGCAACTGGCACAAGTTTATTTGACGCAACTGGCACAAGTTTCTTCGACGCAACTGGCACAAGTTTGTTTGATGCAATTGGCACAAGTTTGTTCTACTCAACTAGCACAAGTTTGTTCTATGCAACTGGCACTAGTTTGTTTTACGCAACTGGCACAAGGTTGTTCTACGCAACTGGCACAAGTTTGTTGAATGCCACTGGCACAAGTTTGTTCGACGAAACTGGCCCAAGTTTTTTTGACGCAACTGGCACAAGTTTGTTTGACACAACTGGCACAAGTTTGTTCGACGCAACTGGCACAAGTTTGTTCTACATAACTGGCACAAGTTTGTTCTATGCAATGGCACAAGTTTGTTCTATGCAACTGGCACAAGTTTGTTCTACCCATCTGGCACAAGTTTGTTCTATGAAACTGGCACTAGTTTGTTCTACGCAACTGGCACAAGTTTGTTTGATGCAACTGGCACAACTTTGTTATACCCAACTGACACAAGTTTGTTCGACGCAACTGGCACAAGTTTGTTCTACGCAACTGACACAAGTTTGTTTGACACAACTGGCAGAAGTTTGTTCAACGCAACTGGCACAAGTTTGTTTGACGCAACTGTCGCAAGTTTGTTCGACGCAACTGGTACAAGTTTGTTCGACGCAACTGGCAAAAGTTTGTTTGACGCAACTGGCACAAGTTCGTTTGACGCAACTGGCACAAGGTTCTTCTACGCAACTAGCACAAGTTTGTTTGACGCAACTGGCACAAGTTTGTTCTACGCAACTGTCACAAATTTGTTTGACGCAACTGACACAAGTTTGTTTGACGCAACTGGCACAAGTTTGTTTGACGCAACTGGCACAAGTTTGTTAGATGCAACTGGCACAAGTTTGTTAGACGTAAGAGGCACAAGTGTTTTTGACTCAACTGGTACAAGTTTGTTTGACGCAACTGGCACAAGTTTGTTTGATGCAAGAGGCACAAGTTTGTTTGACGCAACTGGCACAAGTTTGTTTGACGAAACTGGCAAAAGGTTGTTCTACGCACCATGTACAATTTTGTTCTACGCAACTGGCACAAGTTTGTTCTATGCAACTGGCACTAGTTTGTTCGATGCAACTGGCACAAGTTTGTTCGACGCAATTGGCACAAGTTTGTTTGACGCAAATGGCACAAGTTTGTTTGACACAACTGGCACAAGTTTGTTCGACGCAACTGGCACAAGTTTGTTCTACATAACTGGCACAAGTTTGTTCTATGCAATGGCACAAGTTTGTTCTATGCAACTGGCACAAGTTTGTTCTACCCATCTGGCACAAGTTTGTTCTATGAAACTGGCACTAGTTTGTTCTACGCAACTGGCACAAGTTTGTTTGATGCAACTGGCACAACTTTGTTATACCCAACTGACACAAGTTTGTTCGACGCAACTGGCACAAGTTTGTTCTACGCAACTGACACAAGTTTGTTTGACACAACTGGCAGAAGTTTGTTCAACGCAACTGGCACAAGTTTGTTTGACGCAACTGTCGCAAGTTTGTTCGACGCAACTGGCACAAGTTTGTTCGACGCAACTGGCAAAAGTTTGTTTGACGCAACTGGCACAAGTTCGTTTGACGCAACTGGCACAAGGTTCTTCTACGCAACTAGCACAAGTTTGTTTGACGCAACTGGTACAAGTTTGTTCTACGCAACTGTCACAAATTTGTTTGACGCAACTGACACAAGTTTGTTTGACGCAACAAGCACAAGTTTGTTTGACGCAACTGGCACAAGTTTGTTAGATGCAACTGGCACAAGTTTGCTAGACGTAACAGGCACAATTGTTTTTGACTCAACTGGTACAAGTTTGTTTGACGCAACTGGCACAAGTTTGTTTGACGCAAGAGGCACAAGTTTGTTTGACGCAACTGGCACAAGTTTGTTTGACGAAACTGGCAAAAGGTTGTTCTACGCACCATGTACAAGTTTGTTCTACGCAACTGGCACAAGTTTGTTCTATGCAACTGGCACTAGTTTGTTCGATGCAACTGGCACAAGTTTGTTCGACGCAATTGGCACCAGTTTGTTTGACGCAAATGGCACAAGTTTGTTAGACACAACTGGCACAAGTTTGTTCAACGCAACTGGCACAAGTTTGTTCTATGCAACTGGCACTAGTTTGTTTGATGCAACTGGCACAAGTTTGTTCGACGCAACTGGCCCAAGTTTGTTTAACGCAACTGGCACAAGTTTGTTAGACGCAACTGGCACAAGTTTGTTCGACGCAACTGGCACAAGTTTTTTCGACTCAATTGGCACAGGTTTGTTTGACACAACTGGCACAAGTTTCTTTGATGCCACTGGCACAAGTTTTTTTGACACAACTGGCACAAGTTTGTTTGACGCAACTGGCACAAGTTTTCTCGACACAACTGACACAAGTTTGTTCGCCGTAACTTTCACAAGTTTGTTCGACGCAACTGGCACAAGTTTGTTCGACGCAACTGGCACAAGTTTGTTTGATGCAACTGGCACAAGTTTCTTTGACGAAACTGGCACAAGTTTGTTCGACGCAACTGGCACAAGTTTGTTTCACGCAATTGGCACAAGTTTGTTCTACGCAACTGGCACAAGTTTTTTCTATGCAACTGGCACTAGTTTGTTCTACGCAACTGGCATAAGTTTGTTTGACACAACTGGCACAAGTTTGTTATACACAACTGGCACAAGTTTGTTCGACGCAACTGGCACAAGGTTGTTCTACGCAACTGGCACAAGTTTGTTCTACACAACTGGCACAAGTTTGCTTGACGCAACTGGCACAAGTTTGCTTGACGCAACTAGCATAAGTTTGTTCGATGCCATTGGCACAAGTTTGTTCGATGCAACTGGCCCAAGTTTTTTTGACGCAACTGGCACAAGTTTTTTTGACGCAACTGGCACAAGTTTGTTTGACGCAACTGGCACAAGTTTGTTGGACGCAACTGCCACAAGTTTGTTCGACGCAACTAGCACAAGTTTGTTCGACGCAACTGGCACAAGTTTGTTTGACGCAACTGGCACAAGTTTGTTTGACGCAACTGGCACAAGTTTGTTTGACGCAACTGGCACAAGGTTGTTCTATGCAACTGGCACAAGTTTGTTCTATGCAACTGTCACAAGTTTGTTTGACGCAACTGGCACAAGTTTGTTTGATGCAACAGGCACAAGTTTGTTCTACATAACTGGCACAAGTTTGTTGTACACAACTGGCACAAGTTTGTTTGACACAACTGGCACAAGTTTGCTCTACGCAAATGGCAAAAGTTTGTTCTACGCATCTGGCACAAGTTTGTTCTATGCAACTGGCACTAGTTTGTTCTACGCAACTGGCACAAGTTTGTTTGATGCAACAGGCACAAGTTTGTTCTACATAACTGGCACAAGTTTGTTGTACACAACTGGCACAAGTTTGTTTGACACAACTGGCACAAGTTTGCTCTACGCAAATGGCAAAAGTTTGTTCTACCCAACTGGCACAAGTTTGTTCGACGCAACTGGCACAAGTTTGTTCTGCACAACTGGCACAAGTTTGTTTGACACAACTGGCACAAGTTTGTTCTAATCAACTGGCACAAGTTTGTTCGACGGAACTGGCGCAAGTTTGTTCGACGCAACTGGCACAAGTTTGTTCAACGCAACTGGCACAAATTTGTATGACGCAACTGGTACAAGTTTTTTTTAACATAACTGGCACAAGTATGTTTGACCCAACTGGCACAAGTCTGTTTCACACAACTGGCACAAGTTTGTTCGACGCAACATGCACAAGTTTGTTTGACGCAACTGGCACAAGTTTGTTTGACGCAACTGGCACAAGTTTGTTCGACGCAACTGGCACAAGTTTGTTTCACGCAATTGGCACAAGTTTGTTCTACGCAACTGGCACAAGTTTGTTCTATGCAACTGGCACTAGTTTGTTCTACGCAACTGGCATAAGTTTGTTTGACACAACTGGCACAAGTTTGTTATACACAACTGGCACAAGTTTGTTCGACGCAACTGGCACAAGGTTGTTCTACGCAACTGGCACAAGTTTGTTCTACACAACTGGCACAAGTTTGCTTGACGCAACTGGCACAAGTTTGCTTGACGCAACTAGCATAAGTTTGTTCGATGCCATTGGCACAAGTTTGTTCGACGCAACTGGCCCAAGTTTTTTTGACGCAACTGGCACAAGTTTTTTTGACGCAACTGGCACAAGTTTGTTTGACGCAACTGGCACAAGTTTGTTGGACGCAACTGCCACAAGTTTGTTCGACGCAACTAGCACAAGTTTGTTCGACGCAACTGGCACAAGTTTTTTTGACGCAACTGGCACAAGTTTGTTTGACGCAACTGGCACAAGTTTGTTTGACGCAACTGGCACAAGGTTGTTCTATGCAACTGGCACAAGTTTGTTCTATGCAACTGGCACAAGTTTGTTTGACGCAACTGGCACAAGTTTGTTTGATGCAACAGGCACAAGTTTGTTCTACATAACTGGCACAAGTTTGTTGTACACAACTGGCACAAGTTTGTTTGACACAACTGGCACAAGTTTGCTCTACGCAAATGGCAAAAGTTTGTTCTACGCATCTGGCACAAGTTTGTTCTATGCAACTGGCACTAGTTTGTTCTACGCAACTGGCACAAGTTTGTTTGATGCAACAGGCACAAGTTTGTTCTACATAACTGGCACAAGTTTGTTGTACACAACTGGCACAATTTTGTTTGACACAACTGGCACAAGTTTGCTCTACGCAAATGGCAAAAGTTTGTTCTACCCAACTGGCACAAGTTTGTTCGACGCAACTGGCACAAGTTTGTTCTGCACAACTGGCACAAGTTTGTTTGACACAACTGGCACAAGTTTGTTCTAATCAACTGGCACAAGTTTGTTCGACGGAACTGGCGCAAGTTTGTTCGACGCAACTGGCACAAGTTTGTTCGACGCAACTGGCACAAATTTTTACGACGCATCTGGTACAAGTTTTTTTTAACATAACTGGCACAAGTATGTTTGACCCAACTGGCACAAGTTTGTTTCACACAACTGGCACAAGTTTGTTCGACGCAACATGCACAAGTTTGTTTGACGCAACTGGCACAAGTTTGTTTGACGCAACTGGCACAAGGTTGTTCTACGCAACTGGCACAAGTTTGTTCGACGCAACTGGCACAAGTTTGTTCGACGCAACTGGCAAAAGTTTGTTCGACGCAACTGGCACAAGTTTGTTTGACGCAACTGGCACAAGTTTGTTCAACGCAACTGGCACAAATTTGTACGACGCAACTGGTACAAGTTTTTTTTAACATAACTGGCACAAGTATGTTTGACCCAACTGGCACAAGTCTGTTTCACACAACTGGCACAAGTTTGTTCGACGCAACATGCACAAGTTTGTTTGACGCAACTGGCACAAGTTTGTTTGACGCAACTGGCACAAGTTTGTTCGACGCAACTGGCACAAGTTTGTTTCACGCAATTGGCACAAGTTTGTTCTACGCAACTGGCACAAGTTTGTTCTATGCAACTGGCACTAGTTTGTTCTACGCAACTGGCATAAGTTTGTTTGACACAACTGGCACAAGTTTGTTATACACAACTGGCACAAGTTTGTTCGACGCAACTGGCACAAGGTTGTTCTACGCAACTGGCACAAGTTTGTTTTACTCAACTGGCACAAGTTTGCTTGACCCAACTGGCACAAGTTTGCTTGACGCAACTAGCATAAGTTTGTTCGATGCCATTGGCAAAAGTTTGTTCGACGCAACTGGCCCAAGTTTTTTTGACGCAACTGGCACAAGTTATTTTGACGCAACTGGCACAAGTTTGTTTGACGCAACTGGCACAAGGTTGTTCTACGTAACACGTACAAGTTTGTTCTACGCAACTGGCACAAGTTTGTTTGACGCAACTGGCACAAGTTTGTTAGATGCAACTGGCACTAGTTTGTTCGATGCAACTGGCACAAGTTTGTTCGACGCAACTGGCACAAGTTTGTTAGACGCAACTGGCACAAGTTTGTTAGACGCAACTGGCACAAGTTTGTTCAACGCAACTGGCACAAGTTTTTTCGAATCAACTGGCACAAGTTTGTTTGACGCAACTGGCACAAGTTTGTTTGACGCAACTGGCACAAGTTTGTTTGGCGCAACTGGCACAAGTTTATTTGACGCAACTGGCACAACTTTTCTCGACGCAACTGGCACAAGTTTGTTCGCCGTAACTGGCACAAGTTTGTTTGACACAACTGGCACAAGTTTATTTGACGCAACTGGCACATGTTTCTCGACGCAAGTGGCACAAGTTTGTTCGCCGTAACTGGCACAAGTTTGTTCGACGCAACTGGCACAAGTTTATTTGACGCAACTGGCACAAGTTTCTCGACGCAAGTGGCACAAGTTTGTTCGACGCAACTGGCACAAGTTTGTTTGACACAACTGGCACAAGTTTCTTCGACGCAACTGGCACAAGTTTGTTCGACGCAACTGGCACAAGTTTGTTTGACGCAACTGGCACAAGTTTGTTTGAGGCACCTGGCACAAGTTTGTTTGACGCAACTGGCACAAGGTTGTTCTATGCAACTGGCACAAGTTTGTTCTATGCAACTGGCACAAGTTTGTTTGACGCAACTGGCACAAGTTTGTTTGATGCAACAGGCACAAGTTTGTTCTACATAACTGGCACAAGTTTGTTGTACACAACTGGCACAAGTTTGTTTGACACAACTGGCACAAGTTTGCTCTACGCAAATGGCAAAAGTTTGTTCTACGCATCTGGCACAAGTTTGTTCTATGCAACTGGCACGAGTTTGTTTGACGCAACTGGCACAAGTTTGTTTGATGCAACAGGCACAAGTTTGTTCTACATAACTGGCACAAGTTTGTTGTACACAACTGGCACAAGTTTGTTTGACACAACTGGCACAAGTTTGCTCTACGCAAATGGCAAAAGTTTGTTATACCCAACTGGCACTAGTTTGTTCGACGCAACTGGCACAAGTTTGTTCTGCAAAACTGGCACAAGTTTGTTTGACACAACTGGCACAAGTTTGTTCTAATCAACTGGCACAAGTTTGTTCGACGGAACTGGCGCAAGTTTGTTCGACGCAACTGGCACAAGTTTGTTTCTTAGCAACTGGCACAAATTTGTACGACGCAACTGGTACAAGTTTTTTTTAACATAACTGGCACAAGTATGTTTGACCCAACTGGCACAAGTTTGTTTCACACAACTGGCACAAGTTTGTTCGACGCAACATGCACAAGTTTGTTTGACGCAACTGGCACAAGTTTGTTTGACGCAACTGGCACAAGGTTGTTCTACGCAACACGTACAAGTTTATTTGATGCAACTGGAACAAGTTTGTTTGACGCAACTGGCACAAGGTTGTTAGATGCAACTGGCACTAGTTTGTTCGATGCAACTGGCACAAGTTTGTTCGACGCAACTGGCACAAGTTTGTTAGACGCAACTGGCACAAGTTTGTTAGACGCAACTGGCACAAGTTTGTTCAACGCAACTGGCACAAGTTTTTTCGAATCAACTGGCACAAGTTTGTTTGACGCAACTGGCACAAGTTTGTTTGACGCAACTGGCACAAGTTTGTTTAACGCAACTGGCACAAGTTTATTTGACACAACTGGCACAACTTTTCTCGACGCAACTGGCACAAGTTTGTTCGCCGTAACTGGCACAAGTTTGTTTGACACAACTGGCACAAGTTTATTTGACGCAACTGGCACATGTTTCTCGACGCAAGTGGCACAAGTTTGTTCGCCGTAACTGGCACAAGTTTGTTCGACGCAACTGGCACAAGTTTATTTGACGCAACTGGCACAAGTTTCTCGACGCAAGTGGCACAAGTTTGTTCGCCGTAACTGGCACAAGTTTTTTCGACGCAACTGGCACAAGTTTGTTCGACGCAACTGGCACAAGTTTGTTTGACACAACTGGCACAAGTTTCTTCGACGCAACTGGCACAAGTTTGTTCTATGCAACTGGCACAAGTTTGTTCTATGCAACTGGCACAAGTTTGTTCTATGCAACTGGCACTAGTTTGTTTTACGCAACTGGCACAAGGTTGTTCTACGCAACTGGCACAAGTTTGTTGGATGCCACTGGCACAAGTTTGTTCGACGAAACTGGCCCAAGTTTTTTTGACGCAACTGGCACAAGTTTGTTTGACACAACTGGCACAAGTTTGTATGACGCAACTGGCACAAGTTTGTTCTACATAACTGGCACAAGTTTGTTCTATGCAATGGCACAAGTTTGTTCTATGCAACTGGCACAAGTTTGTTCTACCCATCTGGCACAAGTTTGTTCTATGCAACTGGCACAAGTTTGTTCTATGCAACTGGCACAAGTTTGTTTGACGCAACTGGCACAACTTTGTTATACCCAACTGACACAAGTTTGTTCGACGCAACTGGCACAAGTTTGTTCTACGCAACTGACACAAGTTTGTTTGACACAACTGGCAGAAGTTTGTTCAACGCAACTGGCACAAGTTTGTTTGACGCAACTGTCGCAAGTTTGTTCGACGCAACTGGCACAAGTTTGTTCGACGCAACTGGCAAAAGTTTGTTTGACGCAACTGGCACAAGTTCGTTTGACGCAACTGGCACAAGGTTCTTCTACGCAACTAGCACAAGTTTGTTTGACGCAACTGGCACAAGTTTGTTCTACGCAACTGTCACAAATTTGTTTGACGCAACTGACACAAGTTTGTTTGACGCAACTGGCACAAGTTTGTTTGACGCAACTGGCACAAGTTTGTTAGACGCAACTGGCACAAGTTTGTTCGACGTAACAGGCACAAGTTTTTTCGACTCAACTGGTAAAAGTTTGTTTGACGCAACTGGCACAAGTTTGTTTGACGCAAGAGGCACAAGTTTGTTTGACGCAACTGGCACAAGTTTGTTTGACGAAACTGGCACAAGTTTGTTCTATGCAACTGGCACTAGTTTGTTCGATGCAACTGGCACAAGTTTGTTCGACGCAATTGGCACAAGTTTGTTTGACGCAACTGGCACAAGTTTGTTAGACACAAATGGCACAAGTATGTTCAACGCAACTGGCACAAGTTTTTTTTAATCAATTGGCACAAGTTTGTTTGACGCAACTGGCACAAGTTTGTTTGACGCAAGTGGCACAGGTTTCTTTGACGCATCTGGCACAAGTTTGTTTGATGCAATTGGCACAAGTTTATTTGATGCAACTGGCACAACTTTTCTCGATGTAACTAGCACAAGTTTGTTCGCCGTAACTGGCACAAGTTTGTTTGACGCAACTGGGACAAGTTTATTTGAAGCAGCTGGCACAAGTTTCTTCGACGCAACTGGCACAAGTTTGTATGACGAACTGGCACAAATTTGTTCGATGCAACTGGCACAATTTTGTTCGACGCAACTGGCACAAGTTTGTTTGACGCAACTGGCACAAGTTTCTTCGACGCAACTGGCACAAGTTTGTTCGACGAACTGGCACAAGTTTGTTTGACGCAATTGGCACAAGTTTGTTCTACTCAACTGGCACAAGTTTGTTCTATGCAACTGGCACTAGTTTGTTTTACGCAACTGGCATAAGTTTGTTTGACGCAACTGGCACAAGTTTGTTCTACAAACTAGCACAAGTTTGTTCGACGCAACTGGCACAAGGTTGTTCTACACAACTGGCACAAGTTTGTTCTACGCAACTGGCACAAGTTTGTTTGACGCAACTGGCACAAGGTTGTTCTACGCAACTGGCACCAGTTTGTTGGATGCCACTGACACAAGTTTGTTCTATGAAACTGGCCCAAGTTTTTTTGACGCAACTGGAACAAGTTTGTTAGACGCAACTGGCACAAGTTTGTTCGACACAACTGGCACAAGTTTTTTCGACTCAATTGGCACAAGTTTTTATTTTGGCGCAACTGGAACAAGTTTGTTTGACGCAACTGGCACAAGTTTGTTTGATGCAACTAGCACAAGTTTGTTTGACGCAACTGGCACGAGTTTATTCGACGCAACTGGCACAAGTTTTCTCGACGAAACTGGCACAAGTTTGTTCGCCGTAAATGGCACAAGTTTGTTCGACACAACTAGCACAAGTTTGTTTGACTCAACTGGCACAAGTTTGTTCTACATAACTGGCACAAGTTTGTTCTATGCAACTGGCACAAGTTTGTTCTACGCAACTGGCACAAGTTTGTTCTACGCAACTGGCACAAGTTTGTTTGACGCAACTGGCACAAGTTTGTTTGACGTACAAGTTCGTTCTACATAACTGGCACAAGTTTGTTGTACACAAATGGCACAAGTTTGTTTGACACAACTGGCACAAGTTTGTTCTACGCAAATGGCAAAAGTTTGTTCAATGCATCTGGCACAAGTTTGTTCTATGCAACTGGCACTAGTTTGTTTGACGCAACTGGCACAAATTTGTTTGACGCAACTGGCACATGTTTGTTCTACCCAACTGGCACAAGTTTGTTCGACGCAACTGGCACAAGTTTGTTCTACACAACTGGCACAAGTTTGTTCGACGCAACTGGCACAAGTTTGTTCTAAGCACCTGGCACAAGTTTGTTCGACGGAACTGGCGCAAGTTTGTTCGACGCAACTGGCACAAGGTTGTTCGACGCAACTGGCACAAGTTTGTACGACGCAACTGGTACAAGTTTGTTTAACGTAACTGGCACAAGTTTGTTCGACCCAACTGGCAAAAGTTTGTTTCACACAACTTTCACAAGTTTGTTCGACGCATCTGGCACAAGTTTGTTTGACGCAACTGGCACAAGTTTGTTTGACGCAACTGACACAAGGTTGTTCTACGCAACATGTACAAGTTTGTTTTACGCAACTGGCACAAGTTTGTTTGACGCAACTGGCACAAGTTTGTTCGATGCAACTGGCACAAGTTTGTTCGACGCAACTGGCACAAGTTTGTTTGACGCAACTGGCACAAGTTTGTTCTATGCAACTGGCACAAATTTGTTCGATGCAACTGGCACAAGTTTTTTCGACGCAACTGGCACAAGTTTGTTAGAGGCAACTGGCACAAGTTTGTTCAACGCAACTGGCTCAAGTTTTTTCGAATCAATTGGCAGAAGTTTGTTTGACGCAACTGGCACAAGTTTGTTTGACGCAACTGGCACAAGTTTGTTTTACGCAACTGGCACAAGTTTGTTTGAAGCAACTGACACAAGTTTATTTGACGCAACTGGCACAACTTTTTTCGACGCAACTGGCACAAGTTTGTTCGCCCTAACTGGCACAAGATTGTTTGACGCAACTGGCACAAGTTTATTTGACGCAACTGGCACAAGTTTCTCGACGCAAGTGGCACAAGTTTGTTTGCCGTAACTGGCACAAGTTTGTTCGACGCAACTGGCACAAGTTTGTTCGACGCAACTGGAACAAGTTTGTTTGACACAACTGGCACAAGTTTCTTCGACGCAACTGGCACAAGTTTGTTCGGCGGAACTGGCACAAGTTTGTTTGATGCAATTGGCACAAGTTTGTTCTACTCAACTAGAACAAGTTTGTTCTATGCAACTGGCACTAGTTTGTTTTACACAACTGGCATAAGTTTGTTTGACGCAACTAGCACAAGTTTGTTCTCCCAACTAGCACAAGTTTTTTCGACGCAACTGGCACAAGGTTGTTCTACGCAACTGGCATAAGTTTGTTCTACGCAACTGGCACAAGTTTGTTTCGACGCAACGGGCACAAGTTTGTTCGCCGCAACTGGCACAAGTTTGTTGGTTGCCAATGGCACAAGTTTGTTCGACAAAACTGGCCCATGTTTTTTTTTATGCAACTGGCACAAGTTTGTTCGACACAACTGGCACAAGTTTGTTCGACGCAACTGGCACAAGTTTTTTCTACATAACTGGCACAAGTTTGTTCTATGCAACTGGCACAAGTTTGTTCTATGCAACTGGCACAAGTTTGTTCTACGCATCTGGCACAAGTTTGTTCCATGCAACTGGCACTAGTTTCTTCTACGCAACTGGCACAAGTTTGTTTGACGCAACTGGCACAAGTTTGTTCTACCCAACTGACACAAGTTTGTTCGACGCAACTGGCACAAGTGTGTTCTACGCAACTGACACAAGATTGTTTGACACAACTGGCAGAAGTTTGTTCAATGCAACTGGCACAAGTTTGTTTGACGCAACTGTCGCAAGTTTGTTCGACGCAACTGGCACAAGTTTGTTCGACGCAACTGGCAAAACTTTGTTTGACGCAACTGGCAAAAGTTCGGTTGACGCAACTGGCAAAAGGTTCTTCTACGCAACTGGCACAAGTTTGTTTGACGCAACTGGCACAAGTTTGTTCTACGCAACTGGCACAAGTTTGTTTGACGCAACTGGCACAAGTTTTGTTTGCACAAGTTTGTTTGACGCAACTGGCACAAGTTTGTTTGACGCAACTGGCACAAGTTTGTTAGACGCAACTGGCACAAGTTTGTTCGACGTAACAGGCACAAGTTTTTTCGACTCAATTGGTACAAGTTTGTTTGACGCAACTGGCACAAGTTTGTTTGACGCAAGAGGCACAAGTTTGTTTGACGCAACTGGCACAAGTTTGTTTGACGCAACTGGCACAAGATTGTTGGATGCCACTGGCAGAAGTTTGGTCGACACAACTGGCACAAGTTTTTTTGACGCAACTGGCACAAGTTTGGTCGACACAACTGGCACAAGTTTGTTCGATGCAACTGGCACAAGTTTGTTCGACGCAACTGGCAAAAGTTTGTTTGACGCAACTGGCACAAGTTCGTTTGACGCAACTGGCACAAGGTTCTTCTACGCAACTGGTACAAGTTTGTTGGACGCAACTGGCTCAAGTTTCTTCGACGCAACTGGTACAAGTTTGTTGGACGCAACTGGCAAAAGTTTGTTCGAACCAACTGGCAAAAGTTTGTTTGACACAACTGGCACAACTTTGTTCGACGCAACTGGCACAAGTTTGTTTGACGCAACTAGCACAAGTTTGTTTGACGCAACTGGCACAAGGTTGTTGTACGCATCTGGCAAAAGTTTGTTCTACGCAACTGGCACAAGTTTGTTTGACGCAACTGGCACAAGTTTGTTCTACGCAACTGGCACAAGTTTGTTCGATGCAACTGGCACAAGTTTGTTCGCCGCAACTGGCCCAAGTTTGTTTGACGCAACTGGCACAGGTTTGTTAGACGCAACTGGCACAAGTTTCTTCGACTCAATTGGCACAAGTTTGTTTGACGCAACTGGTACAAGTTTGTTTGACGCAACTGTCACAAGTTTGTTTGACTCAACTGGCACAAGTTTGTTTGGCGCAACTGGCACAAGTTTATTTGACGCAACTGGCACAACTTTTCTCGACGCAACTGGCACAAGTATGTTCTACACAACTGGCACAAGTTTGTTCTATGCAACTTGCACAAGTTTGATCTACGCAACTGGCACAAGTTTGTTCTATGCAACTGGCACAAGTTTATTCTACGCAACTGGCACAAGTTTGTTCTACGCAACTGGCACAAGTTTGTTCTACGCAACTGGCACAAGTTTGTTCTACGCAACTGGCACAAGTTTGTTCTACGCAACTGGCACAAGTTTGTTCTACGCAACTGGCACAAGTTTGTTCTACGCATCTGGCACAAGTTTGCTCTATGCAACTGGCACAAGTTTGTTCTATGCAACTGGCACAAGTTTGTTTGACACAACTGGCACAAGTTTGTTTGACACAACTGTCACAAGTTTGTTTGACGCGACTGGCACAAGGATGTTTTACGCAACTGACACATGTTTGTTCTACGCAACTGGCACAAGTTTGTTTGATGCAACTGGCACAAGTTTTTTTGATGCAACTGGCATAAGTTTGTTTGACGCAACTGGCACAAGTTTGTTCGACGCAACTGGCCCAAGTTTTTTTGACACAACTGGCACAAGTTTGTTTGACGCAACTGGCACAAGTTTATTTGACGCAACTGGCACAACTTTTCTCGACGCAACTGGCACAAGTATGTTCTACACAACTGGCACAAGTTTGTTCTATGCAACTTGCACAAGTTTGTTCTACATAACTGGCACAAGTTTGTTCTACGCAACTGGCACAAGTTTGTTCTACGCAACTGGCAAAAGTTTGTTCTACGCAACTGGCACAAGTTTGTTTTACGCAACTGGCAAAATTTTGTTTTACGCATCTGGCACAAGTTTGTTCTATGTAACTGGCACAAGTTTGTTCTACGCAACTGGCATAAGTTTGTTCTACGCAACTGGCACAAGTTTGTTCTACGCAACTGGCACAAGTTTATTCTACGCATCTGGCACAAGTTTGTTTGACGCAACTGGCACAAGTTTGTTCTACCCAACAGACACAAGTTTGTTCGACGCAACTGGCACAAGTTTGTTCTACGCAACTGACACAAGTTTGTTTGACACAACTGGTAGAAGTTTGTCCAACACAACTGGCACAAGTTTGTTTGACGCAACTGGCGCAAGTTTGTTCAACGCAACTGGCACAAGTTTGTTCGACGCAACTGGCACAAGTTTGTTCGATGCAACTGGCGCAAGTTTGTTTAACACAACTGGCACAAGTTTGTTCGACCCAACTGGCACAAGTTTGTTTGACGCAACTGGCACAAGTTTGTTTGACGCAACTGGCACAAGTTTGTTTGACACAACTGGCACAAGTATGTTTGACGCAACTGGCACAAGGATGTTCTACGTAGCTGGCACATGTTTGTTCTACGCAACTGGCACAAGTTTGTTTGATGCAACTGGCACAAGTTTTTTTGATGCAACTGGCACAAGTTTGTTTGACACAACTGGCACAAGTTTGTTTGACACAACTGGCACAAGTTTGTTTGACGCAACTGGCACAAGTTTGTTTGACGCAAATGGCATAAGGTTGTTCTACGCAACTGGCACAAGTTTGTTCTATGCAACTGGCACAAGTTTGTTTGACGCAACTGGCACAAGTTTGTTCCACGCCACTGGAACAAGTTTGTTCTACGCAACTGGCACAAGTTTGTTCTAAGCAACTCTTACTAGTTTGTTGTACACAACTGGCACAAGTTTGTTTGACACAACTGGCACAATTTGTTCTACGCAAATGGCAAAAGTTTGTTCTACGCATCTGGTACACGTTTGTTCTATGCAACTGGCACTAGATTGTTCTAGGCAACTGGCACAAATTTGTTTGACGCAACTGGCACATGTTTGTTCTACCCAACTGGCACAAGTTTGTTCGACGCAACTGGCACAAGTTTGTTCTGCGCAACTAGCACAAGTTTGTTTGACACAATTGGCACAAGTTTGTTCTAAGCAACTGGCACAAGTTTGTTCGACAGAACTGGGCAAGTTTGTTCGACGCAACTGGCACAAGTTTGTTCGACGCAACTGGAACAAGTTTGTTCGATGCAACTGGTACAAGTTTGTTTAACGTAACTGGCATAAGTTTGTTCGACCCAACTAGCACAAGTTTGTTTGACACAACTGGCATAAGTTATGTTTGACGCAACTGCTAAAAGTTTGTTTGACGTAACTGGCACAAGTTTGTTCTAAGCAACATGCACAAGCTTGTTCTACGCAACTGGCACAAGTTTGTTTGACGCAACTGGCACTAGTTTGTTTGATGCAACTGGCACAAGTTTGTTCGACGCAACATGTACAAGTTTGTTCTACGCAACTGGCCCAAGTTTGTTCTATGCAACTGGCACTAGTTTGTTTGATGTAACTGGCACAAGTTTGTTGTACGCAACCGGCCCAAGTTTGTTTGACGCAACTGGCACAAGTTTGTTAGACGCAACTGGCACAAGTTTGTTCGACGCAACTGGCACAAGTTTTTTCGACTCAATTGGCACAAGTTTGTTTGACACAACTGGCACAAGTTTGTTTGATGCCACTGGCACAAGTTTGTTTGACGTAACTGGCACAAGTTTGTTTGACGCAACTGGCACAAGTTTTTTCGACACAACTGACACAAGTTTGTTCGCCGTAACTGGCACAAGTTTGTTCGACGCAACTGGCACAAGTTTTTTCGACGCAACTGGCACAAGTTTGTTTGATGCAACTGGCACAAGTTTCTTTGACGAAACTGGCACAAGTTTGTTCGACGCAACTGGCATAAGTTTGTTTCACGCAATTGGCACAAGTTTGTTCTACGCAACTGGCACAAGTTTGTTCTATGCAACTGGCACTAGTTTGTTCTACTCAACTGGCATAAGTTTGTTTGACACAACTGGCACAAGTTTGTTCTACGCAACTGGCACAAGTTTGTTCGACGCAATTGGCAGAAGGTTGTTCTATGCAACTGGCACAAGTTTGTTCTACACAACTAGCACAAGTTTGCTTGACGCAACTGGCACAAGTTTTTTTTACGCAACTGGCATAAGTTTGTTCGATGCCACTGGCACAAGTTTGTTTGACGCAACTGGCCCAAGTTTTTTTGACACAACTGGCACAAGTTTTTTTGACGCAACTGGCACAAGTTTGTTTGACGCAACTGGCATAAGTTTGTTGGACGCAACAGGCACAAGTTTGTTCGACGCAACTGGCACAAGTTTGTTTGACGCAACTGGCACAAGTCTGTTTGACGCAACTGGCACAAGTTTGTTTGACGCAACTGGCACAAGGTTGTTTTATGCAACTGGCACAAGTTTGTTCTATGCAACTGGCACAAGTTTGTTTGACGCAACTGGCACAAGTTTGTTTGATGCAACTGGCACAAGTTTGTTCTACATAACTGGCACAAGTTTGTTGTACAAAACTGGCACAAGTTTGTTTGACACAACTGGCACAAGGTTGTTCTACGCAAATGGCAAAAGTTTGTTCTACTCATCTGGCACAAGTTTGTTCTATGCAACTGGCACTAGTTTGTTCTACGCAACTGGGACAAATTTGTTTGACGCAACTGGCCCATGTTTGTTCGACCCAACTGGCACAAGTTTGTTCGACGCAACTGGCACAAGTTTGTTCTACACAACTGGCACAAGTTTGTTTGACACAACTGGCACAAGTTTGTTCTAATCAACTAGCACAGGTTTGTTCGACGGAACTGGCGCAAGTTTGTTCGACGCAACTGGCACAAGTTTGTTCGACGCAACTGGCACAAATTTGTACGACGCAACTGGTACAAGTTTTTTTTAACATAACTGGCACAAGTTTGTTTGACCCAATTGGCACAAGTTTGTTTCACACAACTGGTACAAGTTTGTTCGACGCAACATGCACAAGTTTGTTTGACGCAACTGGCACAAGTTTGTTTGACGCAACTGGCACAAGGTTGTTCTACGCAACACGTACAAGTTTGTTCTACGCAACTAGCACAAGTTTGTTTGACGCAACTGGCACAAGTTTGTTCTATGCAACTGGCACTAGTTTCTTCGATGCAACTGGCACAAGTTTGTTCGACGCAACTGGCACAAGTTTGTTAGACGCAACTGGCACAAGTTTGTTAGACGCAACTGGCACAAGTTTGTTCAACGCAACTGGCACAAGTTTTTTCGAATCAACTGGCACAAGTTTGTTTGACGCAACTGGCACAAGTTTGTTTGACGCAACTGGCACAAGTTTGTATGACACAACTGGCACAAGTTTGTTTGACGCAACTGGCACAAGTTTGTTTGACGCAACTGGCACAAGTTTATTTGACGCAACTGGCACAACTTTTCTCGACGCAACTGGCACAAGTTTGTTCGCCGTAACTGGCACAAGTTTGTTTGACACAACTGGCACAAGTTTATTTGACGCAACTGGCACAAGTTTCTCGACGCAAGTGGCACAAGTTTGTTCGCCGTAACTGGCACAAGTTTGTTCGACGCAACTGGCACAAGTTTATTTGATGCAACTGGAACAAGTTTCTCGACGCAAGTGGCACAAGTTTGTTCGCCGTAACTGGCACAAGTTTTTTCGACGCAACTGGCACAAGTTTGTTCGACGCAACTGGCACAAGTTTGTTTGACGCAACTGGCACAAGTTTCTTCGACACAACTGCCACAAGTTTCTTCGACGCAACTGGCACAAGTTTGTTTGATGCAATTGGCACAAGTTTGTTCTACTCAACTGGCACAAGTTTGTTCTATGCAACTGGCACTAGTTTGTTTTACGCAACTGGCACAAGGTTGTTCTACGCAACTGGCACAAGTTTGTTGGATGCCACTGGCACAAGTTTGTTCGACGAAACTGGCCCAAGTTTTTTTTATACAACTGGCAAAAGTTTGTTTGACATAACTGGCACAAGTTTGTTTGACGCAACTGGCACAAGTTTGTTCTACATAACTGTCACAAGTTTGTTTGACGCAACTGGCACAAGTTTCTTCGACGCAACTGGCACAAGTTTGTTCGGCGGAACTGGCACAAGTTTGTTTGATGCAATTGGCACAAGTTTGTTCTACTCAACTAGAACAAGTTTGTTCTATGCAACTGGCACTAGTTTGTTTTACACAACTGGCATAAGTTTGTTTGACGCAACTGGCACAAGTTTGTTCTCCCAACTAGCACAAGTTTGTTCGACGCAACTGGCACAAGGTTGTTCTACACAACTGGCATAAGTTTGTTCTACGCAACTGGCACAAGTTTGTTTCGACGCAACGGGCACAAGTTTGTTTGACGCAACTGGCACAAGTTTCTTCGACGCAACTGCCACAAGTTTCTTCGACGCAACTGGCACAAGTTTGTTTGATGCAATTGGCACAAGTTTGTTCTACTCAACTGGCACAAGTTTGTTCTATGCAACTGGCACTAGTTTGTTTTACGCAACTGGCACAAGGTTGTTCTACGCAACTGGCACAAGTTTGTTGGATGCCACTGGCACAAGTTTGTTCGACGAAACTGGCCCAAGTTTTTTTTATACAACTGACAAAAGTTTGTTTGACATAACTGGCACAAGTTTGTTTGACGCAACTGGCACAAGTTTGTTCTACATAACTGTCACAAGTTTGTTTGACGCAACTGGCACAAGTTTCTTCGACGCAACTGGCACAAGTTTGTTCGGCGGAACTGGCACAAGTTTGTTTGATGCAATTGGCACAAGTTTGTTCTACTCAACTAGAACAAGTTTGTTCTATGCAACTGGCACTAGTTTGTTTTACACAACTGGCATAAGTTTGTTTGACGCAACTGGCACAAGTTTGTTCTCCCAACTAGCACAAGTTTGTTCGACGCAACTGGCACAAGGTTGTTCTACACAACTGGCATAAGTTTGTTCTACGCAACTGGCACAAGTTTGTTTCGACGCAACGGGCACAAGTTTGTTCGACGCAACTGGCACAAGTTTGTTGGTTGCCACTGGCACAAGTTTGTTCGACAAAACTGGCCCATGTTTTTTTTATGCAACTGGCACAAGTTTGTTCCACACAACTGGCACAAGTTTGTTCGACGCAACTGGCACAAGTTTTTTCTACATAACTGGCACAAGTTTGTTCTATGCAACTGGCACAAGTTTGTTCTATGCAACTGGCACAAGTTTGTTCTACGCATCTGGCACAAGTTTGTTCCATGCAACTGGCACTAGTTTCTTCTACGCAACTGGCACAAGTTTGTTTGACGCAACTGGCACAAGTTTGTTCTACCCAACTGACACAAGTTTGTTCGACGCAACTGGCACAAGTTTGTTCTACGCAACTGACACAAGATTGTTTGACACAACTGGCAGAAGTTTGTTCAATGCAACTGGCACAAGTTTGTTTGACGCAACTGTCGCAAGTTTGTTCGACGCAACTGGCACAAGTTTGTTCGACGCAACTGGCAAAAGTTTGTTTGACGCAACTGGCAAAAGTTCGTTTGACGCAACTGGCACAAGGTTCTTCTACGCAACTGGCACAAGTTTGTTTGACGCAACTGGCACAAGTTTGTTCTACGCAACTGGCACAAGTTTGTTTGACGCAACTGGCACAAGTTTGTTTGCACAAGTTTGTTTGACGCAACTGGCACAAGTTTGTTAGACGCAACTGGCACAAGTTTGTTCGACGTAACAGGCACAAGTTTTTTCGACTCAATTGGTGCAAGTTTGTTTGACGCAACTGGCACAAGTTTGTTTGACGCAAGAGGCACAAGTTTGTTTGACGCAACTGGCACAAGTTTGTTTGACGCAACTGGCACAAGTTTGTTGGATGCCACTGGCACAAGTTTGGTCGACACAACTGGCACAAGTTTTTTTGACGCAACTGGCTCAAGTTTGGTCGACACAACTGGCACAAGTTTGTTCGACGCAACTGGCACAAGTTTGTTCGACGCAACTGGCAAAAGTTTGTTTGACGTAACTGGCACAAGTTCGTTTGACGCAACTGGCACAAGGTTCTTCTACGCAACTGGTACAAGTTTGTTGGACGCAACTGGCTCAAGTTTCTTCGACGCAACTGGTACAAGTTTGTTGGACGCAACTGGCAAAAGTTTGTTCGAACCAACTGGCAAAAGTTTGTTTGACACAACTGGCACAAGTTTGTTCGACGCAACTGTCACAAGTTTGTTTGACGCAACTAGCACAAGTTTGTTTGACGCAACTGGCACAAGGTTGTTCTACGCAACTGGCACAAGTTTGTTCGACGCAACTGGCACAAGTTTGTTCGACTCAACTGGCAAAAGTTTGTTTGACGCAACTGGCAGAAGTTCGTTTGACGCAACTGGCACAAGTTTGTTCTACGCAACTGGTACAAGTTTGTTCGACGCAACTGGCACAAGTTTCTTCGACGCAACTGGTACAAGTTTGTTGGACGCAACTGGCAAAAGTTTGTTCGAACCAACTGGCAAAAGTTTGTTTGACACAACTGGCACAACTTTGTTCGACGCAACTGGCACAAGTTTGTTTGACGCAACTAGCACAAGTTTGTTTGACGCAACTGGCACAAGGTTGTTCTACGCATCTGGCACAAGTTTGTTCTACGCAACTGGCACAAGTTTGTTTGACGCAACTGGCACAAGTTTGTTCTACGCAACTGGCACAATTTTGTTCGATGCAACTGGCAAAAGTTTGTTCGCCGCAACTGGCCCAAGTTTGTTTGACGCAACTGGCACAGGTTTGTTAGCCGCAACTGGCACAAGTTTGTTCGACGCAACTGGCACAAGTTTCTTCGACTCAATTGGCACAAGTTTGTTTGACGCAACTGGTACAAGTTTGTTTGATGCAACTGTCACAAGTTTGTTTGACTCAACTGGCACAAGTTTGTTTGGCTCAACTGGCACAAGTTTATTTGACGCAACTGGCACAACTTTTCTCGACGCAACTGGCACAAGTATGTTCTACACAACTGGCACAAGTTTGTTCTATGCAACTTGCACAATTTTGATCTACGCAACTTGCACAAGTTTGTTCTATGCAACTGGCACAAGTTTATTCTACGCAACTGGCACAAGTTTGTTCTACGCAACTGGCACAAGTTTGTTCTACGCAACTGGCACAATTTTGTTCTACGCATCTGGCCCAAGTTTGCTCTATGCAACTGGCACAAGTTTGTTCTATGCAACTGGCACAAGTTTGTTTGACACAACTGGCACAAGTTTGTTCTACGCAACTGACACAAGTTTGTTTGACACAACTGGCAGAAGTTTGTTCAACGCAACTGGCACAAGTTTGTTTGATCAAAACTGGCGCAAGTTTGTTCGACGCAACTGGCACAAGTTTGTTCGACGCAACTTGCACAAGTTTGTTCGATGCAATTGGCACAAGTTTGTTTAACACAACTGGCACAAGTTTGTTCGACCCAACTGGCACAAGTTTGTTTGACGCAACTGGCACAAGTTTGTTTGACGCAACTGTCACAAGTTTGTTTGACGCGACTGGCACAAGGATGTTCTACGCAACTGACACATGTTTGTTCTACGCAACTGGCACAAGGTTGTTTGATGCAACTGGCACAAGTTTTTTTGATGCAACTGGCAGATGTTTGTTTGACGCAACTGGCACAAGTTTGTTCGACGCAACTGGCCCAAGTTTTTTTGACTCAACTGGCACAAGTTTGTTTGACGCAACTGGCACAAGTTTATTTGACGCAACTGGCACAACTTTTCTCGACGCAACTGGCACAAGTATGTTCTACACAACTGGCACAAGTTTGTTCTATGCAACTTGCACAAGTTTGTTCTACATAACTGGCACAAGTTTGTTCTACGCAACTGGCAAAAGTTTGTTCTAAGCAACTGGCACAAGTTTGTTTTACGCAACTGGCAATATTTTGTTTTACGCATCTGGCACAAGTTTTTTCTATGTAACTGGCACAAGTTTGTTCTACGCAACTAGCATAAGTTTGTTCTACGCAACTGGCACAAGTTTGTTCTACGCAACTGGCACAAGTTTATTCTACGCATCTGGCACAAGTTTGTTTGACGCAACTGGCACAAGTTTCTACTACCCAACTGACACAAGTTTGTTCGACGCAAATGGCACAAGTTTGTTCTACGCAACTGACACAAGTTTGTTTGACACAACTGGCAGAAGTTTGTCCAACACAACTGGCACAAGTTTGTTTGACGCAACTGGCGCAAGTTTGTTCAACGCAACTGGCACAAGTTTGTTCGACGCAACTGGCACAAGTTTGTTCGTTGCAACTGGCGCAAGTTTGTTTAACACAACTGGCACAAGTTTCTTCGACCCAACTGGCACGAGTTTGTTTGACGCAACTGGCACAAGTTTGTTTGACGCAACTGGCACAAGTTTGTTTGACACAACTGGCACAAGTATGTTTGACGCAACTGGCACAACTTTTCTCGACGCAACTGGCACAAGTATGTTCTACACAACTGGCACAAGTTTATTCTACGCATCTGGCACAAGTTTGTTTGACGCAACTGGCACAAGGATGTTCTACGCAACTGGCACATGTTTGTTCTACGCAACTGGCACAAGTTTGTTTGATGCAACTGGCACAAGTTTTTTTGATGCAACTGGCAGAAGCTTGTTTGAAACAACTGGCACAAGTTTGTTCGACGCAACTGGGCCAAGTTTGTTTGACGCAACTGGCACAAGTTTGTTAGATGGAACTGGCACAAGTTTGTTCGAGGTAACTGGCACAAGTTTTTTCGACTCAATTGGCACGAGTTTGTTTGACGCAACTGGCACAAGTTTATTTGACGAAAGTGGCACAAGTTTGTTTGACACAACTGGCACAAGTTTGTTTGGCGCAACTGGCACAAGTTTATTTGATGCAACTGGCACAAGTTTTCTTGACGCAACTGGCACAAGTTCGTTCGCCGTAACTGGCACAAGTTTGTTCGACGCAACTGGCACAAGTTTGTTTGACGCAACTTGCACAAGTTTTTTTGACGCAACTGGCTCAAGTTTTCTCAACGCAACTGGCACAAGTTTGTTCGCCGTAACTGGCAAACGTTTGTTCGACGCCACTGGCACAAGTTTGTTCGAAGCAACTGGCACAAGTTTGTTTGACGCAACTGGCACAAGTTTGTTCGAAGCAACTGGCACAAGTTTGTTTGACACAACTGGCACAAGTTTGTTTGACACAACTGGCACAAGTTTGTTTGACGCAACTGGCACAAGTTTGTTTGATGCAAATGGCACAAGTTTGTTCGACGTAACTGGCACAAGTTTTTTCGAATCAATTGGCACAAGTTTGTTTGACACAACTGGCACAAGTTTGTTTGACGCAACTTGCACAAGTTTGTTTGACGCAACTGGCACAAGTTTATTTGATGCAACTAGCACAAGTTTGTTTGACGCAACTGGCACAAGTTTATTTGACGCAACTGGCACAAGTTTTCTCGACGAAACTGGCACAAGTTTGTTCGCTGTAAATGGCACAAGTTTGTTCGACGCAACTGGCACAAGTTTGTTTGACTCAACTGGCACAAGTTTGTTCTACATAACTGGCACAAGTTTGTTCGACGCAACTGGCACAAGTTTGTTCTATGCAACTGGCACAAGTTTGTTCGACGCAACTGGCGCAAGTTTGTTTGACGCAACTGGCACAAGTTTGTTTGACGCAACTGGCACAAGTTCGTTCTACATAACTGGCACAAGTTTGTTGTACACAACTGGCACAAGTTTGTTTGATACAACTGGCACAAGTTTGTTCTACGCAAATGGCAAAAGTTTGTTCAATGCATCTGGCACAAGTTTATTCTATGCAACTGGCACTAGTTTGTTTGACGCAACTGGCACAAGTTTGTACTACCCAACTGACACAAGTTTGTTCGACGCAACTGGCACAAGTTTGTTCTACCCAACTGGCACAAGTTTGTTCAACGCAACTGGCACAAGTTTGTTCTACACAACTGGCACAAGTTTGTTTGACACAAGTGGCACAAGTTTCTTCTAAGCACCTGGCACAAGTTTGTTCGACGGAACTGGCGCAACTTTGTTCGACGCAACTGGCACAAGTTTGTTCGACGCAACTGGCACAAATTTGTACGACGCAACTGGTACAAGTTTGTTTAACGTAACTGGCACAAGTTTGTTCGACCCAACTGGCAAAAGTTTGTTTCACACAACTGGCACAAGTTTGTTCGACGCAACTGGCACAAGTTTGTTTGACGCAACTGGCACAAGTTTGTTTGACGCAACTGGCACAAGGTTGTTCTACGCAACATGTACAAGTTTGTTCTACGCAACTGGCACAAGTTTGTTTGACGCAACTGGCACAAGTTTGTTCTATGCAACTGGCACAAGTTTGTTCGAAGCAACTGGCACAAGTTTGTTCGACGCAACTGGCACAAGTTTTTTTGACGCAACTGGCACAAGTTTGTTAGACGCAACCGGCACAAGTTTGTTCAACGCAACTGGCACAAGTTTTTTCGAATCAATTGGCAGAAGTTTGTTTGACGCAACTGGCACAAGTTTGTTTGACGCAACTGGCACAAGTTTGTTTGACGCAACTGGCACAAGTTTGTTTGAAGCAACTGGCACAAGTTTATTTGACGCAACTGGCACAACTTTTTTCGACGCAACTGGCACAAGTTTGTTCGCCGTAACTGGCACAAGATTGTTTGACGCAACTGGCACAAGTTTATTTGACGCAACTGGCACAAGTTTCTCGACGCAAGTGGCACCAGTTTGTTCGCCGTAACTGGCACAAGTTTGTTCGACGCAACTGGCACAAGTTTGTTCGACGCAACTGGCACAAGTTTGTTTGACGCAACTGGCACAAGTTTGTTTAACGCAACTGGCACAAGTTTGTTTGACGGAACTGGCAAAAGTTTGTTTGATGCAATTGGCACAAGTTTGTTCTACTCAACTAGCGCAAGTTTGTTCTATGCAACTGGCACTAGTTTGTTTTACGCAACTGGCATAAGTTTGTTTGACGCAACTGGCACAAGTTTGTTCTACCAACTAGCACAAGTTTGTTCGACGCAACTGGCACAAGGTTGTTCTACGCAACTGGCACAAGTTTGTTCTACGCAACTGGCACAAGTTTGTTTCGACGCAACTGGCACAAGTTTGTTCACCGCAACTGGCACAAGTTTATTGGTTGCCACTGGCACAAGTTTGTTCGACGAAACTGGCCCATGTTTTTTTTTACGCAACTGTCACAAGTTTGTTCGACACAACTGGCACAAGTTTTTTCTACATAACTGGCACAAGTTTGTTCTATGCAACTGGCAAAAGTTTGTTCTATGCAACTGGCACAAGTTTGTTCTACGCATCTGGCACAAGTTTGTTCCTTGTAACTGGCACTAGTTTGTTCTACGCAACTGGCACAAGTTTGTTTGACACAACTGGCACAAGTTTGTTCTACCCAACTGACACAAGTTTTTTCGACGCAACTGGCACAAGTTTGTTCTACGCAACTGACACAAGTTTGTTTGACACAACTGGGAGAAGTTTGTTCAACGCAACTGGCACAAGTTTGTTTGACGCAACTGTCGCAAGTTTGTTCGACGCAACTGGCACAAGTTTGTTCGACGCAACTGGCACAAGTTTGTTTGACGCAACTGGCAAAAGTTCGTTTGACGCAACTGGCACAAGGTTCTTCTACGCAACTGGCACAAGTTTGTTTGACGTAACTGGCACAAGTTTGTTCTACGCAACTGGCACAAGTTTGTTTGACGCAACTGGCACAAGTTTGTTTGCACAAGTTTGTTTGACGCAACTGGCACAAGTTTGTTTGACGCAACTGGCACAAGTTTGTTAGACGCAACTGGCACAAGTTTGTTCGACGTAACAGGCACAAGTTTTTTCGACTCAATTGGTACAAGTTTGTTTGACGCAACTGGCACAAGTTTGTTTGACGCAAGAGGCACAAGTTTGCTTGACGCAACTGGCACAAGTTTGTTTGACACAACTGGCACAAGTTTGTTGGATGCCACTGGCACAAGTTTGGTCAACACAACTGGCACAAGTTTGTTCGACGCAACTGGCACAAGTTTGTTCGATGCAACTGGCAAAAGTTTGTTTGACGCAACTGGCACAAGTTCGTTTGACGCAACTGGCACAAGGTTCTTCTACGCAACTGGTACAAGTTTGTTCGACGCAACTGGCTCAAGTTTCTTCGACGCAACTGGTACAAGTTTGTTGGATGCAACTGGCAAAAGTTTGTTCGAACCAACTGGCAAAAGTTTGTTTGACACAACTGGCACAAGTTTGTTCGACGCAACTGGCACAAGTTTGTTTGATGCAACTAGCACAAGTTTGTTTGACGCAACTGGCACAAGGTTGTTCTACGCAACTGGCACAAGTTTGTTCGACGCAACTGGCACAAGTTTGTTTGACGCAACTGGCACAAGGTTCTTCTACGCAACTGGTACAAGTTTTTTCGACGCAACTGGCACAAGTTTCTTCGACGCAACTGGTACAAGTTTGTTGGACGCAACTGGCAAAAGTTTGTTCGAACCAACTGGCAAAAGTTTGTTTGACACAACTGGCACAAGTTTATTTGACGCAACTGGCACAAGTTTGTTTGACGCAACTAGCACAAATTTGTTTGACGCAACTGGCACAAGGTTGTTCTATGCAACTGGCACAAGTTTGTTCTACGCATCTGGCACAAGTTTGTTCTATGCAACTGGCACTAGTTTCTTCTACGCAACTGGCACAAGTTTGTTTGACGCAACTGGCACAAGTTTGTTCTACCCAACTGACACAAGTTTGTTCGACGCAACTGGCACAAGTGTGTTCTACGCAACTGACACAAGATTGTTTGACACAACTGGCAGAAGTTTGTTCAATGCAACTGGCACAAGTTTGTTTGACGCAACTGTCGCAAGTTTGTTCGACGCAACTGGCACAAGTTTGTTCGACGCAACTGGCAAAAGATTGTTTGACGCAACTGGCAAAAGTTCGTTTGACGCAACTGGCAAAAGGTTCTTCTACGCAACTGGCACAAGTTTGTTTGACGCAACTGGCACAAGTTTGTTCTACGCAATGGCACAATTTTGTTCTACGCAACTGGCACAAGTTTGTTCTACCCATCTAGCACAAGTTTGTTCTATGCAACTGGCGCTAGTTTGTTCTACGCAACTGGCACAAGTTTGTTTGACGCAACTGGCACAACTTTGTTATACCCAACTGACACAAGTTTGTTTGACGCAACTGGCACAAGTTTGTTCTACGTAACTGACACAAGTTTGTTTGACACAACTGGCAGAAGTTTGTTCAACGCTACTGGCACAAGTTTGTTTGACGCAACTGTCGCAAGTTTGTTCGACGCAACTGGCACAAGTTTGTTCGACGCAACTGGCAAAAGTTTGTTTGACGCAACTGGCACAAGTTCGTTTGGCGCAACTGGCACAAGGTTCTTTTACGCAACTAGCACAAGTTTGTTTGACGCAACTGGCACAAGTTTGTTCCACGCACCTGTCACAAATTTGTTTGACGCAACTGACACAAGTTTGTTTGACGCAACTGGCACAAGTTTATTTAACGCAACTGGCACAAGTTTGTTAGACGCAACTGGCACAAGTTTGTTCGACGTAACAGGCACAAGTTTTTTCGACTCAACTGGTACAAGTTTGTTTGACGCAACTGGCACAAGTTTGTTTGACGCAAGAGGCGCAAGTTTGTTTGACGCAACTGGCACAAGTTTGTTTGACGAAACTGGCACAAGGTTGTTCTACGCACCATGTACAAGTTTGTTCTACGCAACTGGCACAAGTTTGTTTGACGCAACTGGCACAAGATTGTTCTATGCACCTGGCACTAGTTTGTTCGATGCAACTGGCACAAGTTTGTTCGACGCAATTGGCACAAGTTTGTTTGACGCAACTGGCACAAGTTTGTTAGACACAACTGGCACAAGTTTGTTCAACGCAACTGGCACAATTTTTTTTTTAATCAATTGGCACAAGTTTGTTCGACACAACTGGCACAAGTTTGTTTGACGCAACTGGCACAGGTTTGTTTGACGCATCTGGCACAAGTTTGTTTGACGCAACTGGCACAAGTTTATTTGACGCAACTGGCACAACTTTTCTCGACGCAACTAGCACAAGTTTGTTCGCCGTAACTGGCACAAGTTTGTTTGACGCAACTGGCACAAGTTTATTTGACGTAGCTGGCACAAGTTTTCTCGACGCAAGTGGCACAAGTTGGTTCGCCGTAACTGGCACAAGTTTGTTCGACGCAACTGGCACAATTTTGTTCGACGCAACTGGCACAAGTTTGTTTGACGCAACTGGCACACGTTTCTTCGACGCAACTGGCACAAGTTTGTTCGACGAACTGGCACAAGTTTGTTTGACGAAATTGGCACAAGTTTGTTCTACTCAACTGGCACAAGTTTGTTCCATGCAACTGGCACTAGTTTGTTTTATGCAACTGGCATAAGTTTGTTTGACGCAACTGGCACTAGTTTGGTCTACAAACTAGCACAAGTTTGTTTGACGCAACTGGCACAAGGTTGTTCTACGCAACTGGCACAAGTTTGTTCTACGCAACTGGCACAAGTTTGTTTGACGCAACTGGCACAAGGTTGTTCTACGCAACTGGCACAAGTTTGTTAGTTGCCACTGACACAAGTTTGTTCCATGAAACTGGCCCAAGTTTTTTTGACGCAACTGGCACAAGTTTGTTAGACGCAACTGGCACAAGTTTGTTCGACGCAACTGGCACAAGTTTTTTCGACTCAATTGGCAAAAGTTTTTATTTTGGCGCAACTGGAACAAGTTTGTTTGACGCAACTGGCACAAGTTTGTTTGATGCAACTAGCACAAGTTTGTTTGACGCAACTGGCACAAGTTTATTTGACGCAACTGGCACAAGTTTTCTCGACGAAACTGGCACAAGTTTGTTCGCTGTAAAAGCACAAGTTTGTTCGACGCAACTGGCACAAGTTTGTTTGACTCAACTGGCACAAGTTTGTTCTACATAACTGGCACAAGTTTGTTCAACGCAACTAGCACAAGTTTGTTCTATGCAACTGGCACAAGTTTGTTCGACGCAACTGGCGCAAGTTTGTTTGACGCAACTGGCACAAGTTTGTTTGACGCAACTGGCACAAGTTCGTTCTACATAATTGGCACAAGTTTGTTGTACACAACTGGCACAAGTTTGTTTGATACAACTGGCACAAGTTTGTTCTACGCAAATGGCAAAAGTTTGTTCAATGCATCTGGCACAAGTTTGTTCTATGCAACTGGCACTAGTTTGTTTGACGCAACTGGCACAAGTTTGTACTACCCAACTGACACAAGTTTGTTCGACGCAAATGGCACAAGTTTGTTCTACCCAACTGGCACAAGTTTGTTCGACGCAACTGGCACAAGTTTGTTCTACACAACTGGCACAAGTTTGTTTGACACAAGTGGCACAAGTTTCTTCTAAGCACCTGGCACAAGTTTGTTCGACGGAACTGGCGCAACTTTGTTCGACGCAACTGGCACAAGTTTGTTCGACGCAACTGGCACAAATTTGTACGACGCAACTGGTACAAGTTTGTTTAACGTAACTGGCACAAGTTTGTTCGACCCAACTGGCAAAAGTTTGTTTCACACAACTGGCACAAGTTTGTTCGACGCAACTGGCACAAGTTTGTTTGACGCAACTGGCACAAGTTTGTTTGACGCAACTGGCACAAGGTTGTTCTACGCAACATGTACAAGTTTGTTCTACGCAACTGGCACAAGTTTGTTTGACGCAACTGGCACAAGTTTGTTCTATGCAACTGGCACAAGTTTGTTCGATGCAACTGGCACAAGTTTGTTCGACGCAACTGGCACAAGTTTTTTTGACGCAACTGGCACAAGTTTGTTAGACGCAACCGGCACAAGTTTGTTCAACGCAACTGGCACAAGTTTGTTTGAAGCAACTGGCACAAGTTTGTTTGAAGCAACTGGCACAAGTTTATTTGACGCAACTGGCACAACTTTTTTCGCCGTAACTGGCACAAGATTGTTTGACACAACTGGCACAAGTTTATTTGACGCAACTGGCACAAGTTTCTCGACGCAAGTGGCACCAGTTTGTTCGCCGTAACTGGCACAAGTTTGTTCGACGCAACTGGCACAAGTTTGTTCGACGCAACTGGCACAAGTTTGTTTGACGCAACTGGCACAAGTTTCTTCGACGCAACTGGCACAAGTTTGTTTGACGGAACTGGCACAAGTTTGTTTGATGCAATTGGCACAAGTTTGTTCTACTCAACTAGCGCAAGTTTGTTCTATGCAACTGGCACTAGTTTGTTTTACGCAACTGGCATAAGTTTGTTTGACGCAACTGGCACAAGTTTGTTCTACCAACTAGCACAAGTTTGTTCGACGCAACTGGCACAAGGTTGTTCTACGCAACTGGCACAAGTTTGTTCTACGCAACTGGCACAAGTTTGTTTCGACGCAACTGGCACAAGTTTGTTCGCCGCAACTGGCACAAGTTTATTGGTTGCCACTGGCACAAGTTTGTTCTACGCATCTGGCACAAGTTTGTTCCTTGTAACTGGCACTAGTTTGTTCTACGCAACTGGCACAAGTTTGTTTGACACAACTGGCACAAGTTTGTTCTACCCAACTGACACAAGTTTTTTCGACGCAACTGGCACAAGTTTGTTCTACGCAACTGACACAAGTTTGTTTGACACAACTGGCAGAAGTTTGTTCAACGCAACTGGCACAAGTTTGTTTGACGCAACTGTCGCAAGTTTGTTCGACGCAACTGGCACAAGTTTGTTCGACGCAACTGGCAAAAGTTTGTTTGACGCAACTGGCAAAAGTTCGTTTGACGCAACTGACACAAGGTTCTTCTATGCAACTGGCACAAGTTTGTTTGACATAACTGGCACAAGTTTGTTCTACGCAACTGGCACAAGTTTGTTTGACGCAACTGGCACAAGTTTGTTTGCACAAGTTTGTTTGACGCAACTGGCACAAGTTTGTTTGACGCAACTGGCACAAGTTTGTTAGACGCAACTGGCACAAGTTTGTTCGACGTAACAGGCACAAGTTTTTTCGACTCAATTGGTACAAGTTTGTTTGACGCAACTGGCACAAGTTTGTTTGACGCAAGAGGCACAAGTTTGTTTGACGCAACTGGCACAAGTTTGTTTGACACAACTGGCACAAGTTTGTTGGATGCCACTGGCACAAGTTTGGTCAACACAACTGGCACAAGTTTGTTCGACGCAACTGGCACAAGTTTGTTCGATGCAACTGGCAAAAGTTTGTTTGACGCAACTGGCACAAGTTCGTTTGACGCAACTGGCAAAAGGTTCTTCTACGCAACTGGTACAAGTTTGTTCGACGCAACTGGCTCAAGTTTCTTCGACGCAACTGGTACAAGTTTGTTGGATGCAACTGGCAAAAGTTTGTTCGAACCAACTGGCAAAATATTGTTTGACACAACTGGCACAAGTTTGTTCGACGCAACTGGCACAAGTTTGTTTGATGCAACTAGCACAAGTTTGTTTGACGCAACTGGCACAAGGTTTTTCTACGCAACTGGTACAAGTTTTTTCGACGCAACTGGCACAAGTTTCTTCGACGCAACTGGTACAATTTTGTTGGACGCAACTGGCAAAAGTTTGTTCGAACCAACTGGCAAAAGTTTGTTTGACACAACTGGCACAAGTTTGTTTGACGCAAATGGCACAAGTTTGTTTGACGCAACTAGCGCAAATTTGTTTGACGCAACTGGCACAAGGTTGTTCTACGCAACTGGCACAAGTTTGTTCTACGCAACTGGCACAAGTTTGTTTGACGCAACTGGCACAAGTTTGTTCTACGCAACTGGCAGAAGTTTGTTCGATGCAACTGGCACAAGTTTGTTCGCCGCAACTGGCACAAGTTTGTTTGACGCAATTGGCACAAGTTTGTTAGACGCAACTGGCACAAGTTTGTTCGACGCAACTGGCACAAGTTTCTTCGACTCAATTGGCACAAGTTTGTTTGACGAAACTGGTATAAGTTTGTTTGATGCAACTGTCACAAGTTTGTTTGACTCAACTGGCACAAGTTTGTTTGACGCAACTGGCGCATGTTTATTTGACGCAACTGGCACAACTTTTCTCGACGCAACTGGCACACGTATGTTCTACACAACTGACACATGTTGTTCTATGCAACTGGCACAAGTTTATTCTACGCAACTGGCACAAGTTTGTTCTACGCAACTGGCACAAGTTTGTTCTACGCATCTGGCACAAGTTTGTTCTACGCATCTGGCACAAGTTTGCTCTATGCAACTGGCACAAGTTTGTTCTATGCAACTGGCACAAGTTTGTTCTACACAACTGGCACAAGTTTGTTCTACGCAACTGACACAAGTTTGTTTGACACAACTGGCAGAAGTTTGTTCAACGCAACTGGCACAAGTTTGTTTGAACAAAACTGGCGCAAGTTTGTTCGACGCAACTGGCACAAGTTTGTTCGACGCAACTTGCACAAGTTTGTTCGATGCAATTGGCACATTTTTTTTAACACAACTGGCACAAGTTTGTTCGACCCAACTGGCACAAGTTTGTTTGACGCAACTGGCACAAGTTTGTTTGACGCAACTGGCACAAGTTTGTTTGACACAACTGGCACAAGTTTGTTTGACGCGACTGGCACAAGGATGTTCTACGCAACTGACACATGTTGTTCTACGCAACTGGCACAAGTTTGTTTGATGCAACTGGCACAAGTTTTTTTTATGCAATTGGCAGAAGTTTGTTTGACGCAACTGGCACAAGTTTGTTCGACGCAACTGGCCCAAGTTTGTTTGACGCAACTGGCACAAGTTTGTTAGACGCAACTGGCACAAGTTTGTTCGAGGTAACTGGCACACGTTTTTTTCGACTCATTTGGCACAAGTTTGTTTGACGCAACTGGCACAAGTTTGTTTGACACAATGGCACAAGTTTGTTTGACGCAACTGGCACAAGTTTGTTTGATGCAACTGGTGCAAGTTAATTTGACGCAACTGGCACAAGTTTTCTCGACGCAACTGGCACAAGTTTGTTCACCGTAACTGGCACAAGTTTGTTCGACGCAACTGGCACAAGTTTGTTTGACGCAACTGGCACAAGTTTTTTTGACACAACTGGCACAAGTTTTCTCGACGCAACTGGCACAAGTTTGTTCGCCGTAACTGGCACAAGTTTGTTTGACGCCACTGGCACAAGTTTGTTCGAAGCAACTGGCACAAGTTTGTTTGACGCAACTGGCGCAAGTTTGTTCTATGCAGCTGGCACAAGTTTGTTCTATGCAACTGGCACAAGTTTGTTCTACGCAACTGGCACAAATTGGTTATATTCAACTGGCACAAGTTTGTTGTATGCAACTGGCACTAGTTTGTTCTACGCAACTGGCATAAGTTTGTTTGACGCAACTGGCACAAGTTTGTTCTACGCAACTGGCACAAGTTTGTTGGACGCAACTGGCACAAGTTTGTTCTACGCAACTGGCACAATTTTCTTTCACGCAACTGGCACAAGTTTGTTCGACGCAACTGGCACAAGTTTGTTCGACGCAACTGGCACAAGTTTGTTCGACGCAACTGGCACAAGTTTGTTCGACGCAACTGGCACAACTTTGTTCGACGCAACTGGCACAAGTTTGTTCAACACATCTGGCACAAGTTTGTTTGACGCAACTGGCACAAGTTTGTTTTCGCAACTTGTACAAGTTTGTTTGACGCAACTGGCACAAGTTTGTTTGACGCAACTGGCACAAGTTTGTTTGGCGCAACTGGCACAAGTTTGTTCGACGCAACTAGCCCAAGTTTGTTTGACGCAACTGGCACAAGTTTGTTAGACGCAACTGGCACAAGTTTGTTCGACGCAACTGGCACAAGTTTCTTCGACTCAATTGGCACAAGTTCGTTTAGCGCAACTGGCACAAGTTTGTTTGACGCAACTGTCACAAGTTTGTTTGACTCAACTAGCAAAAGTTTGTTTGACGCAACTGGCACAAGTTTATTTGACGCAACTGGCACAACTTTTCTCGGCGCAACTTTCACAAGTATGTTCTACAAAAATGGCACAAGTTTGTTCTATGCAACTTGCACAAGTTTGTTCTACGCAACTGGCACAAGTTTGTTCTACGCAACTGGCACAAGTTTGTTCTACGCAACTGGCACAAGTTTGTTCTACGCAACTGGCACAATTTTGTTCTACGCAACTGGCACAAGTTTGTTCTACGCATCTGGCAGAAGTTTGTTCTATGCAACTGGCAGAAGTTTGTTCTACGTAACTGGCACAAGTTTGTTCTACGCAACTGGCACAAGTTTATTCTACACAACTGGCACAAGTTTATTCTACGTATCTGGCACAAGTTTGTTCTATCCAACTGACACTAGTTTGTTTTACGCAACTGGCACAAGTTTGTTTCATGCAACTGGCACAAGTTTGTTCTACCCAACTGACACAAGTTTGGTCGACGCATCTGGCACAAGTTTGTTCTACGCAACTGACAAAAGTTTGTTTGACACAACTGGCACAAGTTTTTTCGACGCAACTGGCACAAGTTTGTTCGATGCAACTGGCACAAGTTTGTTTAACGCAACTGGCACAAGTTTGTTCGACCCAACTGGCACAAGTTTGTTTGAGGTAACTGGCACAAGTTTTTTCGACTCAATTGGCACAAGTTTGTTTGACACAACTGGCACAAGTTTGTTTGACGCAACTTGCGCAAGTTTGTTTGACGCAACCGGCACAAGTTTATTTGACGCAACTGGCACAAGTTTTCTCGACGCAAACTGGCACAAGTTTGTTCGCCATAACTGGCACAGGTTTGTTCGATGCAACTGGCACAAGTTTGTTTGACGCAAATGGCACAAGTTTTTTTGACGCAACTGGCACAACTTTTCTCGGTGCAACTGGGACAAGTTTGTTCGCCGTAACTGGCACAAGTTTGCTCGATGCCACTGGCACAAGTTTGTTCGAAACAACTGGCACAAGTTTGTTTGACACAACTGGCACTAATTTGTTCTATGCAACTGGCACAAGTTTGTTCTACGCAACTGGCACAAGTTTGTTCTACGCAACTGGCACAAGTTTGTTGTATGCAACTGGCACTAGTTTGTTCTATGCAACTGGCACAAGTTTGTTCTAAGCAACTGGCACAAGTTTGTTCTACGCAACTGGCACAAGTTTATTCTACGCAACTGGCACAAGTTTGTTCTAAGCAACTGGCACAAGTTTGTTCTACGCAACTGGCACAAGATTTTTCTACGCATCTGGCACAAGTTTGCTCTATGCAACTGGCACAAGTTTGTTCTACGCAACTGGCACAAGTTTGTTCTACGCAACTGGCACAAGTTTGTTCTACGCAACTGACACAAGTTTGTTTGACACAACTGGCAGAAGGTTGTTCAACTCAACTGGCACAAGTTTGTTTGACGCAACTGGCGCACGTATGTTCGACGCAACTGGCACAAGTTTGTTCGACGCAACTGGCACAAGTTTGTTCGATGCAACTGGCACAAGTTTGTTTAACGCAACTGGCACAAGTTTGTTTGACGCAACTGGCACAAGTTTGTTTGACGCAAGTGGCACAAGTTTGTTTGACACAACTGGCACAAGTTTGTTTGACGCAACTGGCACAAGGTTGTTCTACAAAAGTGGCACAAGTTTGTTCTACGCAACTGGCACAAGTTTGTTTGATGCAACTGGCACAAGTTTGTTTGATGCAACTGGCAGAAGTTTGTTCGATGCAACTGGCACAAGTTTGTTCGGCACAACTGGCCCAAGTTTGTTTGACGCAACTGGCACAAGTTTGTTCGACGTAACTGGCACAAGTTTTTTCGACTAAATTGGCACAAGTTTGTTTGACGCAACTGGCACAAGTTTGTTTGACGCAACTTGCACAAGTTTGTTTGACGCAACTGGCACAAGTTTATTTGACGCAGCTGGCACAAGTTTTCTCGACGCAACTGGCACAAGTTTGTTCACCGTAACTGGCACAGGTTTGTTCGACGCAACTGGCACAAGTTTGTTTGACGCAACTGGCACAAGTTTTTTTTGACGCAACTGGCACAAGTTTTCTCGACGCAACTGGCAAAAGTTTCTTCGCCGTAACTGGCACAAGTTTGTTCGAAGCAAATGGCACAAGTTTTTTTTGGCGCAACTGGCACTAATCTGTTCTATGCAACTGGCACAAGTTTGTTCTATGCAACTGGTACAAGTTTGTTCTACGCAACTGGCACAAGTTTGTTGTATACAACTGGCACTAGTTTGTTCTACGCAACTGGCATAAGTTTCTTTGACACAACTGGCACAAGTTTGTTCTACGCAACTGGCACAAGTTTTTTGGACACAACTGGCACAAGTTTCTTCTACTCAACTGTCACAAGTTTGTTGGATGCAACTGGCTCAAGTTTGTTTGACGCAACTGGCACAAGTTTGTTCGACGCACCTGGCAGAAGTTTGTTCGACGCAACTGGCACATGTTTGTTTGACGCAACTGGCACAAGTTTGTTTGACGCAACTGGCACAAGTTTATTTGACGCAACTGGCACAAGTTTGCTCGACGCAACTGGCACAAGTTTGTTCGCCGTAACTGGCACAAGTTTGTTCGACGCAACTGGCACAAGTTTGTTTGACGCAACTGGCACAAGTTTTTTTTTACCCAACTGGCACAATTTTTCTCGACGCAACTGGCACAAGTGTGTTCGCCGTAACTGGCACAAGTTTGTTCGACGCCAATGGCACAAGTTTGTTCGAAGCAACTGGCACAAGTTTATTTGACACAACTGGCACAAGTTTGTTCTATGCAACTGGCACAAGTTTGTTCTACGCAACTGGCACAAGTTTGTTCTACGCAACTGGCACAAGTTTGTTATACGCAACTGGCACAAGTTTGTTGTATACAACTGTCACTAGTTTGTTCTACGCAACTGGCATAAGTTTGTTTGACGCAACTGGCACAAGTTTGTTCTACGCAACTGGCACAAGTTTCTTGTACGCAACTGGCACAAGTTTGTTCTACGCAAAAGGCACAATTTTGTTTGACGCAACTGGCACAAGTTTGTTCGACGCAACTGGCACAAGTTTGTTCTACGCAACTGGCACAAGTTTGTTCGACGCAACTGGCTCAAGTTTGTTCGACGCAACTAGCACAAGTTTGTTCAATGCAACTGGCACAAGTTTGTTCAACACATCTGGCACAAGTTTGTTTGACGCAACTGGCACAAGTTTGTTTTCGCTACTTGTACAAGTTTGTTTTACGCAACTGGCACAAGTTTGTTTGACGCAACTGGCACGAGTTTGTTTGGCGCAACTGGTACAAGTTTGTTCGACGCAACTAGCCCAAGTTTGTTTGACGCAACTGGCACAAGTTTGTTAGACGCAACTGGCACAAGTTTGTTCGACGCAACTGGCACAAGTTTCTTCGACTCAATTGGCACAAGTTTGTTTGACGCAACTGGCACAAGTTTGTTTGATGCAACTGTCACAAGTTTGTTTGACTTAACTGGCACAAGTTTGTTTGACGCAACTGGCACAAGTTTATTTGACGCAACTGGCAAAACTTTTCTCGGCGCAACAGGCACAAGTATGTTCTACACAACTGGCACAAGTTTTTTCTATGCAACTTACACAAGTTTGTTCTACGCAACTGCCACAAGTTTGTTTGACGCAACTGGCACAAGTTTGTTCTACGCAACTGACACAAGTTTGTTCTACGCAACTGGCACAAGTTTGTTCTACGCAACTGGCACAAGTTTGTTCTACGCATCTGGCACAAGTTTGTTCTACGCAACTGGCACAAGTTTGTTCTACGCAACTGGCACAAGTTTATTCTATGCATCTGGCACAAGTTTGTTCTATCCAACTGACACTAGTTTGTTTTACGCAACTGGCACAAGTTTGTTTCACGCAACTGGCACAAGTTTGTTCTACCCAACTGACACAAGTTTGTTCGACGCAACTGGCTCAAGTTTGTTCTACGCAAGTGACACAAGTTTGTTGGACACAACTGGCACAAGTTTGTTCAACGCAACTGGCACAAGTTTGTTTGACGCAACTGGCGCAAGTTTGTTCGACGCAACTGGCACAAGTTTGTTCAACGCAACTGGCACAAGTTTGTTTGACCCAACTGGCACAAGTTTGTTTCACGCAACTGGCACAAGTTTGTTTGACGCAACTGGCCCAAGTTTGTTTGACCCAACTGGCACAAGTTTGTTAAATAAACTGGCACAAGTTTGTTCGACGTAACTGGCACAAGTTTTTGCGACTCAATTGGCACAAGTTTGTTTGACGCAACTGGCGCAAGTTTGTTTGACGCAACTGGGACAAGTTTGTTCGCCGTAACTGGCACAGGTTTGTTCGACGCAACTGGCAGAAGTTTGTTTCATGCAACTGGCACAAGTTTTTTTGACGCAACTGGCACAAGTTTGTTCTACGCAAGTGAGACAAGTTTGTTGGACACAACTGGCACAAGTTTGTTCAACGCAACTGGCACAAGTTTGTTTGACGCAACTGGCACAAGTTTGTTTGACGCAAGAGGCACAAGTTTGTGTGATGCAACTGGCACAAGTTTGTTTGACACAACTGGCACAAGTTTTTTTTTTGACGGAAATGGCACAAGTTTTCTCGTTGCAATTGGCACAAGTTTGCTTAATGTAACTGGCACAAGTTTGTTCGACGCAACTGGCACAAGTATGTTCAACGCAACTGGCACAAGTTTGTTTGACGCAACTGGCACAAGTTTCTTCGACGCAACTGGCACAGGTTTGTTCGACGCAACTGGGACAAGTTTGTTCTATGCAACTGGCACAAGTTTGTTCTACGCAACTGGCACAAGTTTGTTCTATGCAACTGGCACTAGTTTGTTCTATGCAACTGGCATAAGTTTGTTTGACGCAACTGGCACAAGTTTGTTCTACGCAACTGGTACAAGTTTGTTCGACGCAACTGGCACAAGTTTCTTTGACGCAACTGGTACCAGTTTGTTGGACGCAACTGGCAAAAGTTTGTTCGAACCTTCTGGCAAAAGTTTGTTTGACGCAACTAGCACAAGTTTGTTTAACGCAACTGGCACAAGGTTGTTCAACGCAACTGGAACAACTTTGTTCTACGCAACTGGCACAAGTTTGTTCGACGCAACTGGCACAAGTTTGTTCTACGCAACTGGCACAAGTTTGTTCGATGCAACTGGCACAAGTTTGTTCGCCGCAACTGGCACAAGTTTGTTTGACGCAACTGGCACATGTTTGTTAGATGTAACTGGCACAAGTTTGTTCGACGCAACTGGCACAAGTTTCTTCGACTCAATTGGCACAAGTTTGTTTGACGCAACTGGTACAAGTTTGTTTGACGCAACTGTCACAAGTTTGTTTGACTCAACTGGCAAAAGTTTGTTTGACGCAACTGGCACAAGTTTATTTGACGCAACTGGCACAACTTTTCTCGACGCAACTGGCAAAAGTATGTTCTACACAACTGGCACAAGTTTGTTCTATGCAACTTGCACAAGTTTGTTCTACGCAACTGGCACAAGTTTGTTCTACGCAACTGGCACAAGTTTGTTCTACGCAACTGGCACAAGTTTGTTCTACGCAACTGGCACAAGTTTGTTCTACGCAACTGACACAAGTTTGTTTGACGCAACTGGCACCAGTTTGTTCTACGCAACTGACACAAGTTTGTTTGACACAACTGGCAGAAGTTTGTTCAACGCAACTGGCACAAGTTTGTTTGACGCAACTGGCGCAAGTTTGTTCGATGCAACTGGCACAAGTTTGTTTAACGCAACTGGCACAAGTTTGTTCGACCCAACTGGCACAAGTTTGTTTGACGCAACTGGCACAAGTTTGTTTGACACAACTGGCACAAGTTTGTTTGACGCAACCGGCACAAGGTTGTTCTACGAAACTGGCACAAGTTTGTTCGATGCAACTGGCACAAGTTTGTTTAACGCAACTGGCACAAGTTTGTTCGACCCAACTGGCACAAGTTTGTTTGACGCAACTGGCACAAGTTTGTTTGACACAACTGGCACAAGTTTGTTCGACTCAACTGGCACAAGTTTGTTCTACGCAACTGGCACAAGTTTGTTCGATGCAACTGGCTCAAGTTTGTTCGACGCAACTAGCACAAGTTTGTTCGACGCAACTGGCACAAGTTTGTTCAACACATCTGGCACAAGTTTGTTTGACGCAACTGGCACAACTTTGTTTTCGCAACTTGTACAAGTTTGTTTGACGCAACTGGCACAAGTTTGTTTGACGCAACTGGCGCGAGTTTGTTTGGCGCAACTGGTACAAGTTTGTTCGACGCAACTAGCCCAAGTTTGTTTGACGCAACTGGCACAAGTTTGTTAGACGCAACTGGCACAAGTTTGTTCGACGTAACTGGCACAAGTTTTTTCGAATCAATTGGCACAAGTTTGTTTGACACAACTGGCACAAGTTTGTTTGACGCAACTTGCACAAGTTTGTTTGACGCAACTGGCACAAGTTTATTTGATGCAACTAGCACAAGTTTGTTTGACGCAACTGGCACAAGTTTATTTGACGCAACTGGCACAAGTTTTCTCGACGAAACTGGCACAAGTTTGTTCGCTGTAAATGGCACAAGTTTGTTCGACGCAACTGGCACAAGTTTGTTTGACTCAACTGGCACAAGTTTGTTCTACATAACTGGCACAAGTTTGTTCAACGCAACTGGCACAAGTTTGTTCTATGCAACTGGCACAAGTTTGTTCGAAGCAACTGGCGCAAGTTTGTTTGACGCAACTGGCACAAGTTTGTTTGACGCAACTGGCACAAGTTCGTTCTACATAACTGGCACAAGTTTGTTGTACACAACTGGCACAAGTTTGTTTGATACAACTGGCACAAGTTTGTTCTACGCAAATGGCAAAAGTTTGTTCAATGCATCTGGCACAAGTTTGTTCTATGCAACTGGCACTAGTTTGTTTGACGCAACTGGCACAAGTTTGTACTACCCAACTGACACAAGTTTGTTCGACGCAACTGGCACAAGTTTGTTCTATGCAACTGGCACTAGTTTGTTTGACGCAACTGGCACAAGTTTGTACTACCCAACTGACACAAGTTTGTTCGACGCAACTGGCACAAGTTTGTTCTACCCAACTGGCACAAGTTTGTTCGACGCAACTGGCACAAGTTTGTTCTACACAACTGGCACAAGTTTGTTTGACACAAGTGGCACAAGTTTCTTCTAAGCACCTGGCACAAGTTTGTTCGACGGAACTGGCGCAACTTTGTTCGACGCAACTGGCACAAGTTTGTTCGACGCAACTGGCACAAATTTGTACGACGCAACTGGTACAAGTTTGTTTAACGTAACTGGCACAAGTTTGTTCGACCCAACTGGCAAAAGTTTGTTTCACACAACTGGCAAAAGTTTGTTCGACGCAACTGGCACAAGTTTGTTTGACGCAACTGGCACAAGTTTGCTTGACGCAACTGGCACAAGGTTGTTCTACGCAACATGTACAAGTTTGTTCTACGCAACTGGCACAAGTTTGTTTGACGCAACTGGCACAAGTTTGTTCTATGCAACTGGCACAAGTTTGTTCGAAGCAACTGGCACAAGTTTGTTCGACGCAACTGGCACAAGTTTTTTTGACGCAACTGGCACAAGTTTGTTAGACGCAACCGGCACAAGTTTGTTCAACGCAACTGGCACAAGTTTTTTCGAATCAATTGGCAGAAGTTTGTTTGACGCAACTGGCACAAGTTTGTTTGACGCAACTGGCACAAGTTTGTTTGACGCAACTGGCACAAGTTTGTTTGAAGCAACTGGCACAAGTTTATTTGACGCAACTGGCACAACTTTTTTCGACGCAACTGGCACAAGTTTGTTCGCCGTAACTGGCACAAGATTGTTTGACGCAACTGGCACAAGTTTATTTGACGCAACTGGCACAAGTTTCTCGACGCAAGTGGCACCAGTTTGTTCGCCGTAACTGGCATAAGTTTGTTCGACGCAACTGGCACAAGTTTGTTCGACGCAACTGGCACAAGTTTGTTTGACGCAACTGGCACAAGTTTCTTCGACGCAACTGGCACAAGTTTGTTTGACGGAACTGGCACAAGTTTGTTTGATGCAATTGGCACAAGTTTGTTCTACTCAACTAGCGCAAGTTTGTTCTATGCAACTGGCACTAGTTTGTTTTACGCAACTGGCATAAGTTTGTTTGACGCAACTGGCACAAGTTTGTTCTACCAACTAGCACAAGTTTGTTTGACGCAACTGGCACAAGGTTGTTCTACGCAACTGGCACAAGTTTGTTCTACGCAACTGGCACAAGTTTGTTTCGACGCAACTGGCACAAGTTTGTTCGCCGCAACTGGCACAAGTTTATTGGTTGCCACTGGCACAAGTTTGTTCGACGAAACTGGCCCATGTTTTTTTTTACGCAACTGTCACAAGTTTGTTCGACACAACTGGCACAAGTTTTTTCTACATAACTGGCACAAGTTTGTTCTATGCAACTGGCAAAAGTTTGTTCTATGCAACTGGCACAAGTTTGTTCTACGCATCTGGCACAAGTTTGTTCCTTGTAACTGGCACTAGTTTGTTCTACGCAACTGGCACAAGTTTGTTTGACACAACTGGCACAAGTTTGTTCTACCCAACTGACACAAGTTTTTTCGACGCAACTGGCACAAGTTTGTTCTACGCAACTGACACAAGTTTGTTTGACACAACTGGCAGAAGTTTGTTCAACGCAACTGGCACAAGTTTGTTTGACGCAACTGTCGCAAGTTTGTTCGACGCAACTGGCACAAGTTTGTTCGACGCAACTGGCAAAAGTTTGTTTGACGCAACTGGCAAAAGTTCGTTTGACGCAACTGGCACAAGGTTCTTCTACGCAACTGGCACAAGTTTGTTTGACGTAACTGGCACAAGTTTGTTCTACGCAACTGGCACAAGTTTGTTTGACGCAACTGGCACAAGTTTGTTTGCACAAGTTTGTTTGACGCAACTGGCACAAGTTTGTTTGACGCAACTGGCACAAGTTTGTTAGACGCAACTGGCACAAGTTTGTTCGACGTAACAGGCACAAGTTTTTTCGACTCAATTGGTACAAGTTTGTTTGACGCAACTGGCACAAGTTTGTTTGACGCAAGAGGCACAAGTTTGTTTGACGCAACTGGCACAAGTTTGTTTGACACAACTGGCACAAGTTTGTTGGATGCCACTGGCACAAGTTTGGTCAACACAACTGGCACAAGTTTGTTCGACGCAACTGGCACAAGTTTGTTCGATGCAACTGGCAAAAGTTTGTTTGACGCAACTGGCACAAGTTCGTTTGACGCAACTGGCACAAGGTTCTTCTACGCAACTGGTACAAGTTTGTTCGACGCAACTGGCTCAAGTTTCTTCGACGCAACTGGTACAAGTTTGTTGGATGCAACTGGCAAAAGTTTGTTCGAACCAACTGGCAAAAGTTTGTTTGACACAACTGGCACAAGTTTGTTCGACGCAACTGGCACAAGTTTGTTTGATGCAACTAGCACAAGTTTGTTTGACGCAACTGGCACAAGGTTGTTCTACGCAACTGGCACAAGTTTGTTCGACACAACTGGCACAAGTTTGTTTGACGCAACTGGCACAAGGTTCTTCTACGCAACTGGTACAAGTTTTTTCAACGCAACTGGCACAAGTTTCTTCAACGCAACTGGTACAAGTTTGTTGGACGCAACTGGCAAAAGTTTGTTCGAACCAACTGGCAAAAGTTTGTTTGACACAACTGGCACAAGTTTGTTTGACGCAACTGGCACAAGTTTGTTTGACGCAACTAGCACAAATTTGTTTGACGCAACTGGCACAAGGTTGTTCTATGCAACTGGCACAAGTTTGTTCGACGCATCTGGCACAAGTTTGTTCCATGCAACTGGCATTAGTTTCTTCTACGCAACTGGCACAAGTTTGTTTGACGCAACTGGCACAAGTTTGTTCTACCCAACTGACACAAGTTTGTTCGACGCAACTGGCACAAGTGTGTTCTACGCAACTGACACAAGATTGTTTGACACAACTGGCAGAAGTTTGTTCAATGCAACTGGCACAAGTTTGTTTGACGCAACTGTCGCAAGTTTGTTCGACGCAACTGGCACAAGTTTGTTCGACGCAACTGGCAAAAGTTTGTTTGACGCAACTGGCAAAAGTTCGTTTGACGCAACTGGCAAAAGGTTCTTCTACGCAACTGGCACAAGTTTGTTTGACGCAACTGGCCCAAGTTTGTTCAACGCAACTGGCACAAGTTTGTTCTATGCAATGGCACAATTTTGTTCTACGCAACTGGCACAAGTTTGTTCTACCCATCTGGCACAAGTTTGTTCTATGCAACTGGCGCTAGTTTGTTCTACGCAACTGGCACAAGTTTGTTTGACGCAACTGGCACAACTTTGTTATACCCAACTGACACAAGTTTGTTTGACGCAACTGGCACAAGTTTGTTCTACGTAACTGACACAAGTTTGTTTGACACAACTGGCAGAAGTTTGTTCAACGCTACTGGCACAAGTTTGTTTGACGCAACTGTCGCAAGTTTGTTCGACGCAACTGGCACAAGTTTGTTCGACGCAACTGGCAAAAGTTTGTTTGACGCAACTGGCACAAGTTCGTTTGGCGCAACTGGCACAAGGTTCTTCTACGCAACTAGCACAAGTTTGTTTGACGCAACTGGCACAAGTTTGTTCCACGCACCTGTCACAAATTTGTTTGACGCAACTGACACAAGTTTGTTTGACGCAACTGGCACAAGTTTATTTAACGCAACTGGCACAAGTTTGTTAGAGCCAACTGGCACAAGTTTGTTCGACGTAACAGGCACAAGTTTTTTCGACTCAACTGGTACAAGTTTGTTTGACGCAACTGGCACAAGTTTGTTTGACGCAAGAGGCACAAGTTTGTTTGACGCAACTGGCACAAGTTTGTTTGACGAAACTGGCACAAGGTTGTTCTACGCACCATGTACAAGTTTGTTCTACACAACTGGCACAAGTTTGTTTGACGCAACTGGCACAAGATTGTTCTATGCACCTGGCACTAGTTTGTTCGATGCAACTGGCACAAGTTTGTTCGACGCAATTGGCACAAGTTTGTTTGACGCAACTGGCACAAGTTTGTTAGACACAACTGGCACAAGTTTGTTCAACGCAACTGGCACAATTTTTTTTTAATCAATTGGCACAAGTTTGTTCGACGCAACTGGCACAAGTTTGTTTGACGTAACTGGCACAGGTTTGTTTGACGCATCTGGCACAAGTTTGTTTGACGCAACTGGCACAAGTTTATTTGACGCAACTGGCACAACTTTTCTCGACACAACTAGCACAAGTTTGTTCGCCGTAACTGGCACAAGTTTGTTTGACGCAACTGGCACAAGTTTATTTGACGTAGCTGGCACAAGTTTTCTCGACGCAAGTGGCACAAGTTGGTTCGCCGTAACTGGCACAAGTTTGTTCGACGCAACTGGCACAATTTTGTTCGACGCAACTGGCACAAGTTTGTTTGACGCAACTGGCACACGTTTCTTCGACGCAACTGGCACAAGTTTGTTCGACGAACTGGCACAAGTTTCTTTGACCTGGCACAAGTTTTTTCGACTCAATTGGCAAAATTTTTTATTTTGGCGCAACTGGAACAAGTTTGTTTGACGCAACTGGCACAAGTTTGTTTGATGCAACTAGCACAAGTTTGTTTGACGCAACTGGCACAAGTTTATTTGACGCAACTGGCACAAGTTTTCTCGACGAAACTGGCAGAAGTTTGTTCGCTGTAAATGGCACAAGTTTGTTCGACACAACTGGCACAAGTTTGTTTGACTCAACTGGCACAAGTTTGTTCTACATAACTGGCACAAGTTTGTTCAATGCAACTGGCACAAGTTTGTTCTATGCAACTGGCACAAGTTTGTTCGACGCAACTGGCACAAGTTTGTTTGACGCAACTGGCACAAGTTCGTTCTACATAACTGGCACAAGTTTGTTGTACACAACTGGCACAAGTTTGTTTGATACAACTGGGACAAGTTTGTTCTACGCAAATGGCAAAAGTTTGTTCAATGCATCTGGCACAAGTTTGTTCTATGCAACTGGCACTAGTTTGTTTGACGCAACTGGCACAAGTTTGTACTACCCAACTGACACAAGTTTGTTCGACGCAAATGGCACAAGTTTGTTCTACCCAACTGGCACAAGTTTGTTCGACGCAACTGGCACAAGTTTGTTCTACACAACTGGCACAAGTTTGTTTGACACAAGTGGCACAAGTTTCTTCTAAGCACCTGGCACAAGTTTGTTCGACGGAACTGGCGCAACTTTGTTCGACGCAACTGGCACAAGTTTGTTCGACGCAACTGGCACAAATTTGTACGACGCAACTGGTACAAGTTTGTTTAACGTAACTGGCACAAGTTTTTCGACCCAACTGGCAAAAGTTTGTTTCACACAACTGGCACAAGTTTGTTCGACGCAACTGGCACAAGTTTGTTTGACGCAACTGGCACAAGTTTGTTTGACGCAACTGGCACAAGGTTGTTCTACGCAACATGTACAAGTTTGTTCTACGCAACTGGCACAAGTTTGTTTGACGCAACTGGCACAAGTTTGTTCTATGCAACTGGCACAAGTTTGTTCGATGCAACTGGCACAAGTTTGTTCGACGCAACTGGCACAAGTTTTTTTGACGCAACTGGCACAAGTTTGTTAGACGCAACCGGCAGAAGTTTGTTCAACGCAACTGGCACAAGTTTTTTCGAATCAATTGGCAGAAGTTTGTTTGACGCAACTGGCACAAGTTTGTTTGACGCAACTGGCACAAGTTTGTTTGACGCAACTGGCACAAGTTTGTTTGAAGCAACTGGCACAAGTTTATTTGACGCAACTGGCACAACTTTTTTCGACGCAACTGGCACAAGTTTGTTCGCCGTAACTGGCACAAGATTGTTTGACACAACTGGCACAAGTTTATTTGACGCAACTGGCACAAGTTTCTCGACGCAAGTGGCACCAGTTTGTTCGCCGTAACTGGCACAAGTTTGTTCGACGCAACTGGCACAAGTTTGTTCGACGCAACTGGCACAAGTTTGTTTGACGCAACTGGCACAAGTTTCTTCGACGCAACTGGCACAAGTTTGTTTGACGGAACTGGCACAAGTTTGTTTGATGCAATTGGCACAAGTTTGTTCTACTCAACTAGCGCAAGTTTGTTCTATGCAACTGGCACTAGTTTGTTTTACGCAACTGGCATAAGTTTGTTTGACGCAACTGGCACAAGTTTGTTCTACCAACTAGCACAAGTTTGTTCGACGCAACTGGCACAAGGTTGTTCTACGCAACTGGCACAAGTTTGTTCTACGCAACTGGCACAAGTTTGTTTCGACGCAACTGGCACAAGTTTGTTCGCCGCAACTGGCACAAGTTTATTGGTTGCCACTGGCACAAGTTTGTTCGACGAAACTGGCCCATGTTTTTTTTACGCAACTGGCACAAGTTTGTTCGACACAACTGGCACAAGTTTGTTCGACGCAACTGGCACAAGTTTTTTCTACATAACTGGCACAAGTTTGTTCTATGCAACTGGCAAAAGTTTGTTCTATGCAACTGGCACAAGTTTGTTCTATGCATCTGGCACAAGTTTGTTCCTTGTAACTGGCACTAGTTTGTTCTACGCAACTGGCACAAGTTTGTTTGACACAACTGGCACAAGTTTGTTCTACCCAACTGACACAAGTTTTTTCGACGCAACTGGCACAAGTTTGTTCTACGCAACTGACACAAGTTTGTTTGACACAACTGGCAGAAGTTTGTTCAACGCAACTGGCACAAGTTTGTTTGACGCAACTGTCGCAAGTTTGTTCGACGCAACTGGCACAAGTTTGTTCGACGCAACTGGCAAAAGTTTGTTTGACGCAACTGGCAAAAGTTCGTTTGACGCATCTGACACAAGGTTCTTCTACGCAACTGGCACAAGTTTGTTTGACGTAACTGGCACAAGTTTGTTCTACGCAACTGGCACAAGTTTGTTGGCGCAACTGGCACAAGTTTGTTTGCACAAGTTTGTTTGACGCAACTGGCACAAGTTTGTTTGACGCAACTGGCACAAGTTTGTTAGACGCAACTGGCACAAGTTTGTTCGACGTAACAGGCACAAGTTTTTTCGACTCAATTGGTACAAGTTTGTTTGACGCAACTGGCACAAGTTTGTTTGACGCAAGAGGCACAAGTTTGTTTGACGCAACTGGCACAAGTTTGTTTGACACAACTGGCACAAGTTTGTTGGATGCCACTGGCACAAGTTTGGTCAACACAACTGGCACAAGTTTGTTCGACGCAACTGGCACAAGTTTGTTCGATGCAACTGGCAAAAGTTTGTTTGACGCAACTGGCACAAGTTCGTTTGACGCAACTGGCAAAAGGTTCTTCTACGCAACTGGTACAAGTTTGTTCGACGCAACTGGCTCAAGTTTCTTCGACGCAACTGGTACAAATTTGTTGGATGCAACTGGCAAAAGTTTGTTCGAACCAACTGGCAAAAGTTTGTTTGACACAACTGGCACAAGTTTGTTCGACGCAACTGGCACAAGTTTGTTTGATGCAACTAGCACAAGTTTGTTTGACGCAACTGGCACAAGGTTGTTCTACGCAACTGGCACAAGTTTGTTCGACGCAACTGGCACAAGTTTGTTTGACGCATCTGGCACAAGGTTTTTCTACGCAACTGGTACAAGTTTTTTCGACGCAACTGGCACAAGTTTCTTCGACGCAACTGGTACAAGTTTGTTGGACGCAACTGGCAAAAGTTTGTTCGAACCAACTGGCAAAAGATTGTTTGACACAACTGGCACAAGTTTGTTTGACGCAACTGGCACAAGTTTGTTTGACGCAACTAGCACAAATTTGTTTGATGCAACTGGCACAAGGTTGTTCTACGCAACTGGCACAAGTTTGTTCTACGCAACTGGCACAAGTTTGTTTGACGCAACTGGCACAAGTTTGTTCTACGCAACTGGCACAAGTTTGTTCGATGCAACTGGCACAAGTTTGTTCGCCGCAACTGGCACAAGTTTGTTTGACGCAATTGGCACAAGTTTGTTAGACGCAACTGGCACAAGTTTGTTCGACGCAACTGGCACAAGTTTCTTCGACTCAATTGGCACAAGTTTGTTTGACGAAACTGGTATAAGTTTGTTTGATGCAACTGTCACAAGTTTGTTTGACTCAACTGGCACAAGTTTGTTTGACGCAACTGGCGCATGTTTATTTGACGCAACTGGCACAACTTTTCTCGACGCAACTGGCACACGTATGTTCTACACAACTGGCACAAGTTTGTTCTATGCAACTTGCACAAGTTTGTTCTACGCAACTGGCACAAGTTTGTTCTATGCAACTGGCACAAGTTTATTCTACGCAGCTGGCACAAGTTTGTTCTACGCAACTGGCACAAGTTTGTTCTACGCAACTGGCACAAGTTTGTTCTACGCATCTGGCACATGTTTGCTCTATGCAACTGGCACAAGTTTGTTCTATGCAACTGGCACAAGTTTGTTCTACACAACTGGCACAAGTTTGTTCTACGCAACTGACACAAGTTTGTTTGACACAACTGGCAGAAGTTTGTTCAACGCAACTGGCACAAGTTTGTTTGAACAAAACTGGCGCAAGTTTGTTCGACGCAACTGGCACAAGTTTGTTCGACGCAACTTGCACAAGTTTGTTCGATGCAATTGGCATATTTTTTTTAACACAACTGGCACAAGTTTGTTCGACCCAACTGGCACAAGTTTGTTTGACGCAACTGGCACAAGTTTGTTTGACACAACTGGCACAAGTTTGTTTGACACAACTGGCACAAGTTTTTTTGACGCGACTGGCACAAGGATGTTCTACGCAACTGACACATGTTGTTCTACGCAACTGGCACAAGTTTGTTTGATGCAACTGGCACAAGTTTTTTTATGCAATTGGCAGAAGTTTGTTTGACGCAACTGGCACAAGTTTGTTCGACGCAACTGGCCCAAGTTTGTTTGACGCAACTGGCACAAGTTTGTTAGACGCAACTGGCACAAGTTTGTTCGAGGTAACTGGCACACGTTTTTTCGACTCAATTGGCACAAGTTTGTTTGACGCAACTGGCACAAGTTTGTTTGACACAATGGCACAAGTTTGTTTGACGCAACTGGCACAAGTTTGTTTGATGCAACTGGCGCAAGTTAATTTGACGCAACTGGCACAAGTTTTCTCGACGCAACTGGCACAAGTTTGTTCACCGTAACTGGCACAAGTTTGTTCGACGCAACTGGCACAAGTTTGTTTGACGCAACTGGCACAAGTTTTTTTGACACAACTGGCACAAGTTTTCTCGACGCAACTGGCACAAGTTTGTTCGCCGTAACTGGCACAAGTTTGTTTGACGCCACTGGCACAAGTTTGTTCGAAGCAACTGGCACAAGTTTGTTTGATGCAACTGGCGCAAGTTTGTTCTATGCAGCTGGCACAAGTTTGTTCTATGCAACTGGCACAAGTTTGTTCTACGCAACTGGCACAAGTTGGTTATATTCAACTGGCACAAGTTTGTTGTATGCAACTGGCACTAGTTTGTTCTACGCAACTGGCATAAGTTTGTTTGATGCAACTGGCACAAGTTTGTTCTACGCAACTGGCACAAGTTTGTTGGACGCAACTGGCACAAGTTTGTTCTACGCAACTGGCACAATTTTCTTTGACTCAGCTGGCACAAGTTTGTTCGACGCAACTGGCACAAGTTTGTTCGACGCAACTGGCACAAGTTTGTTCGACGCAACTGGCACAACTTTGTTCGACGCAACTGGCACAAGTTTGTTCAACACATCTGGCACAAGTTTGTTTGACGCAACTGGCACAAGTTTGTTTTCGCAACTTGTACAAGTTTGTTTGACGCAACTGGCACAAGTTTGTTTGACGCAACTGGCACAAGTTTGTTTGGTGCAACTGGCACAAGTTTGTTCGACGCAACTAGCCCAAGTTTGTTTGACGCAACTGGCACAAGTTTGTTAGACGCAACTGGCACAAGTTTGTTCGACGCAACTGGCACAAGTTTCTTCGATTCAATTGGCAAAAGTTCGTTTGACGCAACTGGCACAAGTTTGTTTGACGCAACTGTCACAAGTTTGTTTAACTCAACTAGCAAAAGTTTGTTTGACGCAACTGGCACAAGTTTATTTGACGCAACTGGCACAACTTTTCTCGGCGCAACTTTCACAAGTATGTTCTACAAAAATGGCACAAGTTTGTTCTATGCAACTTGCACAAGTTTGTTCTACGCAACTGGCACAAGTTTGTTCTACGCAACTGGCACAAGTTTGTTCTACGCAACTGGCACAAGTTTGTTCTACGCAACTGGCACAATTTTGTTCTACGCAACTGGCACAAGTTTGTTCTACGCATCTGGCAGAAGTTTGTTCTATGCAACTGGCAGAAGTTTGTTCTACGTAACTGGCACAAGTTTGTTCTACGCAACTGGCACAAGTTTATTTGATGCAACTGGCACAAGTTTTTTTGATGCAACTGGCAGAAGCTTGTTTGAAACAACTGGCACAAGTTTGTTCGACGCAACTGGGCCAAGTTTGTCTGACGCAACTGGCACAAGTTTGTTAGATGGAACTGGCACAAGTTTGTTCGAGGTAACTGGCACAAGTTTTTTCGACTCAATTGGCACGAGTTTGTTTGACGCAACTGGCACAAGTTTATTTGATGCAACTGGCACAAGTTTGTTTGACGCAACTGGCACAAGTTTGTTTGACGCAACTGGCACAAGTTTGTTTGACGCAACTGGCACAAGTTTATTTGATGCAACTGGCACAAGTTTTCTTGACGCAACTGGCACAAGTTTGTTCGCCGTAACTGGCACAAGTTTGTTCGACGCAACTGGCACAAGTTTGTTTGACGCAACTGGCACAAGTTTTTTTGACGCAACTGGCACAAGTTTTCTCAACGCAACTGGCACAAGTTTGTTCGCCGTAACTGGCACACGTTTGTTCGACGCCACTGGCACAAGTTTGTTCGAAGCAACTGGCACAAGTTTGTTTGACGCAACTGGCACAAGTTTGTTCTATTCAACTGGCACAAGTTTGTTCTACGCAACTATCACAAGTTTGTTCTACGCAACTGGCACAAGTTTGTTATACGCAACTGGCACAAGTTTGTTGTATGCAACTGGCACTAGTTTGTTCTACGCAACTGGCATAAGTTTGTTTGACGCAACTGGCACAAGTTTGTTCTACGCAACTGGCACAAGATTGTTGGACGCAACTGGCACAAGTTTGTTTTCGCAACTTGTACAAGTTTGTTTGACGCAACTGCCACAAGTTTGTTTGACGCAACTGGCACAAGTTTGTTTGGCGCAACTGGCACAAGTTTGTTTGACGCAACTGGCACAAGTTTGTTTGACACAACTGGCACAAGTTTGTTTGACACAACTGGCACAAGTTTGTTTGACGCAACTGGCACGAGTTTGTTTGACGCAAATGGCATAAGGTTGTTCTACGCAACTGGCACAAGTTTGTTCTATGCAACTGGCACAAGTTTGTTTGACGCAACTGGCACAAGTTTGTTCCACGCCACTGGAACAAGTTTGTTCTACGCAACTGGCACAATTTTGTTCTAAGCAACTCTTACTAGTTTGTTGTACACAACTGGCACAAGTTTGTTTGACACAACTGGCACAAGTTTGTTCTACGCAAATGGCAAAAGTTTGTTCTACGCATCTGGTACACGTTTGTTCTATGCAACTGGCACTAGATTGTTCTAGGCAACTGGCACAAATTTGTTTGACGCAACTGGCACATGTTTGTTCTACCCAACTGGCACAAGTTTGTTCGACGCAACTGGCACAAGTTTGTTCTGCGCAACTGGCACAAGTTTGTTTGACACAACTGGCACAAGTTTGTTCTAAGCAACTGGCACAAGTTTGTTCGACAGAACTGGCGCAAGTTTGTTCGACGCAACTGGCACAAGTTTGTTCTACACAACTGGAACAAGTTTGTTCGATGCAACTGGTACAAGTTTGTTTAACGTAACTGGCATAAGTTTGTTAGACGCAACTGGCACAAGTTTCTTCGACTCAATTGGCACAAGTTCGTTTGACGCAACTGGCACAAGTTTGTTTGACGCAACTGTCACAAGTTTGTTTGACTCAACTGGCAAAAGTTTGTTTGACGCAACTGGCACAAGTTTATTTGACTCAACTGGCACAACTTTTCTCGGCGCAACTGGCACAAGTATGTTCTACAAAAATGGCACAAGTTTGTTCTATGCAACTTGCACAAGTTTGTTCTACGCAACTGGCACAAGTTTGTTCTACGCAACTGGCACAAGTTTGTTCTACGCAACTGGCACAAGTTTGTTCTACGCAACTGGCACAATTTTGTTCTACGCAACTGGCACAAGTTTGTTCTACGCATCTGGCAGAAGTTTGTTCTATGCAACTGGCAGAAGTTTGTTCTACGTAACTGGCACAAGTTTGTTCTACGCAACTGGCACAAGTTTATTCTACACAACTGGCACAAGTTTATTCTACGTATCTGGCACAAGTTTGTTCTATCCAACTGACACTAGTTTGTTTTACGCAACTGGCACAAGTTTGTTTCATGCAACTGGCACAAGTTTGTTCTACCCAACTGACATAAGTTTGTTCGACGCATCTGGCACAAGTTTGTTCTACGCAACTGACAAAAGTTTGTTTGACACAACTGGCACAAGTTTTTTCGACGCAACTGGCACAAGTTTGTTCGATGCAACTGGCACAAGTTTGTTTAACGCAACTGGCACAAGTTTGTTCGACCCAACTGGCACAAGTTTGTTTGAGGTAACTGGCACAAGTTTTTTCGACTCAATTGGCACAAGTTTGTTTGACACAACTGGCACAAGTTTGTTTGACGCAACTGGCGCAAGTTTGTTTGACGCAACTGGCACAAGTTTATTTGACGCAACTGGCACAAGTTTTCTCGACGCAAACTGGCACAAGTTTGTTCGCCGTAACTGGCACAGGTTTGTTCGATGCAACTGGCACAAGTTTGTTTGACTCAAATGGCACAAGTTTTTTTGACGCAACTGGCACAACTTTTCTCGACACAACTGGGACAAGTTTGTTCGCCGTAACTGGCACAAGTTTGCTCGATGCCACTAGCACAAGTTTGTTCGAAACAACTGGCACAAGTTTGTTTGACACAACTGGCACTAATTTGTTTTATGCAACTGGAACAAGTTTGTTCTACGCAACTGGCACAAGTTTGTTCTACGCAACTGGCTCAAGTTTGTTGTATGCAACTGGCACTAGTTTGTTCTATGCAACTTGCACAAGTTTGTTCTAAGCAACTGGCACAAGTTTGTTCTACGCAACTGGCACAAGTTTATTCTACGCAACTGGCACAAGTTTGTTCTAAGCAACTGGCACAAGTTTGTTCTACGCAACTGGCACAAGATTTTTCTACGCATCTGGCACAAGTTTGCTCTATGCAACTGGCACAAGTTTGTTCTACGCAACTGGCACAAGTTTGTTCTACGCAACTGGCACAAGTTTGTTCTACGCAACTGACACAAGTTTGTTTGACACAACTGGCAGAAGGTTGTTCAACGCAACTGGCACAAGTTTGTTTGACGCAACTGGCGCACGTTTGTTCGACGCAACTGGCACAAGTTTGTTCGACGCAACTGGCACAAGTTTGTTCGATGCAACTGGCACAAGTTTGTTTAACGCAACTGGCACAAGTTTGTTCGACTCAACTGGCACAAGTTTGTTTGACGCAACTGGCACAAGTTTGTTTGACGCAACTGGCACAAGTTTGTTTGACACAACTGGCACAAGTTTGTTTGACGCAACTGGCACAAGGTTGTTCTACGAAAGTGGCACAAGTTTGTTCTACGCAACTGGCACAAGTTTGTTTGATGCAACTGGCACAAGTTTGTTTGATGCAACTGGCAGAAGTTTGTTCGATGCAACTGGCACAAGTTTGTTCGGCACAACTGGCCCAAGTTTGTTTGACGCAACTGGCACAAGTTTGTTCGACGTAACTGGCACAAGTTTTTACGACTAAATTGGCACAAGTTTGTTTGACGCAACTGGCACAAGTTTGTTTGACGCAACTTGCACAAGTTTGTTTGACGCAACTGGCACAAGTTTATTTGACGCAGCTGGCACAAGTTTTCTCGACGCAACTGGCACAAGTTTGTTCGCCGTAACTGGCACAGGTTTGTTCGACGCAACTGGCACAAGTTTGTTTGACGCAACTGGCACAAGTTTTTTTGACGCAACTGGCACAAGTTTTCTCGACGCAACTGGCAAAAGTTTCTTCGCCGTAACTGGCACAAGTTTGTTCGAAGCAAATGGCACAAGTTTTTTTGGTGCAACTGGCACTAATTTGTTCTATGCAACTGGCACAAGTTTGTTCTATGCAACTGGTACAAGTTTGTTCTACGCAACTGGCACAAGTTTGTTGTATGCAACTGGCACTAGTTTGTTCTACGCAACTGGCATAAGTTTCTTTGACACAACTGGCACAAGTTTGTTCTACGCAACTGGCACAAGTTTTTTAGACACAACTGGCACAAGTTTCTTCTACTCAACTGTCACAAGTTTGTTGGATGCAACTGGCTCAAGTTTGTTTGACGCAACTGGCACAAGTTTGTTCGACGCAACTGGCTCAAGTTTGTTCGACGCAACTGGCACATGTTTGTTTGACGCAACTGGCACAAGTTTGTTTGACGCAACTGGCACAAGTTTATTTGACGCAACTGGCACAAGTTTGCTCGACGCAACTGGCACAAGTTTGTTCGCCGTAACTGGCACAAGTTTGTTCGACGCAACTGGCACAAGTTTGTTTGACGCAACTGGCACAAGTTTTTTTTACCCAACTGGCACAAGTTTTCTCGACGCAACTGGCACAAGTGTGTTCGCCGTAACTGGCACAAGTTTGTTCGACGCCAATGGCACAAGTTTGTTCGAAGCAACTGGCACAAGTTTGTTTGACACAACTGGCACAAGTTTGTTCTATGCAACTGGCACAAGTTTGTTCTACGCAACTGGCACAAGTTTGTTATACGCAACTGGCACAAGTTTGTTGTATACAACTGTCACTAGTTTGTTCTACGCAACTGGCATAAGTTTGTTTGACGCAACTGGCACAAGTTTGTTCTACGCAACTGGCACAAGTTTTTTGTACGCAACTGGCACAAGTTTGTTCTACGCAAAAGGCACAATTTTGTTTGACGCAACTGGCACAAGTTTGTTCGACGCAACTGGCACAAGTTTGTTCTACGCAACTGGCACAAGTTTGTTCGACGCAACTGGCTCAAGTTTGTTCGACGCAACTAGCACAAGTTTGTTCAACGCAACTGGCACAAGTTTGTTCAACACATCTGGCACAAGTTTGTTTGACGCAACTGGCACAAGTTTGTTTTCGCAACTTGTACAAGTTTGTTTTACGCAACTGGCACAAGTTTGTTTGACGCAACTGGCACGAGTTTGTTTGGCGCAACTGGTAGAAGTTTGTTCGACGCAACTAGCCCAAGTTTGTTTGACGCAACTGGCACAAGTTTGTTAGACGCAACTGGCACAAGTTTGTTCGACGCAACTGGCACAAGTTTCTTCGACTCAATTGGCACAAGTTTGTTTGACGCAACTGGCACAAGTTTGTTTGATGCAACTGTCACAAGTTTGTTTGACTTAACTGGCACAAGTTTGTTTGACGCAACTGGCACAAGTTTATTTGACGCAACTGGCAAAACTTTTCTCGGCGCAACTGGCACAAGTATGTTCTACACAACTGGCACAAGTTTTTTCTATGCAACTTGCACAAGTTTGTTCTACGCAACTGCCACAAGTTTGTTCGACGCAACTGGCACAAGTTTGTTCTACGCAACTGGCACAAGTTTGTTCTACGCAACTGGCACAAGTTTGTTCTACGCAACTGGCACAAGTTTGTTCTACGCATCTGGCACAAGTTTGTTCTACGCAACTGGCACAAGTTTGTTCTACGCAACTGGCACAAGTTTATTCTACGCATCTGGCACAAGTTTGTTCTATCCAACTGACACTAGTTTGTTTTACGCAACTGGCACAAGTTTGTTCTACCCAACTGACACAAGTTTGTTCGACCCAACTGGCACAAGTTTGTTCTACGCAAGTGACACAAGTTTATTGGACACAACTGGCGCAAGTTTGTTCGACGCAACTGGCACAAGTTTGTTCAACGCAACTGGCACAAGTTTGTTTGACCCAACTGGCACAAGTTTGTTTCACGCAACTGGCACAAGTTTGTTTGACGCAACTGTCCCAAGTTTGTTTGACCCAACTGGCACAAGTTTGTTAAATGCAACTGGCACAAGTTTGTTCGACGTAACTGGCACAAGTTTTTTCGACTCAATTGGCACAAGTTTGTTTGACGCAACTGGCGCAATTTTGTTTGACGCAACTGGGACAAGTTTGTTCGCCGTAACTGGCACAGGTTTGTTCGACGCAACTGGCAGAAGTTTGTTTCATGCAACTGGCACAAGTTTTTTTGACGCAACTGGCACAAGTTTGTTCTACGCAAGTGAGACAAGTTTGTTGGACACAACTGGCACAAGTTTGTTCAACGCAACTGGCACAAGTTTGTTTGACGCAACTGGCACAAGTTTGTTTGACGCAAGAGGCACAAGTTTGTGTGATGCAACTGGCACAAGTTTGTTTGACACAACTGGCACAAGTTTTTTTTTGACGGAAATGGCACAAGTTTTCTCGACGCAATTGGCACAAGTTTGTTTAATGTAACTGGCACAAGTTTGTTCAACGCAACTGGCACAAGTATGTTCAACGCAACTGGCACAATTTTTTTTGACGCAACTGGCACAAGTTTCTTCGACGCAACTGGCACAGGTTTGTTCGACGCAACTGGCACAAGTTTGTTCTATGCAACTGGCACAAGTTTGTTCTACGCAACTGGCACAAGTTTCTTCTATACAACTGGCACTAGTTTGTTCTATGCAACTGGCATAAGTTTGTTTGACGCAACTGGCACAAGTTTGTTCTACGCAACTGGTACAAGTTTGTTCGACGCAACTGGCACAAGTTTCTTTGACGCAACTGGTACCAGTTTGTTGGACGCAACTGGCAAAAGTTTGTTCGAACCTTCTGGCAAAAGTTTGTTTGACGCAACTAGCACAAGTTTGTTTGACGCAACTGGCACAAGGTTGTTCTACGCAACTGGAACAACTTTGTTCTACGCAACTGGCACAAGTTTGTTCGACGCAACTGGCACAAGTTTGTTCTACGCAACTGGCACAAGTTTGTTCGATGCAACTGGCACAAGTTTGTTCGCCGCAACTGGCCCAAGTTTGTTTGACGCAACTGGCACATGTTTGTTAGATGTAACTGGCACAAGTTTGTTCGACGCAACTGGCACAAGTTTCTTCGACTCAATTGGCACAAGTTTGTTTGACGCAACTGGTACAAGTTTGTTTGACGCAACTGTCACAAGTTTGTTTGACTCAACTGGCAAAAGTTTGTTTGACGCAACTGGCACAAGTTTATTTGACGCAACTGGCACAACTTTTCTCGACGCAACTGGCAAAAGTATGTTCTACACAACTGGCACAAGTTTGTTCTATGCAACTTGCACAAGTTTGTTCTACGCAACTGGCACAAGTTTGTTCTACGCAACTGGCACAAGTTTGTTCTACGCAACTGGCACAAGTTTGTTCTACGCAACTGGCACAAGTTTGTTCTACGCAACTGACACAAGTTTGTTTGACGCAACTGGCACAAGTTTGTTCTACGCAACTGACACAAGTTTGTTTGACACAACTGGCAGAAGTTTGTTCAACGCAACTGGCACAAGTTTGTTTGACGCAACTGGCGCAAGTTTGTTCGATGCAACTGGCACAAGTTTGTTTAACGCAACTGGCACAAGTTTGTTCGACCCAACTGGCACAAGTTTGTTTGACGCAACTGGCACAAGTTTGTTTGACACAACTGGCACAAGTTTGTTTGACGCAACCGGCACAAGGTTGTTCTACGAAACTGGCACAAGTTTGTTCGATGCAAATGGCACAAGTTTGTTCGAGGTAACTGGCACAAGTTTTTTCGACTCAATTGGCACGAGTTTGTTTGACGCAACTGGCACAAGTTTATTTGACGAAACTGGCACAAGTTTGTTTGACGCAACTGGCACAAGTTTGTTTGACGCAACTGGCACAAGTTTATTTGATGCAACTGGCACAAGTTTTCTTGACGCAACTGGCACAAGTTCGTTCGCCGTAACTGGCACAAGTTTGTTCGACGCAACTGGCACAAGTTTGTTTGACGCAACTGGCACAAGTTTTTTTGACGCAACTGGCACAAGTTTTCTCAACGCAACTGGCACAAGTTTGTTCGCCGTAACTGGCAAACGTTTGTTCGACGCCACTGGCACAAGTTTGTTCGAAGCAACTGGCACAAGTTTGTTTGACGCAACTGGCACAAGTTTGTTCTATTCAACTGGCACAAGTTTGTTCTACGCAACTATCACAAGTTTGTTCTACGCAACTGGCACAAGTTTGTTTGACGCAACTGGCACAAGTTTGTTGTATGCAACTGGCACTTGTTTGTTCTACGCAACTGGCATAACTTTGTTTGACGCAACTGGTACAAGTTTGTTCTACGCAACTGGCACAAGATTGTTGGACGCAACTGGCACAAGTTTGTTTTCGCAACTTGTACAAGTTTGTTTGACGCAACTGGCACAAGTTTATTTGACGCAACTGGCACAAGTTTGTTTGGCGCAACTGGCACAAGTTTGTTTGACGCAACTGGCACAAGTTTGTTTGACACAACTGGCACAAGTTTGTTTGACACAACTGGCACAAGTTTGTTTGACGCAACTGGCACAAGTTTGTTTGATGCAAATGGCATAAGGTTGTTCTACGCAACTGGCACAAGTTTGTTCTATGCAACTGGCACAAGTTTGTTTGACGCAACTGGCACAAATTTGTTCCACGCCACTGGAACAAGTTTGTTCTACGCAACTGGCACAAGTTTGTTCTAAGCAACTCTTACTAGTTTGTTGTACAGAACTGGCACAAGTTTGTTTGACACAACTGGCACAAGTTTGTTCTACGCAAATGGCAAAAGTTTGTTCTACGCATCTGGTACACGTTTGTTCTATGCAACTGGCACTAGATTGTTCTAGGCAACTGGCACAAATTTGTTTGACGCAAGTGGCACATGTTTGTTCTACCCAACTGGCACAAGTTTGTTCGACGCAACTGGCACAAGTTTGTTCTGCGCAACTGGCACAAGTTTGTTTGACACAATTGGCACAAGTTTGTTCTAAGCAACTGGCACAAGTTTGTTCGACAGAACTGGGGCAAGTTTGTTCGACGCAACTGGCACAAGTTTGTTCGACGCAACTGGAACAAGTTTGTTCGATGCAACTGGTACAAGTTTGTTTAACGTAACTGGCATAAGTTTGTTCGACCCAACTAGCACAAGTTTGTTTGACACAACTGGCATAAGTTATGTTTGACGCAACTGCTAAAAGTTTGTTTGACGTAACTGGCACAAGTTTGTTCTAAGCAACATGCACAAGCTTGTTCTACGCAACTGGCACAAGTTTGTTTGACGCAACTGGCACTAGTTTGTTTGATGCAACTGGCACAAGTTTGTTCGACGCAGCATGTACAAGTTTGTTCTACGCAACTGGGACAAGTTTGTTCTATGCAACTGGCACTAGTTTGTTTGATGTAACTGGCACAAGTTTGTTGTACGCAACTGGCCCAAGTTTGTTTGACGCAACTGGCACAAGTTTGTTAGACGCAACTGGCACAAGTTTGTTCAACGCAACTGGCACAAGTTTTTTCGACTCAATTGGCACAAGTTTGTTTGACACAACTGGCACAAGTTTGTTTGATGCCACTGGCACAAGTTTGTTTGACGTAACTGGCACAAGTTTGTTTGACGCAACTGGCACAAGTTTTCTCGACACAACTGACACAAGTTTGTTCGCCGTAACTGGCACAAGTTTGTTCGACACAACTGGCACAAGTTTTTTCGACGCAACTGGCACAAGTTTGTTTGATGCAACTGGCACAAGTTTCTTTGACGAAACTGGCACAAGTTTGTTCGACGCAACTGGCATAAGTTTGTTTCACGCAATTGGCACAAGTTTGTTCTACGCAACTGGCACAAGTTTGTTCTATGCAACTGGCACTAGTTTGTTCTACGCAACTGGCATAAGTTTGTTTGACACAACTGGCACAAGTTTGTTCTACGCAACTGGCACAAGTTTGTTCGACGCAATTGGCAGAAGGTTTTTCTACGCAACTGGCACAAGTTTGTTCTACACAACTGGCACAAGTTTGCTTGACGCAACTGGCACAAGTTTTTTTTACGCAACTGGCATAAGTTTGTTCGATGCCACTGGCACAAGTTTGTTTGACGCAACTGGCCCAAGTTTTTTTGACACAACTGGCACAAGTTTTTTTGACGCAACTAGCACAAGTTTGTTTGACGCAACTGGCATAAGTTTGTTGGACGCAACTGGCACAAGTTTGTTCGACGCAACTGGCACAAGTTTGTTTGACGCAACTGGCACAAGTCTGTTTGACGCAACTGGCACAAGTTTGTTTGAAGCAACTGGCACAAGGTTGTTCTATGCAACTGGCACAAGTTTGTTCTATGCAACTGGCACAAGTTTGTTTGAAGCAAATGGCACAAGTTTGTTTGATGCAACTGGCACAAGTTTGTTCTACATAACTGGCACAAGTTTGTTATACACAACTGGCACAAGTTTGTTTGACACAACGGGCACAAGTTTGTTCTACGCAAATGGCAAAAGTTTGTTCTAAGCATCTGGCACAAGTTTGTTCTATGCAACTGGCACTAGTTTGTTCTACGCAACTGGGACAAATTTCTTTGACGTAACTGGCCCATGTTTGTTCGACCCAACTGGCACAAGTTTGTTCGACGCAACTGGCACAAGTTTGTTCTACACAACTGGCACAAGTTTGTTTGACACAACTGGCACAAGTTTGTTCTAATCAACTAGCACAAGTTTCTTCGACGGAACTGGCGCAAGTTTGTTCTAAGCACCTGGCACAAGTTTGTTCGACGCAACTGGCACAAATTTGTACGACGCAACTGGTACAAGTTTTTTTTTAACACAACTGGCACAAGTTTGTTTGACCCAATTGGCAAAAGTTTGTTTCACACAACTGGTACAAGTTTGTTCGACGCAACATGCACAAGTTTGTTTGACGCAACTGGCACAAGTTTGTTTGACGCAACTGGCACAAGGTTGTTCTACGCAACACGTACAAGTTTGTTCTACGCAACTGGCACAAGTTTGTTTGACGCAACTGGCACAAGTTTGTTCTATGCAACTGGCACTAGTTTCTTCGATGCAACTGGCACAAGTTTGTTCGACGCAACTGGCACAAGTTTGTTAGACGCAACTTTCACAAGTTTGTTAGACGCAACTGGCACAAGATTGTTCAACGCAACTGGCACAAGTTTTTTCGAATCAACTGGCACAAGTTTGTTTGACACAACTGGCACAAGTTTGTTTGACGCAACTGGCACAAGTTTGTTTGACGCAACTGGCACAAGTTTGTTTGACGCAACTGGCACAAGTTTGTTTGACGCAACTGGCACAAGTTTATTTGACGCAACTGGCACAACTTTTCTCGACGCAACTGGCACAAGTTTGTTCGCCGTAACTGGCACAAGTTTGTTTGACACAACTGGCACAAGTTTATTTGACGCAACTGGCACAAGTTTCTCGACGCAAGTGGCACAAGTTTGTTCGCCGTAACTGGCACAAGTTTGTTCGACGCAACTGGCACAAGTTTATTTGATGCAACTGGAACAAGTTTCTCGACGTAAGTGGCACAAGTTTGTTCGCCGTAACTAGCACAAGTTTTTTCGACGCAACTGGCACAAGTTTGTTCGACGCAACTGGCACAAGTTTGTTTGACGCAACTGGCACAAGTTTCTTCGACGCAACTGGCACAAGTTTCTTCGACGCAACTGGCACAAGTTTGTTTAATGCAATTGGCACAAGTTTGTTCTACTCAACTGGCACAAGTTTGTTCTATGCAACTGGCACTAGTTTGTTTTACGCAACTGGCACAAGGTTGTTCTACGCAACTGGCACAAGTTTGTTGGATGCCACTGGCACAATTTTGTTCGACGAAACTGGCCCAAGTTTTTTTGATACAACTGGCAAAAGTTTGTTTGACACAACTGGCACAAGTTTGTTCGACGCAACTGGCACAAGTTTGTTCTACATAACTGGCACAAGTTTGTTCTATGCAATGGCACAATTTTGTTCTACGCAACTGGCACAAGTTTGTTCTACCCATCTGGCACAAGTTTGTTCTATGCAACTGGCACTAGTTTGTTCTACGCAACTGGCACAAGTTTGTTTGACGCAACTGGCACAACTTTGTTATACCCAACTGACACAAGTTTGTTTGACGCAACTGGCACAAGTTTGTTCTACGTAACTGACACAAGTTTGTTTGACACAACTGGCAGAAGTTTGTTCAACGCTACTGGCACAAGTTTGTTTGACGCAACTGTCGCAAGTTTGTTCGACGCAACTGGCACAAGTTTGTTCGACGCAACTGGCAAAAGTTTGTTTGACGCAACTGGCACAAGTTCGTTTGGCGCAACTGGCACAAGGTTCTTCTACGCAACTAGCACAAGTTTGTTTGACGCAACTGGCACAAGTTTGTTCCACGCACCTGTCACAAATTTGTTTGATGCAACTGACACAAGTTTGTTTGACGCAACTGGCACAAGTTTATTTAACGCAACTGGCACAAGTTTGTTAGACGCAACTGGCACAAGTTTGTTCGACGTAACAGGCACAAGTTTTTTCGACTCAACTGGTACAAGTTTGTTTGACGCAACTGGCACAAGTTTGTTTGACGCAAGAGGCACAAGTTTGTTTGACGCAACTGGCACAAGTTTGTTTGACGAAACTGGCACAAGGTTGTTCTACGCACCATGTACAAGTTTGTTCTACGCAACTGGCACAAGTTTGTTTGACGCAACTGGCACAAGATTGTTCTATGCACCTGGCACTAGTTTGTTCGATGCAACTGGCACAAGTTTGTTCGACGCAATTGGCACAAGTTTGTTTGACGTAACTGGCACAAGTTTGTTAGACACAACTGGCACAAGTTTGTTCAACGCAACTGGCACAATTTTTTTTTTAATCAATTGGCACAAGTTTGTTCGACGCAACTGGCACAAGTTTGTTTGACGCAACTGGCACAGGTTTGTTTGAGGCATCTGGCACAAGTTTGTTTGACGCAACTGGCACAAGTTTATTTGACGCAACTGGCACAACTTTTCTCGACGCAACTAGCACAAGTTTGTTCGCCGTAACTGGCACAAGTTTGTTTGACGCAACTGGCATAAGTTTATTTGACGCAGCTGGCACAAGTTTTCTCGACGCAAGTGGCACAAGTTGGTTCGCCGTAACTGGCACAAGTTTGTTCGACGCAACTGGCACAATTTTGTTCGACGCAACTGGCACAAGTTTGTTTGACGCAACTGGCACACGTTTCTTCGACGCAACTGGCACAAGTTTGTTCGACGAAATTGGCACAAGTTTGTTCTACTCAACTGGGGCACAAGTTTGTTCCATGCAACTGGCACTAGTTTGTTTTATGCAACTGGCATAAGTTTGTTTGACGCAACTGGCACTAGTTTGGTCTACAAACTAGCACAAGTTTGTTCGACGCAACTGGCACAAGGTTGTTCTACGCAACTGGCACAAGTTTGTTCTACGCAACTGGCACAAGTTTGTTTGACGCAACTGGCACAAGGTTGTTCTACGCAACTGGCACAAGTTTGTTGGATGCCACTGACACAAGTTTGTTCCATGAAACTGGCCCAAGTTTTTTTGACGCAACTGGCACAAGTTTGTCAGACGCAACTGGCACAAGTTTGTTCGACGCAACTGGCACAAGTTTTTTCGACTCAATTGGCAAAAGTTTTTATTTTGGCGCAACTGGAACAAGTTTGTTTGACGCAACTGGCACAAGTTTGTTTGATGCAACTAGCACAAGTTTGTTTGACGCAACTGGCACAAGTTTTCTCGACGAAACTGGCACAAGTTTGTTCGCTGTAAATGGCACAAGTTTGTTCGACGCAACTGGCACAAGTTTGTTTGACTCAACTGGCACAAGTTTGTTCTACATAACTGGCACAAGTTTGTTCGACGCAACTGGCACAAGTTTGTTCTATGCAACTGGCACAAGTTTGTTCGACGCAACTGGCGCAAGTTTGTTTGACGCAACTGGCACAAGTTTGTTTGACGCAACTGGCACAAGTTCGTTCTACACAACTGGCACAAGTTTGTTGTACACAACTGGCACAAGTTTGTTTGATACAACTGGCACAAGTTTGTTCTACGCAAATGGCAAAAGTTTGTTCAATGCATCTGGCACAAGTTTGTTCTATGCAACTGGCACTAGTTTGTTTGACGCAACTGGCACAAGTTTGTACTACCCAACTGACACAAGTTTGTTCGACGCAACTGGCACAAGTTTGTTCTACCCAACTGGCACAAGTTTGTTCGACGCAACTGGCACAAGTTTGTTCTACACAACTGGCACAAGTTTGTTTGACACAAGTGGCAAAAGTTTCTTCTAAGCACCTGGCACAAGTTTGTTCGACGGAACTGGCGCAACTTTGTTCGACGCAACTGGCACAAGTTTGTTCGACGCAACTGGCACAAATTTGTACGACGCAACTGGTACAAGTTTGTTTAACGTAACTGGCACAAGTTTGTTCGACCCAACTGGCAAAAGTTTGTTTCACACAACTGGCACAAGTTTGTTCGACGCAACTGGCACAAGTTTGTTTGACGCAACTGGCACAAGTTTGTTTGACGCAACTGGCACAAGGTTGTTCTACGCAACATGTACAAGTTTGTTCTACGCAACTGGCACAAGTTTGTTTGACGCAACTGGCACAAGTTTGTTCTATGCAACTGGCACAAGTTTGTTTGATGCAACTGGCACAAGTTTTTTTGATGCAACTGGCAGAAGTTTGTTTGACGCAACTGGCACAAGTTTGTTCGACGCAACTGGCCCAAGTTTTTTTGACTCAAATGGCACAAGTTTGTTTGACGCAACTGGCACAAGTTTATTTGACGCAACTGGCACAACTTTTCTCGACGCAACTGGCACAAGTATGTTCTACACAACTGGCACAAGTTTGTTCTATGCAACTTGCACAAGTTTGTTCTACATAACTGGCACAAGTTTGTTCTACGCAACTGGCACAAGTTTGTTCTACGCAACTGGCAAAAGTTTGTTCTACGCAACTGGCACAAGTTTGTTTTACGCAACTGGCAAAATTTTGTTTTACGCATCTGGCACAAGTTTTTTCTATGTAACTGGCACAAGTTTGTTCTACGCAACTAGCATAAGTTTGTTCTACGCAACTGGCACAAGTTTGTTCTACGCATCTGGCACAAGTTTGTTTGACGCAACTGGCACAAGTTTCTACTACCCAACTGACACAAGTTTGTTCGACGCAAATGGCACAAGTTTGTTCTACGCAACTGACACAAGTTTGTTTGACACAACTGGCAGAAGTTTGTCCAACACAACTGGCACAAGTTTGTTTGACGCAACTGGTGCAAGTTTGTTCAACGCAACTGGCACAAGTTTGTTCGACGCAACTGGCACAAGTTTGTTCGTTGCAACTGGCGCAAGTTTGTTTAACACAACTGGCACAAGTTTGTTCGACCCAACTGGCACAAGTTTGTTTGACGCAACTGGCACAAGTTTGTTTGACGCAACTGGCACAAGTTTGTTTGACACAACTGGCACAAGTATGTTTGACGCAACTGGCACAAGGATGTTCTACGCAACTGGCACATGTTTGTTCTACGCAACTGGCACAAGTTTGTTTGATGCAACTGGCACAAGTTTTTTTGATGCAACTGGCAGAAGCTTGTTTGAAACAACTGGCACAAGTTTGTTCGACACAACTGGGCCAAGTTTGTTTGACGCAACTGGCACAAGTTTGTTAGATGGAACTGGCACAAGTTTGTTCGAGGTAACTGGCACAAGTTTTTTCGACTCAATTGGCACGAGTTTGTTTGACGCAACTGGCACAAGTTTATTTGACGAAACTGGCACAAGTTTGTTTGACGCAACTGGCACAAGTTTGTTTGACGCAACTGGCACAAGTTTATTTGATGCAACTGGCACAAGTTTTCTTGACGCAACTGGCACAAGTTCGTTCGCCGTAACTGGCACAAGTTTGTTCGACGCAACTGGCACAAGTTTGTTTGACGCAACTGGCACAAGTTTTTTTGACGCAACTGGCACAAGTTTTCTCAACGCAACTGGCACAAGTTTGTTCGCCGTAACTGGCAAACGTTTGTTCGACGCCACTGGCACAAGTTTGTTCGAAGCAACTGGCACAAGTTTGTTTGACGCAACTGGCACAAGTTTGTTCTATTCAACTGGCACAAGTTTGTTCTACGCAACTATCACAAGTTTGTTCTACGCAACTGGCACAAGTTTGTTATACGCAACTGGCACAAGTTTGTTGTATGCAACTGGCACTTGTTTGTTCTACGCAACTGGCATAAGTTTGTTTGACGCAACTGGCACAAGTTTGTTCTACGCAACTGGCACAAGATTGTTGGACGCAACTGGCACAAGTTTGTTTTCGCAACTTGTACAAGTTTGTTTGACGCAACTGGCACAAGTTTATTTGACGCAACTGGCACAAGTTTGTTTGGCGCAACTGGCACAAGTTTGTTTGACGCAACTGGCACAAGTTTGTTTGACACAACTGGCACAAGTTTATTTGACACAACTGGCACAAGTTTGTTTGACGCAACTGGCACAAGTTTGTTTGACGCAAATGGCATAAGGTTGTTCTACGCAACTGGCACAAGTTTGTTCTATGCAACTGGCACAAGTTTGTTTGACGCAACTGGCACAAATTTGTTCCACGCCACTGGAACAAGTTTGTTCTACGCAACTGGCACAAGTTTGTTCTAAGCAACTCTTACTAGTTTGTTGTACAGAACTGGCACAAGTTTGTTTGACACAACTGGCACAAGTTTGTTCTACGCAAATGGCAAAAGTTTGTTCTACGCATCTGGTACACGTTTGTTCTATGCAACTGGCACTAGATTGTTCTAGGCAACTGGCACAAATTTGTTTGACGCAAGTGGCACATGTTTGTTCTACCCAACTGGCACAAGTTTGTTCGACGCAACTGGCACAAGTTTGTTCTGCGCAACTGGCACAAGTTTGTTTGACACAATTGGCACAAGTTTGTTCTAAGCAACTGGCACAAGTTTGTTCGACAGAACTGGGGCAAGTTTGTTCGACGCAACTGGCACAAGTTTGTTCGACGCAACTGGAACAAGTTTGTTCGATGCAACTGGTACAAGTTTGTTTAACGTAACTGGCATAAGTTTGTTCGACCCAACTAGCACAAGTTTGTTTGACACAACTGGCATAAGTTATGTTTGACGCAACTGCTAAAAGTTTGTTTGACGTAACTGGCACAAGTTTGTTCTAAGCAACATGCACAAGCTTGTTCTACGCAACTGGCACAAGTTTGTTTGACGCAACTGGCACTAGTTTGTTTGATGCAACTGGCACAAGTTTGTTCGACGCAGCATGTACAAGTTTGTTCTACGCAACTGGGACAAGTTTGTTCTATGCAACTGGCACTAGTTTGTTTGATGTAACTGGCACAAGTTTGTTGTACGCAACCGGCCCAAGTTTGTTTGACGCAACTGGCACAAGTTTGTTAGACGCAACTGGCACAAGTTTGTTCGACGCAACTGGCACAAGTTTTTTCGACTCAATTGGCACAAGTTTGTTTGACACAACTGGCACAAGTTTGTTTGATGCCACTGGCACAAGTTTGTTTGACGTAACTGGCACAAGTTTGTTTGACGCAACTGGCACAAGTTTTCTCGACACAACTGACACAAGTTTGTTCGCCGTAACTGGCACAAGTTTGTTCGACGCAACTGGCACAAGTTTTTTCGACGCAACTGGCACAAGTTTGTTTGATGCAACTGGCACAAGTTTCTTTGACGAAACTGGCACAAGTTTGTTCGACACAACTGGCATAAGTTTGTTTCACGCAACTGGCACAAGTTTGTTCTATGCAACTGGCACTAGTTTGTTCTACGCAACTGGCATAAGTTTGTTTGACACAACTGGCACAAGTTTGTTCTACGCAACTGGCACAAGTTTGTTCGACGCAATTGGCAGAAGGTTTTTCTACGCAACTGGCACAAGTTTGTTCTACACAACTGGCACAAGTTTGCTTGACGCAACTGGCACAAGTTTTTTTTACGCAACTGGCATAAGTTTGTTCGATGCCACTGGCACAAGTTTGTTTGACGCAACTGGCCCAAGTTTTTTTGACACAACTGGCACAAGTTTTTTTGACGCAACTAGCACAAGTTTGTTTGACGCAACTGGCATAAGTTTGTTGGACGCAACTGGCACAAGTTTGTTCGACGCAACTGGCACAAGTTTGTTTGACGCAACTGGCACAAGTCTGTTTGACGCAACTGGCACAAGTTTGTTTGAAGCAACTGGCACAAGGTTGTTCTATGCAACTGGCACAAGTTTGTTCTATGCAACTGGCACAAGTTTGTTTGACGCAACTGGCACAAGTTTGTTTGATGCAACTGGCACAAGTTTGTTCTACATAACTGGCACAAGTTTGTTATACACAACTGGCACAAGTTTGTTTGACACAACGGGCACAAGTTTGTTCTACGCAAATGGCAAAAGTTTGTTCTACGCATCTGGCACAAGTTTGTTCTATGCAACTGGCACTAGTTTGTTCTACGCAACTGGGACAAATTTGTTTGACGTAACTGGCCCATGTTTGTTCGACCCAACTGGCACAAGTTTGTTCGACGCAACTGGCACAAGTTTGTTCTACTCAACTGGCACAAGTTTGTTTGACACAACTGGCACAAGTTTGTTCTAATCAACTAGCACAAGTTTGTTCGACGGAACTGGCGCAAGTTTGTTCTAAGCACCTGGCACAAGTTTGTTCGACGCAACTGGCACAAATTTGTACGACGCAACTGGTACAAGTTTTTTTTAACATAACTGGCACAAGTTTGTTTGACCTAATTGGCACAAGTTTGTTTCACACAACTGGTACAAGTTTGTTCGACGCAACATGCACAAGTTTGTTTGACGCAACTGGCACAAGTTTGTTTGACGCAACTGGCACAAGGTTGTTCTACGCAACACGTACAAGTTTGTTCTATGCAACTGGCACAAGTTTGTTTGACGCAACTGGCACAAGTTTGTTCTATGCAACTGGCACTAGTTTCTTCGATGCAACTGGCACAAGTTTGTTCTACGCAACTGGCACAAGTTTGTTAGACGCAACTGGCACAAGTTTGTTAGACGCAACTGGCACAAGTTTGTTCAACGCAACTGGCACAAGTTTTTTCGAATTAACTGGCACAAGTTTGTTTGACACAACTGGCACAAGTTTGTTTGACGCAACTGGCACAAGTTTGTTTGACGCAACTGGCACAATTTTGTTTGACGCAACTGGCACAAGTTTGTTTGACGCAACTGGCACAAGTTTATTTGACGCAACTGGCACAACTTTTCTCGACGCAACTGGCACAAGTTTGTTTGACACAACTGGCACAAGTTTATTTGACGCAACTGGCACAAGTTTCTCGACGCAAGTGGCACAAGTTTGTTCGCCGTAACTGGCACAAGTTTGTTCGACGCAACTGGCACAAGTTTATTTGATGCAACTGGAACAAGTTTCTCGACGCAAGTGGCACAAGTTTGTTCGCCGTAACTAGCACAAGTTTTTTCGACGCAACTGGCACAAGTTTGTTCGACGCAACTGGCACAAGTTTGTTTGACGCAACTGGCACAAGTTTCTTCGACGCAACTGGCACAAGTTTCTTCGACGCAACTGGCACAAGTTTGTTTAATGCAATTGGCACAAGTTTGTTCTACTCAACTGGCACAAGTTTGTTCTATGCAACTGGCACTAGTTTGTTTTACGCAACTGGCACAAGGTTGTTCTACGCAACTGGCACAAGTTTGTTGGATGCCACTGGCACAATTTTGTTCGACGAAACTGGCCCAAGTTTTTTTGATACAACTGGCAAAAGTTTGTTTGACACAACTGGCACAAGTTTGTTCGACGCAACTGGCACAAGTTTGTTCTACATAACTGGCACAAGTTTGTTCTATGCAATGGCACAATTTTGTTCTACGCAACTGGCACAAGTTTGTTCTACCCATCTGGCACAAGTTTGTTCTATGCAACTGGCACTAGTTTGTTCTACGCAACTGGCACAAGTTTGTTTGACGCAACTGGCACAACTTTGTTATACCCAACTGACACAAGTTTGTTTGACGCAACTGACACAAGTTTGTTCTACGTAACTGACACAAGTTTGTTTGACACAACTGGCAGAAGTTTGTTCAACGCTACTGGCACAAGTTTGTTTGACGCAACTGTCGCAAGTTTGTTCGACGCAACTGGCACAAGTTTGTTCGACGCAACTGGCAAAAGTTTGTTTGACGCAACTGGCACAAGTTCGTTTGGCGCAACTGGCACAAGGTTCTTCTACGCAACTAGCACAAGTTTGTTTGACGCAACTGGCACAAGTTTGTTCCACGCACCTGTCACAAATTTGTTTGACGCAACTGACACAAGTTTGTTTGACGCAACTGGCACAAGTTTATTTAACGCAACTGGCACAATTTTGTTAGACGCAACTGGCACAAGTTTGTTCGACGTAACAGGCACAAGTTTTTTCGACTCAACTGGTACAAGTTTGTTTGACGCAACTGGCACAAGTTTGTTTGACGCAAGAGGCACAAGTTTGTTTGACGCAACTGGCACAAGTTTGTTTGACAAAACTGGCACAAGGTTGTTCTACGCACCATGTACAAGTTTGTTCTACGCAACTGGCACAAGTTTGTTTGACGCAACTGGCACAAGATTGTTCTATGCACCTGGCACTAGTTTGTTCGATGCAACTGGCACAAGTTTGTTCGACGCAATTGGCACAAGTTTGTTTGACGCAACTGGCACAAGTTTGTTAGACACAACTGGCACAAGTTTGTTCAACGCAACTGGCACAATTTTTTTTTAATCAATTGGCACAAGTTTGTTCGACGCAACTGGCACAAGTTTGTTTGACGCAACTGGCACAGGTTTGTTTGAGGCATCTGGCACAAGTTTGTTTGACGCAACTGGCACAAGTTTATTTGACGCAACTGGCACAACTTTTCTCGACGCAACTAGCACAAGTTTGTTCGCCGTAACTGGCACAAGTTTGTTTGACGCAACTGGCACAAGTTTATTTGACGCAGCTGGCACAAGTTTTCTCGACGCAAGTGGCACAAGTTGGTTCGCCGTAACTGGCAGAAGTTTGTTCGACGCAACTGGCACAATTTTGTTCGACGCAACTGGCACAAGTTTGTTTGACGCAACTGGCACACGTTTCTTCGACGCAACTGGCAAAAGTTTGTTCGACGAACTGGCACAAGTTTGTTTGACGAAATTGGCACAAGTTTGTTCTACTCAACTGGCACAAGTTTGTTCCATGCAACTGGCACTAGTTTGTTTTATGCAACTGGCATAAGTTTGTTCGACGCAACTGGCACAAGGTTGTTCTACGCAACTGGCACAAGTTTGTTCTACGCAACTGGCACAAGTTTGTTTGACGCAACTGGCACAAGGTTGTTCTACGCAACTGGCACAAGTTTGTTTGATGCAACTAGCACAAGTTTGTTTGACGCAACTGGCACAAGTTTATTTGACGCAACTGGCACAAGTTTTCTCGACGAAACTGGCACAAGTTTGTTCGCTGTAAATGGCACAAGTTTGTTCGACGCAACTGGCACAAGTTTGTTTGACTCAACTGGCACAAGTTTGTTCTACATAACTGGCACAAGTTTGTTCGATGCAACTGGCACAAGTTTGTTCTATGCAACTGGCACAAGTTTGTTCGACGCAACTGGCGCAAGTTTGTTTGACGCAACTGGCACAAGTTTGTTTGACGCAACTGGCACAAGTTCGTTCTACATAACTGGCACAAGTTTGTTGTACACAACTGGCACAAGTTTGTTTGATACAACTGGCACAAGTTTGTTCTACGCAAATGGCAAAAGTTTGTTCAATGCATCTGGCACAAGTTTGTTCTATGCAACTGGCACTAGTTTGTTTGACGCAACTGGCACAAGTTTGTACTACCCAACTGACACAAGTTTGTTCGACGCAACTGGCACAAGTTTGTTCTACCCAACTGGCACAAGTTTGTTCGACGCAACTGGCACAAGTTTGTTCTACACAACTGGCACAAGTTTGTTTGACACAAGTGGCACAAGTTTCTTCTAAGCACCTGGCACAAGTTTGTTCGACGGAACTGGCGCAACTTTGTTCGACGCAACTGGCACAAGTTTGTTCGACGCAACTGGCACAAATTTGTACGACGCAACTGGCAAAAGTTTGTTTAACGTAACTGGCACAAGTTTGTTCGACCCAACTGGCAAAAGTTTGTTTCACACAACTGGCACAAGTTTGTTCGACGCAACTGGCACAAGTTTGTTTGACGCAACTGGCACAAGTTTGCTTGACGCAACTGGCACAAGGTTGTTCTACGCAACATGTACAAGTTTGTTCTACGCAACTGGCACAAGTTTGTTTGACGCAACTGGCACAAGTTTGTTCTATGCAACTGGCACAAGTTTGTTCGAAGCAACTGGCACAAGTTTGTTCGACGCAACTGGCACAAGTTTTTTTGACGCAACTGGCACAAGTTTGTTAGACGCAACCGGCACAAGTTTGTTCAACGCAACTGGCACAAGTTTTTTCGAATCAATTGGCAGAAGTTTGTTTGACGCAACTGGCACAAGTTTGTTTGACGCAACTGGCACAAGTTTGTTTGACGCAACTGGCACAAGTTTGTTTGAAGCAACTGGCACAAGTTTATTTGACGCAACTGGCACAACTTTTTTCGACGCAACTGGCACAAGTTTGTTCGCCGTAACTGGCACAAGATTGTTTGACGCAACTGGCACAAGTTTATTTGACACAACTGGCACAAGTTTCTCGACGCAAGTGGCACCAGTTTGTTCGCCGTAACTGGCACAAGTTTGTTCGACGCAACTGGCACAAGTTTGTTCGACGCAACTGGCACAAGTTTGTTTGACGCAACTGGCACAAGTTTCTTCGACGCAACTGGCACAAGTTTGTTTGACGGAACTGGCACAAGTTTGTTTGATGCAATTGGCACAAGTTTGTTCTACTCAACTAGCGCAAGTTTGTTCTATGCAACTGGCACTAGTTTGTTTTACGCAACTGGCATAAGTTTGTTTGACGCAACTGGCACAAGTTTGTTCTACCAACTAGCACAAGTTTGTTCGACGCAACTGGCACAAGGTTGTTCTACGCAACTGGCACAAGTTTGTTCTACGCAACTGGCACAAGTTTGTTTCGACGCAACTGGCACAAGTTTGTTCGCAGCAACTGGCACAAGTTTATTGGTTGCCACTGGCACAAGTTTGTTCGACGAAACTGGCCCATGTTTTTTTTTTACGCAACTGGCACAAGTTTGTTCGACACAACTGGCACAAGTTTTTTCTACATAACTGGCACAAGTTTGTTCTATGCAACTGGCAAAAGTTTGTTCTATGCAACTGGCACAAGTTTGTTCTACGCATCTGGCACAAGTTTGTTCCTTGTAACTGGCACTAGTTTGTTCTACGCAACTGGCACAAGTTTGTTTGACACAACTGGCACAAGTTTGTTCTACCCAACTGACACAAGTTTTTTCGACGCAACTGGCACAAGTTTGTTCTACGCAACTGACACAAGTTTGTTTGACACAACTGGCAGAAGTTTGTTCAACGCAACTGGCACAAGTTTGTTTGACGCAACTGTCGCAAGTTTGTTCGACGCAACTGGCACAAGTTTGTTCGACGCAACTGGCAAAAGTTTGTTTGACGCAACTGGCAAAAGTTCGTTTGACGCAACTGGCACAAGGTTCTTCTTCGCAACTGGCACAAGTTTGTTTGACGTAACTGGCACAAGTTTGTTCTACGCAACTGGCACAAGTTTGTTTGACGCAACTGGCACAAGTTTGTTTGCACAAGTTTGTTTGACGCAACTGGCACAAGTTTGTTTGACGCAACTGGCACAAGTTTGTTAGACGCAACTGGCACAAGTTTGTTCGACGTAACAGGCACAAGTTTTTTCGACTCAATTGGTACAAGTTTGTTTGACGCAACTGGCACAAGTTTGTTTGACGCAAGAGGCACAAGTTTGTTTGACGCAACTGGCACAAGTTTGTTTGACACAACTGGCACAAGTTTGTTGGATGCCACTGGCACAAGTTTGGTCAACACAACTGGCACAAGTTTGTTCGACGCAACTGGCACAAGTTTGTTCGATGCAACTGGCAAAAGTTTGTTTGACGCAACTGGCACAAGTTCGTTTGACGCAACTGGCACAAGGTTCTTCTACGCAACTGGTACAAGTTTGTTCGACGCAACTGGCTCAAGTTTCTTCGACGCAACTGGTACAAGTTTGTTGGATGCAACTGGCAAAAGTTTGTTCGAACCAACTGGCAAAAGTTTGTTTGACACAACTGGCACAAGTTTGTTCGACGCAACTGGCACAAGTTTGTTTGATGCAACTAGCACAAGTTTGTTTGACGCAACTGGCACAAGGTTGTTCTACGCAACTGGCACAAGTTTGTTCGACGCAACTGGCACAAGTTTGTTTGACGCAACTGGCACAAGGTTCTTCTACGCAACTGGTACAAGTTTTTTCGACGCAACTGGCACAAGTTTGTTGGACGCAACTGGCAAAAGTTTGTTCGAACCAACTGGCAAAAGTTTGTTTGACACAACTGGCACAAGTTTGTTTGACGCAACTGGCACAAGTTTGTTTGACGCAACTAGCACAAATTTGTTTGACGCAACTGGCACAAGGTTGTTCTATGCAACTGGCACAAGTTTGTTCTACGCATCTGGCACAAGTTTGTTCCATGCAACTGGCACTAGTTTCTTCTACGCAACTGGCACAAGTTTGTTTGACGCAACTGGCACAAGTTTGTTCTACCCAACTGACACAAGTTTGTTCGACGCAACTGGCACAAGTGTGTTCTACGCAACTGACACAAGATTGTTTGACACAACTGGCAGAAGTTTGTTCAATGCAACTGGCACAAGTTTGTTTGACGCAACTGTCGCAAGTTTGTTCGACGCAACTGGCACAAGTTTGTTCGACGCAACTGGCAAAAGTTTGTTTGACGCAACTGGCAAAAGTTCGTTTGACGCAACTGGCAAAAGGTTCTTCTACGCAACTGGCACAAGTTTGTTTGACGCAACTGGCACAAGTTTGTTCTACGCAACTGGCACAAGTTTGTTCTATGCAATGGCACAATTTTGTTCTACGCAACTGGCACAAGTTTGTTCTACCCATCTGGCACAAGTTTGTTCTATGCAACTGGCGCTAGTTTGTTCTACGCAACTGGCACAAGTTTGTTTGACGCAACTGGCACAACTTTGTTATACCCAACTGACACAAGTTTGTTTGACGCAACTGGCACAAGTTTGTTCTACGTAACTGACACAAGTTTGTTTGACACAACTGGCAGAAGTTTGTTCAACGCTACTGGCACAAGTTTGTTTGACGCAACTGTCGCAAGTTTGTTCGACGCAACTGGCACAAGTTTGTTTGACACAAGTGGCACAAGTTTCTTCTAAGCACCTGGCACAAGTTTGTTCGACGGAACTGGCGCAACTTTGTTCGACGCAACTGGCACAAGTTTGTTCGACGCAACTGGCACAAATTTGTACGACGCAACTGGTACAAGTTTGTTTAACGTAACTGGCACAAGTTTGTTCGACCCAACTGGCAAAAGTTTGTTTCACACAACTGGCACAAGTTTGTTCGACGCAACTGGCACAAGTTTGTTTGACGCAACTGGCACAAGTTTGTTTGACGCAACTGGCACAAGGTTGTTCTACGCAACATGTACAAGTTTGTTCTACGCAACTGGCACAAGTTTGTTTGACGCAACTGGCACAAGTTTGTTCTATGCAACTGGCACAAGTTTGTTTGATGCAACTGGCACAAGTTTTTTTGATGCAACTGGCAGAAGTTTGTTTGACGCAACTGGCACAAGTTTGTTCGACGCAACTGGCCCAAGTTTTTTTGACTCAACTGGCACAAGTTTGTTTGACGCAACTGGCACAAGTTTATTTGACGCAACTGGCACAACTTTTCTCGACGCAACTGGCACAAGTATGTTCTACACAACTGGCACAAGTTTGTTCTATGCAACTTGCACAAGTTTGTTCTACATAACTGGCACAAGTTTGTTCTACGCAACTGGCACAAGTTTGTTCTACGCAACTGGCAAAAGTTTGTTCTACGCAACTGGCACAAGTTTGTTTTACGCAACTGGCAAAATTTTGTTTTACGCATCTGGCAAAAGTTTTTTCTATGTAACTGGCACAAGTTTGTTCTACGCAACTAGCATAAGTTTGTTCTACGCAACTGGCACAAGTTTGTTCTACGCATCTGGCACAAGTTTGTTTGACGCAACTGGCACAAGTTTCTACTACCCAACTGACACAAGTTTGTTCGACGCAAATGGCACAAGTTTGTTCTACGCAACTGACACAAGTTTGTTTGACACAACTGGCAGAAGTTTGTCCAACACAACTGGCACAAGTTTGTTTGACGCAACTGGTGCAAGTTTGTTCAACGCAACTGGCACAAGTTTGTTCGACGCAACTGGCACAAGTTTGTTCGTTGCAACTGGCGCAAGTTTGTTTAACACAACTGGCACAAGTTTGTTCGACCCAACTGGCACAAGTTTGTTTGACGCAACTGGCACAAGTTTGTTTGACGCAACTGGCACAAGTTTGTTTGACACAACTGGCACAAGTATGTTTGACGCAACTGGCACAAGGATGTTCTACGCAACTGGCACATGTTTGTTCTACGCAACTGGCACAAGTTTGTTTGATGCAACTGGCACAAGTTTTTTTGATGCAACTGGCAGAAGCTTGTTTGAAACAACTGGCACAAGTTTGTTCGACACAACTGGGCCAAGTTTGTTTGACGCAACTGGCACAAGTTTGTTAGATGGAACTGGCACAAGTTTGTTCGAGGTAACTGGCACAAGTTTTTTCGACTCAATTGGCACGAGTTTGTTTGACGCAACTGGCACAAGTTTATTTGACGAAACTGGCACAAGTTTGTTTGACGCAACTGGCACAAGTTTGTTTGACGCAACTGGCACAAGTTTATTTGATGCAACTGGCACAAGTTTTCTTGACGCAACTGGCACAAGTTCGTTCGCCGTAACTGGCACAAGTTTGTTCGACGCAACTGGCACAAGTTTGTTTGACGCAACTGGCACAAGTTTTTTTGACGCAACTGGCACAAGTTTTCTCAACGCAACTGGCACAAGTTTGTTCGCCGTAACTGGCAAACGTTTGTTCGACGCCACTGGCACAAGTTTGTTCGAAGCAACTGGCACAAGTTTGTTTGACGCAACTGGCACAAGTTTGTTCTATTCAACTGGCACAAGTTTGTTCTACGCAACTATCACAAGTTTGTTCTACGCAACTGGCACAAGTTTGTTATACGCAACTGGCACAAGTTTGTTGTATGCAACTGGCACTTGTTTGTTCTACGCAACTGGCATAAGTTTGTTTGACGCAACTGGCACAAGTTTGTTCTACGCAACTGGCACAAGATTGTTGGACGCAACTGGCACAAGTTTGTTTTCGCAACTTGTACAAGTTTGTTTGACGCAACTGGCACAAGTTTATTTGACGCAACTGGCACAAGTTTGTTTGGCGCAACTGGCACAAGTTTGTTTGACGCAACTGGCACAAGTTTGTTTGACACAACTGGCACAAGTTTGTTTGACACAACTGGCACAAGTTTGTTTGACGCAACTGGCACAAGTTTGTTTGACGCAAATGGCATAAGGTTGTTCTACGGAACTGGCACAAGTTTGTTCTATGCAACTGGCACAAGTTTGTTTGACGCAACTGGCACAAATTTGTTCCACGCCACTGGAACAAGTTTGTTCTACGCAACTGGCACAAGTTTGTTCTAAGCAACTCTTACTAGTTTGTTGTACAGAACTGGCACAAGTTTGTTTGACACAACTGGCACAAGTTTGTTCTACGCAAATGGCAAAAGTTTGTTCTACGCATCTGGTACACGTTTGTTCTATGCAACTGGCACTAGATTGTTCTAGGCAACTGGCACAAATTTGTTTGACGCAACTGGCACATGTTTGTTCTACCCAACTGGCACAAGTTTGTTCGACGCAACTGGCACAAGTTTGTTCTGCGCAACTGGCACAAGTTTGTTTGACACAATTGGCACAAGTTTGTTCTAAGCAACTGGCACAAGTTTGTTCGACAGAACTGGGGCAAGTTTGTTCGACGCAACTGGCACAAGTTTGTTCGACGCAACTGGAACAAGTTTGTTCGATGCAACTGGTACAAGTTTGTTTAACGTAACTGGCATAAGTTTGTTCGACCCAACTAGCACAAGTTTGTTTGACACAACTGGCATAAGTTATGTTTGACGCAACTGCTAAAAGTTTGTTTGACGTAACTGGCACAAGTTTGTTCTAAGCAACATGCACAAGCTTGTTCTACGCAACTGGCACAAGTTTGTTTGACGCAACTGGCACTAGTTTGTTTGATGCAACTGGCACAAGTTTGTTCGACGCAGCATGTACAAGTTTGTTCTACGCAACTGGGACAAGTTTGTTCTATGCAACTGGCACTAGTTTGTTTGATGTAACTGGCACAAGTTTGTTGTACGCAACCGGCCCAAGTTTGTTTGACGCAACTGGCACAAGTTTGTTAGACGCAACTGGCACAAGTTTGTTCGACGCAACTGGCACAAGTTTTTTCGACTCAATTGGCACAAGTTTGTTTGACACAACTGGCACAAGTTTGTTTGATGCCACTGGCACAAGTTTGTTTGACGTAACTGGCACAAGTTTGTTTGACGCAACTGGCACAAGTTTTCTCGACACAACTGACACAAGTTTGTTCGCCGTAACTGGCACAAGTTTGTTCGACGCAACTGGCACAAGTTTTTTCGACGCAACTGGCACAAGTTTGTTTGATGCAACTGGCACAAGTTTCTTTGACGAAACTGGCACAAGTTTGTTCGACACAACTGGCATAAGTTTGTTTCACGCAACTGGCACAAGTTTGTTCTATGCAACTGGCACTAGTTTGTTCTACGCAACTGGCATAAGTTTGTTTGACACAACTGGCACAAGTTTGTTCTACGCAACTGGCACAAGTTTGTTCGACGCAATTGGCAGAAGGTTTTTCTACGCAACTGGCACAAGTTTGTTCTACACAACTGGCACAAGTTTGCTTGACGCAACTGGCACAAGTTTTTTTTACGCAACTGGCATAAGTTTGTTCGATGCCACTGGCACAAGTTTGTTTGACGCAACTGGCCCAAGTTTTTTTGACACAACTGGCACAAGTTTTTTTGACGCAACTGGCACAAGTTTGTTTGACGCAACTGGCATAAGTTTGTTGGACGCAACTGGCACAAGTTTGTTCGACGCAACTGGCACAAGTTTGTTTGACGCAACTGGCACAAGTCTGTTTGACGCAACTGGCACAAGTTTGTTTGAAGCAACTGGCACAAGGTTGTTCTATGCAACTGGCACAAGTTTGTTCTATGCAACTGGCACAAGTTTGTTTGACGCAACTGGCACAAGTTTGTTTGATGCAACTGGCACAAGTTTGTTCTACATAACTGGCACAAGTTTGTTATACACAACTGGCACAAGTTTGTTTGACACAACGGGCACAAGTTTGTTCTACGCAAATGGCAAAAGTTTGTTCTACGCATCTGGCACAAGTTTGTTCTATGCAACTGGCACTAGTTTGTTCTACGCAACTGGGACAAATTTGTTTGACGTAACTGGCCCATGTTTGTTCGACCCAACTGGCACAAGTTTGTTCGACGCAACTGGCACAAGTTTGTTCTACACAACTGGCACAAGTTTGTTTGACACAACTGGCACAAGTTTGTTCTAATCAACTAGCACAAGTTTGTTCGACGGAACTGGCGCAAGTTTGTTCTAAGCACCTGGCACAAGTTTGTTCGACGCAACTGGCACAAATTTGTACGACGCAACTGGTACAAGTTTTTTTTAACATAACTGGCACAAGTTTGTTTGACCTAATTGGCACAAGTTTGTTTCACACAACTGGTACAAGTTTGTTCGACGCAACATGCACAAGTTTGTTTGACGCAACTGGCACAAGTTTGTTTGACGCAACTGGCACAAGGTTGTTCTACGCAACACGTACAAGTTTGTTCTATGCAACTGGCACAAGTTTGTTTGACGCAACTGGCACAAGTTTGTTCTATGCAACTGGCACTAGTTTCTTCGATGCAACTGGCACAAGTTTGTTCGACGCAACTGGCACAAGTTTGTTAGACGCAACTGGCACAAGTTTGTTAGACGCAACTGGCACAAGTTTGTTCAACGCAACTGGCACAAGTTTTTTCGAATCAACTGGCACAAGTTTGTTTGACACAACTGGCACAAGTTTGTTTGACGCAACTGGCACAAGTTTGTTTGACGCAACTGGCACAATTTTGTTTGACGCAACTGGCACAAGTTTGTTTGACGCAACTGGCACAAGTTTATTTGACGCAACTGGCACAACTTTTCTCGACGCAACTGGCACAAGTTTGTTTGACACAACTGGCACAAGTTTATTTGACGCAACTGGCACAAGTTTCTCGACGCAAGTGGCACAAGTTTGTTCGCCGTAACTGGCACAAGTTTGTTCGACGCAACTGGCACAAGTTTATTTGATGCAACTGGAACAAGTTTCTCGACGCAAGTGGCACAAGTTTGTTCGCCGTAACTAGCACAAGTTTTTTCGACGCAACTGGCACAAGTTTGTTCGACGCAACTGGCACAAGTTTGTTTGACGCAACTGGCACAAGTTTCTTCGACGCAACTGGCACAAGTTTCTTCGACGCAACTGGCACAAGTTTGTTTAATGCAATTGGCACAAGTTTGTTCTACTCAACTGGCACAAGTTTGTTCTATGCAACTGGCACTAGTTTGTTTTACGCAACTGGCACAAGGTTGTTCTACGCAACTGGCACAAGTTTGTTGGATGCCACTGGCACAATTTTGTTCGACGAAACTGGCCCAAGTTTTTTTGATACAACTGGCAAAAGTTTGTTTGACACAACTGGCACAAGTTTGTTCGACGCAACTGGCACAAGTTTGTTCTACATAACTGGCACAAGTTTGTTCTATGCAATGGCACAATTTTGTTCTACGCAACTGGCACAAGTTTGTTCTACCCATCTGGCACAAGTTTGTTCTATGCAACTGGCACTAGTTTGTTCTACGCAACTGGCACAAGTTTGTTTGACGCAACTGGCACAACTTTGTTATACCCAACTGACACAAGTTTGTTTGACGCAACTGGCACAAGTTTGTTCTACGTAACTGACACAAGTTTGTTTGACACAACTGGCAGAAGTTTGTTCAACGCTACTGGCACAAGTTTGTTTGACGCAACTGTCGCAAGTTTGTTCGACGCAACTGGCACAAGTTTGTTCGACGCAACTGGCAAAAGTTTGTTTGACGCAACTGGCACAAGTTCGTTTGGCGCAACTGGCACAAGGTTCTTCTACGCAACTAGCACAAGTTTGTTTGACGCAACTGGCACAAGTTTGTTCCACGCACCTGTCACAAATTTGTTTGACGCAACTGACACAAGTTTGTTTGACGCAACTGGCACAAGTTTATTTAACGCAACTGGCACAATTTTGTTAGACGCAACTGGCACAAGTTTGTTCGACGTAACAGGCACAAGTTTTTTCGACTCAACTGGTACAAGTTTGTTTGACGCAACTGGCACAAGTTTGTTTGACGCAAGAGGCACAAGTTTGTTTGACGCAACTGGCACAAGTTTGTTTGACGAAACTGGCACAAGGTTGTTCTACGCACCATGTACAAGTTTGTTCTACGCAACTGGCACAAGTTTGTTTGACGCAACTGGCACAAGATTGTTCTATGCACCTGGCACTAGTTTGTTCGATGCAACTGGCACAAGTTTGTTCGACGAAATTGGCACAAGTTTGTTTGACGCAACTGGCACAAGTTTGTTAGACACAACTGGCACAAGTTTGTTCAACGCAACTGGCACAATTTTTTTTTAATCAATTGGCACAAGTTTGTTCGACGCAACTGGCACAAGTTTGTTTGACGCAACTGGCACAGGTTTGTTTGAGGCATCTGGCACAAGTTTGTTTGACGCAACTGGCACAAGTTTATTTGACGCAACTGGCACAACTTTTCTCGACGCAACTAGCACAAGTTTGTTCGCCGTAACTGGCACAAGTTTGTTTGACGCAACTGGCACAAGTTTATTTGACGCAGCTGGCACAAGTTTTCTCGACGCAAGTGGCACAAGTTGGTTCGCCGTAACTGGCAGAAGTTTGTTCGACGCAACTGGCACAATTTTGTTCGACGCAACTGGCACAAGTTTGTTTGACGCAACTGGCACACGTTTCTTCGACGCAACTGGCACAAGTTTGTTCGACGAACTGGCACAAGTTTGTTTGACGAAATTGGCACAAGTTTGTTCTACTCAACTGGCACAAGTTTGTTCCATGCAACTGGCACTAGTTTGTTTTATGCAACTGGCATAAGTTTGTTCGACGCAACTGGCACAAGGTTGTTCTACGCAACTGGCACAAGTTTGTTCTACGCAACTGGCACAAGTTTGTTTGACGCAACTGGCACAAGGTTGTTCTACGCAACTGGCACAAGTTTGTTTGATGCAACTAGCACAAGTTTGTTTGACGCAACTGGCACAAGTTTATTTGACGCAACTGGCACAAGTTTTCTCGACGAAACTGGCACAAGTTTGTTCGCTGTAAATGGCACAAGTTTGTTCGACGCAACTGGCACAAGTTTGTTTGACTCAACTGGCACAAGTTTGTTCTACATAACTGGCACAAGTTTGTTCGACGCAACTGGCACAAGTTTGTTCTATGCAACTGGCACAAGTTTGTTCGACGCAACTGGCGCAAGTTTGTTTGACGCAACTGGCACAAGTTTGTTTGACGCAACTGGCACAAGTTCGTTCTACATAACTGGCACAAGTTTGTTGTACACAACTGGCACAAGTTTGTTTGATACAACTGGCACAAGTTTGTTCTACGCAAATGGCAAAAGTTTGTTCAATGCATCTGGCACAAGTTTGTTCTATGCAACTGGCACTAGTTTGTTTGACGCAACTGGCACAAGTTTGTACTACCCAACTGACACAAGTTTGTTCGACGCAACTGGCACAAGTTTGTTCTACCCAACTGGCACAAGTTTGTTCGACGCAACTGGCACAAGTTTGTTCTACACAACTGGCACAAGTTTGTTTGACACCAGTGGCACAAGTTTCTTCTAAGCACCTGGCACAAGTTTGTTCGACGGAACTGGCGCAACTTTGTTCGACGCAACTGGCACAAGTTTGTTCGACGCAACTGGCACAAATTTGTACGACGCAACTGGCGAAAGTTTGTTTAACGTAACTGGCACAAGTTTGTTCGACCCAACTGGCAAAAGTTTGTTTCACACAACTGGCACAAGTTTGTTCGACGCAACTGGCACAAGTTTGTTTGACGCAACTGGCACAAGTTTGCTTGACGCAACTGGCACAAGGTTGTTCTACGCAACATGTACAAGTTTGTTCTACGCAACTGGCACAAGTTTGTTTGACGCAACTGGCACAAGTTTGTTCTATGCAACTGGCACAAGTTTGTTCGAAGCAACTGGCACAAGTTTGTTCGACGCAACTGGCACAAGTTTTTTTGACGCAACTGGCACAAGTTTGTTAGACGCAACCGGCACAAGTTTGTTCAACGCAACTGGCACAAGTTTTTTCGAATCAATTGGCAGAAGTTTGTTTGACGCAACTGGCACAAGTTTGTTTGACGCAACTGGCACAAGTTTGTTTGACGCAACTGGCACAAGTTTGTTTGAAGCAACTGGCACAAGTTTATTTGACGCAACTGGCACAACTTTTTTCGACGCAACTGGCACAAGTTTGTTCGCCGTAACTGGCACAAGATTGTTTGACGCAACTGGCACAAGTTTATTTGACGCAACTGGCACAAGTTTCTCGACGCAAGTGGCACCAGTTTGTTCGCCGTAACTGGCACAAGTTTGTTCGACGCAACTGGCACAAGTTTGTTCGACGCAACTGGCACAAGTTTGTTTGACGCAACTGGCACAAGTTTCTTCGACGCAACTGGCACAAGTTTGTTTGACGGAACTGGCACAAGTTTGTTTGATGCAATTGGCACAAGTTTGTTCTACTCAACTAGCGCAAGTTTGTTCTATGCAACTGGCACTAGTTTGTTTTACGCAACTGGCATAAGTTTGTTTGACGCAACTGGCACAAGTTTGTTCTACCAACTAGCACAAGTTTGTTCGACGCAACTGGCACAAGGTTGTTCTACGCAACTGGCACAAGTTTGTTCTACGCAACTGGCACAAGTTTGTTTCGACGCAACTGGCACAAGTTTGTTCGCCGCAACTGGCACAAGTTTATTGGTTGCCACTGGCACAAGTTTGTTCGACGAAACTGGCCCATGTTTTTTTTTTTACGCAACTGGCACAAGTTTGTTCGACACAACTGGCACAAGTTTTTTCTACATAACTGGCACAAGTTTGTTCTATGCAACTGGCAAAAGTTTGTTCTATGCAACTGGCACAAGTTTGTTCTACGCATCTGGCACAAGTTTGTTCCTTGTAACTGGCACTAGTTTGTTCTACGCAACTGGCACAAGTTTGTTTGACACAACTGGCACAAGTTTGTTCTACCCAACTGACACAAGTTTTTTCGACGCAACTGGCACAAGTTTGTTCTACGCAACTGACACAAGTTTGTTTGACACAACTGGCAGAAGTTTGTTCAACGCAACTGGCACAAGTTTGTTTGACGCAACTGTCGCAAGTTTGTTCGACGCAACTGGCACAAGTTTGTTCGACGCAACTGGCAAAAGTTTGTTTGACGCAACTGGCAAAAGTTCGTTTGACGCAACTGGCACAAGGTTCTTCTACGCAACTGGCACAAGTTTGTTTGACGTAACTGGCACAAGTTTGTTCTACGCAACTGGCACAAGTTTGTTTGACGCAACTGGCACAAGTTTGTTTGCACAAGTTTGTTTGACGCAACTGGCACAAGTTTGTTTGACGCAACTGGCACAAGTTTGTTAGACGCAACTGGCACAAGTTTGTTCGACGTAACAGGCACAAGTTTTTTCGACTCAATTGGTACAAGTTTGTTTGACGCAACTGGCACAAGTTTGTTTGACGCAAGAGGCACAAGTTTGTTTGACGCAACTGGCACAAGTTTGTTTGACACAACTGGCACAAGTTTGTTGGATGCCACTGGCACAAGTTTGGTCAACACAACTGGCACAAGTTTGTTCGACGCAACTGGCACAAGTTTGTTCGATGCAACTGGCAAAAGTTTGTTTGACGCAACTGGCACAAGTTCGTTTGACGCAACTGGCACAAGGTTCTTCTACGCAACTGGTACAAGTTTGTTCGACGCAACTGGCTCAAGTTTCTTCGACGCAACTGGTACAAGTTTGTTGGATGCAACTGGCAAAAGTTTGTTCGAACCAACTGGCAAAAGTTTGTTTGACACAACTGGCACAAGTTTGTTCGACGCAACTGGCACAAGTTTGTTTGATGCAACTAGCACAAGTTTGTTTGACGCAACTGGCACAAGGTTGTTCTACGCAACTGGCACAAGTTTGTTCGACGCAACTGGCACAAGTTTGTTTGACGCAACTGGCACAAGGTTCTTCTACGCAACTGGTACAAGTTTTTTCGACGCAACTGGCACAAGTTTGTTGGACGCAACTGGCAAAAGTTTGTTCGAACCAACTGGCAAAAGTTTGTTTGACACAACTGGCACAAGTTTGTTTGACGCAACTGGCACAAGTTTGTTTGACGCAACTAGCACAAATTTGTTTGACGCAACTGGCACAAGGTTGTTCTATGCAACTGGCACAAGTTTGTTCTACGCATCTGGCACAAGTTTGTTCCATGCAACTGGCACTAGTTTCTTCTACGCAACTGGCACAAGTTTGTTTGACGCAACTGGCACAAGTTTGTTCTACCCAACTGACACAAGTTTGTTCGACGCAACTGGCACAAGTGTGTTCTACGCAACTGACACAAGATTGTTTGACACAACTGGCAGAAGTTTGTTCAATGCAACTGGCACAAGTTTGTTTGACGCAACTGTCGCAAGTTTGTTCGACGCAACTGGCACAAGTTTGTTCGACGCAACTGGCAAAAGTTTGTTTGACGCAACTGGCAAAAGTTCGTTTGACGCAACTGGCAAAAGGTTCTTCTACGCAACTGGCACAAGTTTGTTTGACGCAACTGGCACAAGTTTGTTCTACGCAACTGGCACAAGTTTGTTCTATGCAATGGCACAATTTTGTTCTACGCAACTGGCACAAGTTTGTTCTACCCATCTGGCACAAGTTTGTTCTATGCAACTGGCGCTAGTTTGTTCTACGCAACTGGCACAAGTTTGTTTGACGCAACTGGCACAACTTTGTTATACCCAACTGACACAAGTTTGTTTGACGCAACTGGCACAAGTTTGTTCTACGTAACTGACACAAGTTTGTTTGACACAACTGGCAGAAGTTTGTTCAACGCTACTGGCACAAGTTTGTTTGACGCAACTGTCGCAAGTTTGTTCGACGCAACTGGCACAAGTTTGTTCGACGCAACTGGCAAAAGTTTGTTTGACGCAACTGGCACAAGCTCGTTTGGCGCAACTGGCACAAGGTTCTTCTACGCAACTAGCACAAGTTTGTTTGACGCAACTGGCACAAGTTTGTTCCACGCACCTGTCACAAATTTGTTTGACGCAACTGACACAAGTTTGTTTGACGCAACTGGCACAAGTTTATTTAACGCAACTGGCACAAGTTTGTTAGACGCAACTGGCACAAGTTTGTTCGACGTAACAGGCACAAGTTTTTTCGACTCAACTGGTACAAGTTTGTTTGACGCAACTGGCACAAGTTTGTTTGACGCAAGAGGCACAAGTTTGTTTGACGACACTGGCACAAGTTTGTTTGACGAAACTGGCACAAGGTTGTTCTACGCACCATGTACAAGTTTGTTCTACGCAACTGGCACAAGTTTGTTTGACGCAACTGGCACAAGATTGTTCTATGCACCTGGCACTAGTTTGTTCGATGCAACTGGCACAAGTTTGTTCGACGCAATTGGCACAAGTTTGTTTGACGCAACTGGCACAAGTTTGTTAGACACAACTGGCACAAGTTTGTTCAACGCAACTGGCACAATTTTTTTTTAATCAATTGGCACAAGTTTGTTCGACGCAACTGGCACAAGTTTGTTTGACGCAACTGGCACAGGTTTGTTTGACGCATCTGGCACAAGTTTGTTTGACGCAACTGGCACAAGTTTATTTGACGCAACTGGCACAACTTTTCTCGACACAACTAGCACAAGTTTGTTCGCTGTAACTGGCACAAGTTTGTTTGACGCAACTGGCACAAGTTTATTTGACGTAGCTGGCACAAGTTTTCTCGACGCAAGTGGCACAAGTTGGTTCGCCGTAACTGGCAGAAGTTTGTTCGACGCAACTGGCACAATTTTGTTCGACGCAACTGGCACAAGTTTGTTTGACGCAACTGGCACACGTTTCTTCGACGCAACTGGCACAAGTTTGTTCGACGAACTGGCACAAGTTTGTTTGACGAAATTGGCACAAGTTTGTTCTACTCAACTGGCACAAGTTTGTTCCATGCAACTGGCACTAGTTTGTTTTATGCAACTGGCATAAGTTTGTTTGACGCAACTGGCACTAGTTTGGTCTACAAACTAGCACAAGTTTGTTCGACGCAACTGGCACAAGGTTGTTCTACCCAACTGGCACAAGTTTGTTCTACGCAACTGGCACAAGTTTGTTTGACGCAACTGGCACAAGGTTGTTCTACGCAACTGGCACAAGTTTGTTGGTTGCCACTGAAACAAGTTTGTTCCATGAAACTGGCCCAAGTTTTTTTGACGCAACTGGCACAAGTTTGTTAGACGCAACTGGCACAAGTTTGTTCGACGCAACTGGCACAAGTTTTTTCGACTCAATTGGCAAAAGTTTTTATTTTGGCGCAACTGGAACAAGTTTGTTTGACGCAACTGGCACAAGTTTGTTTGATGCAACTAGCACAAGTTTGTTTGACGCAACTGGCACAAGTTTATTTGACGCAACTGGCACAAGTTTTCTCGACGAAACTGGCACAAGTTTGTTCGCTGTAAATGGCACAAGTTTGTTCGACGCAACTGGCACAAGTTTGTTTGACTCAACTGGCACAAGTTTGTTCTACATAACTGGCACAAGTTTGTTCAACGCAACTGGCACAAGTTTGTTCTATGCAACTGGCACAAGTTTGTTCGACGCAACTGGCGCAAGTTTGTTTGACGCAACTGGCACAAGTTTGTTTGACGCAACTGGCACAAGTTCGTTCTACATAACTGGCATAAGTTTGTTGTACACAACTGGCACAAGTTTGTTTGATACAACTGGCACAAGTTTGTTCTACGCAAATGGCAAAAGTTTGTTCAATGCATCTGGCACAAGTTTGTTCTATGCAACTGGCACTAGTTTGTTTGACGCAACTGGCACAAGTTTGTACTACCCAACTGACACAAGTTTGTTCGACGCAAATGGCACAAGTTTGTTCTACCCAACTGGCACAAGTTTGTTCGACGCAACTGGCACAAGTTTGTTCTACACAACTGGCACAAGTTTGTTTGACACAAGTGGCACAAGTTTCTTCTAAGCACCTGGCACAAGTTTGTTCGACGGAACTGGCGCAACTTTGTTCGACGCAACTGGCACAAGTTTGTTCGACGCAACTGGCACAAATTTGTACGACGCAACTGGTACAAGTTTGTTTAACGTAACTGGCAAAAGTTTTTCGACCCAACTGGCAAAAGTTTGTTTCACACAACTGGCACAAGTTTGTTCGACGCAACTGGCACAAGTTTGTTTGACGCAACTGGCACAAGTTTGTTTGACGCAACTGGCACAAGGTTGTTCTACGCAACATGTACAAGTTTGTTCTACGCAACTGGCACAAGTTTGTTTGACGCAACTGGCACAAGTTTGTTCTATGCAACTGGCACAAGTTTGTTCGATGCAACTGGCACAAGTTTGTTCGACGCAACTGGCACAAGTTTTTTTGACGCAACTGGCACAAGTTTGTTAGACGCAACCGGCACAAGTTTGTTCAACGCAACTGGCACAAGTTTTTTCGAATCAATTGGCAGAAGTTTGTTTGACGCAACTGGCACAAGTTTGTTTGACGCAACTGGCACAAGTTTGTTTGACGCAACTGGCACAAGTTTGTTTGAAACAACTGGCACAAGTTTATTTGACGCAACTGGCACAACTTTTTTCGACGCAACTGGCACAAGTTTGTTCGCCGTAACTGGCACAAGATTGTTTGACACAACTGGCACAAGTTTATTTGACGCAACTGGCACAAGTTTCTCGACGCAAGTGGCACCAGTTTGTTCGCCGTAACTGGCACAAGTTTGTTCGACGCAACTGCCACAAGTTTCTTCGACGCAACTGGCACAAGTTTGTTTGACGCAACTGGCACAAGTTTCTTCGACGCAACTGGCACAAGTTTGTTTCACGGAACTGGCACAAGTTTGTTTGATGCAATTGGCACAAGTTTGTTCTACTCAACTAGCGCAAGTTTGTTCTATGCAACTGGCACTAGTTTGTTTTACGCAACTGGCATAAGTTTGTTTGACGCAACTGGCACAAGTTTGTTCTACCAACTAGCACAAGTTTGTTCGACGCAACTGGCACAAGGTTGTTCTACGCAACTGGCACAAGTTTGTTCTACGCAACTGGCACAAGTTTGTTTCGACGCAACTGGCACAAGTTTGTTCGCCGCAACTGGCACAAGTTTATTAGTTGCCACTGGCACAAGTTTGTTCGACGAAACTGGCCCATGTTTTTTTTACGCAACTGGCACAAGTTTGTTCGACACAACTGGCACAAGTTTGTTCGACGCAACTGGCACAAGTTTTTTCTACATAACTGGCACAAGTTTGTTCTATGCAACTGGCAAACGTTTGTTCTATGCAACTGGCACAAGTTTGTTCTACGCATCTGGCACAAGTTTGTTCCTTGTAACTGGCACTAGTTTGTTCTACGCAACTGGCACAAGTTTGTTTGACACAACTGGCACAAGTTTGTTCTACCCAACTGACACAAGTTTTTTCGACGCAACTGGCACAAGTTTGTTCTACGCAACTGACACAAGTTTGTTTGACACAACTGGCAGAAGTTTGTTCAACGCAACTGGCACAAGTTTGTTTGACGCAACTGTCGCAAGTTTGTTCGACGCAACTGGCACAAGTTTGTTCGACGCAACTGGCAAAAGTTTGTTTGACGCAACTGGCAAAAGTTCGTTTGACGCAACTGACACAAGGTTCTTCTACGCAACTGGCACAAGTTTGTTTGACGTAACTGGCACAAGTTTGTTCTACGCAACTGGCACAAGTTTGTTTGACGCAACTGGCACAAGTTTGTTTGCACAAGTTTGTTTGACGCAACTGGCACAAGTTTGTTTGACGCAACTGGCACAAGTTTGTTAGACGCAACTGGCACAAGTTTGTTCGACGTAACAGGCACAAGTTTTTTCGACTCAATTGGTACAAGTTTGTTTGACGCAACTGGCACAAGTTTGTTTGACGCAAGAGGCACAAGTTTGTTTGACGCAACTGGCAAAAGTTTGTTTGACACAACTGGCACAAGTTTGTTGGATGCCACTGGCACAAGTTTGGTCAACACAACTGGCACAAGTTTGTTCGACGCAACTGGCACAAGTTTGTTCGATGCAACTGGCAAAAGTTTGTTTGACGCAACTGGCACAAGTTCGTTTGACGCAACTGGCAAAAGGTTCTTCTACGCAACTGGTACAAGTTTGTTCGACGCAACTGGCTCAAGTTTCTTCGATGCAACTGGTACAAATTTGTTGGATGCAACTGGCAAAAGTTTGTTCGAACCAACTGGCAAAAGTCCGTTTGACACAACTGGCACAAGTTTGTTCGACGCAACTGGCACAAGTTTGTTTGATGCAACTAGCACAAGTTTGTTTGACGCAACTGGCACAAGGTTGTTCTACGCAACTGGCACAAGTTTGTTCGACGCAACTGGCACAAGTTTGTTTGACGCAACTGGCACAAGGTTTTTCTACGCAACTGGCACAAGTTTCTTCGACGCAACTGGTACAAGTTTGTTGGACGCAACTGGCAAAAGTTTGTTCGAACCAACTGGCAAAAGATTGTTTGACACAACTGGCACAAGTTTGTTTGACGCAACTGGCACAAGTTTGTTTGACGCAACTAGCACAAATTTGTTTGACGCAACTGGCACAAGGTTGTTCTACGCAACTGGCACAAGTTTGTTCTACGCAACTGGCACAAGTTTGTTTGACGCAACTGGCACAAGTTTGTTCTACGCTACTGGCACAAGTTTGTTCGATGCAACTGGCACAAGTTTGTTCGCCGCAACTGGCACAAGTTTGTTTGACGCAATTGGCACAAGTTTGTTAGACGCAACTGGCACAAGTTTGTTCGACGCAACTGGCACAAGTTTCTTCGACTCAATTGGCACAAGTTTGTTTGACGAAACTGGTATAAGTTTGTTTGATGCAACTGTCACAAGTTTGTTTGACTCAACTGGCACAAGTTTGTTTGACGCAACTGGCGCATGTTTATTTGACGCAACTGGCACAACTTTTCTCGACGCAACTGGCACACGTATGTTCTACACAACTGGCACAAGTTTGTTCTATGCAACTTGCACAAGTTTGTTCTACGCAACTGGCACAAGTTTGTTCTATGCAACTGGCACAAGTTTATTCTACGCAGCTGGCACAAGTTTGTTCTACGCAACTGGCACAAGTTTGTTCTACGCAACTGGCACAAGTTTGTTCTACGCATCTGGCACAAGTTTGCTCTATGCAACTGGCACAAGTTTGTTCTATGCAACTGGCACAAGTTTGTTCTACACAACTGGCACAAGTTTGTTCTACGCAACTGACACAAGTTTGTTTGACACAACTGGCAGAAGTTTGTTCAACGCAACTGGCACAAGTTTGTTTGAACAAAACTGGCGCAAGTTTGTTCGACGCAACTGGCACAAGTTTGTTCGACGCAACTTGCACAAGTTTGTTCGATGCAATTGGCATATTTTTTTTAACACAACTGGCACAAGTTTGTTCGACCCAACTGGCACAAGTTTGTTTGACGCAACTGGCACAAGTTTGTTTGATGCAACTGGCACAAGTTTGTTTGACACAACTGGCACAAGTTTTTTTGACGCGACTGGCACAAGGATGTTCTACGCAACTGACACATGTTGTTCTACGCAACTGGCACAAGTTTGTTTGATGCAACTGGCACAAGTTTTTTTTATGCAATTGGCAGAAGTTTGTTTGACGCAACTGGCACAAGTTTGTTCGACGCAACTGGCCCAAGTTTGTTTGACGCAACTGGCACAAGTTTGTTAGACGCAACTGGCACAAGTTTGTTCGAGGTAACTGGCACACGTTTTTTCGACTCAATTGGCACAAGTTTGTTTGACGCAACTGGCACAAGTTTGTTTGACACAATGGCACAAGTTTGTTTGACGCAACTGGCACAAGTTTGTTTGATGCAACTGGCGCAAGTTAATTTGACGCAACTGGCACAAGTTTTCTCGACGCAACTGGCACAAGTTTGTTCACCGTAACTGGCACAAGTTTGTTCGACGCAACTGGCACAAGTTTGTTTGACGCAACTGGCACAAGTTTTTTTGACACAACTGGCACAAGTTTTCTCGACGCAACTGGCACAAGTTTGTTCGCCGTAACTGGCACAAGTTTGTTTGACGCCACTGGCACAAGTTTGTTCGAAGCAACTGGCACAAGTTTGTTTGACGCAACTGGCGCAAGTTTGTTCAATGCAGCTGGCACAAGTTTGTTCTATGCAACTGGCACAAGTTTGTTCTACGCAACTGGCACAAGTTGGTTATATTCAACTGGCACAAGTTTGTTGTATGCAACTGGCACTAGTTTGTTCTACGCAACTGGCATAAGTTTGTTTGACGCAACTGGCACAAGTTTGTTCTACGCAACTGGCACAAGTTTGTTGGACGCAACTGGCACAAGTTTGTTCTACGCAACTGGCACAATTTTCTTTGACTCAACTGGCACAAGTTTGTTAGACGCAACTGGCACAAGTTTGTTCGACGCAACTGGCACAAGTTTGTTCGACGCAACTGGCACAACTTTGTTCGACGCAACTGGCACAAGTTTGTTCAACACATCTGGCACAAGTTTGTTTGACGCAACTGGCACAAGTTTGTTTTCGCAACTTGTACAAGTTTGTTTGACGCAACTGGCACAAGTTTGTTTGACGCAACTGGCACAAGTTTGTTTGGTGCAACTGGCACAAGTTTGTTCGACGCAACTAGCCCAAGTTTGTTTGACGCAACTGGCACAAGTTTGTTAGACGCAACTGGCACAAGTTTGTTCGACGCAACTGGCACAAGTTTCTTCGACTCAATTGGCAAAAGTTCGTTTGACGCAACTGGCACAAGTTTGTTTGACGCAACTGTCACAAGTTTGTTTGACTCAACTAGCAAAAGTTTGTTTGACGCAACTGGCACAAGTTTATTTGACGCAACTGGCACAACTTTTCTCGGCGCAACTTTCACAAGTATGTTCTACAAAAATGGCACAAGTTTGTTCTACGCAACTGGCACAAGTTTGTTCTACGCAACTGGCACAAGTTTGTTCTACGCAACTGGCACAAGTTTGTTCTACGCAACTGGCACAATTTTGTTCTACGCAACTGGCACAAGTTTGTTCTACGCATCTGGCAGAAGTTTGTTCTATGCAACTGGCAGAAGTTTGTTCTACGTAACTGGCACAAGTTTGTTCTACGCAACTGGCACAAGTTTATTTGACGCAACTGGCACAAGTTTGTTTGACGCAACCGGCACAAGTTTATTTCACGCAACTGGCACAAGTTTTCTCGACGCAAACTGGCACAAGTTTGTTCGCCGTAACTGGCACAGGTTTGTTCGATGCAACTGGCACAATTTTGTTTGACGCAAATGGCACAAGTTTTTTTGACGCAACTGGCACAACTTTTCTCGACGCAACTGGGACAAGTTTGTTCGCCGTAATTGGCACAAGTTTGCTCGATGCCACTGGCACAAGTTTGTTCGAAACAACTGGCACAAGTTTGTTTGACACAACTGGCACTAATTTGTTCTATGCAACTGGCACAAGTTTGTTCTACGCAACTGGCACAAGTTTGTTCTACGCAACTGGCACAAGTTTGTTGTATGCAACTGGCACTAGTTTGTTCTATGCAACTTGCACAAGTTTGTTCTAAGCAACTGGCACTAGTTTGTTCTACGCAACTGGCACAAGTTTATTCTACGCAACTGGCACAAGTTTGTTCTAAGCAACTGGCACAAGTTTGTTCTACGCAACTGGCACAAGATTTTTCTACGCATCTGGCACAAGTTTGCTCTATGCAACTGGCACAAGTTTGTTCTACGCAACTGGCACAAGTTTGTTCTACGCAACTGGCACAAGTTTGTTCTACGCAACTGACACAAGTTTGTTTGACACAACTGGCAGAAGGTTGTTCAACTCAACTGGCACAAGTTTGTTTGACGCAACTGGCGCACGTATGTTCGACGCAACTGGCACAAGTTTGTTCGACGCAACTGGCACAAGTTTGTTTGACGCAACTGGCACAAGTTTGTTTGACGCAACTGGCACAAGTTTGTTTGACACAACTGGCACAAGTTTGTTTGACGCAACTGGCACAAGGTTGTTCTACAAAAGTGGCACAAGTTTGTTCTACGCAACTGGCACAAGTTTGTTTGATGCAACTGGCACAAGTTTGTTTGATGCAACTGGCAGAAGTTTGTTCGATGCAACTGGCACAAGTTTGTTCGGCACAACTGGCCCAAGTTTGTTTGACGCAACTGGCACAAGTTTGTTCGACGTAACTGGCACAAGTTTTTTCGACTAAATTGGCACAAGTTTGTTTGACGCAACTGGCACAAGTTTGTTTGACGCAACTTGCACAAGTTTGTTTGACGCAACTGGCACAAGTTTATTTGACGCAGCTGGCACAACTTTTCTCGACGCAACTGGCACAAGTTTGTTCGCCGTAACTGGCACAGGTTTGTTCGACGCAACTGGCACAAGTTTGTTTGACGCAACTGGCACAAGTTTTTTTGACGCAACTGGCACAAGTTTTCTCGACGCAACTGGCAAAAGTTTCTTCGCCGTAACTGGCACAAGTTTGTTCGAAGCAAATGGCACAAGTTTTTTTGGCGCAACTGGCACTAATCTGTTCTATGCAACTGGCACAAGTTTGTTCTATGCAACTGGTACATGTTTGTTCTACGCAACTGGCACAAGTTTGTTGTATGCAACTGGCACTAGTTTGTTCTACGCAACTGGCATAAGTTTCTTTGACACAACTGGCACAAGTTTGTTCTACGCAACTGGCACAAGTTTTTTGGACACAACTGGCACAAGTTTCTTCTACTCAACTGTCACAAGTTTGTTGGATGCAACTGGCTCAAGTTTGTTTGACGCAACTGGCACAAGTTTGTTCGACGCAACTGGCACAAGTTTGTTCGACGCAACTGGCACATGTTTGTTTGACGCAACTGGCACAAGTTTGTTTGACGCAGCTGGCACAAGTTTATTTGACGCAACTGGCACAAGTTTGCTCGACGCAACTGGCACAAGTTTGTTCACCGTAACTGGCACAAGTTTGTTCGACGCAACTGGCACAAGTTTGTTTGACGCAACTGGCACAAGTTTTTTTGACCCAACTGGCACAATTTTTCTCGACACAACTGGCACAAGTGTGTTCGCCGTAACTGGCACAAGTTTGTTCGACGCCAATGGCACAAGTTTGTTCGAAGCAACTGGCACAAGTTTATTTGACACAACTGGCACAAGTTTGTTCTATGCAACTGGCACAAGTTTGTTCTACGCAACTGGCACAAGTTTGTTCTACGCAACTGGCACAAGTTTGTTATACGCAACTGGCACAAGTTTGTTGTATACAACTGTCACTAGTTTGTTCTACGCAACTGGCATAAGTTTGTTTGACGCAACTGGCACAAGTTTGTTCTACGCAACTGGCACAAGTTTCTTGTACGCAACTGGCACAAGTTTGTTCTACGCAAAAGGCACAATTTTGTTTGACGCAACTGGCACAAGTTTGTTCGACGCAACTGGCACAAGTTTGTTCTACGCAACTGGCACAAGTTTGTTCGACGCAACTGGCTCAAGTTTGTTCGACGCAACTAGCACAAGTTTGTTCAACGCAACTGGCACAAGTTTGTTCAACACATCTGGCACAAGTTTGTTTGACGCAACTGGCACAAGTTTGTTTTCGCAACTTGTACAAGTTTGTTTTACGCAACTGGCACAAGTTTGTTTGACGCAACTGGCACGAGTTTGTTTGGCGCAACTGGTACAAGTTTGTTCGACGCAACTAGCCCAAGTTTGTTTGACGCAACTGGCACAAGTTTGTTAGACGCAACTGGCACAAGTTTGTTAGATGCAACTGGCACAAGTTTGTTCGACGCAACTGGCACAAGTTTCTTCGACTCAATTGGCACAAGTTTGTTTGACGCAACTGGCACAAGTTTGTTTGATGCAACTGTCACAAGTTTGTTTGACTTAACTGGCACAAGTTTGTTTGACGCAACTGGCACAAGTTTATTTGACGCAACTGGCAAAACTTTTCTCGGCGCAACTGGCACAAGTATGTTCTACACAACTGGCACAAGTTTTTTCTATGCAACTTACACAAGTTTGTTCTACGCAACTGCCACAAGTTTGTTCGACGCAACTGGCACAAGTTTGTTCTACGCAACTGGCACAAGTTTGTTCTACGCAACTGGCACAAGTTTGTTCTACGCAACTGGCACAAGTTTGTTCTACGCATCTGGCACAAGTTTGTTCTACGCAACTGGCACAAGTTTGTTCTACGCAACTGGCACAAGTTTATTCTACGCTTCTGGCACAAGTTTGTTCTATCCAACTGACACTAGTTTGTTTTACGCAACTGGCACAAGTTTGTTTCACGCAACTGGCACAAGTTTGTTCTACCCAACTGACACAAGTTTGTTCGACGCAACTGGCTCAAGTTTGTTCTACGCAAGAGACACAAGTTTGTTGGACACAACTGGCACAAGTTTGTTCAACGCAACTGGCACAAGTTTGTTTGACGCAACTGGCGCAAGTTTGTTCGACGCAACTGGCACAAGTTTGTTCAACGCAACTGGCACAAGTTTGTTTGACCCAACTGGCACAAGTTTGTTTCACGCAACTGGCACAAGTTTGTTTGACGCAACTGGCCCAAGTTTGTTTGACCCAACTGGCACAAGTTTGTTAAATGCAACTGGCACAAGTTTGTTCGACGTAACTGGCACAAGTTTTTGCGACTCAATTGGCACAAGTTTGTTTGACGCAACTGGCGCAAGTTTGTTTGACGCAACTGGGACAAGTTTGTTCGCCGTAACTGGCACAGGTTTGTTCGACGCAACTGGCAGAAGTTTGTTTCATGCAACTGGCACAAGTTTTTTTGACGCAACTGGCACAAGTTTGTTCTACGCAAGTGAGACAAGTTTGTTGGACACAACTGGCACAAGTTTGTTCAACGCAACTGGCACAAGTTTGTTTGACGCAACTGGCACAAGTTTGTTTGACGCAAGAGGCACAAGTTTGTGTGATGCAACTGGCACAAGTTTGTTTGACACAACTGGCACAAGTTTTTTTTTTGACGGAAATGGCACAAGTTTTCTCGTTGCAATTGGCACAAGTTTGCTTAATGTAACTGGCACAAGTTTGTTCGACGCAACTGGCACAAGTATGTTCAACGCAACTGGCACAAGTTTGTTTGACGCAACTGGCACAAGTTTCTTCGACGCAACTGGCACAGGTTTGTTCGACGCAACTGGGACAAGTTTGTTCTATGCAACTGGCACAAGTTTGTTCTACGCAACTGGCACAAGTTTGTTCTATGCAACTGGCACTAGTTTGTTCTATGCAACTGGCATAAGTTTGTTTGACGCAACTGGCACAAGTTTGCTCTACGCAACTGGTACAAGTTTGTTCGACGCAACTGGCACAAGTTTCTTTGACGCAACTGGTACCAGTTTGTTGGAGGCAACTGGCAAAAGTTTGTTCGAACCTTCTGGCAAAAGTTTGTTTGACGCAACTAGCACAAGTTTGTTTAACGCAACTGGCACAAGGTTGTTCAACGCAACTGGAACAACTTTGTTCTACGCAACTGGCACAAGTTTGTTCGACGCAACTGGCACAAGTTTGTTCTACGCAACTGGCACAAGTTTGTTCGATGCAACTGGCACAAGTTTGTTCGCCGCAACTGGCCCAAGTTTGTTTGACGCAACTGGCACATGTTTGTTAGATGTAACTGGCACAAGTTTGTTCGACGCAACTGGCACAAGTTTCTTCGACTCAATTGGCACAAGTTTGTTTGACGCAACTGGTACAAGCTTGTTTGACGCAACTGTCACAAGTTTGTTTGACTCAACTGGCAAAAGTTTGTTTGACGCAACTGGCACAAGTTTATTTGACGCAACTGGCACAACTTTTCTCGACGCAACTGGCAAAAGTATGTTCTACACAACTGGCACAAGTTTGTTCTATGCAACTTGCACAAGTTTGTTCTACGCAACTGGCACAAGTTTGTTCTACGCAACTGGCACAAGTTTGTTCTACGCAACTGGCACAAGTTTGTTCTACGCAACTGGCACAAGTTTGTTCTACGCAACTGACACAAGTTTGTTTGACGCAACTGGCACAAGTTTGTTCTACGCAACTGACACAAGTTTGTTTGACACAACTGGCAGAAGTTTGTTCAACGCAACTGGCACAAGTTTGTTTGACGCAACTGGCGCAAGTTTGTTCGATGCAACTGGCACAAGTTTGTTTAACGCAACTGGCACAAGTTTGTTCGACCCAACTGGCACAAGTTTGTTTGACGCAACTGGCACAAGTTTGTTTGACACAACTGGCACAAGTTTGTTTGACGCAACCGGCACAAGGTTGTTCTACGAAACTGGCACAAGTTTGTTCGATGCAACTGGCACAAGTTTGTTTAACGCAACTGGCACAAGTTTGTTCGACCCAACTGGCACAAGTTTGTTTGACGCAACTGGCAAAAGTTTGTTTGACACAACTGGCACAAGTTTGTTCGACTCAACTGGCACAAGTTTGTTCTACGCAACTGGCACAAGTTTGTTCGACGCAACTGGCTCAAGTTTGTTCGACGCAACTAGCACAAGTTTTTTCGACGCAACTGGCACAAGTTTGTTCAACACATCTGGTACAAGTTTGTTTGACGCAACTGGCACAACTTTGTTTTCGCAACTTGTACAAGTTTGTTTGACGCAACTGGCACAAGTTTGTTTAACGCAACTGGCACGAGTTTGTTTGGCGCAACTGGTACAAGTTTGTTCGACGCAACTAGCCCAAGTTTGTTTGACGCAATTGGCACAAGTTTGTTAGACGCAACTGGCACAAGTTTGTTCGACGTAACTGGCACAAGTTTTTTCGAATCAATTGGCACAAGTTTGTTTGACACAACTGGCACAAGTTTGTTTGACGCAACTTGCACAAGTTTGTTTGACGCAACTGGCACAAGTTTATTTGACGCAACTGGCACAAGTTTTCTCGACGCAACTGGCTCAAGTTTGTTCGCTGTAACTGGCACAGGTTTGTTCGACGCAACTGGAACAAGTTTGTTTGACGTAACTGGCACAAGTTTTTTTGACGCAACTGGCACAAGATTTCTCGACGCAACTGGCACAAGTTTGTTCGCCGTAACTGGCACAAGTTTGTTCGTCGCCACTGGCACAAGTTTGTTCGTAGCAACTGGCACAAGTTTGTTTGACGCAACTGGCACTAATTTGTTCTATGCAACTGGCACAAGTTTGTTCTACGCAACTGGCACAAGTTTGTTCTACGCAACTGGCACAAGTTTGTTGTATGCAACTGGCACTAGTTTGTTCTACGCAACTGGCATAAGTTTGTTTGACGCAACTGGCAAAAGTTTGTTCTATGCAACTGGCACAAGTTTGTTGGACGCAACTGGCACAAGTTTCTTCTACGCAACTGTCACAAGTTTGTTGGACGCAACTGGCTCAAGTTTGTTTGACGCAACTGGCACAAGTTTGTTCGACGCAACTGGCACAAGTTTGTTCGACGCAACTGGCACAAGTTTGTTCGACGCAACTGGCACAAGTTTGTTCGACGCAACTGGCACAAGTTTGTTCGATGCAACTGGCACATGTTTGTTAAACACATCTGACACAAGATTGTTTGACGCAACTGGCATAAGTTTGTTTTCGCAACTTGTACAAGTTTGTTTGACTCAACTGGCACAAGTTTTTTTGACGGAACTGTCACAAGTTTGTTTGGCGCAACTGGCACAAGTTTGTTTGACGCAACTGGCACAAGTTTGTTTGACGCAACTGGCACAAGTTTGTTTGACGCAACTGGCACAAGTTTGTTTGACGCAACTGGCACAAGGTTCTTCTACGCAACTGGCACAAGTTTGTTCTAAGCAACTGGCACAAGTTTGTTCGACGCAACTGGCACAAGTTTGTTTGACGCAACTGGCACAAGTTTCTTCGACGCAACTGGCACAAGTTTCTTCGACGCAACTGGCACAAGTTTGTTTGATGCAATTGGCATAAGTTTGTTCTACTCAACTGGCACAAGTTTGTTATATGCAACTGGCACTAGTTTGTTTTACGCAACTGGCACAAGGTTGTTCTACGCAACTGGCACAAGTTTGCTGGATGCCACTGGCACAAGTTTGTTCGACGCAACTGGCACAAGTTTGTTCTACATAACTGGCACAAGTTTGTTTGACGCAACTGGCACAAGTTTCTTCGACGCAACTGGCACAAGTTTGTTCGGCGGAACTGGCACAAGTTTGTTTGATGCAATTGGCACAAGTTTGTTCTACTCAACTAGAACAAGTTTGTTCTATGCAACTGGCACTAGTTTGTTTTACACAACTGGCATAAGTTTGTTTGACGCAACTGGCACAAGTTTGTTCTCCCAACTAGCACAAGTTTGTTCGACGCAACTGGCACAAGGTTGTTCTACGCAACTGGCATAAGTTTGTCTACGCAACTGGCACAAGTTTGTTTCGACGCAACGGGCACAAGTTTGTTCGCCGCAACTGGCACAAGTTTGTTGGTTGCCACTGGCACAAGTTTGTTCGACAAAACTGGCCCATGTTTTTTTTATGCAACTGGCACAAGTTTTTTCTACATAACTGGCACAAGTTTGTTCTATGCAACTGGCACAAGTTTGTTCTATGCAACTGGCACAAGTTTGTTCTACGCATCTGGCACAAGTTTGTTCTATGCAACTGGCACTAGTTTCTTCTACGCAACTGGCACAAGTTTGTTTGACGCAACTGGCACAAGTTTGTTCTACCCAACTGACACAAGTTTGTTCGACGCAACTGGCACAAGTTTGTTCTACGCAACTGACACAAGATTGTTTGACACAACTGGCAGAAGTTTGTTCAATGCAACTGGCACAAGTTTGTTTGACGCAACTGTCGCAAGTTTGTTCGACGCAACTGGCACAAGTTTGTTCGACGCAACTGGCAAAAGTTTGTTTGACGCAACTGGCAAAAGTTCGTTTGACGCAACTGGCACAAGGTTCTTCTACGCAACTGGCACAAGTTTGTTTGACACAACTGGCACAAGTTTGTTCTACGCAACTGGCACAAGTTTGTTTGACGCAACTGGCACAAGTTTGTTTGCACAAGTTTGTTTGACGCAACTGGCACAAGTTTGTTTGACGCAACTGGCACAAGTTTGTTAGACGCAACTGGCACAAGTTTGTTCGACGTAACAGGCACAAGTTTTTTTGACTCAATTGGTACAAGTTTGTTTGACGCAACTGGCACAAGTTTGTTTGATGCAAGAGGCACAAGTTTGTTTGACGCAACTGGCACAAGTTTGTTTGACGCAACTGGCACAAGTTTGTTGGGTGCCACTGGCACAAGTTTGGTCGACACAACTGGCACAAGTTTTTTTGACGCAACTGGCTCAAGTTTGGTCGACACAACTGGCACAAGTTTGTTCGACGCAACTGGCACAAGTTTGTTCGACTCAACTGGCAAAAGTTTGTTTGACGCAACTGGCACAAGTTCGTTTGACGCAACTGGCACAAGGTTCTTCTACGCAACTGGTACAAGTTTGTTTGACACAACTGGCACAAGTTTGTTCTACGCAACTGGCACAAGTTTGTTTGACGCAACTGGCACAAGTTTGTTTGCACAAGTTTGTTTGACGCAACTGGCACAAGTTTGTTTGACGCAACTGGCACAAGTTTGTTAGACGCAACTGGCACAAGTTTGTTCGACGTAACAGGCACAAGTTTTTTTGACTCAATTGGTACAAGTTTGTTTGACGCAACTGGCACAAGTTTGTTTGACGCAAGAGGCACAAGTTTGTTTGACGCAACTGGCACAAGTTTGTTTGACGCAACTGGCACAAGTTTGTTGGATGCCACTGGCACAAGTTTGGTCGACACAACTGGCACAAGTTTTTTTGACGCAACTGGCTCAAGTTTGGTCGACACAACTGGCACAAGTTTGTTCGACGCAACTGGCACAAGTTTGTTCGACGCAACTGGCAAAAGTTTGTTTGACGCAACTGGCAAAAGTTCGTTTGACGCAACTGGCACAAGGTTCTTCTACGCAACTGGTACAAGTTTGTTGGACGCAACTGGCTCAAGTTTCTTCGACGCAACTGGTACAAGTTTGTTGGACGCAACTGGCAAAAGTTTGTTCGAACCAACAGGCAAAAGTTTGTTTGACACAACTGGCACAAGTTTGTTCGACGCAACTATCACAAGTTTGTTTGACGCAACTAGCACAAGTTTGTTTGACGCAACTGGCACAAGGTTGTTCTACGCAACTGGCACAAGTTTGTTCGACGCAACTGGCACAAGTTTGTTCGAAGCAACTGGCAAAAGTTTGTTTGACGCAACTGGCAGAAGTTCGTTTGACGCAACTGGCACAAGTTTGTTCTACGCAACTGGTACAAGTTTGTTCGATGCAACTGGCACAAGTTTCTTCGACGCAACTGGTACAAGTTTGTTGGACGCAACTGGCAAAAGTTTGTTCGAACCAACTGGCAAAAGTTTGTTTGACACAACTGGCACAACTTTGTTCGACGCAACTGGCACAAGTTTGTTTGACGCAACTAGCACAAGTTTGTTTGACGCAACTGGCACAAGGTTTTTCTACGCATCTGGCACAAGTTTGTTCTACGCAACTGGCACAAGTTTGTTTGACGCAACTGGCACAAGTTTGTTCTATGCAACTGGCACAAGTTTGTTCGATGCAACTGGCACAAGTTTGTTCGCCGCAACTGGCCCAAGTTTGTTTGACGCAACTGGCACAGGTTTGTTAGACGCAACTGGCACAAGTTTGTTCGACGCAACTGGCACAAGTTTCTTCGACTCAATTGGCACAAGTTTTTTTGATGCAACTGGTACAAGTTTGTTTGACGCAACTGTCACAAGTTTGTTTGACTCAACTGGCACAAGTTTGTTTGGCGAAACTGGCACAAGTTTATTTGACGCAACTGGCACAACTTTTCTCGACGCAACTGGCACAAGTATGTTCTACACAACTGGCACAAGTTTGTTCTATGCAACTTGCACAAGTTTGATCTACGCAACTGGCACAAGTTTGTTCTATGCAACTGGCACAAGTTTATTCTACGCAACTGGCACAAGTTTGTTCTACGCAACTGGCACAAGTTTGTTCTACGCAACTGGCACAAGTTTGTTCTACGCATCTGGCACAAGTTTGCTCTATGCAACTGGCACAAGTTTGTTCTATGCAACTGGCACAAGTTTGTTTGACACAAGTGGCACAAGTTTGTTCTACGCAACTGACACAAGTTTGTTTGACACAACTGGCAGAAGTTTGTTCAACGCAACTGGCACAAGTTTGTTTGGTCAAAACTGGCGCAAGTTTGTTCGACGCAACTTTCACAAGTTTGTTCGACGCAACTTGCACAAGTTTGTTCGATGCAATTGGCACAAGTTTGTTTAACACAACTGGCACAAGTTTGTTCGACCCAACTGGCACAAGTTTGTTTGACGCAACTGGCACAAGTTTGTTTGACGCAACTGGCACAAGTTTGTTTGACACAACTGTCACAAGTTTGTTTGACGCGATTGGCACAAGGATGTTTTACGCAACTGACACATGTTTGTTCTACGCAACTGGCACAAGTTTGTTTGATGCAACTGGCACAAGTTTTTTTGATTCAACTGGCAGAAGTTTGTTTGACGCAACTGGCACAAGTTTGTTCGACGCAACTGGCCCAAGTTTTTTTTACTCAACTGGCACAAGTTTGTTTGACGCAACTGGCACAAGTTTATTTGACGCAACTGGCACAACTTTTCTCGACGCAACTGGCACAAGTATGTTCTACACAACTGGCACAAGTTTGTTCTATGCAACTTGCACAAGTTTGTTCTACATAACTGGCACAAGTTTGTTCTACGCAACTGGCACAAGTTTGTTCTACGCAACTGGCAAAAGTTTGTTCTACGCAACTGGCACAAGTTTGTTTTACGCAACTGGCAAAATTTTGTTTTACGCATCTGGCACAAGTTTGTTCTATGTAACTGGCACAAGTTTGTTCTACGCAACTGGCATAAGTTTGTTCTACGCAACTGGCACAAGTTTGTTCTACGCAACTGGCACAAGTTTATTCTACGTATCTGGCACAAGTTTGTTTGACGCAACTGGCACAAGTTTCTACTACCCAACTGACATAAGTTTGTTCGACGCAACTGGCACAAGTTTGTTCTACGCAACTGACACAAGTTTGTTTGACACAACTGGCAGAAGTTTGTCCAACACAACTGGCACAAGTTTGTTTGACGCAACTGGCGCAAGTTTGTTCAACGCAACTGGCACAAGTTTGTTCGACGCAACTGGCACAAGTTTGTTCGATGCAACTGGCGCAAGTTTGTTTAACACAACTGGCACAAGTTTGTTCGACCCAACTGGCACAAGTTTGTTTGACGCAACTGGCACAAGTTTGTTTGACGCAACTGGCACAAGTTTGTTTGACACAACTGGCACAAGTATGTTTGACGCAACTGGCACAAGGATGTTCTACGCAACTGGCACATGTTTGTTCTACGCAACTGGCACAAGTTTGTTTGATGCAACTGGCACAAGTTTTTTTGATGCAACTGGCAGAAGCTTGTTTGAAACAACTGGCACAAGTTTGTTCGACGCAACTGGGCCAAGTTTGTTTGACGCAACTGGCACAAGTTTGTTAGATGGAACTGGCACAAGTTTGTTCGAGGTAACTGGCACAAGTTTTTTCGACTCAATTGGCACGAGTTTTTTTGACGCAACTGGCACAAGTTTATTTGACGCAACTGGCACAAGTTTGTTTGACGCAACTGGCACAAGTTTGTTTGACGCAACTGGCACAAGTTTATTTGATGCAACTGGCACAAGTTTTCTTGACGCAACTGGCACAAGTTTGTTCGCCGTAACTGGCACAAGTTTGTTCGACGCAACTGGCACAAGTTTGTTTGATGCAACTGGCACAAGTTTTTTTGACGCAACTGGCACAAGTTTTCTCAACGCAACTGGCACAAGTTTGTTCGCCGTAACTGGCACACGTTTGTTCGATGCCACTGGCACAAGTTTGTTCGAAGCAACTGGCACAAGTTTGTTTGACGCAACTGGCACAAGTTTGTTCTATTCAACTGGCACAAGTTTGTTCTACGCAACTATCACAAGTTTGTTCTACGCAACTGGCACAAGTTTGTTATACGCAACTGGCACAAGTTTGTTGTATGCAACTGGCACTAGTTTGTTCTACGCAACTGGCATAAGTTTGTTTGACACAACTGGCACAAGTTTGTTCTACGCAACTGGCACAAGATTGTTGGACGCAACTGGCACAAGTTTGTTTTCGCAACTTGTACAAGTTTGTTTGACGCAACTGCCACAAGTTTGTTTGACGCAACTGGCACAAGTTTGTTTGGCGCAACTGGCACAAGTTTGTTTGACGCAACTGGCACAAGTTTGTTTGACACAACTGGCACAAGTATGTTTGACACAACTGGCACAAGTTTGTTTGACGCAACTGGCACAAGTTTGTTTGACGCAAATGGCATAAGGTTGTTCTACGCAACTGGCACAAGTTTGTTCTATGCAACTGGCACAAGTTTGTTTGACGCAACTGGCACAAGTTTGTTCCACGCCACTGGAACAAGTTTGTTCTACGCAACTGGCACAAGTTTGTTCTAAGCAACTCTTACTAGTTTGTTGTACACAACTGGCACAAGTTTGTTTGACACAACTGGCACAAGTTTGTTCTACGCAAATGGCAAAAGTTTGTTCTACGCATCTGGTACACGTTTGTTCTATGCAACTGGCACTAGATTGTTCTAGGCAACTGGCACAAATTTGTTTGACGCAACTGGCACATGTTTGTTCTACCCAACTGGCACAAGTTTGTTCGACGCAACTGGCACAAGTTTGTTCTGCACAACTGGCACAAGTTTGTTTGACACAACTGGCACAAGTTTGTTCTAAGCAACTGGCACAAGTTTGTTCGACAGAACTGGCGCAAGTTTGTTCGACGCAACTGGCACAAGTTTGTTCTACGCAACTGGAACAAGTTTGTTCGATGCAACTGGTAAGAGTTTGTTTAACGTAACTGGCATAAGTTTGTTCGACCCAACTAGCACAAGTTTGTTTGACACAACTGGCATAAGTTATGTTTGACGCAACTGCTAAAAGTTTGTTTGACGTAACTGGCACAAGTTTGTTCTAAGCAACATGCACAAACTTGTTCTACGCAACTGGCACAAGTTTGTTTGACGCAACTGGCACTAGTTTGTTTGATGCAACTGGCACAAGTTTGTTCGATGCAACATGCACAAGTTTGTTCTACGCAACTGGGACAAGTTTGTTCTATGCAACTGGCACTAGTTTGTTTGATGTAACTGGCACAAGTTTGTTGTACGCAACTGGCCCAAGTTTGTTTGACGCAACTGGCACAAGTTTGTTCGACGCAACTGGCACAAGTTTTTTCGACTCAATTGGCACAAGTTTGTTTGACACAACTGGCACAAGTTTGTTTGATGCCACTGGCACAAGTTTGTTTGACGTAACTGGCAGAAGTTTGTTTGACGCAACTGGCACAAGTTTTCTCGACACAACTGACACAAGTTTGTTCGCCGTAACTGGCACAAGTTTGTTCGACGCAACTGGCACAAGTTTTTTCGACGCAACTGGCACAAGTTTGTTTGATGCAACTGGCACAAGTTTCTTTGACGAAACTGGCACAAGTTTGTTCGACGCAACTGGCATAAGTTTGTTTCACGCAATTGGCACAAGTTTGTTCTACGCAACTGGCACAAGTTTGTTCTATGCAACTGGCACTAGTTTGTTCTACGCAACTGACACAAGTTTGTTTGACACAACTGGCACAAGTTTGTTCTACGCAACTGGCACAAGTTTGTTCGACGCAATTGGCAGAAGGTTTTTCTACGCAACTGGCACAAGTTTGTTCTACACAACTGGCACAAGTTTGCTTGAGGCAACTGGCACAAGTTTTTTTTACGCAACTGGCATAAGTTTGTTCGATGCCACTGGCACAAGTTTGTTTGACGCAACTGGCCCAAGTTTTTTTGACACAACTGGCACAAGTTTTTTTGACGCAACTGGCACAAGTTTGTTTGACGCAACTGGCATAAGTTTGTTGGACGCAACTGGCACAAGTTTGTTCGACGCAACTGGCACAAGTTTGTTTGACGCAACTGGCACAAGTCTGTTTGACGCAACTGCCACAAGTTTGTTTGATGCAACTGGCACAAGGTTGTTCTATGCAACTGGCACAAGTTTTTTCTATGCAACTGGCACAAGTTTGTTTGACGCAACTGGCACAAGTTTGTTTGATGCAACTGGCACAAGTTTGTTCTACATAACTGGCACAAGTTTGTTGTACACAATTAGCACAAGTTTGTTTGACACAACTGGCACAAGTTTGTTCTACGCAAATGGCAAAAGTTTGTTCTACGCATCTGGCACAAGTTTGTTCTATGCAACTGGCACTAGTTTGTTCTACGCAACTGAGACAAATTTGTTTGACGCAACTGGCCCATGTTTGTTCGACCCAACTGGCACAAGTTTGTTCGACGCAACTGGCACAAGTTTGTTCTACACAACTGGCACAAGTTTGTTTGACACAACTGGCACAAGTTTGTTCTAATCAACTAGCACAAGTTTGTTCGACGGAACTGGCGCAACTTTGTTCTAAGCACCTGGCACAAGTTTGTTCGACGCAACTGGCACAAATTTGTACGACGCAACTGGTACAAGTTTTTTTTAACATAACTGGCACAAGTTTGTTTCACCCAATTGGCACAAGTTTGTTTCACACAACTGGTACAAGTTTGTTCGACGCAACATGCACAAGTTTGTTTGACGCAACTGGCACAAGTTTGTTTGACGCAACTGGCACAAGGTTGTTCTACGCAACACGTACAAGTTTGTTCTACGCAACTGGCACAAGTTTGTCTGACGCAACTGGCACAAGTTTGTTCTATGCAACTGGCACTAGTTTCTTCGATGCAACTGGCACAAGTTTGTTCGACGCAACTGGCACAAGTTTGTTAGACGCAACTGGCACAAGTTTGTTAGACGCAACTGGCACAAGTTTGTTCAACGCAACTGGCACAAGTTTTTTCGAATCAACTGGCACAAGTTTGTTTGACGCAACTGGCACAAGTTTGTTTGACGCAACTGGCACAAGTTTGTTTGACGCAACTGGCACAAGTTTGTTTGACGCAACTGGCACAAGTTTGTTTGACGCAACTGGCACAAGTTTGTTTGACGCAACTGGCACAAGTTTATTTGACGCAACTGGCACAACTTTTCTCGATGCAACTGGCACAAGTTTGTTCGCCGTAACTGGCACAAGTTTGTTTGACACAACTGGCACAAGTTTATTTGACGCAACTGGCACAAGTTTCTCGACGCAAGTGGCACAAGTTTGTTCGCCGTAACTGGCACAAGTTTGTTCGACGCAACTGGCACAAGTTTATTTGATTCAACTGGAACAAGTTTCTCGACGCAAGTGGTACAAGTTTGTTCGCCGTAACTGGCACAAGTTTTTTCGACGCAACTGGCCCAAGTTTGTTCGACGCAACTGGCACAAGTTTGTTTGACGCAACTGGCACAAGTTTCTTCGACGCAACTGGCACAAGTTTCTTCGACGCAACTGGCACAAGTTTGTTTGATGCAATTGGCACAAGTTTGTTCTACTCAACTGGCACAAGTTTGTTCTATGCAACTGGCACTAGTTTGTTTTACGCAACTGGCACAAGGTTGTTCTACGCAACTGGCACAAGTTTGTTGGATGCCACTGGCACAAGTTTGTTCGACGAAACTGGCCCAAGTTTTTTTTTATACAACTGGCAAAAGTTTGTTTGACACAACTGGCACAAGTTTGTTCGACGCAACTGGCACAAGTTTGTTCTACATAACTGGCACAAGTTTGTTCTATGCAATGGCAAAATTTTGTTCTACGCAACCGGCACAAGTTTGTTCTACCCATCTGGCACAAGTTTGTTCTATGCAACTGGCACTAGTTTGTTCTACGCAACTGGCACAAGTTTGTTTGACGCAACTGGCACAACTTTGTTATACCCAACTGACACAAGTTTGTTTGACGCAACTGGCACAAGTTTGTTCTACGTAACTGACACAAGTGTGTTTGACACAACTGGCAGAAGTTTGTTCAACGCTACTGGCACAAGTTTGTTTGACGCAACTGTCGCAAGTTTGTTCGACGCAACTGGCACAAGTTTGTTCGACGCAACTGGCAAAAGTTTGTTTGACGCAACTGGCACAAGTTCGTTTGGCGCAACTGGCACAAGGTTCTTCTACGCAACTAGCACAAGTTTGTTTGACGCAACTGGCACAAGTTTGTTCCACGCACCTGTCACAAATTTGTTTGACGCAACTGACACAAGTTTGTTTGACGCAACTGGCACAAGTTTGTTTAACGCAACTGGCACAAGTTTGTTAGACGCAACTGGCACAAGTTTGTTCGACATAACAGGCACAAGTTTTTTCGACTCAACTGGTACAAGTTTGTTTGACGCAACTGGCACAAGTTTGTTTGACGCAAGAGGCACAAGTTTGTTTGACGCAACTGGCGCAAGTTTGTTTGACGAAACTGGCACAAGGTTGTTCTACGTACCATGTACAAGTTTGTTCTACGCAACTGGCACAAGTTTGTTTGACGCAACTTGCACAAGATTGTTCTATGCACCTGGCACTAGTTTGTTCGATGCAACTGGCACAAGTTTGTTCGACGCAATTGGCACAAGTTTGTTTGACGCAACTGGCACAAGTTTGTTAGACACAACTGGCACAAGTTTGTTCAACGCAACTGGCACAATTTTTTTTTAATCAATTGGCACAAGTTTGTTCGACGCAACTGGCTCAAGTTTGTTTGACGCAACTGGCACAGGTTTGTTTGACGCATCTGGCACATGTTTGTTTGACGCAACTGGCACAAGTTTATTTGACGCAACTGGCACAACTTTTCTCGACGCAACTAGCACAAGTTTGTTCGCCGTAACTGGCACAAGTTTGTTTGACGCAACTGGCACAAGTTTATTTGACGCAGCTGGCACAAGTTTTCTCGACGCAAGTGGCACAAGTTGGTTCGCCGTAACTGGCACAAGTTTGTTCGACACCACTGGCACAATTTTGTTCGAAGCAACTGGCACAAGTTTGTTTGACGCAACTGGCACATGTTTCTTCGACGCAACTGGCACAAGTTTGTTCGACGAACTGGCACAAGTTTGTTTGATGCAATTGGCACAAGTTTGTTCTACTCAACTGGCACAAGTTTGTTCCATGCAACTGGCACTAATTTGTTTTATGCAACTGGCATAAGTTTGTTTGACGCAACTGGCACTAGTTTGGTCTACAAACTAGCACAAGTTTGTTCGACGTAACTGGCACAAGGTTGTTCTATGCAACTGGCACAAGTTTGTTCTACGCAACTGGCACAAGTTTGTTTGACGCAACTGGCACAAGGTTGTTCTACGCAACTGGCACAAGTTTGTTGGATGCCACTGACACAAGTTTGTTCCATGAAACTGGCCCAAGTTTTTTGACGCAACTGGCACAAGTTTGTTAGACGCAACTGGCACAAGTTTGTTCGACGCAACTGGCAAAAGTTTTTTCGACTCAATTGGCAAAAGTTTTTATTTTGGCGCAACTGGAACAAGTTTGTTTGACGCAACTGGCACAAGTTTGTTTGATGCAACTAGCACAAGTTTGTTTGACGCAACTGGCACAAGTTTATTTGACGCAACTGGCACAAGTTTTCTCGACGAAACTGGCACAAGTTTGTTCGCTGTAAATGGCACAAGTTTGTTCGACGCAACTGGCACAAGTTTGTTTGACTCAACTGGCACAAGTTTGTTCTACATAACTGGCACAAGTTTGTTCGACGCAACTGGCACAAGTTTGTTCTACGCAACTGGCACAAGTTTGTTCGACGCAACTGGCGCAAGTTTGTTTGACGCAACTGGCACAAGTTTGTTTGACGCAACTGGCACAAGTTCGTTCTACATAACTGGCACAAGTTTGTTGTACACAACTGGCACAAGTTTGTTTGATACAACTGGCACAAGTTTGTTCTACGCAAATGGCAAAAGTTTGTTCAATGCATCTGGCACAAGTTTGTTCTATGCAACTGGCACTAGTTTGTTTGACGCAACTGGCACAAGTTTGTACTACCCAACTGACACAAGTTTGTTCGACGCAACTGGCACAAGTTTGTTCTACCCAACTGGCACAAGTTTGTTCGACGCAACTGGCACAAGTTTGTTCTAAACAACTGGCACAAGTTTGTTTGACACAAGTGGCACAAGTTTCTTCTAAGCACCTGGCACAAGTTTGTTCGACGGAACTGGCGCAACTTTGTTCGACGCAACTGGCACAAGTTTGTTCGACGCAACTGGCACAAATTTGTACGACGCAACTGGTACAAGTTTGTTTAACATAACTGGCACAAGTTTGTTCGACCCAACTGGCAAAAGTTTGTTTCACACAACTGGCACAAGTTTGTTCGACGCAACTGGCACAAGTTTGTTTGACGCAACTGGCACAAGTTTGTTTGACGCAACTGGCACAAGGTTGTTCTACGCAACATGTACAAGTTTGTTCTACGCAACTGGCACAAGTTTGTTTGACGCAACTGTCACAAGTTTGTTCTATGCAACTGGCACAAGTTTGTTCGATGCAACTGGCACAAGTTTGTTCGACGCAACTGGCACAAGTTTTTTTGACGCAACTGGCACAAGTTTGTTAGACACAACCGGCACAAGTTTGTTCAACGCAACTGGCACAAGTTTTTTCGAATCAATTTGCAGAAGTTTGTTTGACGCAACTGGCACAAGTTTGTTTGACGCAACTGGCACAAGTTTGTTTGAAGCAACTGGCACAAGTTTATTTGACGCAACTGGCACAACTTTTTTCGACGCAACTGGCACAAGTTTGTTCGCCGTAACTGGCACAAGATTGTTTGACGCAACTGGCACAAGTTTATTTGACGCAACTGGCACAAGTTTCTCCACGCAAGTGGCACCAGTTTGTTCGTCGTAACTGGCACAAGTTTGTTCGACGCAACTGGCACAAGTTTGTTCGACGCAACTGGCACAAGTTTGTTTGACGCAACTGGCACAAGTTTCTTTGACGCAACTGGCACAAGTTTGTTTGACGGAACTGGCACAAGTTTGTTTGATGCAATTGGCACAAGTTTGTTCTACTCAACTAGCGCAAGTTTGTTCTATGCAACTGGCACTAGTTTATTTTACGCAACTGGCATAAGTTTGTTTGACGCAACTGGCACAAGTTTGTTCTACCAACTAGCACAAGTTTGTTCGACGCAACTGGCACACGGTTGTTCTACGCAACTGGCACAAGTTTGTTCTACGCAACTGGCACAAGTTTGTTTCGACGCAACTGGCACAAGTTTGTTCGCCGCAACTGGCACAAGTTTATTGGTTGCCACTGGCACAAGTTTGTTCGACGAAACTGGCCCATGTTTTTTTTTACGCAACTGGCACAAGTTTGTTCGACACAACTGGCACAGGTTTGTTCGACGCAACTGGCACAAGTTTTTTCTACATAACTGGCACAAGTTTGTTCTATGCAACTGGCAAAAGTTTGTTCTATGCAACTGGCACAAGTTTGTTTTACGCATCTGGCACAAGTTTGTTCCTTGTAACTGGCACTAGTTTGTTCTACGCAACTGGCACAAGTTTGTTTGACACAACTGGCACAAGTTTGTTCTACCCAACTGACACAAGTTTTTTCGACGCAACTGGCACAAGTTTGTTCTATGCAACTGACACAAGTTTGTTTGACACAACTGGCAGAAGTTTGTTCAACGCAACTGGCACAAGTTTGTTTGACGCAACTGTCGCAAGTTTGTTCGACGCAACTGGCACAAGTTTGTTCGACGCAACTGGCAAAAGTTTGTTTGACGCAACTGGCAAAAGTTCGTTTGACGCAACTGGCACAAGGTTCTTCTACGCAACTGGCACAAGTTTGTTTGACGTAACTGGCACAAGTTTGTTCTACGCAACTGGCACAAGTTTGTTTGACGCAACTGGCACAAGTTTGTTTGCACAAGTTTGTTTGACGCAACTGGCACAAGTTTGTTTGACGCAACTGGCACAAGTTTGTTACACGCAACTGGCACAAGTTAGTTCGACGTAACAGGCGCAAGTTTTTTCGACTCAATTGGTACAAGTTTGTTTGACGCAACTGGCACAAGTTTGTTCGACGCAAGAGGCACAAGTTTGTTTGACGCAACTGGCCCAAGTTTGTTTGACACAACTGGCACAAGTTTGTTGGATGCCACTGGCACAAGTTTGGTCGACACAACTGGCACAAGTTTTTTTGACGCAACTGGCACAAGTTTGGTCAACACAACTGGCACAAGTTTGTTCGACGCAACTGGCACAAGTTTGTTCGATGCAACTGGCAAAAGTTTGTTTGACGCAACTGGCACAAGTTCGTTTGACGCAACTGGCACAAGGTTCTTCTACGCAACTGGTACAAGTTTGTTCGACGCAACTGGCTCAAGTTTCTTCGACGCAACTGGTACAAGTTTGTTGGACGCAACTGGCAAAAGTTTGTTCGAACCAACTGGCAAAAGTTTGTTTGACACAACTGGCACAAGTTTGTTCGACGCAACTGGCACAAGTTTGTTTGATGCAACTAGCACAAGTTTGTTTGACGCAACTGGCACAAGGTTGTTCTACGCAACTGGCACAAGTTTGTTCGTCGCAACTGGCACAAGTTTGTTTGACGCAACTGGCACAAGGTTCTTCTACGCAACTGATACAAGTTTTTTCGACGCAACTGGCACAAGTTTCTTCGACGCAACTGGTACAAGTTTGTTGGACGCAACTGGCAAAAGTTTGTTCGAACCAACTGGCAAAAGTTTGTTTGACACAACTGGCACAAGTTTGTTTGACGCAACTGGCACAAGTTTGTTTGACGCAACTAGCACAAATTTGTTTGACGCAACTGGCACAAGGTTGTTCTACGCAACTGGCACAAGTTTGTTCTACGCAACTGGCACAAGTTTGTTTGACGCAACTGGCACAAGTTTGTTCTACGCAACTAGCACAAGTTTGTTCGATGCAACTGGCACAAGTTTGTTCGCAGCAACTGGCCCAAGTTTGTTTGACGCAATTGGCACAAGTTTGTTAGACGCAACTGGCACAAGTTTGTTCGACGCAACTGGCACAATTTTCTTCGACTCAATTGGCACAAGTTTGTTTGACGAAACTGGTACAAGTTTGTTTGATGCAACTGTCACAAGTTTGTTTGACTCAACTGGCACAAGTTTGTTTGACGCAACTGGCGCATGTTTATTTGACGCAACTGGCACAACTTTTCTCGACGCAACTGTCACACGTATGTTCTACACAACTGGCACAAGTTTGTTCTATGCAACTTGCACAAGTTTGTTCTACGCAACTGGCACAAGTTTGTTCTATGCAACTGGCACAAGTTTATTCTACGCAACTGGCACAAGTTTGTTCTACGCAACTGTCACAAGTTTGTTCTACGCAACTGGCACAAGTTTGTTCTACGCATCTGGCACAAGTTTGCTCTATGCAACTGGCACAAGTTTGTTCTATGCAACCTGCACAAGTTTGTTCTACACAACTGGCACAAGTTTGTTCTATGCAACTGACACAAGTTTGTTTGACACAACTGGCAGAAGTTTGTTCAACGCAACTGGCACAAGTTTGTTTGAACAAAACTGGCGCAAGTTTGTTCGACGCAACTGGCACAAGTTTGTTCGACGCAACTTGCACAAGTTTGTTCGATGCAATTGGCACATTTTTTTTAACACAACTGGCACGAGTTTGTTCGACCCAACTGGCACAAGTTTGTTTGACGCAACTGGCACAAGTTTGTTTGACGCAACTGGCACAAGTTTGTTTGACACAACTGGCACAAGTTTGTTTGACGCGACTGGCACAAGGATGTTCTACGCAACTGACACATGTTGTTCTACGCAACTGGCACAAGTTTGTTTGATGCAACTGGCACAAGTTTTTTTTATGCAATTGGCAGAAGTTTGTTTGACGCAACTGGCACAAGTTTGTTCGACGCAACTGGCCCAAGTTTGTTTGACGCAACTGGCACAAGTTTGTTAGACGCAACTGGCACAAGTTTGTTCGAGGTAACTGGCACACGTTTTTTTGACTCAATTGGCACAAGTTTGTTTGACGCAACTGGCACAAGTTTGTTTGACACAACTGGCACAAGTTTGTTTGACGCAACTGGCACAAGTTTGTTTGACACAACTGGCGCAAGTTAATTTGACGCAACTGGCACAAGTTTTCTCGACGCAACTGGCACAAGTTTGTTCACCGTAACTGGCACAAGTTTGTTCGACGCAACTGGCACAAGTTTGTTTGACGCAACTGGCACAAGTTTTTTTGACACAACTGGCACAAGTTTTCTCGACGCAACTGGCACAAGTTTGTTCGCCGTAACTCGCACAAGTTTGTTCGACGCCACTGGCACAAGTTTGTTCGAAGCAACTGGCACAAGTTTGTTTGACGCAACTGGCGCAAGTTTGTTCTATGCAGCTGGCACAAGTTTGTTCTATGCAACTGGCACAAGTTTGTTCTACGCAACTGGCACAAGTTGGTTATATTCAACTGGCACAAGTTTGTTGTATGCAACTGGCACTAGTTTGTTCTACGCAACTGGCATAAGTTTGTTTGACGCAACTGGCACAAGTTTGTTCTACGCAACTGGCACAAGTTTGTTGGACGCAACTGGCACAAGTTTGTTCTACGCAACTGGCACAATTTTGTTTGACGCAACTGGCACAAGTTTGTTCGACGCAACTGGCACAAGTTTATTCGACGCAACTGGCACAAGTTTGTTCGACGCAACTGGCACAACTTTGTTCGACGCAACTGGCACAAGTTTGTTCAACACATCTGGCACAAGTTTGTTTGACGCAACTGGCACAAGTTTGTTTTCGCAACTTGTACAAGTTTGTTTGACGCAACTGGCACAAGTTTGTTGGACGCAACTGGCACAAGTTTGTTTGGCGCAACTGGCACAAGTTTGTTCGACGCAACTAGCCCAAGTTTGTTTGACGCAACTGGCACAAGTTTGTTAGACGCAACTGGCACAAGTTTGTTCGACGCAACTGGCACAAGTTTCTTCGACTCAATTGGCACAAGTTCGTTTGACGCAACTGGCACAAGTTTGTTTGACGCAACTGTCACAAGTTTGTTTGACTCAACTGGCAAAAGTTTGTTTGACGCAACTGGCACAAGTTTATTTGACGCAACTGGCACAACTTTTCTCGGCGCAACTGGCACAAGTATGTTCTACAAAAATGGCACAAGTTTGTTCTATGCAACTTGCACAAGTTTGTTCTACGCAACTGGCACAAGTTTGTTCTACGCAACTGGCACAAGTTTGTTCTACGCAACTGGCACAAGTTTGTTCTACGCAACTGGCACAATTTTGTTCTACGCAACTGGCACAAGTTTGTTCTACGCATCTGGCAGAAGTTTGTTCTATGCAACTGGCAGAAGTTTGTTCTACGTAACTGGCACAAGTTTGTTCTACGCAACTGGCACAAGTTTATTCTACACAACTGGCACAAGTTTATTCTACGTATCTGGCACAAGTTTGTTCTATCCAACTGACACTAGTTTGTTTTACGCAACTGGCACAAGTTTGTTTCATGCAACTGGCACAAGTTTGTTCTACCCAACTGACATAAGTTTGTTCGAAGCATCTGGCACAAGTTTGTTCTACGCAACTGACAAAAGTTTGTTTGACACAACTGGCACAAGTTTTTTCGACGCAACTGGCACAAGTTTGTTCGATGCAACTGGCACAAGTTTGTTTAACGCAACTGGCACAAGTTTGTTCGACCCAACTGGCACAAGTTTGTTTGAGGTAACTGGCAAAAGTTTTTTCGACTCAATTGGCACAAGTTTGTTTGACACAACTGGCACAAGTTTGTTTGACGCAACTTGCGCAAGTTTGTTTGACGCAACTGGCACAAGTTTATTTGACGCAACTGGCACAAGTTTTCTCGACGCAAACTGGCACAAGTTTGTTCGCCGTAACTGGCACAGGTTTGTTCGATGCAACTGGCACAAGTTTGTTTGACTCAAATGGCACAAGTTTTTTTGACGCAACTGGCACAACTTTTCTCGACGCAACTGGGACAAGTTTGTTCGCCGTAACTGGCACAAGTTTGCTCGATGCCACTGGCACAAGTTTGTTCGAAACAACTGGCACAAGTTTGTTTGACACAACTGGCACTAATTTGTTTTATGCAACTGGAACAAGTTTGTTCTACGCAACTGGCACAAGTTTGTTCTACGCAACTGGCTCAAGTTTGTTGTATGCAACTGGCACTAGTTTGTTCTATGCAACTTGCACAAGTTTGTTCTAAGCAACTGGCACAAGTTTGTTCTACGCAACTGGCACAAGTTTATTCTACGCAACTGGCACAAGTTTGTTCTAAGCAACTGGCACAAGTTTGTTCTACGCAACTGGCACAAGATTTTTCTACGCATCTGGCACAAGTTTGCTCTATGCAACTGGCACAAGTTTGTTCTACGCAACTGGCACAAGTTTGTTCTACGCAACTGGCACAAGTTTGTTCTACGCAACTGACACAAGTTTGTTTGACACAACTGGCAGAAGGTTGTTCAACGCAACTGGCACAAGTTTGTTTGACGCAACTGGCGCACGTTTGTTCGACGCAACTGGCACAAGTTTGTTCGACGCAACTGGCACAAGTTTGTTCGATGCAACTGGCACAAGTTTGTTTAACGCAACTGGCACAAGTTTGTTCGACTCAACTGGCACAAGTTTGTTTGACGCAACTGGCACAAGTTTGTTTGACGCAACTGGCACAAGTTTGTTTGACACAACTGGCACAAGTTTGTTTGACGCAACTGGCACAAGGTTGTTCTACGAAAGTGGCACAAGTTTGTTCTACGCAACTGGCACAAGTTTGTTTGATGCAACTGGCACAAGTTTGTTTGATGCAACTGGCAGAAGTTTGTTCGATGCAACTGGCACAAGTTTGTTCGGCACAACTGGCCCAAGTTTGTTTGACGCAACTGGCACAAGTTTGTTCGACGTAACTGGCACAAGTTTTTACGACTAAATTGGCACAAGTTTGTTTGACGCAACTGGCACAAGTTTGTTTGACGTAACTTGCACAAGTTTGTTTGACGCAACTGGCACAAGTTTATTTGACACAGCTGGCACAAGTTTTCTCGACGCAACTGGCACAAGTTTGTTCGCCGTAACTGGCACAGGTTTGTTCGACGCAACTGGCACAAGTTTGTTTGACGCAACTGGCACAAGTTTTTTTGACGCAACTGGCACAAGTTTTCTCGACGCAACTGGCAAAAGTTTCTTCGCCGTAACTGGCACAAGTTTGTTCGAAGCAAATGGCACAAGATTTTTTGGTGCAACTGGCACTAATTTGTTCTATGCAACTGGCACAAGTTTGTTCTATGCAACTGGTACAAGTTTGTTCTACGCAACTGGCACAAGTTTGTTGTATGCAACTGGCACTAGTTTGTTCTACGCAACTGGCATAAGTTTCTTTGACACAACTGGCACAAGTTTGTTCTACGCAACTGGCACAAGTTTTTTGGACACAACTGGCACAAGTTTCTTCTACTCAACTGTCACAAGTTTGTTGGATGCAACTGGCTCAAGTTTGTTTGACGCAACTGGCACAAGTTTGTTCGACGCAACTGGCTCAAGTTTGTTCGACGCAACTGGCACATGTTTGTTTGACGCAACTGGCACAAGTTTGTTTGACGCAACTGGCACAAGTTTATTTGACGCAACTGGCACAAGTTTGCTCGACGCAACTGGCACAAGTTTGTTCGCCGTAACTGGCACAAGTTTGTTCGACGCAACTGGCACAAGTTTGTTTGACGCAACTGGCACAAGTTTTTTTGACCCAACTGGCACAAGTTTTCTCGACGCAACTGGCACAAGTGTGTTCGCCGTAACTGGCACAAGTTTGTTCGATGCCAATGGCACAAGTTTGTTCGAAGCAACTGGCACAAGTTTGTTTGACACAACTGGCACAAGTTTGTTCTATGCAACTGGCACAAGTTTGTTCTACGCAACTGGCACAAGTTTGTTCTACGCAACTGGCACAAGTTTGTTATACGCAACTGGCACAAGTTTGTTGTATACAACTGTCACTAGTTTGTTCTACGCAACTGGCATAAGTTTGTTTGACGCAACTGGCACAAGTTTGTTCTACGCAACTGGCACAAGTTTTTTGTACGCAACTGGCACAAGTTTGTTCTACGCAAAAGGCACAATTTTGTTTGACGCAACTGGCACAAGTTTGTTCGACGCAACTGGCACAAGTTTGTTCTACGCAACTGGCACAAGTTTGTTCGACGCAACTGGCTAAAGTTTGTTCGACGCAACTAGCACAAGTTTGTTCAACGCAACTGGCACAAGTTTGTTCAACACATCTGGCACAAGTTTGTTTGACGCAACTGGCACAAGTTTGTTTTCGCAACTTGTACAAGTTTATTTTACGCAACTGGCACAAGTTTGTTTGACGCAACTGGCACGAGTTTGTTTGGCGCAACTGGTAGAAGTTTGTTCGACGCAACTAGCCCAAGTTTGTTTGACGCAACTGGCACAAGTTTGTTAGACGCAACTGGCACAAGTTTGTTCGACGCAACTGGCACAAGTTTCTTCGACTCAATTGGCACAAGTTTGTTTGACGCAACTGGCACAAGTTTGTTTGATGCAACTGTCACAAGTTTGTTTGACTTAACTGGCACAAGTTTGTTTGACGCAACTGGCACAAGTTTATTTGACGCAACTGGCAAAACTTTTCTCGGCGCAACTGGCACAAGTATGTTCTACACAACTGGCACAAGTTTTTTCTATGCAACTTGCACAAGTTTGTTCTACGCAACTGCCACAAGTTTGTTCGACGCAACTGGCACAAGTTTGTTCTACGCAACTGGCACAAGTTTGTTCTACGCAACTGGCACAAGTTTGTTCTACGCAACTGGCACAAGTTTGTTCTACGCATCTGGCACAAGTTTGTTCTACGCAACTGGGACAAGTTTGTTCTACGCATCTGGCACAAGTTTATTCTACGCATCTGGCACAAGTTTGTTCTATCCAACTGACACTAGTTTGTTTTACGCAACTGGCACAAGTTTGCTTCACGCAACTGGCACAAGTTTGTTCTACCCAACTGACACAAGTTTGTTCGACGCAACTGGCACAAGTTTGTTCTACGCAAGTGACACAAGTTTATTGGACACAACTGGCACAAGTTTGTTCAACGCAACTGGCACAAGTTTGTTTGACGCAACTGGCGCAAGTTTGTTCAACGCAACTGGCACAAGTTTGTTCAACGCAACTGGCACAAGTTTGTTTGACCCAACTGGCACAAGTTTGTTTCACGCAACTGGCACAAGTTTGTTTGACGCAACTGTCCCAAGTTTGTTTGACCCAACTGGCACAAGTTTGTTAAATGCAACTGGCACAAGTTTGTTCGACGTAACTGGCACAAGTTTTTTCGACTCAATTGGCACAAGTTTGTTTGACGCAACTGGCGCAATTTTGTTTGACGCAACTGGGACAAGTTTGTTCGCCGTAACTGGCACAGGTTTGTTCGACGCAACTGGCAGAAGTTTGTTTCATGCAACTGGCACAAGTTTTTTTGACGCAACTGGCACAAGTTTGTTCTACGCAAGTGAGACAAGTTTGTTGGACACAACTGGCACAAGTTTGTTCAACGCAACTGGCACAAGTTTGTTTGGCGCAACTGGCACAAGTTTGTTTGACGCAAGAGGCACAAGTTTGTGTGATGCAACTGGCACAAGTTTGTTTGACACAACTGGCACAAGTTTTTTTTTGACGGAAATGGCACAAGTTTTCTCGACGCAATTGGCACAAGTTTGTTTAATGTAACTGGCACAAGTTTGTTCAACGCAACTGGCACAAGTATGTTCAACGCAACTGGCACAAGTTTTTTTGACGCAACTGGCACAAGTTTCTTCGACGCAACTGGCACAGGTTTGTTCGACGCAACTGGCACAAGTTTGTTCTATGCAACTGGCACAAGTTTGTTCTACGCAACTGGCACAAGTTTCTTCTATACAACTGGCACTAGTTTGTTCTATGCAACTGTCATAAGTTTGTTTGACGCAACTGGCACAAGTTTGTTCTACGCAACTGGTACAAGTTTGTTCGACGCAACTGGCACAAGTTTCTTTGACGCAACTGGTACCAGTTTGTTGGACGCAACTGGCAAAAGTTTGTTCGAACCTTCTGGCAAAAGTTTGTTTGACGCAACTAGCACAAGTTTGTTTGACGCAACTGGCACAAGGTTGTTCTACGCAACTGGAACAACTTTGTTCTACGCAACTGGCACAAGTTTGTTCGACGCAACTGGCACAAGTTTGTTCTACGCAACTGGCACAAGTTTGTTCGATGCAACTGGCACAAGTTTGTTCGCCGCAACTGGCCCAAGTTTGTTTGACGCAACTGGCACATGTTTGTTAGATGTAACTGGCACAAGTTTGTTCGACGCAACTGGCACAAGTTTCTTCGACTCAATTGGCACAAGTTTGTTTGACGCAACTGGTACAAGTTTGTTTGACGCAACTGTCACAAGTTTGTTTGACTCAACTGGCAAAAGTTTGTTTGACGCAACTGGCACAAGTTTATTTGACGCAACTGGCACAACTTTTCTCGACGCAACTGGCAAAAGTATGTTCTACACAACTGGCACAAGTTTGTTCTATGCAACTTGCACAAGTTTGTTCTACGCAACTGGCACAAGTTTGTTCTACGCAACTGGCACAAGTTTGTTCTACGCAACTGGCACAAGTTTGTTCTACGCAACTGGCACAAGTTTGTTCTACGCAACTGACACAAGTTTGTTTGACGCAACTGGCACAAGTTTGTTCTACGCAACTGACACAAGTTTGTTTGACACAACTGGCAGAAGTTTGTTCAACGCAACTAGCCCAAGTTTGTTTGACGCAACTGGCACAAGTTTGTTAGACGCAACTGGCACAAGTTTGTTCGACGCAACTGGCACAAGTTTCTTCGACTCAATTGGCACAAGTTCGTTTGACGCAACTGGCACAAGTTTGTTTGACGCAACTGTCACAAGTTTGTTTGACTCAACTGGCAAAAGTTTGTTTGACGCAACTGGCACAAGTTTATTTGACGCAACTGGCACAACTTTTCTCAGCGCAACTGGCACAAGTATGTTCTACAAAAATGGCACAAGTTTGTTCTATGCAACTTGCACAAGTTTGTTCTACGCAACTGGCACAAGTTTGTTCTACGCAACTGGCACAAGTTTGTTCTACGCAACTGGCACAAGTTTGTTCTACGCAACTGGCACAATTTTGTTCTACGCAACTGGCACAAGTTTGTTCTACGCATCTGGCAGAAGTTTGTTCTATGCAACTGGCAGAAGTTTGTTCTACGTAACTGGCACAAGTTTGTTCTACGCAACTGGCACAAGTTTATTCTACACAACTGGCACAAGTTTATTCTACGTATCTGGCACAAGTTTGTTCTATCCAACTGACACTAGTTTGTTTTACGCAACTGGCACAAGTTTGTTTCATGCAACTGGCACAAGTTTGTTCTACCCAACTGACATAAGTTTGTTCGAAGCATCTGGCACAAGTTTGTTCTACGCAACTGACAAAAGTTTGTTTGACACAACTGGCACAAGTTTTTTCGACGCAACTGGCACAAGTTTGTTCGATGCAACTGGCACAAGTTTGTTTAACGCAACTGGCACAAGTTTGTTCGACCCAACTGGCACAAGTTTGTTTGAGGTAACTGGCAAAAGTTTTTTCGACTCAATTGGCACAAGTTTGTTTGACACAACTGGCACAAGTTTGTTTGACGCAACTTGCGCAAGTTTGTTTGACGCAACTGGCACAAGTTTATTTGACGCAACTGGCACAAGTTTTCTCGACGCAAACTGGCACAAGTTTGTTCGCCGTAACTGGCACAGGTTTGTTCGATGCAACTGGCACAAGTTTGTTTGACTCAAATGGCACAAGTTTTTTTGACGCAACTGGCACAACTTTTCTCGACGCAACTGGGACAAGTTTGTTCGCCGTAACTGGCACAAGTTTGCTCGATGCCACTGGCACAAGTTTGTTCGAAACAACTGGCACAAGTTTGTTTGACACAACTGGCACTAATTTGTTTTATGCAACTGGAACAAGTTTGTTCTACGCAACTGGCACAAGTTTGTTCTACGCAACTGGCTCAAGTTTGTTGTATGCAACTGGCACTAGTTTGTTCTATGCAACTTGCACAAGTTTGTTCTAAGCAACTGGCACAAGTTTGTTCTACGCAACTGGCACAAGTTTATTCTACGCAACTGGCACAAGTTTGTTCTAAGCAACTGGCACAAGTTTGTTCTACGCAACTGGCACAAGATTTTTCTACGCATCTGGCACAAGTTTGCTCTATGCAACTGGCACAAGTTTGTTCTACGCAACTGGCACAAGTTTGTTCTACGCAACTGGCACAAGTTTGTTCTACGCAACTGACACAAGTTTGTTTGACACAACTGGCAGAAGGTTGTTCAACGCAACTGGCACAAGTTTGTTTGACGCAACTGGCGCACGTTTGTTCGACGCAACTGGCACAAGTTTGTTCGACGCAACTGGCACAAGTTTGTTCGATGCAACTGGCACAAGTTTGTTTAACGCAACTGGCACAAGTTTGTTCGACTCAACTGGCACAAGTTTGTTTGACGCAACTGGCACAAGTTTGTTTGACGCAACTGGCACAAGTTTGTTTGACACAACTGGCACAAGTTTGTTTGACGCAACTGGCACAAGGTTGTTCTACGAAAGTGGCACAAGTTTGTTCTACGCAACTGGCACAAGTTTGTTTGATGCAACTGGCACAAGTTTGTTTGATGCAACTGGCAGAAGTTTGTTCGATGCAACTGGCACAAGTTTGTTCGGCACAACTGGCCCAAGTTTGTTTGACGCAACTGGCACAAGTTTGTTCGACGTAACTGGCACAAGTTTTTACGACTAAATTGGCACAAGTTTGTTTGACGCAACTGGCACAAGTTTGTTTGACGTAACTTGCACAAGTTTGTTTGACGCAACTGGCACAAGTTTATTTGACACAGCTGGCACAAGTTTTCTCGACGCAACTGGCACAAGTTTGTTCGCCGTAACTGGCACAGGTTTGTTCGACGCAACTGGCACAAGTTTGTTTGACGCAACTGGCACAAGTTTTTTTGACGCAACTGGCACAAGTTTTCTCGACGCAACTGGCAAAAGTTTCTTCGCCGTAACTGGCACAAGTTTGTTCGAAGCAAATGGCACAAGATTTTTTGGTGCAACTGGCACTAATTTGTTCTATGCAACTGGCACAAGTTTGTTCTATGCAACTGGTACAAGTTTGTTCTACGCAACTGGCACAAGTTTGTTGTATGCAACTGGCACTAGTTTGTTCTACGCAACTGGCATAAGTTTCTTTGACACAACTGGCACAAGTTTGTTCTACGCAACTGGCACAAGTTTTTTGGACACAACTGGCACAAGTTTCTTCTACTCAACTGTCACAAGTTTGTTGGATGCAACTGGCTCAAGTTTGTTTGACGCAACTGGCACAAGTTTGTTCGACGCAACTGGCTCAAGTTTGTTCGACGCAACTGGCACATGTTTGTTTGACGCAACTGGCACAAGTTTGTTTGACGCAACTGGCACAAGTTTATTTGACGCAACTGGCACAAGTTTGCTCGACGCAACTGGCACAAGTTTGTTCGCCGTAACTGGCACAAGTTTGTTCGACGCAACTGGCACAAGTTTGTTTGACGCAACTGGCACAAGTTTTTTTGACCCAACTGGCACAAGTTTTCTCGACGCAACTGGCACAAGTGTGTTCGCCGTAACTGGCACAAGTTTGTTCGATGCCAATGGCACAAGTTTGTTCGAAGCAACTGGCACAAGTTTGTTTGACACAACTGGCACAAGTTTGTTCTATGCAACTGGCACAAGTTTGTTCTACGCAACTGGCACAAGTTTGTTCTACGCAACTGGCACAAGTTTGTTATACGCAACTGGCACAAGTTTGTTGTATACAACTGTCACTAGTTTGTTCTACGCAACTGGCATAAGTTTGTTTGACGCAACTGGCACAAGTTTGTTCTACGCAACTGGCACAAGTTTTTTGTACGCAACTGGCACAAGTTTGTTCTACGCAAAAGGCACAATTTTGTTTGACGCAACTGGCACAAGTTTGTTCGACGCAACTGGCACAAGTTTGTTCTACGCAACTGGCACAAGTTTGTTCGACGCAACTGGCTAAAGTTTGTTCGACGCAACTAGCACAAGTTTGTTCAACGCAACTGGCACAAGTTTGTTCAACACATCTGGCACAAGTTTGTTTGACGCAACTGGCACAAGTTTGTTTTCGCAACTTGTACAAGTTTATTTTACGCAACTGGCACAAGTTTGTTTGACGCAACTGGCACGAGTTTGTTTGGCGCAACTGGTAGAAGTTTGTTCGACGCAACTAGCCCAAGTTTGTTTGACGCAACTGGCACAAGTTTGTTAGACGCAACTGGCACAAGTTTGTTCGACGCAACTGGCACAAGTTTCTTCGACTCAATTGGCACAAGTTTGTTTGACGCAACTGGCACAAGTTTGTTTGATGCAACTGTCACAAGTTTGTTTGACTTAACTGGCACAAGTTTGTTTGACGCAACTGGCACAAGTTTATTTGACGCAACTGGCAAAACTTTTCTCGGCGCAACTGGCACAAGTATGTTCTACACAACTGGCACAAGTTTTTTCTATGCAACTTGCACAAGTTTGTTCTACGCAACTGCCACAAGTTTGTTCGACGCAACTGGCACAAGTTTGTTCTACGCAACTGGCACAAGTTTGTTCTACGCAACTGGCACAAGTTTGTTCTACGCAACTGGCACAAGTTTGTTCTACGCATCTGGCACAAGTTTGTTCTACGCAACTGGGACAAGTTTGTTCTACGCATCTGGCACAAGTTTATTCTACGCATCTGGCACAAGTTTGTTCTATCCAACTGACACTAGTTTGTTTTACGCAACTGGCACAAGTTTGCTTCACGCAACTGGCACAAGTTTGTTCTACCCAACTGACACAAGTTTGTTCGACGCAACTGGCACAAGTTTGTTCTACGCAAGTGACACAAGTTTATTGGACACAACTGGCACAAGTTTGTTCAACGCAACTGGCACAAGTTTGTTTGACGCAACTGGCGCAAGTTTGTTCAACGCAACTGGCACAAGTTTGTTCAACGCAACTGGCACAAGTTTGTTTGACCCAACTGGCACAAGTTTGTTTCACGCAACTGGCACAAGTTTGTTTGACGCAACTGTCCCAAGTTTGTTTGACCCAACTGGCACAAGTTTGTTAAATGCAACTGGCACAAGTTTGTTCGACGTAACTGGCACAAGTTTTTTCGACTCAATTGGCACAAGTTTGTTTGACGCAACTGGCGCAATTTTGTTTGACGCAACTGGGACAAGTTTGTTCGCCGTAACTGGCACAGGTTTGTTCGACGCAACTGGCAGAAGTTTGTTTCATGCAACTGGCACAAGTTTTTTTGACGCAACTGGCACAAGTTTGTTCTACGCAAGTGAGACAAGTTTGTTGGACACAACTGGCACAAGTTTGTTCAACGCAACTGGCACAAGTTTGTTTGGCGCAACTGGCACAAGTTTGTTTGACGCAAGAGGCACAAGTTTGTGTGATGCAACTGGCACAAGTTTGTTTGACACAACTGGCACAAGTTTTTTTTTGACGGAAATGGCACAAGTTTTCTCGACGCAATTGGCACAAGTTTGTTTAATGTAACTGGCACAAGTTTGTTCAACGCAACTGGCACAAGTATGTTCAACGCAACTGGCACAAGTTTTTTTGACGCAACTGGCACAAGTTTCTTCGACGCAACTGGCACAGGTTTGTTCGACGCAACTGGCACAAGTTTGTTCTATGCAACTGGCACAAGTTTGTTCTACGCAACTGGCACAAGTTTCTTCTATACAACTGGCACTAGTTTGTTCTATGCAACTGTCATAAGTTTGTTTGACGCAACTGGCACAAGTTTGTTCTACGCAACTGGTACAAGTTTGTTCGACGCAACTGGCACAAGTTTCTTTGACGCAACTGGTACCAGTTTGTTGGACGCAACTGGCAAAAGTTTGTTCGAACCTTCTGGCAAAAGTTTGTTTGACGCAACTAGCACAAGTTTGTTTGACGCAACTGGCACAAGGTTGTTCTACGCAACTGGAACAACTTTGTTCTACGCAACTGGCACAAGTTTGTTCGACGCAACTGGCACAAGTTTGTTCTACGCAACTGGCACAAGTTTGTTCGATGCAACTGGCACAAGTTTGTTCGCCGCAACTGGCCCAAGTTTGTTTGACGCAACTGGCACATGTTTGTTAGATGTAACTGGCACAAGTTTGTTCGACGCAACTGGCACAAGTTTCTTCGACTCAATTGGCACAAGTTTGTTTGACGCAACTGGTACAAGTTTGTTTGACGCAACTGTCACAAGTTTGTTTGACTCAACTGGCAAAAGTTTGTTTGACGCAACTGGCACAAGTTTATTTGACGCAACTGGCACAACTTTTCTCGACGCAACTGGCAAAAGTATGTTCTACACAACTGGCACAAGTTTGTTCTATGCAACTTGCACAAGTTTGTTCTACGCAACTGGCACAAGTTTGTTCTACGCAACTGGCACAAGTTTGTTCTACGCAACTGGCACAAGTTTGTTCTACGCAACTGGCACAAGTTTGTTCTACGCAACTGACACAAGTTTGTTTGACGCAACTGGCACAAGTTTGTTCTACGCAACTGACACAAGTTTGTTTGACACAACTGGCAGAAGTTTGTTCAACGCAACTGGCACAAGTTTGTTTGACGCAACTGGCGCAAGTTTGTTCGATGCAACTGGCACAAGTTTGTTTAACGCAACTGGCACAAGTTTGTTCGACCCAACTGGCACAAGTTTGTTTGACGCAACTGGCACAAGTTTGTTTGACACAACTGGCACAAGTTTGTTTGACGCAACCGGCACAAGGTTGTTCTACGAAACTGGCACAAGTTTGTTCGATGCAACTGGCACAAGTTTGTTTAACGCAACTGGCACAAGTTTGTTCGACCCAACTGGCACAAGTTTGTTTGACGCAACTGGCACAAGTTTGTTTGACACAACTGGCACAAGTTTGTTCGACTCAACTGGCACAAGTTTGTTCTACGCAACTGGCACAAGTTTGTTCGACGCAACTGGCTCAAGTTTGTTCGACGCAACTAGCACAAGTTTGTTCGACGCAACTGGCACAAGTTTGTTCAACACATCTGGCACAAGTTTGTTTGACGCAACTGGCACAACTTTGTTTTCGCAACTTGTACAAGTTTGTTTGACGCAACTGGCACAAGTTTGTTTGACGCAACTGGCACGAGTTTGTTTGGCGCAACTGGTACAAGTTTGTTCGACGCAACTAGCCCAAGTTTGTTTGACGCAACTGGTACAAGTTTGTTAGACGCAACTGGCACAAGTTTGTTCGACGTAACTGGCACAAGTTTTTTCGAATCAATTGGCACAAGTTTGTTTGACGCAACTGGCACAAGTTTGTTTGACGCAACTTGCACAAGTTTGTTTGACGCAACTGGCACAAGTTTATTTGACGCAACTGGCACAAGTTTTCTCGACGCAACTGGCACAAGTTTGTTCGCTGTAACTGGCACAGGTTTGTTAGACGCAACTGGAACAAGTTTGTTTGACGTAACTGGCACAAGTTTTTTTGACGCAACTGGCACAAGATTTCTCGACGCAACTGGCACAAGTTTGTTCGCCGTAACTGGCACAAGTTTGTTCATCGCCACTGGCACAAGTTTGTTCGTAGCAACTGGCACAAGTTTGTTTGACGCAACTGGCCCTAATTTGTTCTATGCAACTGGCACAAGTTTGTTCTACGCAACTGGCACAAGTTTGTTCTACGCAACTGGCACAAGTTTGTTGTATGCAACTGGCTCTAGTTTGTTCTACGCAATTGGCATAAGTTTGTTTGACGCAACTGGCAAAAGTTTGTTCTATGCAACTGGCACAAGTTTGTTGGACGCAACTGGCACAAGTTTCTTCTACGCAACTGTCTCAAGTTTGTTGGACGCAACTGGCTCAAATTTGTTTGACGCAACTGGCACAAGTTTGTTCGACGCAACTGGCACAAGTTTGTTCGACGCAACTGGCACAAGTTTGTTCGACGCAACTGGCACAAGTTTGTTCGACACAATGGCACAAGTTTGTTCGATGCAACTGGCACATGTTTGTTCAACACATCTGACACAAGATTGTTTGACGCAACTGGCATAAGTTTGTTTTCGCAACTTGTACAAGTTTGTTTGACTCAACTGGCACAAGTTTTTTTGACGGAACTGTCACAAGTTTGTTTGGCGCAACTGGCACAAGTTTGTTTGACGCAACTGGCACAAGTTTGTTTGACGCAACTGGCACAAGTTTGTTTGACGCAACTGGCACAAGTTTGTTTGACGCAACTGGCACAAGGTTCTTCTACGCAACTGGCACAAGTTTGTTCTAAGCAACTGGCACAAGTTTGTTTGAGGCAACTGGCACAAGTTTGTTTGACGCAACTGGCACAAGTTTGTTTGACGCAACTGGCACAAGTTTGTTAGACGCAACTGGCACAAGTTTGTTCGACGTAACAGGCACAAGTTTTTTCGAGTCAATTGGCACAAGTTTGTTTGACGCAACTGGCACAAGTTTGTTTGACGCAAGAGGCACAAGTTTGTGTGACGCAAGAGGCACAAGTTTGTTTGACGCAACTGGCACAAGTTTTTTTTGACGCAACTGGCACAAGTTTTCTCAACGCAACTGGCACAAGTTTGTTTAATGTAACTGGCACAAGTTTGTTCGACGTAACTGGCACAAGTATGTTCGACGCAACTGGCACAAGTTTGTTTGACAAAACTGCCACAAGTTTCTTCGACGCAACTGGCACAAGTTTGTTCGACGCAACTGGCACAAGTTTGTTTGACGCAACCGGCACAAGTTTGTTCTACGCAACTGGCACAAGTTTGTTCTATGTAACTGGAACTAGTTTGTTCTATGCAACTGGCATAAGTTTGTTTGACGCAACTGGCACAAGTTTGTTCTACGCAACTGGTACAAGTTTGTTCGACGCAACTGGCACAAATTTCTTCGACGCAACTGGTACAAGTCTGTTGGACGCAACTGGCAAAAGTTTGTTCGAACCAACTGGCAAAAGTTTGTTTAACACAACTGGCACAAGTTTGTTCGACGCAACTGGCACAAGTTTGTTTGACGCAACTAGCACAAGTTTGTTTGATGCAACTGGCACAAGGTTCTTCTACCCAACTGGCACAAGTTTGTTCTACGCAACTGGCACAAGTTTGTTTGACGCAACTGGCACAAGTTTGTTCTACGCAACTGGCACAAGTTTGTTCGATGCAACTGGCACAAGTTTGTTCGCCGCAACTGGCCCAAGTTTGTTTGACGCAACTGGCACAAGTATGTTCTACACAACTGGCTCAAGTTTGTTCTATGTAACTTGCACAAGTTTGTTCTACGCAACTGGCACAAGTTTGTTCTACACAACTGGCACAAGTTTGTTCTACGCAACTGGCACAAGTTTGCTCTACGCATCTGGCACAAGTTTGTTCTATGCAACTGGCACAAGTTTGTTCTACGCAACTGGCACAAGTTTGTTCTACGCAACTGGCACAAGTTTGTTATACGCAACTGTCACAAGTTTGTTTGACACAACTGGCAGAAGTTTGTTCAACGCAACTGGCACAAGTTTGTTTGATGCAACTGGCGCAAGTTTGTTCGACGCAACTTGCACAAGTTTGTTCGATGCAACTGGCACAAGTTTGTTTAACACAACTGGCACAAGTTTGTTCGACCCAACTGGCACAAGTTTGTTTGACGCAACTGGCACAAGTTTGTTTGACGCAACTGGCACAAGTTTGTTTGACACAACTGGCACAAGTTGTTTGACGCGACTGGCACAAGTTTGTTAGACGCAACTGGCAAAAGTTTGTTTGATGCAACTGGCACAAGTTTTTTTGATGCAACTGGCAGAAGTTTGTTTGACGCAACTGGCACAAGTTTGTTCGACGCAACTGGCCCAAGTTTGTTTTACGCAACTGGCACAATTTTGTTAGACGCAACTGGCAAAAGTTTTTTCGATGCAACTGGCACAAGTTTTTTTTATGCAACTGGCAGAAGTTTGTTTGACGCAACTGGCACAAGTTTGTTCGACGCAACTGGCCCAAGTTTGTTTGACGCAACTGGCACAAGTTTGTTAGACGCAACTGGCAAAAGTTTGTTCGAGGTAACTGGCACACGTTTTTTCGACTCAATTGGCACAAGTTTGTTTGACGCAACTGGCACAAGTTTGTTTGACGCAACTGGCACAAGTTTGTTTGATGCAACTGGCACAAGTTTGTTTGACGCAACTGGCACAAGTTTATTTGACGCGACTGGCACAAGTTTTCTCGACGCAACTGGCACAAGTTTGTTCACCGTAACTGGCACAAGTTTGTTCGACGCAACTGGCACAAGTTTGTTTGACGCAACTGGCACAAGTTTATTTGACGCGACTGGCACAAGTTTTCTCGACGCAACTGGCACAAGTTTGTTCACCGTAACTGGCACAAGTTTGTTCGACGCAACTGGCACAAGTTTGTTTGGCGCAACTGGCACCAGTTTTTTTGACGCAACTGGCACAAGTTTTCTCGACGCAACTGGCACAAATTTGTTCGCCGTAACTGGCACAAGTTTGTTCGACGCCACTGGCACAAGTTTCTTCGAAGCAACTGGCACAAGTTTGTTTGACGCAACTGGCACAAGTTTGTTCTATGCAACAGGCACAAGTTTGTTCTACGCAACTGGCACAAGTTTGTTCTATGCAACTGGCACAAGTTTGTTATACGCAATTGGCACAAGTTTGTTCAACACATCTGGCACAAGTTTGTTTCACGCAACTGGCACAATTTTGTTTTCGCAACTTGTACAAGTGTGTTTGACGCAACTGGCACAAGTTTGTTTGAAGCAACTGGCACAAGTTTGTTTGGCGCAACTGGCACAAGTTTGTTCGACGCAACTAGCCCAAGTTTGCTTGACGCAACTGGCACAAATTTGTTAGACGCAACTGGCACAAGTTTGTTCTATGCAACTGGCACAAGTTTCTTCAACTCAATTGTCACAAGTTTGTTTGACGCAACTGGCACAAGTTTGTTTGACGCAACTGTCACAAGTTTGTTTGACTCAACTGGCACAAGTTTGTTTGACGCAACTGGCACAAGTTTATTTGATGCAACTGGCACAACTTTTCTCGGCGCAAGTGGCAAAAGTATGTTCTACACAACTGGCACAATTTTGTTCTACGCATCTGGCACAAGTTTGTTCTACGCAACTGGCACAAGTTTGTTCTACGCAACTGGCACAAGTTTGTTCTACGCAACTGGCACAAGTTTGTTCAACGCATCTGGCACAAGTTTGTTCTATGGAACTGGCACAAGTTTCTTCTACGTAACTGGCACAAGTTTGTTCTAAGCAAGTGGCACAAGTTTGTTCTACGCAACTGGCACAAGTTTATTCTATGCATCTGGCACAAGTTTGTTCTATCCAACTGACACTAGTTTGTTTTACGCAACTGGCACAAGTTTGTTTCACTCAACTGGCACAAGTTTGTTCTACCCAACTGACACAAGTTTGTTCGACGCAACTGGCACAAGTTTGTTCTACGCAACTGACACAAGTTTGTTTGACACAACTGGCATAAGTTTGTTCAATGCAACTGGCACAAGTTTGTTTGACGCAACTGGCGCAAGTTTGTTCGACGCAACTGGCACAAGTTTGTTCGACGCAACTGGCACAAGTTTCTTCGATGTAACTGGCACAAGTTTGTTTAACGCAACTGGCATAAGTTTGTTCGACCCAACTGGCACAAGTTTGTTCTACGCAACTGGCACAAGTTTGTTCTACGCAACTGACACAAGTTTGTTCGACGCAACTGGCACAAGTTTGTTCTACGCAACTGACACAAGTTTGTTTGACACAACTGGCAGAAGTTTGTTCAACGCAACTGGCACAAGTTTGTTTGACGCAACTGGCGCAAGTTTGTTCGATGCAACTGGCACAAGTTTGTTTAACGCAACTGGCACAAGTTTGTTCGACCCAACTGGCACAAGTTTGTTTGACGCAACTGGCACAAGTTTGTTTGACACAACTGGCACAAGTTTGTTTGACGCAACTGGCACAAGGTTGTTCTACGAAACTGGCACAAGTTTGTTCGATGCAACTGGCACAAGTTTGTTTAACGCAACTGGCACAAGTTTGTTCGACCCAACTGGCACAAGTTTGTTTGACGTAACAGGCACAAGTTTTTTCTACTCAATTGGTTCAAGTTTGTTTGACGCAACTGGCACAAGTTTGTTTGACGCAAGAGGCACAAGTTTGTTTGACGCAACTGGCACAAGTTTGTTTGACACAACTGGCACAAGTTTGTTGGATGCCACTGGCACAAGTTTGGTCAACACAACTGGCACAAGTTTTTTTGACGCAACTGGCACAAGTTTGGTCGACACAACTGGCACAAGTTTGTTCGACGCAACTGGCACAAGTTTGTTCGATGTAACTGGCAAAAGTTTGTTTGACGCAACTGGCACAAGTTCGTTTGACGCAACTGGCACAAGGTTCTTCTACGCAACTGGTACAAGTTTGTTCGACGCAACTGGCTCAAGTTTCTTCGACGCAACTGGTACACGTTTGTTGGACGCAACTGGCAAAAGTTTGTTCGAACCAACTGGCAAAAGTTTGTTTGACACAACTGGCACAAGTTTGTTCTACGCAACTGGCACAAGTTTGTTTGATGCAACTAGCACAAGTTTGTTTGACGCAACTGGCACAAGGTTGTTCTACGCAACTGTCACAAGTTTGTTCGACACAACTGGCACAAGTTTGTTCGACGCAACTGGCAAAAGTTTGTTTGACGCAACTGGCACAAGTTCGTTTGACGCAACTGGCACAAGGTTCTTCTACGCAACTGGTACAAGTTTGTTCGACGCAACTGGCACAAGTTTCTTCTACGCAACTGGTACAAGTTTGTTGGTCGCAACTGGCAAAAGTTTGTTCGAACCAACTGGCAAAAGTTTGTTTGACACAACTGGCACAAGTTTGTTTGACGCAACTGGCACAAGTTTGTTTGACGCAACTAGCACAAATTTGTTTGACGCAACTGGCACAAGGTTGTTCTACGCAACTGGCACAAGTTTGTTTTCGCAACTGGCACAAGTTTGTTTGACGCAACTGGCACAAGTTTGTTCTACGCAACTGGCACAAGTTTGTTCGATGCAACTGGCACAAGTTTGTTCGCCGCAACTGGCCCAAGTTTGTTTGACGCAACTGGCACAAGTTTGTCAGACGCAACTGGCACAAGTTTGTTCGACGCAACTGGCACAAGTTTCTTCGACTCAATTGGCACAAGTTTGTTTGACGCAACTGGTACAAGTTTGTTTGACGTAACTGTCACAAGTTTGTTTGACTCAACTGGCACAAGTTTGTTTGACGCAACTGGCGCAAGTTTATTTGACGCAACTGGCACAACTTTTCTCGATGCAACTGGCACAAGTATGTTCTACACAACTGGCACAAGTTTGTTCTATGCAACTTGCACAAGTTTGTTCTACACAACTGGCACAAGTTTGTTCTATGCAACTGGCACAAGTTTATTCTACGCAACTGGCACAAGTTTGTTCTACGCAACTGGCACAAGTTTGTTCTACGCAACTGGCACAAGTTTGTTCTACGCATCAGGCACAAGTTTGCTCTATGCAACTGGCACAAGTTTGTTCTATGCAACTGGCACAAGTTTGTTCTACACAACTGGCACAAGTTTGTTCTACGCAACTGACACAAGTTTGTTTGACACAACTGGCAGAAGTTTGTTCAACGCAACTGGCACAAGTTTGTTTGAACAAAACTGGCGCAAGTTTGTTCGACGCAACTGGCACAAGTTTGTTCGATGCAATTGGCACATTTTTTTTAACACAACTGGCACAAGTTTGTTCGACCCAACTGGCACAAGTTTGTTTGACACAACTGGCACAAGTTTGTTTGACACAACTGGCACAAGTTTGTTTGACGCGACTTGCACAAGGATGTTCTACGCAACTGACACATGTTTGTTCTACGCAACTGGCACAAGTTTGTTTGATGCAACTGGCACAAGTTTTTTTTATGCAATTGGCAGAAGTTTGTTTGACGCAACTGGCACAAGTTTGTTCAACGCAACTGGCCCAAGTTTGTTTGACGCAACTGGCACAAGTTTGTTAGACGCAACTGGCACAAGTTTGTTCGAGGTAACTGGCACACGTTTTTTCGACTCAATTGGCACAAGTTTGTTTGACGCAACTGGCACAAGTTTGTTTGACACAACTGGCACAAGTTTGTTTGACGCAACTGGCACAAGTTTGTTTGACGCAACTGGCGCAAGTTTATTTGACGCAACTGGCACAAGTTTTCTCGACGCAACTGGCACAAGTTTGTTCACCATAACTGGCACAAGTTTGTTCAACGTAACTGGCACAAGTTTGTTTGACGCAACTGGCACAAGTTTGTTCTACGCAACTGACACAAGTTTGTTTGACACAACTGGCAGAAGTTTGTTCAACGCAACTGGCACAAGTTTGTTTGACGCAAATGGCGCAAGTTTGTTCGATGCAACTGGCACAAGTTTGTTTAACGCAACTGGCACAAGTTTGTTCGACCCAACTGGCACAAGTTTGTTTGACGCAACTGGCACAAGTTTGTTTGACACAACTGGCACAAGTTTGTTCGATGCAACTGGCACAAGGTTGTTCTACGAAACTGGCACAAGTTTGTTCGATGCAACTGGCACAAGTTTGTTTAACGCAACTGGCACAAGTTTGTTCGACCCAACTGGCACAAGTTTGTTTGACGTAACAGGCACAAGTTTTTTCTACTCAATTGGTACAAGTTTGTTTGACGCAACTGGCACAAGTTTGTTTGACGCAAGAGGCACAAGTTTGTTTGACGCAACTGGCACAAGTTTGTTTGACACAACTGGCACAAGTTTGTTGGATGCCACTGGCACAAGTTTGGTCGACACAACTGGCACAAGTTTTTTTGACGCAACTGGCACAAGTTTGGTCGACACAACTGGCACAAGTTTGTTCGACGCAACTGGCACAAGTTTGTTCGATGTAACTGGCAAAAGTTTGTTTGACGCAACTGGCACAAGTTCGTTTGACGCAACTGGCACAAGGTTCTTCTACGCAACTGGTACAAGTTTGTTCGACGCAACTGGCTCAAGTTTCTTCGACGCAACTGGTACAAGTTTGTTGGACGCAACTGGCAAAAGTTTGTTCGAACCAACTGGCAAAAGTTTGTTTGACACAACTGGCACAAGTTTGTTCTATGCAACTGGCACAAGTTTGTTTGATGCAACTAGCACAAGTTTGTTTGACGCAACTGGCACAAGGTTGTTCTACGCAACTGTCACAAGTTTGTTCGACACAACTGGCACAAGTTTGTTCGACGCAACTGGCAAAAGTTTGTTTGACGCAACTGGCACAAGTTCGTTTGACGCAACTGGCACAAGGTTCTTCTACGCAACTGGTACAAGTTTGTTCGACGCAACTGGCACAAGTTTCTTCTACGCAACTGGTACAAGTTTGTTGGTCGCAACTGGCAAAAGTTTGTTCGAACCAACTGGCAAAAGTTTGTTTGACACAACTGGCACAAGTTTGTTTGACGCAACTGACACAAGTTTGTTTGACGCAACTAGCACAAATTTGTTTGACGCAACTGGCACAAGGTTGTTCTACGCAACTGGCACAAGTTTGTTCTACGCAACTGGCACAAGTTTGTTTGACGCAACTGGCACAAGTTTGTTCTACGCAACTGGCACAAGTTTGTTCGATGCAACTGGCACAAGTTTGTTCGCCGCAACTGGCCCAAGTTTGTTTGACGCAACTGGCACAAGTTTGTTAGACGCAACTGGCACAAGTTTGTTCGACGCAACTGGCACAAGTTTCTTCGACTCAATTGGCACAAGTTTGTTTGACGCAACTGGTACAAGTTTGTTTGACGCAACTGTCACAAGTTTGTTTGACTCAACTGGCACAAGTTTGTTTGACGCAACTGGCGCAAGTTTATTTGACGCAACTGGCACAACTTTTCTCGATGCAACTGGCACAAGTATGTTCTACACAACTGGCACAAGTTTGTTCTATGCAACTTGCACAAGTTTGTTCTACACAACTGGCACAAGTTTGTTCTATGCAACTGGCACAAGTTTATTCTACGCAACTGGCACAAGTTTGTTCTACGCAACTGGCACAAGTTTGTTCTACGCAACTGGCACAAGTTTGTTCTACGCATCAGGCACAAGTTTGCTCTATGCAACTGGCACAAGTTTGTTCTATGCAACTGGCACAAGTTTGTTCTACACAACTGGCACAAGTTTGTTCTACGCAACTGACACAAGTTTGTTTGACACAACTGGCAGAAGTTTGTTCAACGCAACTGGCACAAGTTTGTTTGAACAAAACTGGCGCAAGTTTGTTCGACGCAACTGGCACAAGTTTGTTCGATGCAATTGGCACATTTTTTTTAACACAACTGGCACAAGTTTGTTCGACCCAACTGGCACAAGTTTGTTTGACACAACTGGCACAAGTTTGTTTGACACAACTGGCACAAGTTTGTTTGACGCGACTTGCACAAGGATGTTCTACGCAACTGACACATGTTTGTTCTACGCAACTGGCACAAGTTTGTTTGATGCAACTGGCACAAGTTTTTTTTATGCAATTGGCAGAAGTTTGTTTGACGCAACTGGCACAAGTTTGTTCAACGCAACTGGCCCAAGTTTGTTTGACGCAACTGGCACAAGTTTGTTAGACGCAACTGGCACAAGTTTGTTCGAGGTAACTGGCACACGTTTTTTCGACTCAATTGGCACAAGTTTGTTTGACGCAACTGGCACAAGTTTGTTTGACACAACTGGCACAAGTTTGTTTGACGCAACTGGCACAAGTTTGTTTGACGCAACTGGCGCAAGTTTATTTGACGCAACTGGCACAAGTTTTCTCGACGCAACTGGCACAAGTTTGTTCACCATAACTGGCACAAGTTTGTTCAACGTAACTGGCACAAGTTTGTTTGACGCAACTGGCACAAGTTTGTTCTACGCAACTGACACAAGTTTGTTTGACACAACTGGCAGAAGTTTGTTCAACGCAACTGGCACAAGTTTGTTTGACGCAACTGGCGCAAGTTTGTTCGATGCAACTGGCACAAGTTTGTTTAACGCAACTGGCACAAGTTTGTTCGACCCAACTGGCACAAGTTTGTTTGACGCAACTGGCACAAGTTTGTTTGACACAACTGGCACAAGTTTGTTTGACGCAACTGGCACAAGGTTGTTCTACGAAACTGGCACAAGTTTGTTCGATGCAACTGGCACAAGTTTGTTTAACGCAACTGGCACAAGTTTGTTTGACCCAACTGGCACAAATTTCTTTGACGTAACAGGCACAAGTTTTTTCTACTCAATTGGTACAAGTTTGTTTGACGCAACTGGCACAAGTTTGTTTGACGCAAGAGGCACAAGTTTGTTTGACGCAACTGGCACAAGTTTGTTTGACACAACTGGCACAAGTTTGTTGGATGCCACTGGCACAAGTTTGGTCGACACAACTGGCACAAGTTTTTTTGACGCAACTGGCACAAGTTTGGTCGACACAACTGGCACAAGTTTGTTCGACGCAACTGGCACAAGTTTGTTCGATGTAACTGGCAAAAGTTTGTTTGACGCAACTGGCACAAGTTCGTTTGACGCAACTGGCACAAGGTTCTTCTACGCAACTGGTACAAGTTTGTTCGACGCAACTGGCTCAAGTTTCTTCGACGCAACTGGTACAAGTTTGTTGGACGCAACTGGCAAAAGTTTGTTCGAACCAACTGGCAAAAGTTTGTTTGACACAACTGGCACAAGTTTGTTCTATGCAACTGGCACAAGTTTGTTTGATGCAACTAGCACAAGTTTGTTTGACGCAACTGGCACAAGGTTGTTCTACGCAACTGTCACAAGTTTGTTCGACGCAACTGGCACAAGTTTGTTCGACGCAACTGGCAAAAGTTTGTTTGACGCAACTGGCACAAGTTCGTTTGACGCAACTGGCACAAGGTTCTTCTACGCAACTGGTACAAGTTTGTTCGACGCAACTGGCACAAGTTTCTTCTACGCAACTGGTACAAGTTTATTGGTCGCAACTGGCAAAAGTTTGTTCGAACCAACTGGCAAAAGTTTGTTTGACACAACTGGCACAAGTTTGTTTGACGCAACTGGCACAAGTTTGTTTGACGCAACTAGCAAAAATTTGTTTGACGCAACTGGCACAAGGTTGTTCTACGCAACTGGCACAAGTTTGTTCTACGCAACTGGCACAAGTTTGTTTGACGCAACTGGCACAAGTTTGTTCTACGCAACTGGCACAAGTTTGTTCGATGCAACTGGCACAAGTTTGTTCGCCGCAACTGGCCCAAGTTTGTTTGACGCAACTGGCACAAGTTTGTTAGATGCAACTGGCACAAGTTTGTTCGACGCAACTGGCACAAGTTTCTTCGACTCAATTGGCACAAGTTTGTTTGACGCAACTGGTACAAGTTTGTTTGACGCAACTGTCACAAGTTTGTTTGACTCAACTGGCACAAGTTTGTTTGACGCAACTGGCGCAAGTTTATTTGACGCAACTGGCACAACTTTTCTCGATGCAACTGGCACAAGTATGTTCTACACAACTGGCACAAGTTTGTTCTATGCAACTTGCACAAGTTTGTTCTACACAACTGGCACAAGTTTGTTCTATGCAACTGGCACAAGTTTATTCTACGCAACTGGCACAAGTTTGTTCTACGCAACTGGCACAAGTTTGTTCTACGCAACTGGCACAAGTTTGTTCTACGCATCAGGCACAAGTTTGCTCTATGCAACTGGCACAAGTTTGTTCTATGCAACTGGCACAAGTTTGTTCTACACAACTGGCACAAGTTTGTTCAACGCAACTGACACAAGTTTGTTTGACACAACTGGCAGAAGTTTGTTCAACGCAACTGGCACAAGTTTGTTTGAACAAAACTGGCGTAAGTTTGTTCGACGCAACTGGCACAAGTTTGTTCGATGCAATTGGCACATTTTTTTTAACACAACTGGCACAAGTTTGTTCGACCCAACTGGCACAAGTTTGTTTGACACAACTGGCACAAGTTTGTTTGATACAACTGGCACAAGTTTGTTTGACGCGACTTGCACAAGGATGTTCTACACAACTGACACATGTTTGTTCTACGCAACTGGCACAAGTTTGTTTGATGCAACTGGCACAAGTTTTTTTTATGCAATTGGCAGAAGTTTGTTTGACGAAACTGGCACAAGTTTGTTCAACGCAACTGGCCCAAGTTTGTTTGACGCAACTGGCACAAGTTTGTTAGACGCAACTGGCACAAGTTTGTTCGAGGTAACTGGCACACGTTTTTTCGACTCAATTGGCACAAGTTTGTTTGACGCAACTGGCACAAGTTTGTTTGACACAACTGGCACAAGTTTGTTTGACGCAACTGGCACAAGTTTGTTTGACGCAACTGGCGCAAGTTTATTTGACGCAACTGGCACAAGTTTTCTCGACGCAACTGGTACAAGTTTGTTCACCATAACTGGCACAAGTTTGTTCAACGCAACTGGCACAAGTTTGTTTGACGCAACTGGCACAAGTTTTTTTGACACAACTGGCACAAGTTTTCTCGACGCAACTGGCACAAGTTTGTTCGCCGTAACTGGCACAAGTTTGTTCGACGCCACTGGCACAAGTTTGTTCGAAGCAACTGGCAGAAGTTTGTTTGACGCAACTGGCGCAAGTTTGTTCTATACAACTGGCACAAGTTTGTTCTATGCAACTGGCACAAGTTTGTTCTACGCAACTGGCACAAATTGGTTATATTCAACTTTCACAAGTTTGTTGTATGCAACTGGCACTAGTTTTTTCTACGCAACTGGCATAAGTTTGTTTGACGCAACTTGCACAAGTTTGTTTGACGCAACTGGCACAAGTTTGTTGGACGCAACTGGCACAATTTTGTTTGACGCAACTGGCACAAGTTTGTTCGACGCAACTGGCACAAGTTTGTTCGATGCAACTGGCACAAGTTTGTTCGACGCAACTGGCACAAGTTTGTTCGACGCAACTGGCACAAGTTTGTTCAACACATCTGGCACAAGTTTGTTTGATGCAACTGGTACAAGTTTGTTTTCGCAACTTGTACAAGTTTGTTTGACGCAACTGGCACAAGTTTGTTCTACGCAACTGGCACAAGTTTGTTGGACGCAACTGGCACAATTTTGTTTGACGCAACTGGCACAAGTTTGTTCGACGCAACTGGCACAAGTTTCTTCGACGCAACTGGCACAAGTTTGTTCGACGCAACTGGCACAAGTTTGTTCGACGCAACTGGCACAAGTTTGTTCAACACATCTGGCACAAGTTTGTTTGACGCAACTGGTACAAGTTTGTTTTCGCAACTTGTACAAATTTGTTTGACGCAACTGGCACAAGTTTGTTTGATGCAAAGGGCACAAGTTTGTTTGGCGCAACTGGCACAAGTTTGTTCGACGCAACTAGCCCAAGTTTGTTTGACGCAACTGGCACAAGTTTGTTAGACGCAACTGGCACAAGTTTGTTCGACGCAACGGGCACAAGTTTCTTCGACTCAATTGGCACAAGTTCGTTTGACGCAACTGGCACAAGTTTGTTTGACGCAACTGTCACAAGTTTGTTTGACTCAACTGGCAAAAGTTTGTTTGACGCAACTGGCACAAGTTTATTTGACGCAACTGGCACAACTTTTCTCGGGGCAACTGGCACAAGTATGTTCTACAAAAATGGCACAAGTTTGTTCTATACAACTTGCACAAGTTTGTTCTACGCAACTGGCACAAGTTTGTTCTACGCAACTGGCACAAGTTTGTTCTACGCAACTGGCACAATTTTGTTCTACGCAACTGGCACAAGTTTGTTCTACGCAACTGGCACAAGTTTGTTCTACGCAACTGGCACAATTTTGTTCTACGCAACTGGCACAAGTTTGTTCTACGCATCTGGCACAAGTTTGTTTTATGCAACTGGCACAAGTTTGTTCTACGTAACTGGCACAAGTTTGTTCTGCGCAACTGGCACAAGTTTATTCTACGCAACTGGCACAAGTTTATTCTACGTATCTGGCTCAAGTTTGTTCTATCCAACTGACACTAGTTTGTTTTACGCAACTGGCACAAGTTTTTTTCATGCAACTGGCACAAGTTTGTTCTACCCAAGTGACACAAGTTTGTTCGACGCATCTGGCACAAGTTTGTTCTATGCAACTGACAAAAGTTTGTTTGACACAACTGGCACAAGTTTTTTCGACGCAACTGGCACAAGTTTGTTCGATGCAACTGGCACAAGTTTGTTTAACGCAACTGGCACAAGTTTGTTCGACCCAACTGGCACAAGTTTTTTTTGAGGTAACTGGCACAAGTTTTTTCGACTCAATTGGCACAAGTTTGTTTGACAAAACTGGCACAAGTTTGTTTGACGCAACTTGCGCAAGTTTGTTTGACGCAACTGGCAAAAGTTTATTTGACGCAACTGGCACAAGTTTTCTCGACGCAAACTGGCACAAGTTTGTTCGCCGTAACTGGCACAGGTTTGTTCGATGCAACTGGTACAAGTTTGTTTGACGCAAATGGCACTAGTTTTTTTGACGCAACTGGCACAACTTTTCTCGACGCAACTGGGACAAGTTTGTTCGCCGTAACTGGCACAAGTTTGCTCGACGCCACTGGCACAAGTTTGTTCGAAACAACTGGCACAAGTTTGTTTGACACAACTGGCACTAATTTGTTCTATGCAACTGGCACAAGTTTGTTCTACGCAACAGGCACAAGTTTGTTCTACGCAACTGGCACAAGTTTGTTGTATGGAACTGGCACTAGTTTGTTCTATGCAACTTGCACAAGTTTGTTCTAAGCAACTGGCACAAGTTTGTTCTACGCAACTGGCACAAGTTTATTCTACGCAACTGGCACAAGTTTGTTCTAAGCAACTTGCACAAGTTTGTTCTACGCAACTGGCACAAGATTGTTCTACGCATCTGGCACAAGTTTGCTCTATGCAACTGGCACAAGTTTGTTCTACGCAACTGGCACAAGTTTGTTCTACGCAACTGGCACAAGTTTGTTCTACGCAACTGACACAAGTTTGTTTGACACAACTGGCAGAAGGTTGTTCAACGCAACTGGCACAAGTTTGTTTGATGCAACTGGCGCATGTTTGTTCGACGCAACTGGCACAAGTTTGTTCGACGCAACTGGCACAAGTTTGTTCGATGCAACTGGCACAAGTTAGTTTAACGCAACTGGCACAAGTTTGTTCGACTCAACTGGCACAAGTTCGTTTGACGCAACTGGCACAAGTTTGTTTGACGCAACTGGCACAAGTTTGTTTGACACAACTGGCACAAGTTTGTTTGACGCAACTGGCACAAGTTTGTTCGACTCAACTGGCACAAGTTTGTTCTACGAAAGTGGCACAAGTTTGTTCTACGCAACTGGCACAAGTTTCTTTGATGCAACTGGCACAAGTTTGTTTGATGCAACTGGCAGAAGTTTGTTCGATGCAACTGGCACAAGTTTGTTCGGCGCAACTGGCCCAAGTTTGTTTGACGCAACTGGCACAAGTTTGTTCGACGTAACTGGCACAAGTTTTTTCGACTAAATTGGCACAAGTTTGTTTGACACAACTGGCACAAGTTTGTTTGACGCAACTTGCACAAGTTTGTTTGACGCAACTAGCACAAGTTTATTTGACGCAGCTGGCACAAGTTTTCTCGATGCAACTGGCACAAGTTTGTTCGCCGTAACTGGCACAGGTTTGTTCGACGCAACTGGCACAAGTTTGTTTGACGCAACTGGCACAAGTTTTTTTGACGCAACTGGCACAAGTTTTCTCGACGCAACTGGCAAAAGTTTCTTCGCCGTAACTGGCACAAGTTTGTTCGAAGCAACTGGCACAAGTTTTTTTGACGCAACTGGCACTAATTAGTTGTATGCAACTGGCACAAGTTTGTTCTGTGCAACTGGCACAAGTTTGTTCTACGCAACTGGCACAAGTTTGTTGTATGCAACTGGCACTAGTTTGTTCTACGCAACTGGCATAAGTTTGTTTGACACAACTGGCACAAGTTTGTTCTACGCAACTGGCACAAGTTTTTTGGACACAACTGGCACAAGTTTCTTCTACTCAACTGTCACAAGTTTGTTGGACGCAACTGGCTCAAGTTTGTTTGACGCAACTGGCACAAGTTTGTTCGACGCAACTAGCACAAGTTTGTTCGACGCAACTGGCACATGTTTGTTTGACGCAACTGGCACAAGTTTGTTTGACGCAACTGGCACAAGTTTATTTGACGCAACTGGCACATGTTTGCTCGACGCAACTGGCACAAGTTTGTTCGCCGTAACTGGCACAAGTTTGTTCGACGCAACTGGCACAAGTTTGTTTGACGCAACTGGCACAAGTTTTTTTGACCCAACTGGCACAAGTTTTCTCGACGCAACTGGCACAAGTGTGTTCGCCGTAACTGGCACAAGTTTGTTCGACGCCAATGGTACAAGTTTGTTCGAAGCAACTGGCACAAGTTTGTTTGACACAACTGGCACAAGTTTGTTCTATGCAACTGGCAGAAGTTTGTTCTATGCAACTGGCACAAGTTTGTTCTACGCAACTGGCACATGTTTGTTATACGCAACTGGCACAAGTTTGTTGTATGCAACTGTCACTAGTTTGTTCTACGCAACTGGCATAAGTTTGTTTGACGCAACTGGCACAAGTTTGTTCTACGCAACTGGCAAAAGTTTCTTGTACGCAACTGGCACAAGTTTGTTCTACGCAAAAGGCACAATTTTGTTGGACGCAACTGGCACAAGTTTGTTCGACGCAACTGGCACAAGTTTGTTCTATGCAACTGGCACAAGATTGTTCGACGCAAAAGGCTCAAGTTTGTTCGACGCAACTAGCACAAGTTTGTTCGACGCAACTGCCACAAGTTTGTTCAACACATCTGGCACAAGTTTGTTTGACGCAACTGGCACAAGTTTGTTTTCGCAACTTGTACAAGTTTGTTTTCGCAACTTGTACAAGTTTGTTTGACGCAACTGGCACGAGTTTGTTTGGCGCAACTGGTACAAGTTTGTTCGACGCAACTAGCCCAAGTTTGTTTGACGCAACTGGCACAAGTTTGTTAGACGCAACTGGCACAAGTTTGTTCGACGCAACTGGCACAAGTTTCTTCGACTCAATTGGCACAAGTTTGTTTGACGCAACTGGCACAAGTTTGTTTGATGCAACTGTCACAAGTTTGTTTGACTTAACTGGCACAAGTTTGTTTGACGCAACTGGCACAAGTTTATTTGACGCAACTGGCAAAACTTTTCTCGGCGCAACTGGCACAAGTATGTTCTACACAACTGGCACAAGTTTGTTCTATGCAACTTGCACAAGTTTGTTCTACGCAACTGCCACAAGTTTGTTCGACGCAACTGGCACAAGTTTGTTCTATGCAACTGGCACAAGTTTGTTCTACGCAACTGGCACAAGTTTGTTCTACGCAACTGGCACAAGTTTGTTCTACACATCTGGCACATGTTTGTTCTACGCAACTGGCACAAGATGTTCTACGCAACTGGCACTAGTTTATTCTACACATCTGGCACAAGTTTGTTCTATCCAATTGACACTAGTTTGTTTTACGCAACTGGCACAAGTTTGTTTCACGCAACTGGCACAAGTTTGTTCTACCCAACTGACACAAGTTTGTTCGACGCAACTGGCACAAGTTTGTTCTACGCAAGTGACACAAGTTTGTTGGACACAACTGGCACAAGTTTGTTCAACGCAACTGGCACAAGTTTGTTTGACGCAACTGGCGCAAGTTTGTTCGACGCAACTGGCACAAGTTTGTTCAACGCAACTGGCACAAGTTTGTTTGACCCAACTGGCACAAGTTTGTTTCACGCAACTGGCACAAGTTTGTTTGACGCAACTGGCCCAAGTTTGTTTGACCCAACTGGCACAAGTTTGTTAAATGCAACTGGCACAAGTTTGTTCGACGTAACTGGCACAAGTTTTTTCGACTCAATTGGCACAAGTTTGTTTGACGCAACTGGCGCAAGTTTGTTTGACGCAACTGGCACAAGTTTGTTCGCCGTTACTGGCACAGGTTTGTTCGACGCAACTGGCAGAAGTTTGTTTCATGCAACTGGCACAAGTTTTTTTGACGCAACTGGCACAAGTTTGTTCTACACAAGTGACACAAGTTTGTTGGACACAACTGGCACAAGTTTGTTCAACACAACTGGCACAAGTTTGTTTGACGCAACTGGCACAAGTTTGTTTGACGCAAGAGGCACAAGTTTGTGTGATGCAACTGGCACAAGTTTGTTTGACACAACTGGCACAAGTTTTTTTTGACGGAAATGGCACAAGTTTTCTCGACGCAACTGGCACAAGTTTGTTTAATGTAACTGGCACAAGTTTGTTCGACGCAACTGGCACAAGTATGTTCGACGCAACTGGCACAAGTTTGTTTGACGCAACTGGCACAAGTTTCTTCGATGCAACTGGCACAGGTTTGTTCGACGCAACTGTCAAAAGTTTGTTCTATGCAACTGGCACAAGTTTGTTCTACGCAACTGGCACAAGTTTGTTCTATGCAACTGGCACTAGTTTGTTCTATGCAACTGGCATAAGTTTGTTTGATGCAACTGGCACAAGTTTGTTCTACGCAACTGGTACCAGTTTGTTGGACGCAATTGGCAAAAGTTTGTTCGAACCTTCTGGCAAAAGTTTGTTTGACGCAACTAGCACAAGTTTGTTTGACGCAACTGGCACAAGGTTGTTCTACGCAACTGGAACAAGTTTGTTCTACGCAACTGGCACAAGTTTGTTCGACGCAACTGGCACAAGTTTGTTCTACGCAACTGGCACAAGTTTGTTCGATGCAACTGGCACAAGTTTGTTCGCCGCAACTGGCCCAAGTTTGTTTGACGCAACTGGCACAAGTTTGATAGATGTAACTGGCACAAGTTTGTTCGACGCAACTGGCACAAGTTTCTTCGACTCAATTGGCACAAGTTTGTTTGACGCAACTGGTACAAGTTTGTTTGACGCAACTGTCACAAGTTTGTTTGACTCAACTGGCAAAAGTTTGTTTGACGCAACTGGCACAAGTTTATTTGACGCAACTGGCACAACTTTTCTCGACGCAACTGGCAAAAGTATGTTCTACACAACTGGCACAAGTTTGTTCTGTGCAACTTGCACAAGTTTGTTCTACGCAACTGGCACAAGTTTGTTCTACGCAACTGGCACAAGTTTGTTCTACGCAACAGGCACAAGTTTGTTCTACGCAAGTGGCACAAGTTTGTTCTACGCAACTGACACAAGTTTGTTCGACGCAACTGGCACAAGTTTGTTCTACGCAACTGACACAAGTTTGTTTGACACAACTGGCACAAGTTTGTTCGCCGTTACTGGCACAGGTTTGTTCGACGCAACTGGCAGAAGTTTGTTTCATGCAACTGGCACAAGTTTTTTTGACGCAACTGGCACAAGTTTGTTCTACACAAGTGACACAAGTTTGTTCTACGCAACTGACACAAGTTTGTTCGACGCAACTGGCACAAGTTTGTTCTACGCAACTGACACAAGTTTGTTTGACACAACTGGCAGAAGTTTGTTCAACGCAACTGGCACAAGTTTGTTTGACGCAACTGGCGCAAGTTTGTTCGATGCAACTGGCACAAGTTTGTTTAACGCAACTGGCACAAGTTTGTTCGACCCAACTGGCACAAGTTTGTTTGACGCAACTGGCACAAGTTTGTTTGACACAACGGGCACAAGTTTGTTTGACGCAACCGGCACAAGGTTGTTCTACGAAACTGGCACAAGTTTGTTCGATGAAACTGGTACAAGTTTGTTTAACGCAACTGGCACAAGTTTGTTCGACCCAACTGGCACAAGTTTGTTTGACGCAACTGGCACAAGTTTGTTTGACACAACTGGCACAAGTTTGTTTGACGCAACTGGCACAAGGTTGTTCTACGAAATTGGCACAAGTTTGTTCTACGCAACTGGCACAAGTTTGTTTGATGCAACTGGCACAAGTTTGTTTGATGCAACTGGCACAAGTTTGTTTGACGCAACTGGCACAAGTTTGTTTGACGCAACTGGCCCAAGTTTGTTTGACTCAACTGGCACAAGTTTGTTAGACGCAATTGGCACAAGTTTGTTCGACGTAACTGGCACAAGTTATTTTCGAATCAATTGGCACAAGTTTGTTTGACGCAACTGGCACAAGTTTGTTTGATGCAACTTGCACAAGTTTGTTTGACGCAACTGGCACAAGTTTATTTGACGCAACTGGCACAAGTTTTCTCGACGCAACTGTTACAAGTTTGTTCGCTGTAACTGGCACAGGTTTGTTCGACGCAACTGGCACAAGTTTGTTTGACGTAACTGGCACAAGTTTTTTTGATGCAACTGGCACAAGATTTCTCGACGCAACTGGCACAAGTTTGTTCGCCGTAACTGGCACAAGTTTGTTCGTCGCCACTGGCACAAGTTTGTTCGAAGCAACTGGCACAAGTTTGTTTGACACAACTGGCACTAATTTGTTCTATGCAACTGGCACAAGTTTGTTCTACGCAACTGGCACAAGTTTGTTCTACGCAACTGGCACAAGTTTGTTGTATGCAACTGGCACTAGTTTGTTCTACGCAACTGGCATAAGTTTGTTTGACGCAACTGGCAAAAGTTTGTTCTATGCAACTGGCACAAGTTTGTTGGACGCAACTGGCACAAGTTTCTTCTACGCAACTGTCACAAGTTTGTTGGACGCAACTGGCTCAAGTTTGTTTGACGCAACTGGCACAAGTTTGTTCGACGCAACTGGCACAAGTTTGTTCGACGCAACTGGCACAAGTTTGTTCGACGCAACTGGCACAAGTTTGTTCGACGCAACTGGCACAAGTTTGTTCGACGCAACTGGCACAAGTTTGTTCGATGCAAGTGGCACATGTTTGTTCAACACATCTGACACAAGATTGTTTGACGCAACTGGCATAAGTTTGTTTTCGCAACTTGTACAAGTTTGTTTGACTCAACTGGCACAAGTTTTTTTGACGGAACTGTCACAAGTTTGTTTGGCGCAACTGGCACAAGTTTGTTTGACGCAACTGGCACAAGTTTGTTCGACGCAACTGGCACAAGTTTGTTTGACGCAACTGGCACAAGTTTGTTTGACGCAACTGGCACAAGGTTCTTCTACGCAACTGGCACAAGTTTGTTCTACGCAACTGGCACAAGGTTGTTTGAGGCAACTGGCACAAGTTTGTTCGACGCAACTGGCACAAGTTTGTTTGACGCAACTGGCACAAGTTTGTTAGATGCAACTGGCACAAGTTTGTTCGACGTAACAGGCACAAGTTTTTTCGAGTCAATTGGCACAAGTTTGTTTGACGCAACTGGTACAAGTTTGTTTGACGCAAGAGGCACAAGTTTGTGTGACACAACTGGCACAAGTTTGTTTGACGCAACTGGCACAAGTTTGTTCGACGCAACTGGCACAAATTTGTTTGACGCAACTGGCACAAGTTTGTTTGACGCAACTGGCACAAGGTTCTTCTACGCAACTGGCACAAGTTTGTTCTACGCAACTGGCACAAGGTTGTTTGAGGCAACTGGCGCAAGTTTGTTCGACGCAACTGGCACAAGTTTGTTTGACGCAACTGGCACAAGTTTGTTAGACGCAACTGGCATAAGTTTGTTCGACGTAACAGGCACAAGTTTTTTCGAGTCAATTGGCACAAGTTTGTTTGACGCAACTGGTACAAGTTTGTTTGACGCAAGAGGCACAAGTTAGTGTGACGCAACTGGTACAAGTTTGTTTGATGCAACTGGCACAAGTTTTTTTTTACGCAACTGGCACAAGTTTTCTCAACGCAACTGGCACAAGTTTGTTTAATGTAACTGGCACAAGTTTGTTCGACGTAACTGGCACAAGTATGTTCGACGCAACTGGCACAAGTTTGTTTGACAAAACTGCCACAAGTTTCTTCGACGCAACTGGCACAAGTTTGTTCGACGCAACTGGCACAAGTTTGTTTGACGCAACCGGCACAAGTTTGTTCTACGCAACTGGCACAAGTTTGTTCTATGCAACTGGAACTAGTTTGTTCTATGCAACTGGCATAAGTTTGTTTGACGCAACTGGCACAAGTTTGTTCTACGCAACTGGTACAAGTTTGTTCGACGCAACTGGCACAAGTTTCTTCGACGCAACTGGTACAAGTCTGTTGGACGCAACTGGCAAAAGTTTGTTCGAACCAACTGGCAAAAGTTTGTTTGACACAACTGGCACAAGTTTGTTCTACGCAACTGGCACAAGTTTGTTTGACGCAACTAGCACAAGTTTGTTTGATGCAACTGGCACAAGGTTCTTCTACCCAACTGGCACAAGTTTGTTCTACGCAACTGGCACAAGTTTGTTTGACGCAACTGGCACAAGTTTGTTCTACGCAACTGGCACAAGGTTCTTCTACCCAACTGGCACAAGTTTTTTCGCCGCAACTGGCCCAAGTTTGTTTGACGCAACTGGCACAAGTTTGTTAGACGCAACTGGCACAAGTTTGTTCGACGCAACTGGCACAAGTTTCTTCGACTCAATTGGCACAAGTTTGTTTGACGCAACTGGTACAAGTTTGTTTAACGCAACTGTCATAGGTTTGTTTGACTCAACTGGCACAATTTTGTTTGCCGCAACTGGCACAAGTTTATTTGACGCAACTGGCACAACTTTTCTCGACGCAACTGGCACAAGTATGTTCTACACAACTAGCTCAAGTTTGTTCTATGTAACTTGCACAAGTTTGTTCTACGCAACTGGCACAAGTTTATTCTACGCAACTGGCATAAGTTTGTTCTACGCAACTGGCACAAGTTTGTTCTACGCAACTGGCACAAGTTTGCTCTACGCATCTGGCACAAGTTTGTTCTATGCAACTGGCACAAGTTTGTTCTACGCAACTGGCACAAGTTTGTTCTACGCAACTGGCACAAGTTTGTTATACGCAACTGTCACAAATTTGTTTGACACAACTGGTAGAAGTTTGTTAAACGCAACTGGCACAAGTTTGTTTGACGCAACTGGCGCAAGTTTGTTCGACGCAACTGGCACAAGTTTGTTCGACGCAACTTGCACAAGTTTGTTCGATGCAACTGGCACAAGTTTGTTTAACACAACTGGCACAAGTTTGTTCGACCCAACTGGCACAAGTTTGTTTGACGCAACTGGCACAAGTTTGTTTGACGCAACTGGCACAAGTTTGTTTGACACAACTGGCACAAGTTGTTTGACGCAACTGGCACAAGGATGTTGTACGCAACTGACACATGTTTGTTCTACGCAACTGGCACAAGTTTGTTTGATGTAACTGGCACAAGTTTTTTTAATGCAACTTGCGGAAGTTTGTTTGATGCAACTGGCACAAGTTTGTTCGACGCAACTGGCCCAAGTTTGTTTGACGCAACTGGCACAAGTTTGTTAGACACAACTGGCAAAAGTTTGTTCGAGGTAACTGGCACACGTTTTTTCGACTCAATTGGCACAAGTTTGTTTGACGCAACTGGCACAAGTTTGTTTGACGCAACTGGCACAAGTTTGTTTGACGCAACTGGCACAAGTTTGTTTGACGCAACTGGCACAAGTTTATTTGACGCGACTGGCACAAGTTTTCTCGACGCAACTGGCACAAGTTTGTTCACCGTAACTGGCACAAGTTTGTTCGACGCAACTGGCACAAGTTTGTTTGACGCAACTGGCACAAGTTTTTTTGACGCAACTGGCACAAGTTTTCTCGACGCAACTGGCACAAATTTGTTCGCCGTAACTGGCACAAGTTTGTTCGACGCCACTGGCACAAGTTTGTTCGAAGCAACTGGCACAAGTTTGTTTGACGCAACTGGCACAAGTTTGTTCTATGCAACAGGCACAAGTTTGTTCTACGCAACTGGCACAAGTTTGTTCTATGCAACTGGCACAAGTTTGTTATACGCAACTGGCACAAGTTTGTTCAACACATCTGGCACAAGTTTGTTTGACGCAACTGGCACAAGTTTGTTTTCGCAACTTGTACAAGTTTGTTTGGCGCAACTGGCACAAGTTTGTTTGAAGCAACTGGCACAAGTTTGTTTGGCGCAACTGGCACAAGTTTGTTCGACGCAACTAGCCCAAGTTTGTTTGACGCAACTGGCACAAATTTGTTAGACGCAACTGGCACAAGTTTGTTCTATGCAACTGGCACAAGTTTCTTCAACTCAATTGGCACAAGTTTGTTTGACGCAACTGGCACAAGTTTGTTTGACGCAACTGTCACAAGTTTGTTTGACTCAACTGGCAAAAGTTTGTTTGACGCAACTGGCACAAGTTTATTTGACGCAACTGGCACAACTTTTCTCGGCGCAAGTGGCAAAAGTATGTTCTACACAACTGGCACAATTTTGTTCTATGCAACTGGCACAAGTTTGATCTACGCAACTGGCACAAGTTTGTTCTACGCACATGGCACAAATTTGTTTGACACAACTGGCACAAGTTTGTTTGACGCAACTGGCACAAGGTTGTTCTACGAAACTGGCACAAGTTTGTTCGATGCAACTGGCACAAGTTTGTTTAACGCAACTGGCACAAGTTTGTTCGACCCAACTGGCACAAGTTTGTTTGACGCAACTGGCACAAGTTTGTTTGACACAACTGGCACAAGTTTGTTTGACGCAACTGGCACAAGATTGTTCTACGAAACTGGCACAAGTTTGTTTTATGCAACTGGCACAAGTTTGTTTGATGCAACTGGCACAAGTTTGTTTGATGCAACTGGCAGAAGTTTGTTTGACGCAACTGGCACAAGTTTGTTCGGTGCAACTGGCCCAAGTTTGTTTGACGCAACAGGCACAAGTTAGTTTGACGCAACTGGCACAAGTTTGTTTGACGCAACTTGCACAAGTTTGTTTGACGCAACTGGCACAAGTTTATTTGACGCAACTGGCACAAGTTTTCTGGACGCAACTGGCACAAGTTTGTTTACGCCGTAACTGGCAAAGGTTTGTTCGACGCAACTGGCACAAGTTTGTTTGACGCAACTGGCACAAGTTTTTTTGACGCAACTGGCACAAGTTTTTTTGATGCAACTGGCAGAAGTTTGTTTGACGCAACTGGCACAAGTTTGTTCGACGCAACTGGCCCAAGTTTGTTTGACGCAACTGGCACAAGTTTGTTAGACGCAACTGGCAAAAGTTTGTTCGATGCAACTGGCACAAGTTTTTTTTATGCAACTGGCAGAAGTTTGTTTGACGCAACTGGCACAAGATTGTTCTACGAAACTGGCACAAGTTTGTTTTATGCAACTGGCACAAGTTTGTTTGATGCAACTGGCACAAGTTTGTTTGATGCAACTGGCAGAAGTTTGTTTGACGCAACTGGCACAAGTTTGTTTGGTGCAACTGGCCCAAGTTTGTTTGACGCAACAGGCACAAGTTTGTTAGACGCAACTGGCACAAGTTTGTTCGACGTAACTGGCGCAAGTTTTTTCGAATCAATTGGCACAAGTTAGTTTGACGCAACTGGCACAAGTTTGTTTGACGCAACTTGCACAAGTTTGTTTGATGCAACTGGCACAAGTTTATTTGACGCAACTGGCACAAGTTTTCTGGACGCAACTGGCACAAGTTTGTTCGCCGTAACTGGCAAAGGTTTGTTCGACGCAACTGGCACAAGTTTGTTTGACGCAACTGGCACAAGTTTTTTTGACGCAACTGGCACAAGTTTTTTTGATGCAACTGGCAGAAGTTTGTTTGACGCAACTGGCACAAGTTTGTTCGACGCAACTGGCCCAAGTTTGTTTGACGCAACTGGCACAAGTTTGTTAGACGCAACTGGCAAAAGTTTGTTCTATGCAACTGGCACAAGTTTGTTGGACGCAACTGGCACAAGTTTCTTCTATGCAACTGTCACAAGTTTGTTTGACGCAACTGGCACAAGTTTGTTTGATGCAACTGGCACAAGTTTGTTTGACGCAACTGGCACAAGTTTATTTGACGCGACTGGCACAAGTTTTCTCGACGCAACTGGCACAAGTTTGTTCGACGCAACTGGCACAAGTTTGTTCGACGCAACTGGCACAAGTTTGTTTGACGCAACTGGCACAAGTTTTTTTGACGCAACTGGCACAAGTTTTTTTGACGCAACTGGCACAAGTTTTCTCGACGCAACTGGCACAAATTTGTTCGCCGTAACTGGCACAAGTTTGTTCGACGCCACTGGCACAAGTTTCTTCGAAGCAACTGGCACAAGTTTGTTTGACGCAACTGGCACAAGTTTGTTCTATGCAACAGGCACAAGTTTGTTCTACGCAACTGGCACAAGTTTGTTCTATGCAACTGGCACAAGTTTGTTATACGCAACTGGCACAAGTTTGTTCAACACATCTGGCACAAGTTTGTTTGACACAACTGGCACAAGTTTGTTTTCGCAACTTGTACAAGTTTGTTTGACGCAACTGGCACAAGTTTGTTTGAAGCAACTGGCACAAGTTTGTTTGTCACAACTGGCACAAGTTTGTTCGACGCAACTAGCCCAAGTTTGTTTGACGCAACTGGCACAAATTTGTTAGACGCAACTGGCACAAGTTTGTTCTATGCAACTGGCACAAGTTTCTTCAACTCAATTGTCACAAGTTTGTTTGACGCAACTGGCACAAGTTTGTTTGACGCAACTGTCACAAGTTTGTTTGACTCAACTGGCACAAGTTTGTTTGACGCAACTGGCACAAGTTTATTTGACGCAACTGGCACAACTTTTCTCGGCGCAAGTGGCAAAAGTATGTTCTACACAACTGGCACAATTTTGTTTTATGCAACTGGCACAAGTTTGTTCTACGCAACTGGCACAAGTTTGTTCTACGCAACTGGCACAAGTTTGTTCTACGCAACTGGCACAAGTTTGTTCTACGCAACTGGCACAAGTTTGTTCTACGCAACTGGCACAAGTTTGTTCAACGCATCTGGCACAAGTTTGTTCTATGGAACTGGCGCAAGTTTGTTCTACGTAACTGGCACAAGTTTGTTCTACGCAACTGGCACAAGTTTGTTCTACGCAACTGGCACAAGTTTATTCTATGCATCTGGCACAAGTTTGTTCTATCCAACTGACACTAGTTTGTTTTACGCAACTGGCACAAGTTTGTTTCACGCAACTGGCACAAGTTTGTTCTACCCAACTGACACAAGTTTGTTCGACGCAACTGGCACAAGTTTGTTCTACGCAACTGACACAAGTTTGTTTGACACAACTGGCATAAGTTTGTTCAATGCAACTGGCACAAGTTTGTTTGACGCAACTGGCGCATGTTTGTTCGACGCAACTGGCACAAGTTTGTTCGACGCAACTGGCACAAGTTTCTTCGATGTAACTGGCACAAGTTTGTTTAACGCAACTGGCACAAGTTTGTTCGACCCAACTGGCACAAGTTTGTTCGACGCAACTGACACAAGTTTGTTCGACGCAACTGGCACAAGTTTGTTCTACGCAACTGACACAAGTTTGTTTGACACAACTGGCAGAAGTTTGTTCAACGCAACTGGCACAAGTTTGTTTGACGCAACTGGCGCAAGTTTGTTTGACGCAACTGGCGCAAGTTTGTTCGATGCAACTGGCACAAGTTTGTTTAACGCAACTGGCACAAGTTTGTTCGACCCAACTGGCATAAGTTTGTTTGACGCAACTGGCACAAGTTTGTTTGACACAACTGGCACAAGTTTGTTTGACGCAACTGGCACAAGGTTGTTCTACGAAACTGGCACAAGTTTGTTCGACGCAACTGGCACAAGTTTGTTTAACGCAACTGGCACAAGTTTGTTCGACCCAACTGGCACAAGTTTGTTTGCCATAACAGGCACAAGTTTTTTCTACTCAATTGGTACAAGTTTGTTTGACGCAACTGGCACAAGTTTGTTTGACGCAAGAGGCACAAGTTTGTTTGACGCAACTGGCACAAGTTTGTTTGCCACAACTGGCACAAGTTTGTTGGATGCCACTGGCACAAGTTTGGTCGACACAACTGGCACAAGTTTTTTTGACGCAACTGGCACAAGTTTGGTCGACACAACTGGCACAAGTTTGTTCGACGCAACTGGCACAAGTTTGTTTGATGTAACTGGCAAAAGTTTGTTTGACGCAACTGGCACAAGTTCGTTTGACGCAACTGGCACAAGGTTCTTCTACGCAACTGGTACAAGTTTGTTCGACGCAACTGGCTCAAGTTTCTTCGACGTAACTGGTACAAGATTGTTGGACGCAACTGGCAAAAGTTTGTTCGAACCAACTGGCAAAAGTTTGTTTGACACAACTGGCACAAGTTTGTTCTACGCAACTGGCACAAGTTTGTTTGATGCAACTAGCACAAGATTGTTTGACGCAACTGGCACAAGGTTGTTCTACGCAACTGGCACAAGTTTGTTCGACGCAACTGGCACAAGTTTGTTCGACGCAACTGGCAAAAGTTTGTTTGACGCAACTGGCACAAGTTCGTTTGACGCAACTGGCACAAGGTTCTTCTACGCAACTGGTAAAAGTTTGTTCGACGCAACTGGGACAAGTTTCTTCTACGCAACTGGTACAAGTTTGTTGGACGCAACTGGCAAAAGTTTGTTCGAACCAACTGGAAAAAGTTTGTTTGACACAACTGGCACAAGTTTGTTTGACGCAACTGGCACAAGTTTGTTTGACGCAACTAGCACAAATTTGTTTGACGCAACTGGCACAAGGTTGTTCTACGCAACTGGCACAAGTTTGTTCTACGCAACTGGCACAAGTTTGTTTGACGCAACTGGCACAAGTTTGTTCTACGCAACTGGCACAAGTTTGTTCGATGCAACTGGCACAAGTTTGTTCGCCGCAACTGGCCCAAGTTTGTTTGATGCAACTGGCACAAGTTTGTTAGACGCAACTGGCACAAGTTTGTTCGACGCAACTGGCACAAGTTTCTTCGACTCAATTGGCACAAGTTTGTTTGACGCAACTGGTACAAGTTTGTTTGACGCAACTGTCACAAGTTTGTTTGACTCAACTGGCACAAGTTTGTTTGACGCAACTGGCGCAAGTTTATTTGACGCAACTGGCACAACTTTTCTCGACGCAACTGGCACAAGTATGTTCTACACAACTGGCACAAGTTTGTTCTATGCAACTTGCACAAGTTTGTTCTACACAACTGGCACAAGTTTGTTCTATGCAACTGGCACAAGTTTATTCTACGCAACTGGCACAAGTTTGTTCTACGCAACTGGCACAAGTTTGTTCTACGCAACTGGCACAAGTTTGTTCTACGCATCTGGCACAAGTTTGCTCTATGCAACTGGCACAAGTTTGTTCTATGCAACTGGCACAAGTTTGTTCTACACAACTGGCACAAGTTTGTTCTACGCAACTGACACAAGTTTGTTTGACACAACTGGCAGAAGTTTGTTCAACGCAACTGGCACAAGTTTGTTTGAACAAAACTGGCGCAAGTTTGTTCGACGCAACTTGCACAAGTTTGTTCGATGCAATTGGCACATTTTTTTTAACACAACTGGCACAAGTTTGTTCGACCCAACTGGCACAAGTTTGTTTGACACAACTGGCACAAGTTTGTTTGACGCAACTGGCACAAGTTTGATTGACACAACTGGCACAAGTTTGTTTGACGCGACTGGCACAAGGATGTTCTACGCAACTGACACATGTTTGTTCTACGCAACTGGCACAAGTTTGTTAGATGCAACTGGCACAAGTTTTTTTTATGCAATTGGCAGAAGTTTGTTTGACGCAACTGGCACAAGTTTGTTCGACGCAACTGGCCCAAGTTTGTTTGACGCAACTGGCACAAGTTTGTTAGACGCAACTGGCACAAGTTTGTTCGAGGTAACTGGCACACGTTTTTTCGACTCAATTGGCACAAGTTTGTTTGACGCAACTGGCACAAGTTTGTTTGACACAACTGGCACAAGTTTGTTTGACGCAACTGGCACAAGTTTGTTTGACGCAACTGGCGCAAGGTTATTTGACGCAACTGGCACAAGTTTTCTCGACGCAAGTGGCACAAGTTTGTTCACCATAACTGGCACAAGTTTGTTCGACGCAACTGGCACAAGTTTGTTTGACGCAACTGGCACAAGTTTTTTGACGCAACTGGCACAAGTTTTCTCGACGCAACTGGCACAAGTTTGTTCACCGTAACTGGCACAAGTTTGTTCGACGCCACTGGCACAAGTTTGTTCGAAGCAACTGGCAGAAGTTTGTTTGACGCAACTGGCGCAAGTTTGTTCTATGCAACTGGCACAAGTTTGTTCTATGCAACTGGCACAAGTTTGTTCTACGCAACTGGCACAAATTGGTTATATTCAACTTTCACAAGTTTGTTGTATGCAACTGGCACTAGTTTGTTCTACGCAACTGGCACAAGTTTGTTGGACGCAACTGGCACAAGTTTGTTCTACGCAACTGGCACAATTTTGTTTGACGTAACTGGCACAAGTTTGTTCGACACAACTGGCACAAGTTTGTTCGACGCAACTGGCACAAGTTTGTTCGACGCAACTGGCACAAGTTTGTTCAACGCATCTGGCACAAGTTTGTTCAACACATCTGGCACAAGTTTGTTTGACGCAACTGGTACAAGTTTGTTTTCGCAACTTGTACAAGTTTGTTTGACGCAACTGGCACAAGTTTGTTTGATGCAAATGGCACAAGTTTGTTTGGCGCAACTGGCACAAGTTTGTTCGACGCAACTAGCCCAAGTTTGTTTGACGCAACTGGCACAAGTTTGTTAGGCGCAACTGGCACAAGTTTGTTCGACGCAACTGGCACAAGTTTCTTCGACTCAATTGGCACAAGTTCGTTTGACGCAACTGGCACAAGTTTGTTTGACGCAACTGTCACAAGTTTGTTTGACTCAACTGGCACAAGTTTTTTTGACGCAGCTGGCACAAGTTTTCTCGACGCAACTGGCAAAAGTTTCTTCGCCGTAACTGGCACAAGTTTGTTCGAAGCAACTGGCACAAGTTTTTTTGACGCAACTGGCACTAATTAGTTCTATGCAACTGGCACAAGTTTGTTCTATGCAACTGGCACAAGTTTGTTCTACGCAACTGGCACAAGTTTGTTGTATGCAACTGGCACTAGTTTGTTCTACGCAACTGGCATAAGTTTGTTTGACACAACTGGCACAAGTTTGTTCTACGCAACTGGCACAAGTTTTTTGGACACAACTGGCACAAGTTTCTTCTACTCAACTGTCACAAGTTTGTTGGACGCAACTGGCTCAAGTTTGTTTGACGCAACTGGCACAAGTTTGTTCGACGCAACTGGCACAAGTTTGTTCGATGCAACTGGCACATGTTTGTTTGACGCAACTGGCACAAGTTTGTTTGACGCAACTGGCACAAGTTTATTTGACGCAACTGGCACAAGTTTGCTCGACGCAACTGGCACAAGTTTGTTCGCCGTAACTGGCACAAGTTTGTTCGACGCAACTGGCACAAGTTTGTTTGACACAACTGGCACAAGTTTTTTTGACCCAACTGGCACAAGTTTTCTCGACGCAACTGGCACAAGTGTGTTCGCCGTAACTGGCACAAGTTTGTTCGACGCCAATGGCACAAGTTTGTTCGAAGCAACTGGCACAAGTTTGTTTGACACAACTGGCACAAGTTTGTTCTATGAAACTGGCAGAAGTTTGTTCTACGCAACTGGCACAAGTTTGTTTGACGCAACTGGCACAAGTTTATTATACGCAACTGGCACAAGTTTGTTGTATGCAACTGTCACTAGTTTGTTCTACGCAACTGGCATAAGTTTGTTTGACGCAACTGGCACAAGTTTGTTCTACGCAACTGGCAAAAGTTTCTTGTACGCAACTGGCACAAGTTTGTTCTACGCAAAAGGCACAATTTTGTTGGACGCAACTGGCACAAGTTTGTTCGACGCAACTGGCACAAGTTTGTTCTATGCAACTGGCACAAGATTGTTCGACGCAACTGGCTCAAGTTTGTTCGACGCAACTAGCACAAGTTTGTTCAACGCAACTGGCACAAGTTTGTTCAACACATCTGGCACAAGTTTGTTTGACGCAACTGGCACAAGTTTGTTTTCGCAACTTGTACAAGTTTGTTTTCGCAACTTGTACAAGTTTGTTTGACGCAACTGGCACGAGTTTGTTTGGCGCAACTGGTACAAGTTTGTTCGACGCAACTAGCCCAAGTTTGTTTGACGCAACTGGCACAAGTTTGTTTGACGCAACTGGCACAAGTTTGTTCGACGCAACTGGCACAAGTTTCTTCGACTCAATTGGCACAAGTTTGTTTGACGCAACTGGCACAAGTTTGTTTGATGCAACTGTCACAAGTTTGTTTGACTTAACTGGCACAAGTTTGTTTGACGCAACTGGCACAAGTTTATTTGACGCAACTGGCAAAACTTTTCTCAGCGCAACTGGCACAAGTATGTTCTACACAACTGGCACAAGTTTGTTCTATGCAACTTGCACAAGTTTGTTCTACGCAACTGCCACAAGTTTGTTCGACGCAACTGGCACAAGTTTGTTCTACGCAACTGGCACAAGTTTGTTCTACGCAACTGGCACAAGTTTGCTCTACGCAACTGGCACAAGTTTGTTCTACACATCTGGCACAAGTTTGTTCTACGCAACTGGCACAAGATGTTCTACGCAACTGGCACAAGTTTATTCTACGCATCTGGCACAAGTTTGTTCTATCCAATTGACACTAGTTTGTTTTACGCAACTGGCACAAGTTTGTTTCACACAACTGGCACAAGTTTGTTCTACCCAACTGACACAAGTTTGTTCGACGCAACTGGCACAAGTTTGTTCTACGCAAGTGACACAAGTTTGTTGGACACAACTGGCACAAGTTTGTTCAACGCAACTGGCACAAGTTTGTTTGACGCAACTGGCGCAAGTTTGTTCGACGCAACTGGCACAAGTTTGTTCAACGCAACTAGCACAAGTTTGTTTGACCCAACTGGCACAAGTTTGTTTCACGCAACTGGCACAAGTTTGTTTGACGCAACTGGCCCAAGTTTGTTTGACCCAACTGGCACAAGTTTGTTAAATGCAACTGGCACAAGTTTTTTCGACTCAATTGGCACAAGTTTGTTTGACGCAACTGGCGCAAGTTTGTTTGACGCAACTGGCACAAGTTTGTTCGCCGTTACTGGCACAGGTTTGTTCGACGCAACTGGCAGAAGTTTGTTTCATGCAACTGGCACAAGTTTTTTTGACGCAACTGGCACAAGTTTGTTCTACACAAGTGACACAAGTTTGTTGGACACAACTGGCACAAGTTTGTTCAACGCAACTGGCACAAGTTTGTTTGACGCAACTGGCACAAGTTTGTTTGACGCAAGAGGCACAAGTTTGTGTGATGCAACTGGCACAAGTTTGTTTGACACAACTGGCACAAGTTTTTTTTGACGGAAATGGCACAAGGTTGTTCTACGAAACTGGCACAAGTTTGTTCGATGCAACTGGCACAAGTTTGTTTAACGCAACTGGCACAAGTTTGTTCGACCCAACTGGCACAAGTTTGTTTGACGCAACTGGCACAAGTTTGTTTGACACAACTGGCACAAGTTTGTTTGACGCAACTGGCACAAGATTGTTCTACGAAACTGGCACAAGTTTGTTCTACGCAACTGGCACAAGTTTGTTTGATGCAACTGGCACAAGTTTGTTTGATGTAACTGGCAGAAGTTTGTTTGACGCAACTGGCACAAGTTTGTTCGGTGGAACTGGCCCAAGTTTGTTTGACGCAACAGGCACAAGTTTGTTAGACGCAACTGGCACAAGTTTGTTCGACGTCACTGGCGCAAGTTTTTTCGAATCAATTGGCACAAGTTTGTTTAATGTAACTGGCACAAGTTTGTTCGATGCAACTGGCACAAGTATGTTCGACGCAACTGGCACAAGTTTGTTTGACGCAACTGGCACAAGTTTCTTCGACGCAACTGGCACAGGTTTGTTCGACGCAACTGTGACAAGTTTGTTCTATGCAACTGGCACAAGTTTGTTCTACGCAACTGGCACAAGTTTGTTCTATGCAACTGGCACTAGTTTGTTCTATGCAACTGGCATAAGTTTGTTTGACGCAACTGGCACAAGTTTGTTCTAAGCAACTGGTACAAGTTTGTTCGACGCAACTGGCACAAGTTTCTTCGACGCAACTGGTACCAGTTTGTTGGACGCAATTGGCAAAAGTTTGTTCGAACCTTCTGGCAAAAGTTTGTTTGACGCAACTAGCACAAGTTTGTTTGACGCAACTGGCACAAGGTTGTTCTACGCAACTGGAACAAGTTTGTTCTACGCAACTGGCACAAGTTTGTTCGACGCAACTGGCACAAGTTTGTTCTATGCAACTGGCACAAGTTTGTTCGATGCAACTGGCACAAGTTTGTTCGCCACAACTGGCCCAAGTTTGTTTGACGCAACTGGCACAAGTTTGATAGATGTAACTAGCACAAGTTTGTTCGACGCAACTGGCACAAGTTTCTTAAACTCAATTGGCACAAGTTTGTTTGACGCAACTGGTACAAGTTTGTTTGACGCAACTGTCACAAGTTTGTTTGACTCAACTGGCAAAAGTTTGTTTGACGCAACTGGCACAAGTTTATTTGACGCAACTGGCACAACTTTTCTCGACGCAACTGGCAAAAGTATGTTCTACACAACTGGCACAAGTTTGTTCTATGCAACTTGCACAAGTTTGTTCTACGCAACTGGCACAAGTTTGTTCTACGCAACTGGCACAAGTTTGTTCTACGCAACTGGCACAAGTTTGTTCTACGCAAATGGCACAAGTTTGTTCTACGCAACTGACACAAGTTTGTTCGACGCAACTGGCACAAGTTTGTTCTACGCAACTGGCACAAGTTTGTTCTACGCAACTGGCACAAGTTTGTTCTACGCAACTGGCACAAGTTTGTTCTACGCAACTGGCACAAGTTTGTTCTACGCAAGTGGCACAAGTTTGTTCTACGCAACTGACACAAGTTTGTTCGACGCAACTGGCACAAGTTTGTTCTACGCAACTGACACAAGTTTGTTTGACACAACTGGCAGAAGTTTGTTCAACGCAACTGGCACAAGTTTGTTTGACGCAACTGGCGCAAGTTTGTTCGATGCAACTGGCACAAGTTTATTTAACGCAACTGGCACAAGTTTGTTCGACCCAACTGGCACAAGTTTGTTTGACGCAACTGGCACAAGTTTGTTTGACACAACTGGCACAAGTTTGTTTGACGCAACCGGCACAAGGTTGTTCTACGAAACTGGCACAAGTTTGTTCGATGAAACTGGCACAAGTTTGTTTAACGCAACTGGCACAAGTTTGTTCGACCCTACTGGCACAAGTTTGTTTGACGCAACTGGCACAAGTTTGTTTGACACAACTGGCACAAGTTTGTTTGACGCAACTGGCACAAGGTTGTTCTAGGAAACTGGCACAAGTTTGTTCTACGCAACTGGCACAAGTTTGTTTGATGCAACTGGCACAAGTTTGTTTGATGCAACTGGCACAAGTTTGTTTGACGCAACTGGCACAAGTTTGTTTGACGCAACTGGCCCAAGTTTGTTTGACGCAACTGGCACAAGTTTGTTAGACGCAATTGGCACAAGTTTGTTCGACGTAACTGGCACAAGTTATTTTCGAATCAATTGGCACAAGTTTGTTTGACGCAACTGGCACAAGTTTGTTTGACGCAACTAGCACAAGTTTGTTTGACGCAACTGGCACAAGTTTATTTGACGCAACTGGCACAAGTTTTCTCGACGCAACTGTTACAAGTTTGTTTGCTGTAACTGGCACAGGTTTGTTCGACGCAACTGGCACAAGTTTGTTTGACGTAACTGGCACAAGTTTTTTTGACGCAACTGGCACAAGATTTCTCGACGCAACTGGCACAAGTTTGTTCGCCGTAACTGGCACAAGTTTGTTCGTCGCCACTGGCACAAGTTTGTTCGAAGCAACTGGCACAAGTTTGTTTGACGCAACTGGCACTAATTTGTTCTATGCAACTGGCACAAGTTTGTTCTACGCAACTGGCACAAGTTTGTTCTACGCAACTGGCACAAGTTTGTTGTATGCAACTGGCACTAGTTTGTTCTACGCAACTGGCATAAGTTTGTTTGACGCAACTGGCAAAAGTTTGTTCTATGCAACTGGCACAAGTTTGTTGGACGCAACTGGCACAAGTTTCTTCTACGCAACTGTCACAAGTTTGTTGGACGCAACTGGCTCAAGTTTGTTTGACGCAACTGGCACAAGTTTGTTCGACGCAACTGGCACAAGTTTGTTCGACGCAACTGGCACAAGTTTGTTCGACGCAACTGGCACAAGTTTGTTCGACGCAACTGGCACAAGTTTGTTCGATGCAAGTGGCACATGTTTGTTCAACACATCTGACACAAGATTGTTTGACGCAACTGGCATAAGTTTGTTTTCGCAACTTGTACAAGTTTGTTTGACTCAACTGGCACAAGTTTTTTTGACGGAACTGTCACAAGTTTGTTTGGCGCAACTGGCACAAGTTTGTTTGACGCAACTGGCACAAGTTTGTTCGACGCAACTGGCACAAGTTTCTTTGACGCAACTGGCACAAGTTTGTTTGACGCAACTGGCACAAGGTTCTTCTACGCAACTGGCACAAGTTTGTTCTACGCAACTGGCACAAGGTTGTTTGAGGCAACTGGCACAAGTTTGTTCGATGCAACTGGCACAAGTTTGTTTGACGCAACTGGCACAAGTTTGTTAGACGCAACTGGCACAAGTTTGTTCGACGTAACAGGCACAAGTTTTTTCGAGTCAATTGGCACAAGTTTGTTTGACGCAACTGGTACAAGTTTGTTTGACGCAAGAGGCACAAGTTTGTGTGACTCAACTGGCACAAGTTTGTTTGACGCAACTGGCACAAGTTTGTTCGACGCAACTGGCACAAGTTTGTTTGACGCAACTGGCACAAGTTTGTTTGACGCAACTGGCACAAGGTTCTTCTACGCAACTGGCACAAGTTTGTTCTACGCAACTGGCACAAGGTTGTTTGAGGCAACTGGCACAAGTTTGTTCGACGCAACTGGCACAAGTTTGTTTGACGCAACTGGCATAAGTTTGTTAGACGCAACTGGCACAAGTTTGTTCGACGTAACAGGCACAAGTTTTTTCGAGTCAATTGGCACAAGTTTGTTTGACGCAACTGGTACAAGTTTGTTTGACGCAAGAGGCACAAGTTTGTGTGACGCAACTGGCACAAGTTTGTTTGACGCAACTGGCACAAGTTTTCTCAACGCAACTGGCACAAGTTTGTTTAATGTAACTGGCACAAGTTTGTTCGACGTAACTGGCACAAGTATGTTCGACGCAACTGGCACAAGTTTGTTTGACAAAACTGCCACAAGTTTCTTCGACGCAACTGGCACAAGTTTGTTCGACGCAACTGGCACAAGTTTGTTTGACGCAACCGGCACAAGTTTGTTCTACGCAACTGGCACAAGTTTGTTCTATGCAACTGGAACTAGTTTGTTCTATGCAACTGGCATAAGTTTGTTTGACGCAACTGGCACAAGTTTGTTCTACGCAACTGGTACAAGTTTGTTCGACGCAACTGGCACAAGTTTCTTCGACGCAACTGGTACAAGTCTGTTGGACGCAACTGGCAAAAGTTTGTTCGAACCAACTGGCAAAAGTTTGTTTGACACAACTGGCACAAGTTTGTTCTACGCAACTGGCACAAGTTTGTTTGACGCAACTAGCACAAGTTTGTTTTATGCAACTGGCACAAGGTTCTTCTACCCAACTGGCACAAGTTTGTTCTACGCAACTGGCACAAGTTTGTTTGACGCAACTGGCACAAGTTTGTTCTACGCAACTGGCACAAGGTTCTTCTACCCAACTGGCACAAGTTTGTTCGCCGCAACTGGCCCAAGTTTGTTTGACGCAACTGGCACAAGTTTGTTAGACGCAACTGGCCCAAGTTTGTTCGACGCAACTGGCACAAGGTTCTTCGACTCAATTGGCACAAGTTTGTTTGACGCAACTGGTACAAGTTTGTTTAACGCAACTGTCACAAGTTTGTTTGACTCAACTGGCACAATTTTGTTTGCCGCAACTGGCACAAGTTTATTTGACGCAACTGGCACAACTTTTCTCGACGCAACTGGCACAAGTATGTTCTACACAACTGGCTCAAGTTTGTTCTATGTAACTTGCACAAGTTTGTTCTACGCAACTGGCACAAGTTTATTCTACGCAACTGGCACAAGTTTGTTCTACGCAACTGGCACAAGTTTGTTCTACGCAACTGGCACAAGTTTGCTCTACGCATCTGGCACAAGTTTGTTCTATGCAACTGGCACAAGTTTGTTCTACGCAACTGGCACAAGTTTGTTCTACGCAACTGGCACAAGTTTGTTATACGCAACTGTCACAAGTTTGTTTGACACAACTGGCAGAAGTTTGTTAAACACAACTGGCACAAGTTTGTTTGACGCAACTGGCGCAAGTTTGTTCGACGCAACTGGCACAAGTTTGTTCGACGCAACTTGCACAAGTTTGTTCGATGCAAGTGGCACAAGTTTGTTTAACACAACTGGCACAAGTTTGTTCGACCCAACTGGCACAAGTTTGTTTGACGCAACTGGCACAAGTTTGTTTGACGCAACAGCACAAGTTTGTTTGACACAACTGGCACAAGTTGTTTGACGCGACTGGCACAAGGATGTTGTACGCAACTGACACATGTTTGTTCTACGCAACTGGCACAAGTTTGTTTGATGTAACTGGCAGAAGTTTTTTTGATGCAACTGGCAGAAGTTTGTTTGACGCAACTGGCACAAGTTTGTTCGACGCAACTGGCCCAAGTTTGTTTGACGCAACTGGCACAAGTTTGTTAGACGCAACTGGCAAAAGTTCGTTCGAGGTAACTGGCACACGTTTTTTCGACTCAATTGGCACAAGTTTGTTTGACGTAACTGGCACAAGTTTGTTTGACGCAACTGGCACAAGTTTGTTTGACGCAACTGGCACAAGTTTGTTTGACGCAACTGGCACAAGTTTGTTTGACGCAACTGGCACAAGTTTATTTGACGCGACTGGCACAAGTTATCTCGACGCAACTGGCACAAGTTTGTTCACCGTAACTGGCACAAGTTTGTTCGACGCAACTGGCACAAGTTTGTTTGACGCAACTGGCACAAGTTTTTTTGACGCAACTGGCACAAGTTTTCTCGACGCAACTGGCACAAATTTGTTCGCCGTAACAGGCACAAGTTTGTTCGACGCCACTGGCACAAGTTTGTTCGAAGCAACTGGCACAAGTTTGTTTGACGCAACTGGCACTAGTTTGTTCTATGCAACAGGCACAAGTTTGTTCTACGCAACTGGCACAAGTTTGTTCTATGCAACTGGCACAAGTTTGTTATACGCAACTGGCACAAGTTTGTTCAACACATCTGGCACAAGTTTGTTTGACGCAACTGGCACAAGTTTGTTTTTGCAACTTGTACAAGTTTGTTTGGCGCAACTGGCACAAGTTTGTTTGAAGCAACTGGCACAAGTTTGTTTGTCGCAACTGGCACAAGTTTGTTCGACGCAAGTAGCCCAAGTTTGTTTGACGCAACTGGCACAAATTTGTTAGACGCAACTGGCACAAGTTTGTTCTATCCAACTGGCACAAGTTTCTTCAACTCAATTGGCACAAGTTTGTTTGACGCAACTGGCACAAGTTTGTTTGATGCAACTGTCACAAGTTTGTTTGACTCAACTGGCAAAAGTTTGTTTGACGCAACTGGCAGAAGTTTATTTGACGCAACTGGCACAATTTTTCTCGGCGCAAGTGGCAAAAGTATGTTCTACACAACTGGCACAATTTTGTTCTATGCAACTGGCACAAGTTTGTTCTACGCAACTGGCACAAGTTTGTTCTACGCAACTGGCACAAGTTTGTTTGACAAAACTGGCACAAGTTTGTTTGACGCAACTGGCACAAGGTTGTTCTACGAAACTGGCACAAGTTTGTTCGATGCAACTGGCACAAGTTTGTTTAACGCAACTGGCACAAGTTTGTTCGACCCAACTGGCACAAGTTTGTTTGACGCAACTGGCACAAGTTTGTTTGACACAACTGGCACAAGTTTGTTTGACGCAACTGGCACAAGATTGTTCTACGAAACTGGCACAAGTTTGTTCTACGCAACTGGCACAAGTTTGTTTGATGCAACTGGCACAAGTTTGTTTGATGTAACTGGCAGAAGTTTGTTTGACGCAACTGGCACAAGTTTGTTCGGTGGAACTGGCCCAAGTTTGTTTGACGCAACAGGCACAAGTTTGTTAGACGCAACTGGCACAAGTTTGTTCGACGTCACTGGCGCAAGTTTTTTCGAATCAATTGGCACAAGTTTGTTTGACGCAACTGGCACAAGTTTGTTTGACGCAACTTGCACAAGTTTGTTTGACGCAACTGGCACAAGTTTATTTGGCGCAACTGGCACAAGTTTTCTGGACGCAACTGGCACAAGTTTGTTCGCCGTAACTGGCACAGGTTTGTTCGACGCAACTGGCACAAGTTTGTTTGACGCAACTGGCACAAGTTTTTTTGACGCAACTGGCACAAGATTTCTCGACGCAACTGGCACAAGTTTGTTCGCCATAACTGGCACAAGTTTGTTCGTCGCCACTGGCACAAGTTTGTTCGAAGCAACTGGCACAAGTTTGTTTGACGCAAATGGCACTAATTTGTTCTATGCAACTGGCACAAGTTTGTTCTACGCAACTGGCACAAGTTTGTTCTACGCAACTGGCACAAGTTTGTTGTATGCAACTGGCACTAGTTTGTTCTACGCAACTGGCATAAGTTTGTTTGACGCAACTGGCACAAGATTGTTCTATGCAACTGGCACAAGTTTGTTGGACGCAACTGGCACAAGTTTCTTCTACGCAACTGTCACAAGTTTGTTGGACGCAACTGGTTCAAGTTTGTTTGACGCAACTGGGACAAGTTTGTTGGATGCAACTGGCACAAGTTTGTTCGACGCAACTGGCACAAGTTTGTTCGACGCAACTGGCACAAGTTTGTTCGACGCAACTGGCACAAGTTTGTTCGATGCAACTGGCACATGTTTGTTCAACACATCTGACACAAGATTGTTTGACGCAACTGGCATAAGTTTGTTTTCGCAACTTGTACAAGTTTGTTTGACTCAAATGGCACAAGTTTTTTTGACGGAACTGTCACAAGTTTGTTTGGCGCAACTGGCACAAGTTTGTTTGACGCAACTGGCACAAGTTTGTTCGACGCAACTGGCACAAGTTTGTTTGACGCAACTGGCACAAGTTTGTTTGACGCAACTGGCACAAGGTTCTTCTACGCAACTGGCACAAGTTTCTTCGACGCAACTGGCACAAGTTTGTTTGAGGCAACTGGCACAAGTTTGTTCGACGCAACTGGCACAAGTTTGTTTGACGCAACTGGCACAAGTTTGTTAGACGCAACTGGCACAAGTTTGTTCGATGTAACAGGCACAAGTTTTTTCGAGTCAATTGGCACAAGTTTGCTTGACGCAACTGGCACAAGTTTGTTTGACGCAAGAGGCACAAGTTTGTGTGACGCAACTGGCACAAGTTTGTTTGACGCAACTGGCACAAGTTTTTTTTGACGCAACTGGCACAAGTTTTCTCAACGCAACTGGCACAAGTTTGTTTAATGTAACTGGCACAAGTTTGTTCAACGTAACTGGCACAAGTATGTTCGACGCAACTGGCACAAGTTTGTTTGACAAAACTGCCACAAGTTTCTTCGACGCAACTGGCACAAGTTTGTTCGACGCAACTGGCACAAGTTTGTTTGACGCAACCGGCACAAGTTTGTTCTACGCAACTGGCACAAGTTTGTTCTATGCAACTGGAACTAGTTTGTTCTATGCAACTGGCATAAGTTTGTTTGACGCAACTGGCACAAGTTTGTTCTAGGCAACTGGCACAAGTTTTTTGGACACAACTGGCACAAGTTTCTTCTACTCAACTGTCACAAGTTTGTTGGACGCAACTGGCACAAGTTTCTTCGACGCAACTGGTACAAGTCTGTTGGACGCAACTGGTACAAGTCTGTTGGACGCAACTGGCAAAAGTTTGTTCGAACCAACTGGCAAAAGTTAGTTTGACACAACTGACACAAGTTTGTTCGACGCAACTGGCACAAGTTTGTTTGACGCAACTAGCACAAGTTTGTTTGATGCAACTGGCACAAGGTTCTTCTACCCAACTGGCACAAGTTTGTTCTACGCAACTGGCACAAGTTTGTTTGATGCAACTGGCACAAGTTTGTTCTACGCAACTGGCACAAGTTTGTTCGATGCAACTGGCACAAGTTTGTTCGCCGCAACTGGCCCAAGTTTGTTTGACGCAACTGGCACAAGTTTGTTAGACGCAACTGGCACAAGTTTGTTCTATGCAACTGGCACAAGTTTCTTCGACTCAATTGGCACAAGTTTGTTTGACGCAACTGGTACAAGTTTGTTTAATGCAACTGTCACAAGTTTGTTTGACTCAACTGGCACAATTTTGTTTGCCGCAACTGGCACAAGTTTATTTGGCGCAACTAGCACAACTTTTCTCGACACAACTGGCACAAGTATGTTCTACACACCTGGCTCAAGTTTGTTCTATGTAACTTGCACAAGTTTGTTCTACGCAACTGGCACAAGTTTGTTCTACGCAACTGGCACAAGTTTATTCTACGCAACTGGCACAAGTTTGTTCTACGCAACTGGCACAAGTTTGTTCTACGCAACTGGCACAAGTTTGCTCTACGCATCTGGCACAAGTTTGTTCTATGCAACTGGCACAAGTTTGTTCTACGCAACTGGCACAAGTTTGTTCTACGCAACTGGCACAAGTTTGTTATACGCAACTGTCACAAGTTTGTTTGACACAACTGGCAGAAGTTTGTTCAACGCAACTGGCACAAGTTTGTTTGACGCAACTGGCGCAAGTTTGTTCGACGCAACTGGCACAAGTTTGTTCGACGCAACTTGCACAAGTTTGTTCGATGCAACTGCCACAAGTTCGTTTAACACAAATGGCATAAGTTTGTTCGACCCAACTGGCACAAGTTTGTTTGACGCAACTGGCACAAGTTTGTTTGACGCAACTGGCACAAGTTTGTTTGACACAACTGGCACAAGTTGTTTGACGCGACTGGCACAAGGATGTTGTACGCAACTGACATATGTTTGTTCTACGCAACTGGCACAAGTTTGTTTGATGCAACTGGCACAAGTTTTTTTGATGCAACTGGCAGAAGTTTGTTTGATGCAACTGGCACAAGTTTGTTCGACGCAACTGGCCCAAGTTTGTTTGACGCAACTGGCACAAGTTTGTTAGACGCAACTGGCAAAAGTTTGTTCGAGGTAACTGGCATACGTTTTTTCGACTCAATTGGCACAAGTATGTTTGACGCAACTGGCACAATTTTGTTTGACGCAACTGGCACAAGTTTGTTTGATGCAACTGGCACAAGTTTGTTTGACGCAACTGGCACAAGTTTGTTTGACGCAACTGGAACAAGTTTATTTGACGCGACTGGCACAAGTTTTCTCGACGCAACTGCCACAAGTATGTTCACCGTAACTGGCACAAGTTTGTTCGACGCAACTGGCACAAGTTTGTTTGACGCAACTGGCACAAGTTTTTTTGACGCAACTGGCACAAGTTTTCTCGACGCAACTGGCACAAGTTTGTTCGCCGTAACTGGCACAAGTTTGTTCGACGCCACTGGCACAAGTTTGTTCGAAGCAACTGGCACAAGTTTGTTTGACGCAACTGGCACAAGTTTTTTCTATGCAACAGGCACAAGTTTGTTCTACGCAACTGGCACAAGTTTGTTCTATGCAACTGGCACAAGTTTGTTATACGCAACTGGCACAAGTTTGTTCAACACATCTGGCACAAGTTTGTTTGACGCAACTGGCACAAGTTTGTTTTCGCAACTTGTACAAGTTTGTTTGACACAACTGGCACAAGTTTGTTTGACGCAACTGGCACAAGTTTGTTTGGCGCAACTGGCACAAGTTTGTTCGACGCAACTAGCCCAAGTTTGTTTGACGCAACTGGCACAAGTTTGTTAGACGCAACTGGCACAAGTTTGTTCTATGCAACTGGCACAAGTTTCTTCAACTCAATTGGCACAAGTTTGTTTAACGCAACTGGCACAAGTTTGTTTGACGCAACTGTCACAAGTTTGTTTGACTCAACTGGCACAAGTTTGTTTGACGCAACTGGCACAAGTTTATTTGACGCAACTGGCACAACTTTTCTTGGCGCAAATGGCAAAAGTATGTTCTATACAACCGGCACAATTTTTTTCTATGCAACTGGCACAAGTTTGTTCTACGCAACTGGCACAAGTTTGTTCTACGCAACTGGAACAAGTTTGTTCTACGCAACTGGCACAAGTTTGTTCTACGCAACTGGCACAAGTTTGTTCAACGCATCTGGCACAAGTTTGTTCTATGGAACTGGCACAAGTTTGTTCTACGTAACTGGCACAAGTTTGTTCTACGCAACTGGCACAAGTTTGTTCTACGCAACTGGCACAAGTTTATTCTATGCATCTGGCACAAGTTTGTTCTATCCAACTGACACTAGTTTGTTTTATGCAACTGGCACAAGTTTGTTTCACGCAACTGGCAAAAGTTTGTTCTACCCAACTGACACAAGTTTGTTCGACGCAACTGGCACAAGTTTGTTCAACGCAACTGACACAAGTTTGTTTGACACAACTGGCATAAGTTTGTTCAATGCAACTGGCACAAGTTTGTTTGACGCAACTGGCACAAGTTTGTTCGACGCAACTGGCACAAGTTTGTTCGATGCAACTGGCACAAGTTTGTTTAACGCAACTGGCACAAGTTTGTTCGACCCAACTGGCACTAGTTTGTTTGACGCAACTGGCACAAGTTTGTTTGACACAACCGGCACAAGTTTGTTTGACGCAACTGCCACAAGGTTGTTCTATGAAACTGGCACAAGTGTGTTCTACGCAACTGGCACAAGTTTGTTTGATGCAACTGGCACAAGTTTGTTTGATGCAACTGGCACAAGTTTGATCGATGCAACTTGCACAAGTTTGTTCGGCGCAACTGGCCCAAGTTTGTTTGACGCAACTGGCACAAGTTTGTTTGACGCAACTGGCACAAGTTTGTTAGACGCAACTAGCACAAGTTTTTTCGACTCAATTGGCACAAGTTTGTTTGACACAAGTGGCACAAGTTTGTTTGACGCAACTGGCAAAAGTTTGTTTGACGCAACTGGCACAAGTTTATTTGACGCAACTGGCACAAGATTTCTCGACGCAACTGGCACAAGTTTGTTCGCCGTAACTGGCACAGGTTTGTTCGATGCAACTGGCACAAGGTTGTTTGACGCAACTGGCACAAGTTTTTTTGACGCAACTGGCACAACTTTTCTCGACGCAACTGGCACAAGTTTGTTCGTCGTAACTGGCACAATTTGTTCGTCGCCACTGGCAAAAGTTTGTTCAAAGCAACTGGCACAAGTTTGTTTGACACAACTGGCACTACTTTGTTCTATGTAACTGGCACAAGTTTGTTCTACCCAACTGGCACAAGTTTGTTCTACGCAACTGGCACAAGTTTGTTGTATGCAACTGGCACAAGTTTGTTCTACGCAACTGGCATAAGTTTGTTTGACGCAACTGGCACAAGTTTGTCCTACGCAACTGTCACAAGTTTGTTTGACGCAACTGGCACAAGTTTGTTTGACGCAACTGGCACAAGTTTGTTCGACGCAACTGGCACAAGTTTGTTCGACGCAACTGGCACAAAATTTTTCGACGCAACTGGCACAAGTTTGTTCGACGCAACTGGCACAAGTTTGTTCGATGCAACTGGCACATGTTTGTTCAACACATCTGGCACAAGATTGTTTGACGCAACTGGCATAAGTTTGTTTTCGCAACTTGTACAAGTTTGTTTGAGTCAATTGGCACAAGTTTGTTTGACGGAGCTGTCACAAGTTTGTTTGGCGCAACTGGCACAGGTTTGTTTGACGCAACTGGCACAAGTTTGTTCGACGCAACGGGCACAAGTTTGTTTGACGCAACTGGCACAAATTTGTTTGACGCAACTGGCACAAGGTTCTTCTACGCAACTGGCACAAGTTTGTTCTACGCAACTGGCACAAGTTTGTTTGACGCAACTAGCACAAGTTTGTTCGACACAACTGGCACAACTTTGTTTGACGCAACTGGCACAAGTTTGTTAGGCGCAACTGGCACAAGTTTGTTCGACGTAACAGGCACAAGTTTTTTCGAGTCAATTGGCACAAGTTTTTTTGACGCAACTGACACAAGTTTGTTTGACGCAAGAGGCACAAGTTTGTGTGACGCAACTGGCACAAGTTTGTTTGACACAACTGGCACAAGTATTTTCAACGCAACTGGCACAAGTTTGTTTGACACAACTGGCACAAGTTTCTTCGACGCAACTGGCACAAGTTTGTTCGACGCAACTGGCACAAGTTTGTTTGACGCAACTGGCACAAGTTTGTCAGACGTAACTGGCACAAGTTTGTTCTACGCAACTGGCACAAGGTTCTTCTACCCAACTGGCACAAGTTTGTTCGCCGCAACTGGCCCAAGTTTGTTTGACGCAACTGGCACAAGTTTGTTAGACGCAACTGGCACAAGTTTGTTCGACGCAACTGGCACAAGGTTCTTCGACTCAATTGGCACAAGTTTGTTTGACGCAACTGGTACAAGTTTGTTTAACGCAACTGTCACAAGTTTGTTTGACTCAACTGGCACAATTTTGTTTGCCGCAACTGGCACAAGTTTATTTGACGCAACTGGCACAACTTTTCTCGACGCAACTGGCACAAGTATGTTCTACACAACTGGCTCAAGTTTGTTCTATGTAACTTGCACAAGTTTGTTCTACGCAACTGGCACAAGTTTATTCTACGCAACTGGCACAAGTTTGTTCTACGCAACTGGCACAAGTTTGTTCTACGCAACTGGCACAAGTTTGCTCTACGCATCTGGCACAAGTTTGTTCTATGCAACTGGCACAAGTTTGTTCTACGCAACTGGCACAAGTTTGTTCTACGCAACTGGCACAAGTTTGTTATACGCAACTGTCACAAGTTTGTTTGACACAACTGGCAGAAGTTTGTTAAACACAACTGGCACAAGTTTGTTTGACGCAACTGGCGCAAGTTTGTTCGACGCAACTGGCACAAGTTTGTTCGACGCAACTTGCACAAGTTTGTTCGATGCAAGTGGCACAAGTTTGTTTAACACAACTGGCACAAGTTTGTTCGACCCAACTGGCACAAGTTTGTTTGACGCAACTGGCACAAGTTTGTTTGACGCAACTGGCACAAGTTTGTTTGACACAACTGGCACAAGTTGTTTGACGCGACTGGCACAAGGATGTTGTACGCAACTGACACATGTTTGTTCTACGCAACTGGCACAAGTTTGTTTGATGTAACTGGCAGAAGTTTTTTTGATACAACTGGTAGAAGTTTGTTTGACGCAACTGGCACAAGTTTGTTCGACGCAACTGGCCCAAGTTTGTTTGACGCAACTGGCACAAGTTTGTTAGACGCAACTGGCAAAAGTTCGTTCGAGGTAACTGGCACACGTTTTTTCGACTCAATTGGCACAAGTTTGTTTGACGCAACTGGCACAAGTTTGTTTGACGCAACTGGCACAAGTTTGTTTGACGCAACTGGCACAAGTTTGTTTGACGCAACTGGCACAAGTTTGTTTGACGCAACTGGCACAAGTTTATTTGACGCGACTGGCACAAGTTATCTCGACGCAACTGGCACAAGTTTGTTCACCGTAACTGGCACAAGTTTGTTCGACGCAACTGGCACAAGTTTGTTTGACGCAACTGGCACAAGTTTTTTTGACGCAACTGGCACAAGTTTTCTCGACGCAACTGGCACAAATTTGTTCGCCGTAACAGGCACAAGTTTGTTCGACGCCACTGGCACAAGTTTGTTCGAAGCAACTGGCACAAGTTTGTTTGACGCAACTGGCACTAGTTTGTTCTATGCAACAGGCACAAGTTTGTTCTATGCAACTGGCACAAGTTTGTTCTATGCAACTGGCACAAGTTTTTTATACGCAACTGGCACAAGTTTGTTCAACACATCTGGCACAAGTTTGTTTGACGCAACTGGCACAAGTTTGTTTTTGCAACTTGTACAAGTTTGTTTGGCGCAACTGGCACAAGTTTGTTTGAAGCAACTGGCACAAGTTTGTTTGTCGCAACTGGCACAAGTTTGTTCGACGCAAGTAGCCCAAGTTTGTTTGACGCAACTGGCACAAATTTGTTAGACGCAACTGGCACAAGTTTGTTCTATCCAACTGGCACAAGTTTCTTCAACTCAATTGGCACAAGTTTGTTTGACGCAACTGGCACAAGTTTGTTTGATGCAACTGTCACAAGTTTGTTTGACTCAACTGGCAAAAGTTTGTTTGACGCAACTGGCAGAAGTTTATTTGACGCAACTGGCACAATTTTTCTCGGCGCAAGTGGCAAAAGTATGTTCTACACAACTGGCACAATTTTGTTCTATGCAACTGGCACAAGTTTGTTCTACGCAACTGGCACAAGTTTGTTCTACGCAACTGGCACAAGTTTGTTTGACAAAACTGGCACAAGTTTGTTTGACGCAACTGGCACAAGGTTGTTCTACGAAACTGGCACAAGTTTGTTCGATGCAACTGGCACAAGTTTGTTCGATGCTTCTGGCACAAGTTTGTTTAACACAACTGGCACAAGTTTGTTCGACCCAACTGGCACAAGTTTGTTTGACGCAACTGGCACAAGTTTGTTTGACGCAACTGGCCCAAGTTTGTTTGACACAACTGGCACAAGTTTGTTTGACACAACTGGCACAAGGTTGTTCTACGAAACTGGCACAAGTTTGTTCTACGCAACTGGCACAAGTTTGTTTGATGCAACTGGCAGAAGTTTGTTCGATGCAACTGGCACAAGTTTGTTCGGCGCAACTGGCCCAAGTTTGTTTGACGCAACTGGCACAAGTTTCTTCTACGCAACTGTCACAAGTTTGTTCGACGCAACTTGCACAAGTTTGTTCGATGCAACTGCCACAAGTTTGTTTAACACAAATGGCATAAGTTTGTTCGACCCAACTGGCACAAGTTTGTTTGACGCAACTGGCACAAGTTTGTTTGACGCAACTGGCACAAGTTTGTTTGACGCAACTGGAACAAGTTTGTTTGACACAACTGGCAGAAGTTTGTTTGACGCAACTGGCACAAGTTTGTCAGACGTAACTGGCACAAGTTTTTTCGACTCAATTGGCACAAGTTTGTTTGACGCAACTGGCACAAGTTTGTTTGACTCAACTTACACAAGTTTGTTTGACGCAACTGGCACATGTTTATTTGACGCAACTGGCACAAGTTTTCTCGACGCAACTGGCACAAGTTTGTTCGCCGTAACTGGCACAGGTTTGTTCGATGCAACTGGCACAAGTTTGTTTGACGCAACTGGCACAAGTTTTTTTGACGCAACTGGCAAAAGTTTTCTCGACGCAACTGGCACAAGTTTCTTCGCCGTAACCGACACAAGTTTGTTCGAAGCCACAGGCACAAGTTTGTTCGAAGCAACTGGCACAAGTTTGTTTTACGCAACTGGCACTAATTTGTTCTATGCAACTGGCACAAGTTTGTTCGACGCAACTGGCACAAGTTTGTTCGACGCAACTGGCACAAGTTTGTTCGACGCAACTGGCACAAGTTTGTTCGATGCAACTGGCACATGTTTGTTCAACACATATGGCATAGAATTGTTTGACGCAACTGGCATAAGTTTGTTTTCGCAACTTTTACAAGTTTGTTTGAGTCAACTGGCACAAGTTTGTTTGACGGAACTGTCACAAGTTTGTTTGGCGCAACTGCCACAAGTTTGTTTGACGCAACTGGCACAAGTTTGTTTGACGCAACTGGCACAAGTTTGTTTGACTCAACTGGCACAAGTTTGTTTGACGCAACTGGCACAAGGTTCTTCTACGCAACTGGCACAAGTTTTTTTTATGCAACTGGCACAAGTTTGTTTGACGCAACTGGCACAAGTTTGTTCGACGCAACTGGCACAAGTTTGTTTGACGCAACTAGCACAAGTTCGTTAGACGCAACTGGCACTAGTTTGTTCGACGTAACAGGCACAAGTTTTTTCCAGTCAATTCGCACAAGTTTTTTTGACGCAACTGGCACAAGTTTGTTTGACGCAAGAGGCACAAGTTTGTGTGACGCAACTGGCACAAGTTTGTGTGACGCAACTGGCACAAGTTTTCTCAACGCAACTGGCACAAGTTTGTTTAATGTAACTGGCACAAGTTTGTTCGACGCCACTGGCACAAGTATGTTCGACGCAACTGGCACAAGTTTGTGTGACGCAACTGGCACAAGTTTCTTCGACGCAACTGGCACAAGTTTGTTCGACGCAACTGGCACAAGTTTGTTTGACGCAACTGGCACAAGTTTGTTTTAAGCAACTGGCACAAGTTTGTTCTATGCAACTGGCACTAGTTTGTTCTATGCAACTGGCATAAGTTTGTTTGACGCAACTGGCACAAGTTTGTTCTATGCAACTGGTACAAGTTTGTTCGACGCAACTGGTACAAGTTTATTCGACGCAACTGGTACAAGTTTCTTGGATGCAACTGGCAAAAGTTTGTTCGAACCAACTGGCAAAAGATTGTTTGACACAACTGGCACAAGTTTGTTCGACGCAACTGGCACAAGTTTGTTTGACGCAACCAGCACAAGTTTGTTTGACGCAACTGGCACAAGGTTGTTCTACGCAACTGGCACAGGTTTGTTCTACGCAACTGGCACAATTTTGTTTGACACAACTGGCACAAGTTTGTTCTACGTAACTGGCACAAGTTTGTTCGATGCAACTGGCACAAGTTTGTTCGCCACAACTGGCCCAAGTTTGTTTGACGCAAGTGGCACAAGTTGTTAGACGCAACTGGCACAAGTTTGTTCGACGCAACTGGCACAAGTTTCTTCGACTCAATTGGCACAAGTTTGTTTGACGCAACTGGTACAAGTTTGTTTGACGCAACTGTCACAAGTTTGTTTGACTCAACTGGCACAAGTTTGTTTGACGCAACTGGCACAAGTTTATTTGACGCAACTAGCACAACTTTTCTCGAGGCAACTGGCACAAGTATGTTCTACACAACTGGCACAAGTTTGTTCTATGCAACTTGCACAAGTTTGTTCTACGCAACAGGCACAAGTTTGTTCTACGCAACTGGCACAAGTTTGTTCTACGCAACTGGCAAAAGTTTGTTCTACGCAACTGGCACAAGTTTGTTCTACGCAACTGGCACAAGTTTGTTCTACGCATCTGGCACAAGTTTGTTCTATGCAACTGGCTCAAGTTTGTTCTACGCAACTGGCACAAGTTTGTTCTACGCAACTGGCACAAGTTTGTCCTACGGAACTGGCACAAGTTTATTCTACGCATCAGGCAAAAGTTTGTTCTATCCAACTGGCACTAGTTTGTTCTACGCATCTGGCACAAGTTTGTTTGACGCAACTGGCACAAGTTTGTTCTACCCAACTGACACAAGTTTCTTCGACGCAACTGGCACAAGTTTGTTCTACGCAACTGACACAAGTTTGTTTGACACAACTGGCAGAAGTTTGTTCAACGCAACTGGCACAAGTTTGTTTGACGCAACTGGCGCAAGTTTGTTCAACGCAACTGGCACAAGTTTGTTCGACGCAACTGGCACAAGTTTGTTCGATGCAACTGGCGCAAGTTTTTTTAACACAACTGGCACAAGTTTGTTCGACCCAACTGGCACAAGTTTGTTTGACGCAACTGGCACAAGTTTGACGCAACTGGCACAAGTTTGTTTGACACAACTGGCACAAGTTTGTTTGACGCAACTGGCACAAGGATGTTCTACGCAACTGGCACATGTTTGTTCTACGCAACTGGCACAAGTTTGTTTGATGCAACTGGCACAAGTTTTTTTGATGCAACTGGCAGAAGTTTGTTTGGCGCAACTGGCACAAGTTTGTTCGACGCAACTGGCCCAAGTTTGTTTGACGCAACTGGCACAAGTTTGTTAGATGCAACTGGCACAAGTTTGTTCGAGGTAACTGGCACAAGTTTTTTCGACTCAATTGGCACGAGTTTGTTTGACGCAACTGGCACAAATTTGTTTGACGCAACTGGCACAAGTTTGTTTGACGCAACTGGCACAAGTTTGTTTGACACAACTGGCACAAGTTTATTTGATGCAACTGGCACAAGTTTTCTTGACGCAACTGGCACAAGTTTGTTCGCCGTAACTGGCACAAGTTTTTTTCGACGCAACTGGAACAAGTTTGTTTGACGCAACTGGCACAAGTTTTTTTGACGCAACTGGCACATGTTTTCTCAACACAACTGGCACAAGTTTGTTCGCCGTAACTGGCACAAGTTTGTTCGGCGCCACTGGCACAAGTTTGTTCGAGGCAACTATCACAAGTTTGTTTGACGCAACTGGCACAAGTTTGTTCTATGCAACTGCCACAAGTTTGTTCTACGCAACTATCACAAGTTTGTTCTACGCAACTGGCACAAGTTTGTTATACGCAACTGGCACAAGTTTGTTGCATGCAACTGGCACTAGTTTGTTCTACGCAACTGGCATAAGTTTGTTTGACGCAACTGGCACAAGTTTGTTCTACGCAACTGGCACAAGATTGTTGGACGCAACTGGCACACGTTTGTTCTACGCAACCGGCACAATTTTGTTGGACACAACTGGCACAAGTTTGTTCGACGCAACTGGCCCAAGTTTGTTCGAAGCAACTGGCACAAGTTTGTTCGACGCAACTGGCAAAAGTTTGTTCGATGCAACTGGCACAAGTTTGTTCAACACATCTGGCACAAGTTTGTTCGACGCAACTGGCACAAGTTTGTTCAACACATCTGGCACAAGTTTGTTTGACGCAACTGGCACAAGTTTGTTTTCGCAACTTGTACAAGTTTGTTTGACGCAACTGGCACAAGTTTGTTTGACGCAACTGGCAAAAGTTTGTTTGGCGCAACTGGCACAAGTTTGTTTGACGCAACTGGCACAAGTTTGTTTGACACAACTGGCACAAGTTTTTTTGACGCAACTGGCACAAGTTTGTTTGACGCAACTGGCACAAGTTTGTTTGACGCAACTGGCATAAGGTTGTTCTACGCAACTGGCACAAGTTTGTTGTATGCAACTGGCACAAGTTTGTTCTAAGCAACTAGCACAAGTTTGTTCCACGCAAGTGGCACAAGTTTGTTCTACGCAACTGGCACAAGTTTGTTCTAAGCAACTCTTACTAGTTTGTTGTACACAACTGGCACAAGTTTGTTTGACACAACTGGCACAAGTTTGTTCTACGCAAATGGCAAAAGTTTATTCTACGCATCTGGGACATGTTTGTTCTATGCAACTGGCACTAGTTTATTCTAGGCAACTGGCACAAATTTGTTTGACGCAACTGGCACATGTTTGTTCTACCCAACTGGCACAAGTTTGTTCGACGCAACTGGCACAAGTTTGTTTTGCGCAACTGGCACAAGTTTGTTTGACACAACTGGCACAAGTTTGTTCTAAGCAACTGGCACAAGTTTGTTCGACGGAGCTGGCGCAAGTTTGTTCGACCCTACTGGCACAAGCTGGTTCGACGCAACTGGCACAAGTTTGTTCGATGCAACTGGTAGAAGTTTGTTTAACGTAACTGGCACAAGTTTGTTCGACCCAACTGACACAAGTTTGTTTGACACAACTGGCATAAGTTTGTTTGACGCAACTGCAAAAGTTTGTTTGACGTAACTGGCACAAGTTTGTTCTACGCAACATGCACAAGCTTGTTCTATGCAACTGGCACAAGTTTGTTTGACGCAACTGGCACTAGTTTGTTTGATGCAACTGGCACAAGTTTGTTCGACGCAACATGCACAAGTTTGTTCTACGCAACTGGCACAAGTTTGTTCTATGCAACTGGCACTAGTTTGTTTGATGCAACTGGCACAAGTTTGTTCGACGCAACTGGCTCAAGTTTGTTTGACGCAACTGGCGCAAATTTGTTAGATGCAACTGGCACAAGTTTGTTCGACGCAACTGGCACAAGTTTTTTCGACTCAATTGGCACAAGTTTGTTTGACACACCTGGCACAAGTTTGTTTGATGCCACTGGCACAAGTTTGTTTGACGTAACTGGCACAAGTTTGTTTGACGCAACTGGCACAAGTTTTATCGACACAACAGACACAAGTTTGTTCGCCGTAACTGGCACAAGTTTGTTCGACGCAACAGGCACAAGTTTCTCCGACGCAACTGGCACAAGTTTGTTTGATGCAACTGGCACGAGTTTCTTTGACGAAACTGGCACAAGTTTGTTCGACGCAACTGGCACAAGTTTGTTCGACGCAATTGGCACAAGTTTGTTCTACGCAACTGGCATAAGTTTATTCTATGCAACTGGCACTAGTTTGTTCTACGCAACTGGCATAAGTTTGTTTGACAAAATTGGCACAAGTTTGTTCAACGCAACTGGCAGAAGTTTGTTCGACGCAACTGGCACAAGGTTGTTCTACGCAACTGGCACAAGTTTGTTCTACACAACTGGCACAAGTTTGCTTGACGAAACTGGCACAAGTTTTTTTTACGCAACTGGCATAAGTTTGTTCGATGCCACTGGCACAAGTTTGTTCGACGCAACTGGCCCAAGTTTTTTTGACGCAACTGGCACAAGTTTTTTTGACGCAACTGGCAAAAGTTTGTTTGACGCAACTGGCACAAGTTTGTTCGACGCAACTGGCACAAGTTTGTTCGACGCAACTAACACAAGTTTGTTCGACGCAACTGGAACAAGTTTGTTTGACGCAACTGACACAAGTTTGTTAGACGCAACTGGCACAAGTTGTTTGACGCAAGTGGCACAAGGTTGTTCTATGCAACTGGCACAAGTTTGTTCTATGCAACTGGCACAAGTTTGTTTGACGCAACTGGCACAAGTTTGTTTGATGCAACAGTTACAAGTTTGTTCTACATAACTGGCACAAGTTTGTTGTACACAACTGGCACAAGTTTGTTTGACACAACTGGCACAAGTTTGTTCTACGCAAATGGCAAAAGTTTGTTATACGCATCTGGCACAAGTTTGTTCTATGCAACTGGCACTAGTTTGTTCTACGAAACTGGGACAAATTTGTTTGACGCAACTGGCCCATGTTTGTTCTACCCAACTGGCACAAGTTTGTTCGACACAACTGGCACAAGTTTGTTCTACACAACTGGCACAAATTTGTTTGAAACAACTGGCACAAGTTTTTTTCTAATCAAAGGGCACAAGTTTGTTCGACGGAACTGGCGCAAGTTTGCTCGACGCAACTGGCACAAGTTTGTTCGATGCAACTGGCACAAATTTGTACGACGCAACTGGTACAAGTTTTTTTAACTTAACTGGCACAAGTTTGTTTGACCCAACTGGCACAAGTTTGTTTCACACAACTGGCACAAGTTTGTTAGACGCAACTTGCACAAGTTTGTTTGACGCAACTGGCACAAGTTTGTTTGACGCAACTGGCACAAGGTTGTTCTACGCAACACGTACAAGTTTGTTCTACGCAACTGGCACAAGTTTGTTTGATGCAACTGGCACAAGTTTGTTGAACGCAACTAGCACAAGTTTTTTCAAATCAACTTTCACAAGTTTGTTTGATGCAACTGGCACAAGTTTGTTTGACGCAACTGGCACAAGTTTGTTTGACGCAACTGGCACAAGTTTGTTTGACGCAACTGGCACAAGTTTATTTGATGTAACTAGCAAAAGTTTGTTTGACGCAACTGGCACAAGTTTGTTCGCCTTAACTGGCACAAGTTTGTTTGACGCAACTGGCACAAGTTTATTTAACGCAACTGGCACAAGTTTCTCGACGCAAGTGGCACAAGTTGGTTCGCCGTAACTGGCACAAGTTTGTTCAACACAACTGGCACAATTTTGTTCGACGCAACTGGCACAAGTTTGTTTGACGCAACTGGCACAAGTTTCTTCGACGCAACTGGCACAAGTTTGTTCGACGAACTGGCACAAGTTTGTTTGACGCAATTGGCACAAGTTTGTTCTACTCAAGTGGCACAAGTTTGTTCTATGCAACTGGCATTAGTTTGTTTTACGCAACTGGCATAAGTTTGTTTGACGCAACTGGCACAAGTTTGTTCTACTAACTAGCACAAGTTTGTTCGACGCAATTGGCACAAGGTTGTTCTACGCAACTGGCACAAGTTTGTTCTACGCAACTGGCACAAGTTTGTTTGACGCAAATGGCACAAGGTTGTTCTACGCAACTGGCACAAGTTTGTTGGATGCCACTGACACAAGTTTGTTCCATGAAACTGGCCCAAGTTTTTTTGACGCAACTGGCACAAGTTTGTTAGACGCAACTGGCACAAGTTTGTTCGACGCAACTGGCACAAGTTTTTTCGACTCAAATGGCACAAGTTTTTTTTGGCGCAACTATAACAAGTTTGTTTGACGCAACTGGCACAAGTTTATTTGACGCAACTGGCACAAGTTTATTTGACACAACTGGCACAAGTTTTCTCGACAAAACTGGCACAAGTTTGTTCGCAGTAAATGGCACAAGTTTGTTCGACGCAACTGGCAGAAGTTTGTTCTACATAACTGGCACAAGTTTGTTCTACATAACTGGCACAAGTTTGTTCTATGCAACTGGCACAAGTTTGTTCTACGCAACTGGCACAAGTTTGTTCGATGCAACTGGCACAAGTTTGTTTGACGCAACTGGAACAAGTTTGTTTGACACAACTGGCACAAGTTCGTTTGACGCAACTGGCACAAGGTTGTTCTATGCAACTGGCACAAGTTTGTTCTTTGCAAATGGCACAAATTTGTTAGACGCAACTAGCACAAGTTTGTTTGATGCAACAGGCACAAGTTTGTTCTACATAAATGGCACAAGTTTGTTGTACACAACTGGCACAAGTTTGTTTGACACAACTGGCACAAGTTTGTTCTACGCGAATGGCAAAAGTTTCTTCTATGCATCTGGCACAAGTTTGTTCTATGGAACTGGCACTAGTTTGTTTGACGCAACTGGCACAAATTTGTTTGACGCAACTGGCACATGTTTGTTCTACCCTACTGGCACAAGTTTGTTCGACGCAACTGGCACAAGTTTGTTCTACACAACTGGCACAAGTTTGTTTGACACAAGTGGCACAAGTTTGTTCTAAGCACCTGGCACAAGTTTGTTCGACGGAACTGGCGCAAGTTTGTTCGACGCAACTGGCACAAGTTTTCTCGACGCAACTTGCACAAGTTTGTTTGACGCAACTGGCACAAGTTTATTTGACGCAACTGGCACAAGTTTTCTCGACGCAACTGGCACAAGTTTGTTCGCCGTAACTGGCACAGGTTTGTTCGATGCAACTGGCACAAGTTTGTTTGACGCAACTGGCACATGTTTTTTTGACGCAACTGGCACAACTTTTCTCGACGCAACTGGCACAAGTTTGTTCGCCGTAACTGGCACAAGTTTGCTCGACGCCACTGGCACAAGTTTGTTCGAAACAACTGGCACAAGTTTGTTTGACACAACTGGCACTAATTTGTTCTATGCAACTGGCAAAAGTTTGTTCTACGCAACTGACACAAGTTTGTTCTACGCAACTGCCACAAGTTTGTTGTATGCAACTGGCACTAGTTTGTTCTATGCAACTTGCACAAGTTTGTTCTAAGCAACTGGCACAAGTTTGTTCTACGCAAATGGCACAAGTTTGTTCTACGCCTCTGGCACAAGATTGCTCTATGCAACTGGCACAAGTTTGTTCTACGCAACTGGCACAAGTTTGTTCTACGCAACTGGCACAAGTTTGTTATACGCAACTGACACAAGTTTGTTTGACACAACTGGCAGAAGTTTGTTCAACGCAACTGGCACAAGTTTGTTTGACGCAACTGGCGTACGTTTGTTCGACGTAACTGGCACAAGTTTGTTCGACGCAACTAGCAGAAGTTTGTTCGATGCAACTGGCACAAGTTTGTTTAACGCAACTGGCACAAGTTTGTTCGACTCAACTGGCACAAGTTTGTTTGACGCAACTGGCACAAGTTTGTTTGACGCAACTGGCCCAAGTTTGTTTGACACAACTGGCACAAGTTTGTTTGACACAACTGGCACAAGGTTGTTCTACGAAACTGGCACAAGTTTGTTCTACGCAACTGGCACAAGTTTGTTTGATGCAACTGGCAGAAGTTTGTTCGATGCAACTGGCACAAGTTTGTTCGGCGCAACTGGCCCAAGTTTGTTTGACGCAACTGGCACAAGTTTGTTCGACGTAACTGGCACAAGTTTTTTCGACTAAATTGGCACAAGTTTGTTTGACGCAACTGGCACAAGTTTGTTTGACGCAACTTGCACAAGTTTGTTTGACGCAACTGGCACAAGTTTATTTGACACAGCTGGCACAAGTTTTCTCAACGCAACTGGCACAAGTTTGTTCGCCGTAACTGGCACAGGTTTGTTCGACGCAACTGGCACAAGTTTGTTTGACGCAACTGGCACAAGTTTTTTTGACGCAACTGGCACAAGTTTTCTCGTCGCAACTGGCAAAAGTTTCTTCGCCGTAACTGGCACAAGTTTGTTCGAAGCAACTGGCTCAAGTTTGTTTGACGCAACTGGCACTAATTTGTTCTATGCAACTGGCACAAGTTTGTTCTACGCAACTGGCACAAGTTTGTTCTACGCAACTGGCACAAGTTTGTTGTTTGCAACTGGCACTAGTTTGTTCGACGCAACTGGCATAAGTTTGTTTGACACAACTGGCACAAGTTTGTTCTACGCAACTGGCACAAGTTTTTTGGACACAACTGGCACAAGTTTCTTCTACTCAACTGTCACAAGTTTGTTGGACGTAACTGGCTCAAGTTTGTTCGACGCAACTGGCACAAGTTTGTTCGACGCAACTGGCACAAGTTTGTTCGACGCAACTGGCACAGGTTTGTTGTATGCAACTGGCACTAGTTTGTTCTACGCAACTGGCACAAGTTTGTTCTACGCAACTGGCACAGGTTTGTTGTATGCAACTGGCACTAGTTTGTTCTATGCAACTGGCACAAGTTTGTTCTACGCAACTGGTACAAGTTTGTTCTACGCAACTGGCACAAGTTTATTCTACGCAACTGGCACAAGTTTGTTCTACGCAACTGGTACAAGTTTGTTCTACGCAACTGGCACAAGTTTGTTCTACGCAACTGGTACAAGTTTGTTCTACGCAACTGGTACAAGTTTGTTCTATGCAACTGGCACAAGTTTGTTCTAAGCAACTGGTACAAGTTTGTTCTACGCAACTGGCACAAGTTTGTTCTACGCAACTGGCACAAGTTTATTCTATGCAACTGGCACAAGTTTGTTCTACGCAACTGGTACAAGTTTGTTCTACGCAACTGGCACAAGTTTGTTCTACGCAACTGGTACAAGTTTGTTCTACGCAACTGGTACAAGTTTGTTCTATGCAACTGGCACAAGTTTGTTCTAAGCAACTGGCACAAGTTTGTTCTACGCAAATGGCACAAGTTTGTTCTACGCAAATGGCACAAGTTTGCTCTATGCAACTGGCACAAGTTTGTTCTATGCAACTGGCACAAGTTTGTTCTACGCAACTGGCACAAGTTTGTTCTACGCAACTGACACAAGTTTGTTTGACACAACTGGCAGAAGTTTGTTCAACGGAACTGGCACAAGTTTGTTTGACGCAACTGGCGCACGTTTGTTCGACGCAACTGGCACAAGTTTGTTCGACGCAACTTGCACAAGTTTGTTCGATGCAACTGGCACAAGTTTGTTTAACGCAACTGGCACAAGTTTCTTCGACTCAACTGGCACAAGTTTGTTTGATGCAACTGGCACAAGTTTCTTTGACGCAACTGGCCCAAGTTTGTTTGACACAAGTGGCACAAGTTTGTTTGACACAACTGGCACAAGGTTGTTCTACGAAACTGGCACAAGTTTGTTCTACGCAAATGGCACAAGTTTGTTTGATGCAACTGGCACAAGTTTGTTTGATGCAACTGGCACAAGTTTGTTCGATGCAACTGGCACAAGTTTGTTCGGCGCAACTGGCCCAAGTTTGATTGACGCAACTGGCACAAGTTTGTTCGACGTAACTGGCACAAGATTTTTCGACTAAATTGGCACAAGTTTGTTTGACGCAACTGGCACAAGATTGTTTGACGCAACTTGCACAAGTTTGTTTGACCCAACTGGCACAAGTTTATTTGACACAGCTGGCACAAGTTTTCTCGACGCAACTGGCACAAGTTTGTTCGCCGTAACTGGCACAGGTTTGTTCGATGCAACTGGCACAAGTTTGTTTGACGCAATTGGCACAAGTTTTCTCGACGCAACTGGCAAAAGTTTCTTCGCCGTAACTGGCACAAGTTTGTTCGAAGCAACTGGCTCAAGTTTGTTTGACGCAACTGGCACTAATTTTTTCTATGCAACTGGCACAAGTTTGTTCTACGCAACTGGCACAAGTTTGTTCTACGCAACTGGCACAAGTTTGTTGTATGCAACTGGCACTAGTTTGTTCTACGCAACTGGCATAAGTTTGTTTGACACAACTGGCACAAGTTTGTTCTACTCAACTGGCACAAGTTTTTTGGACACAACTAGCACAAGTTTCTTCTACTCAACTGTCACAAGTTTGTTGGACGTAACTGGCTCAAGTTTGTTCGACGCAACTGGCAGAAGTTTGTTCGACGCAACTTGTACAAGTTTGTTCGACGCAACTGGCACAAGTTTGTTTGACGCAACTGGCAAAAGTTTGTTTGGCGCAACTGGCACAAGTTTGTTTGACGCAACTGGCACAAGTTTGTTTGACACAACTGGCACAAGTTTTTTTGACGCAACTGGCACAAGTTTGTTTGACGCAACTGGCACAAGTTTGTTTGACGCAACTGGCATAAGGTTGTTCTACGCAACTGGCACAAGTTTGTTGTATGCAACTGGCACAAGTTTGTTCTAAGCAACTAGCACAAGTTTGTTCCACGCAAGTGGCACAAGTTTGTTCTACGCAACTGGCACAAGTTTGTTCTAAGCAACTCTTACTAGTTTGTTGTACACAACTGGCACAAGTTTGTTTGACACAACTGGCACAAGTTTGTTCTACGCAAATGGCAAAAGTTTATTCTACGCATCTGGGACATGTTTGTTCTATGCAACTGGCACTAGTTTATTCTAGGCAACTGGCACAAATTTGTTTGACGCAACTGGCACATGTTTGTTCTACCCAACTGGCACAAGTTTGTTCGACGCAACTGGCACAAGTTTGTTTTGCGCAACTGGCACAAGTTTGTTTGACACAACTGGCACAAGTTTGTTCTAAGCAACTGGCACAAGTTTGTTCGACGGAGCTGGCGCAAGTTTGTTCGACCCTACTGGCACAAGCTGGTTCGACGCAACTGGCACAAGTTTGTTCGATGCAACTGGTAGAAGTTTGTTTAACGTAACTGGCACAAGTTTGTTCGACCCAACTGACACAAGTTTGTTTGACACAACTGGCATAAGTTTGTTTGACGCAACTGCAAAAGTTTGTTTGACGTAACTGGCACAAGTTTGTTCTACGCAACATGCACAAGCTTGTTCTATGCAACTGGCACAAGTTTGTTTGACGCAACTGGCACTAGTTTGTTTGATGCAACTGGCACAAGTTTGTTCGACGCAACATGCACAAGTTTGTTCTACGCAACTGGCACAAGTTTGTTCTATGCAACTGGCACTAGTTTGTTTGATGCAACTGGCACAAGTTTGTTCGACGCAACTGGCTCAAGTTTGTTTGACGCAACTGGCGCAAATTTGTTAGATGCAACTGGCACAAGTTTGTTCGACGCAACTGGCACAAGTTTTTTCGACTCAATTGGCACAAGTTTGTTTGACACACCTGGCACAAGTTTGTTTGATGCCACTGGCACAAGTTTGTTTGACGTAACTGGCACAAGTTTGTTTGACGCAACTGGCACAAGTTTTATCGACACAACAGACACAAGTTTGTTCGCCGTAACTGGCACAAGTTTGTTCGACGCAACAGGCACAAGTTTCTCCGACGCAACTGGCACAAGTTTGTTTGATGCAACTGGCACGAGTTTCTTTGACGAAACTGGCACAAGTTTGTTCGACGCAACTGGCACAAGTTTGTTCGACGCAATTGGCACAAGTTTGTTCTACGCAACTGGCATAAGTTTATTCTATGCAACTGGCACTAGTTTGTTCTACGCAACTGGCATAAGTTTGTTTGACAAAATTGGCACAAGTTTGTTCAACGCAACTGGCAGAAGTTTGTTCGACGCAACTGGCACAAGGTTGTTCTACGCAACTGGCACAAGTTTGTTCTACACAACTGGCACAAGTTTGCTTGACGAAACTGGCACAAGTTTTTTTTACGCAACTGGCATAAGTTTGTTCGATGCCACTGGCACAAGTTTGTTCGACGCAACTGGCCCAAGTTTTTTTGACGCAACTGGCACAAGTTTTTTTGACGCAACTGGCAAAAGTTTGTTTGACGCAACTGGCACAAGTTTGTTCGACGCAACTGGCACAAGTTTGTTCGACGCAACTAACACAAGTTTGTTCGACGCAACTGGAACAAGTTTGTTTGACGCAACTGACACAAGTTTGTTAGACGCAACTGGCACAAGTTGTTTGACGCAAGTGGCACAAGGTTGTTCTATGCAACTGGCACAAGTTTGTTCTATGCAACTGGCACAAGTTTGTTTGACGCAACTGGCACAAGTTTGTTTGATGCAACAGTTACAAGTTTGTTCTACATAACTGGCACAAGTTTGTTGTACACAACTGGCACAAGTTTGTTTGACACAACTGGCACAAGTTTGTTCTACGCAAATGGCAAAAGTTTGTTATACGCATCTGGCACAAGTTTGTTCTATGCAACTGGCACTAGTTTGTTCTACGAAACTGGGACAAATTTGTTTGACGCAACTGGCCCATGTTTGTTCTACCCAACTGGCACAAGTTTGTTCGACACAACTGGCACAAGTTTGTTCTACACAACTGGCACAAATTTGTTTGAAACAACTGGCACAAGTTTTTTTCTAATCAAAGGGCACAAGTTTGTTCGACGGAACTGGCGCAAGTTTGCTCGACGCAACTGGCACAAGTTTGTTCGATGCAACTGGCACAAATTTGTACGACGCAACTGGTACAAGTTTTTTTAACTTAACTGGCACAAGTTTGTTTGACCCAACTGGCACAAGTTTGTTTCACACAACTGGCACAAGTTTGTTAGACGCAACTTGCACAAGTTTGTTTGACGCAACTGGCACAAGTTTGTTTGACGCAACTGGCACAAGGTTGTTCTACGCAACACGTACAAGTTTGTTCTACGCAACTGGCACAAGTTTGTTTGATGCAACTGGCACAAGTTTGTTGAACGCAACTAGCACAAGTTTTTTCAAATCAACTTTCACAAGTTTGTTTGATGCAACTGGCACAAGTTTGTTTGACGCAACTGGCACAAGTTTGTTTGACGCAACTGGCACAAGTTTGTTTGACGCAACTGGCACAAGTTTATTTGATGTAACTAGCAAAAGTTTGTTTGACGCAACTGGCACAAGTTTGTTCGCCTTAACTGGCACAAGTTTGTTTGACGCAACTGGCACAAGTTTATTTAACGCAACTGGCACAAGTTTCTCGACGCAAGTGGCACAAGTTGGTTCGCCGTAACTGGCACAAGTTTGTTCAACACAACTGGCACAATTTTGTTCGACGCAACTGGCACAAGTTTGTTTGACGCAACTGGCACAAGTTTCTTCGACGCAACTGGCACAAGTTTGTTCGACGAACTGGCACAAGTTTGTTTGACGCAATTGGCACAAGTTTGTTCTACTCAAGTGGCACAAGTTTGTTCTATGCAACTGGCATTAGTTTGTTTTACGCAACTGGCATAAGTTTGTTTGACGCAACTGGCACAAGTTTGTTCTACTAACTAGCACAAGTTTGTTCGACGCAATTGGCACAAGGTTGTTCTACGCAACTGGCACAAGTTTGTTCTACGCAACTGGCACAAGTTTGTTTGACGCAAATGGCACAAGGTTGTTCTACGCAACTGGCACAAGTTTGTTGGATGCCACTGACACAAGTTTGTTCCATGAAACTGGCCCAAGTTTTTTTGACGCAACTGGCACAAGTTTGTTAGACGCAACTGGCACAAGTTTGTTCGACGCAACTGGCACAAGTTTTTTCGACTCAAATGGCACAAGTTTTTTTTGGCGCAACTATAACAAGTTTGTTTGACGCAACTGGCACAAGTTTATTTGACGCAACTGGCACAAGTTTATTTGACACAACTGGCACAAGTTTTCTCGACAAAACTGGCACAAGTTTGTTCGCAGTAAATGGCACAAGTTTGTTCGACGCAACTGGCAGAAGTTTGTTCTACATAACTGGCACAAGTTTGTTCTACATAACTGGCACAAGTTTGTTCTATGCAACTGGCACAAGTTTGTTCTACGCAACTGGCACAAGTTTGTTCGATGCAACTGGCACAAGTTTGTTTGACGCAACTGGAACAAGTTTGTTTGACACAACTGGCACAAGTTCGTTTGACGCAACTGGCACAAGGTTGTTCTATGCAACTGGCACAAGTTTGTTCTTTGCAAATGGCACAAATTTGTTAGACGCAACTAGCACAAGTTTGTTTGATGCAACAGGCACAAGTTTGTTCTACATAAATGGCACAAGTTTGTTGTACACAACTGGCACAAGTTTGTTTGACACAACTGGCACAAGTTTGTTCTACGCGAATGGCAAAAGTTTCTTCTATGCATCTGGCACAAGTTTGTTCTATGGAACTGGCACTAGTTTGTTTGACGCAACTGGCACAAATTTGTTTGACGCAACTGGCACATGTTTGTTCTACCCTACTGGCACAAGTTTGTTCGACGCAACTGGCACAAGTTTGTTCTACACAACTGGCACAAGTTTGTTTGACACAAGTGGCACAAGTTTGTTCTAAGCACCTGGCACAAGTTTGTTCGACGGAACTGGCGCAAGTTTGTTCGACGCAACTGGCACAAGTTTTCTCGACGCAACTTGCACAAGTTTGTTTGACGCAACTGGCACAAGTTTATTTGACGCAACTGGCACAAGTTTTCTCGACGCAACTGGCACAAGTTTGTTCGCCGTAACTGGCACAGGTTTGTTCGATGCAACTGGCACAAGTTTGTTTGACGCAACTGGCACATGTTTTTTTGACGCAACTGGCACAACTTTTCTCGACGCAACTGGCACAAGTTTGTTCGCCGTAACTGGCACAAGTTTGCTCGACGCCACTGGCACAAGTTTGTTCGAAACAACTGGCACAAGTTTGTTTGACACAACTGGCACTAATTTGTTCTATGCAACTGGCAAAAGTTTGTTCTACGCAACTGACACAAGTTTGTTCTACGCAACTGCCACAAGTTTGTTGTATGCAACTGGCACTAGTTTGTTCTATGCAACTTGCACAAGTTTGTTCTAAGCAACTGGCACAAGTTTGTTCTACGCAAATGGCACAAGTTTGTTCTACGCCTCTGGCACAAGTTTGCTCTATGCAACTGGCACAAGTTTGTTCTACGCAACTGGCACAAGTTTGTTCTACGCAACTGGCACAAGTTTGTTATACGCAACTGACACAAGTTTGTTTGACACAACTGGCAGAAGTTTGTTCAACGCAACTGGCACAAGTTTGTTTGACGCAACTGGCGTACGTTTGTTCGACGTAACTGGCACAAGTTTGTTCGACGCAACTAGCAGAAGTTTGTTCGATGCAACTGGCACAAGTTTGTTTAACGCAACTGGCACAAGTTTGTTCGACTCAACTGGCACAAGTTTGTTTGACGCAACTGGCACAAGTTTGTTTGACGCAACTGGCCCAAGTTTGTTTGACACAACTGGCACAAGTTTGTTTGACACAACTGGCACAAGGTTGTTCTACGAAACTGGCACAAGTTTGTTCTACGCAACTGGCACAAGTTTGTTTGATGCAACTGGCAGAAGTTTGTTCGATGCAACTGGCACAAGTTTGTTCGGCGCAACTGGCCCAAGTTTGTTTGACGCAACTGGCACAAGTTTGTTCGACGTAACTGGCACAAGTTTTTTCGACTAAATTGGCACAAGTTTGTTTGACGCAACTGGCACAAGTTTGTTTGACGCAACTTGCACAAGTTTGTTTGACGCAACTGGCACAAGTTTATTTGACACAGCTGGCACAAGTTTTCTCAACGCAACTGGCACAAGTTTGTTCGCCGTAACTGGCACAGGTTTGTTCGACGCAACTGGCACAAGTTTGTTTGACGCAACTGGCACAAGTTTTTTTGACGCAACTGGCACAAGTTTTCTCGTCGCAACTGGCAAAAGTTTCTTCGCCGTAACTGGCACAAGTTTGTTCGAAGCAACTGGCTCAAGTTTGTTTGACGCAACTGGCACTAATTTGTTCTATGCAACTGGCACAAGTTTGTTCTACGCAACTGGCACAAGTTTGTTCTACGCAACTGGCACAAGTTTGTTGTTTGCAACTGGCACTAGTTTGTTCGACGCAACTGGCATAAGTTTGTTTGACACAACTGGCACAAGTTTGTTCTACGCAACTGGCACAAGTTTTTTGGACACAACTGGCACAAGTTTCTTCTACTCAACTGTCACAAGTTTGTTGGACGTAACTGGCTCAAGTTTGTTCGACGCAACTGGCACAAGTTTGTTCGACGCAACTGGCACAAGTTTGTTCGACGCAACTGGCACAGGTTTGTTGTATGCAACTGGCACTAGTTTGTTCTACGCAACTGGCACAAGTTTGTTCTACGCAACTGGCACAGGTTTGTTGTATGCAACTGGCACTAGTTTGTTCTATGCAACTGGCACAAGTTTGTTCTACGCAACTGGTACAAGTTTGTTCTACGCAACTGGCACAAGTTTATTCTACGCAACTGGCACAAGTTTGTTCTACGCAACTGGTACAAGTTTGTTCTACGCAACTGGCACAAGTTTGTTCTACGCAACTGGTACAAGTTTGTTCTACGCAACTGGTACAAGTTTGTTCTATGCAACTGGCACAAGTTTGTTCTAAGCAACTGGTACAAGTTTGTTCTACGCAACTGGCACAAGTTTGTTCTACGCAACTGGCACAAGTTTATTCTATGCAACTGGCACAAGTTTGTTCTACGCAACTGGTACAAGTTTGTTCTACGCAACTGGCACAAGTTTGTTCTACGCAACTGGTACAAGTTTGTTCTACGCAACTGGTACAAGTTTGTTCTATGCAACTGGCACAAGTTTGTTCTAAGCAACTGGCACAAGTTTGTTCTACGCAAATGGCACAAGTTTGTTCTACGCAAATGGCACAAGTTTGCTCTATGCAACTGGCACAAGTTTGTTCTATGCAACTGGCACAAGTTTGTTCTACGCAACTGGCACAAGTTTGTTCTACGCAACTGACACAAGTTTGTTTGACACAACTGGCAGAAGTTTGTTCAACGGAACTGGCACAAGTTTGTTTGACGCAACTGGCGCACGTTTGTTCGACGCAACTGGCACAAGTTTGTTCGACGCAACTTGCACAAGTTTGTTCGATGCAACTGGCACAAGTTTGTTTAACGCAACTGGCACAAGTTTCTTCGACTCAACTGGCACAAGTTTGTTTGATGCAACTGGCACAAGTTTCTTTGACGCAACTGGCCCAAGTTTGTTTGACACAAGTGGCACAAGTTTGTTTGACACAACTGGCACAAGGTTGTTCTACGAAACTGGCACAAGTTTGTTCTACGCAAATGGCACAAGTTTGTTTGATGCAACTGGCACAAGTTTGTTTGATGCAACTGGCACAAGTTTGTTCGATGCAACTGGCACAAGTTTGTTCGGCGCAACTGGCCCAAGTTTGATTGACGCAACTGGCACAAGTTTGTTCGACGTAACTGGCACAAGATTTTTCGACTAAATTGGCACAAGTTTGTTTGACGCAACTGGCACAAGATTGTTTGACGCAACTTGCACAAGTTTGTTTGACCCAACTGGCACAAGTTTATTTGACACAGCTGGCACAAGTTTTCTCGACGCAACTGGCACAAGTTTGTTCGCCGTAACTGGCACAGGTTTGTTCGATGCAACTGGCACAAGTTTGTTTGACGCAATTGGCACAAGTTTTCTCGACGCAACTGGCAAAAGTTTCTTCGCCGTAACTGGCACAAGTTTGTTCGAAGCAACTGGCTCAAGTTTGTTTGACGCAACTGGCACTAATTTTTTCTATGCAACTGGCACAAGTTTGTTCTACGCAACTGGCACAAGTTTGTTCTACGCAACTGGCACAAGTTTGTTGTATGCAACTGGCACTAGTTTGTTCTACGCAACTGGCATAAGTTTGTTTGACACAACTGGCACAAGTTTGTTCTACTCAACTGGCACAAGTTTTTTGGACACAACTAGCACAAGTTTCTTCTACTCAACTGTCACAAGTTTGTTGGACGTAACTGGCTCAAGTTTGTTCGACGCAACTGGCAGAAGTTTGTTCGACGCAACTGGCACAAGTTTGTTCGACGCAACTGGCACAAGTTTGTTCGATGCAACTGGCACAAGTTTTTTCGACGCAACTGGCACAAGTTTGTTCGATGCAACTGGCATATGTTTGTTCAACACATCTGGCGCAAGATTGTTTGACGCAACTGGCATAAGTTTGTTTTCGCAACTTGTACAAGTTTGTTTGACTCAACTGGCACAAGTTTGTTTGACGGAACTGTCACAAGTTTGTTTGGCGCAACTGGCACAAGTTTGTTTGACGCAACTGGCACAAGTTTGTTCGACGCAACTGGCACAAGTTTGTTTGACGCAACTGGCACAAGTTTGTTTGACGCAACTGGCACAAGGTTCTTCTACGCAACTGGCACAAGTTTGTTCTACGCAACTGGCACAAGTTTGTTCTATACAACCGGCACAAGTTTGTTCGACGCAACTGGCACAAGTTTGTTTGACGTAACTGGCACAAGTTTGTTAGACGCAACTGGCACAAGTTTGTTCAACGTAACATGCACAAGTTTTTTCGAGTCAATTGGCACAAGTTTGTTAGACGCAACTGGCACAAGTTTGTTTGACGCAAGAGGCACAAGTTTGAGTGACGCAACTGGCACAAGTTTGTTTGACGCAACTGGCACAAGTTTTTTTTGACGCAACTGGCACAAGTTTTCTCGACGCAACTGGCACAAGTTTGTTTAATGTTACAGGCACAAGTTTGTTCGACGCAACTGGCACAAGTATGTTCGACGCAACTGGCACAAGTTTGTTTGACGCAACTGGCACAAGTTTCTTCGACGCAACTGGCACAAGTTTGTTCGACGCAACTGGCACATGTTTGTTCTACGCAACTGGCACAAGTTTGTTCTACGCAACTGGCACAAGTTTGTTCTATGCAACTGGCACTAGTTTGTTCTATGCAACTGGCATAAGTTTGTTTGACGCAACTGGCACAAGTTTGTTCTACGCAACTGGTACAAGTTTGTTCGACGCAACTGGCACAAGTTTCTTCGACGCAACTGGTACAAGTTTGTTGGACGCAACTGGCAAAAGTTTGTTCTTACCAACTGGCAAAAGTTAGTTTGACACAACTGGCAAAAGTTTGTTTGACGCAACTAGCACAAGTTTGTTTGACGCAACTGGCACAAGGTTGTTCTACGCAACTGGCACAAGTTTGTTCTACGCAACTGGGACAAGTTTGTTTGACGCAACTGGCATAAGTTTGTTCTACGCAACTGGCACAAGTTTGTTCGATGCAACTGGCACAAGTTTCTTCGACGCAACTGGCACAAGTTTGTTCGACGCAACTGGCACAAGTTTCTTCAACTCAATTGGCCCAAGTTTGTTTGACGCAACTGGTACAAGTTTGTTTGACGCAACTGTCACAAGTTTATTTGACGCAACTGACACAACTTTTCACGACGCAACTGGCACAAGTATGTTCTACAAAACTGGCACAAGTTTGTTCTATGCAACTTGCACAAGTTTGTTCTACGCAACTGGCACAAGTTTGTTCTACGCAACTGGCACAAGTTTGTTCTATGCAACTGGCACAAGTTTGTTCTATGCAACTGGCACAAGTTTGTTCTACGCAACTGGCACAAGTTTGTTCTACGCATCTGGCACAAGTTTGTTCTATGCAACTGGCACAAGTTTGTTCTAATCAACTGGCACAAGTTTGTTCTACGCAACTGGGACAAGTTTGTTCTACGCAACTGGCACAAGTTTATTCTATGCATCTGGCACAAGTTTGTTCTATCCAACTGGCACTAGTTTGTTCTACACAACTGGCACAAGTTTGTTTGACACAACTGGCACAAGTTTGTTCTACCCAACTGACACAAGTTTGTTCGACGCATTTGGCACAAGTTTGTTCTCCACAACTGACACAAGTTTGTTTGACACAACTGGCAGAAGTTTGTTCAACGCAACTGGCACAAGTTTGTTTGACGCAACTGGCGCAAGTTTGTTCGACACAACTGGCACAAGTTAGTTCGACGCAACTGGCACAAGTTTGTTCGATGCAACTGGCACAAGTTTGTTTAACACAACTGGCACAAGTTTGTTCGACCCAACTGGCACAAGTTTGTTTGACGCAACTGGCAGAAGTTTGTTTGACGCAACTGGCACAAGTTTGTTCGACGCAACTGGCCCAAGTTTTTTTGACGCAACTGGCACAAGTTTGTTCGAGGTAACTGGCACAAGTTTTTTCGACTCAATTGGCAAAAGTTTGTTTGGCGCAACTGGCACATGTTTGTTTGACGCAACTGGCACAAGTTTGTTTGACGCAACTGGCACAAGTTTATTTGACGCAACTGGCACAAGTTTTCTCGACGCAACTGGCACAAGTGTGTTCGCCGTAACTGGCACAAGTTTGTTCGACGCCACTGGCACAAGTTTGTTCGAAGCAACTGGCACAAGTTTGTTTGACACAACTGGCACAAGTTTGTTCTATGCAACTGGCACAAGTTTGTTCTACACAACTGGCACAAGTTTGTTCTACGCAACTGGCACAAGTTTTTTATACGCAACTGGCACAAGTTTGTTGTATGCAACTGTCACTAGTTTGTTTTACGCAACTGGCATAAGTTTGTTTGACGCAACTGGCACAAGTTTGTTTGACGCAACTGGCACAAGTTTGTTCTACTCAACTGGCACAAGTTTGTTGGACGCAACTGGCACAAGTTTGTTCTACGCAAAAGGCACAATTTTGTTTTACGCAACTGGCACAAGTTTGTTCGACGCAACTGGCACAAGTTTGTTCTACGCAACTGGCACAAGTTTGTTCGACGCAACAGGCTCAAGTTTGTTCGACGCAACTGGCACAAGTTTGTTCGACGCAACTGGCACAAGTTTGTTCAACACATCTGGCACAAGTTTGTTTGACGCAACTGGCACAAGTTTGTTTTCGCAACTTGTACAAGTTTGTTTGACGCAACTGGCACAAGTTTGTTTGACGCAACTGGCACGAGTTTGTTTGGCGCAACTGGCACAAGTTTGTTCGACGCAACTAGCCCAAGTTTGTTTGACGCAACTGGCACAAGTTTGTTAGACGCAGCTGGCAGAAGTTTGTTCGACGCAACTGGCACAAGTTTCTTCAAGTCAATTGGCACAAGTTTGTTTGACGCAACTGGCACAAGTTTGTTTGATGCAACTGTCACAAGTTTGTTTGACTTAACTGGCACAAGTTTGTTTGACGCAACTGGCACAAGTTTATTTGACGCAACTGGCACAACTTTTCTCGGCGCAACTGGCACAAGTATGTTCTACACAACTGGCACAAGTTTGTTCTATGCAACTTGCACAAGTTTGTTCTACGCAACTGCCACAAGTTTGTTCGACGCAACTGGCACAAGTTTGTTCTACGCAACTGGCACAAGTTTGTTCTACGCAACTGGCACAAGTTTGTTTGACGCAACTGGCACAAGTTTGTTCTACGCATCTGGCACAAGTTTGTTCTACGCAACTGGCACAAGTTTGTTCTACGCAACTGGCACAAGTTTATTCTACGCATCTGGCACAAGTTTGTTCTATCCAACTGACACTAGTTTGTTTTACGCAACTGGCACAAGTTTGTTTCACGCAACTGGCACAAGTTTGTGCTACCCAACTGACACAAGTTTGTTCGACGCAACTGGCACAAGTTTGTTCTACGCAAGTGATACAAGTTTGCTGGACACAACTGGCACAAGTTTGTTCAACGCAACTGGAACAAGTTTGTTTGACGCAACTGGCGCAAGTTTGTTCGACGCAACTGGCACAAGTTTGTTCAACGCAACTGGCACAAGTTTGTTCGATGCTTCTGGCACAAGTTTGTTTAACGCAACTGGCACAAGTTTGTTCGACCCAACTGGCACAAGTTTGTTTGACGCAACTGGCACAACTTTGTTTGACGCAACTGGCCCAAGTTTGTTTGACCCAACTGGCACAAGTTTGTTAGATGCAACTGGCACAAGTTTGTTCGACGTAACTGGCACAAGTTTTTTCGACTCAATTGGCACAAGTTTGTTTGACGCAACTGGCGCAAGTTTGTTTGATGCAACTTGCACAAGTTCGTTTGACGCAACTGGCACAAGTTTATTTGACGCAAATGGCACAAGTTTTCTCGACGCAACTGGCACAAGTTTGTTCGACGTAACTAGCACAGGTTTGTTCGACGCAACTGGCACAAGTTTGTTTGACGCAACTGGCACAAGTTTTTTTGACGCAACTGGCACAAGTTTGTTCTACGCAAGTGACACAAGTTTGTTGGACACAACTGGCACAAGTTTTCTCGACGCAACTGGCACAAGTTTGTTTAATGTAACTGGCACAAGTTTGTTCGGCGCAACTGGCACAAGTATGTTCGACGCAACTGGCACAAGTTTGTTTGACGCAACTGGCACAAGTTTCTTCGACGCAACTGGCAAAAGTTTGTTCGACGCAACTGGCACAAGTTTGTTTGATGCAACTGGCACAAGTTTGTTCTACGCAACTGGCACAAGTTTGTTCTATGCAACTGGCACTAGTTTGTTCTATGCAACTGGCATAAGTTTGTTTGACGCAACTGGCACAAGTTTGTTCTACGCAACTGGTACAAGTTTGTTCGATGCAACTGGCACAAGTTTCTTCGACGCAACTGGTACAAGTTTGTTCTACGCAACTGGCAAAAGTTTGTTCGAACCTTCTGGCAAAAGTTTGTTTGACACCACTGGCACAAGTTTGTTCGACGCAACTGGCTCAAGTTTGTTTGACGCAACTAGCACAAGTTTGTTTGACGCAACTGGCACAAGGTTGTTCTACACAACTGGAACAAGTTTGTTCTACGCAACTGGCACAAGTTTGTTCTACGCAACTGGCACAAGTTTGTTCTACGCAACTGGCACAAGTTTGTTCGATGCAACTGGCACAAGTTTGTTTGCCGCAACTGGCCCAAGTTTGTTTGACGCAACTGGCACAAGTTTGTTAGATGCAACTGGCACAAGTTTGTTCGACGCAACTGGCACAAGTTTCTTCGACTGAATTGGCACAAGTTTGTTTGACGCAACTGGTACAAGTTTGTTTGACGTAACTGTCACAAGTTTCTTTGACTCAACTGGCACAAGTTTATTTGACGCAACTGGCACAACTTTTGTCGACGCAACTGGCAAAAGTATGTTCTACACAACTGGCACAAGTTTGTTCTATGCAACTTGCACAAGTTTGTTCTACGCAACTGGCACAAGTTTGTTCTACGCAACTGGCACAAGTTTGTTCTATGCAACTGGCACAAGTTTGTTCTACGTAACTGGCACAAGTTTGTTCTACGCAACTGACACAAGTTTGTTCGACGCAACTGGCACAAGTTTGTTCTACGCAACTGACACAAGTTTGTTTGACACAACTGGCACAAGTTTGTTCAACGCAACTGGCACAAGTTTGTTTGACGCAACTGGCACAAGTTTGTTCGACACAACTGGCACAAGTTTGTTCGACGCAACTGGCACAAGTTTGTTCGATGCAACTGGCACAAGTTTGTTAAACGCAACTGGCACAAGTTTGTTCGACCCAACTGGCACAAGTTTGTTTGACGCAACTGGCACAAGTTTGTTTGACACAACTGGCACAAGTTTGTTTGACACAACTGGCACAAGGTTGTTCTATGAAACTGGCACAAGTTTGTTCTACGCAACTGGCACAAGTTTGTTTGATGCAACTGGCACAAGTTTGTTTGATGCAACTGGCACAAGTTTGTTTGATGCAACTGGCACAAGTTTGTTCGAGGTAACTGGCACAAGTTTTTTCGACTCAATTGGCAAAAGTTTGTTTGGCGCAACTGGCACATGTTTGTTTGACGCAACTGGCACAAGTTTGTTTGACGCAACTGGCACAAGTTTATTTGACGCATCTGGCACAAGTTTGCTCGACACAACTGGCACAAGTTTGTTCGCCGTAACTGGCACAAGTTTGTTCGACGCAACGGGCACAAGTTTGTTTGACGCAACTGGCACAAGTTTTTTTGACGCAACTGGCACAAGTTTTCTCGACGCAACTGGCACAAGTGTGTTCGCCGTAACTGGCACAAGTTTGTTCGACGCCACTGGCACAAGTTTGTTCGAAGCAACGGGCACAAGTTTGTTTGACACAACTGGCACAAGTTTGTTCTATGCAACTGGCAAAAGTTTGTTCTACACAACTGGCACAAGTTTGTTCTACGCAACTGGCACAAGTTTGTTATACGCAACTTGCACAAGTTTGTTGTATGCAACTGTCACTAGTTTGTTCTACGCAACTGGCATAAGTTTGTTTGACGCAACTGGCACAAGTTTGTTCTACTCAACTGGCACAAGTTTGTTGGACGCAACTGGCACAAGTTTGTTCTACGCAAAAGGCACAATTTTGTTGGACGCAACTGGCACAAGTTTGTTCGACGCAACTGGCACAAGTTTGTTCTACGCAACTGGCACAAGTTTGTTCGACGCAACAGACTCAAGTTTGTTCGACGCAACTGGCACAAGTTTGTTCGACGCAACTGGCACAAGTTTGTTCAACACATCTGGCACAAGTTTGTTTGACGCAACTGGCACAAGTTTGTTTTCGCAACTTGTACAAGTTTGTTTGACGCAACTGGCACAAGTTTGTTTGACGCAACTGGCACGAGTTTGTTAGGCGCAACTGGCACAAGTTTGTTCGACGCAACTAGCCCAAGTGTGTTTGACGCAACTGGCACAAGTTTGTTAGACGCAGCTGGCAGAAGTTTGTTCGACGCAACTGGCACAAGTTTCTTCGACTCAACTGGCACAAGTTTGTTTGACGCAACTGGCACAAGTTTGTTTGATGCAACTGTCACAAGTTTGTTTGACTTAACTGGCACAAGTTTGTTTGACGCAACTGGCACAAGTTTATTTGACGCAACTGGCACAACTTTTCTCGGCACAACTGGCACAAGTATGTTCTACACAACTGGCACAAGTTTGTTCTATGCAAATTGCACAAGTTTGTTCTACGCAACTGCCACAAGTTTGTTCGACGCAACTGGCACAAGTTTGTTCTACGCAACTGGCACAAGTTTGTTCTACTCAACTGGCACAAGTTTGTTTGACGCAACTGGCACAAGTTTGTTCTACGCATCTGACACAAGTTTGTTCTACGCAACTGGCACAAGTTTGTTCTACGCAACTGGCACAAGTTTATTCTACGCATCTGTCACAAGTTTGTTCTATCCAACTGACACTAGTTTGTTTTACGCAACTGGCACAAGTTTGTTTCACGCAACTGGCACAAGTTTGTTCTACCCAACTGACACAAGTTTGTTCGACGCAACTGGCACAAGTTTGTTCTACGCAAGTGATACAAGTTTGTTGGACACAACTGGCACAAGTTTGTTCAACGCAACTGGAACAAGTTTGACGCAACTGGCGCAAGTTTGTTCGACGCAACTGGCACAAGTTTGTTCAACGCAACTGGCACAAGTTTGTTCGATGCTTCTGGCACAAGTTTGTTTAACGCAACTGGCACAAGTTTGTTCGACCCAACTGGCACAAGTTTGTTTGACGCAACTGGCACAAGTTTGTTTGACGCAACTGGCCCAAGTTTGTTTGACCCAACTGGCACAAGTTTGTTAGATGCAACTGGCACAAGTTTGTTCGACGTAACTGGCACAAGTTTTTTTGACTCAATTGGCACAAGTTTGTTTGATGCAACTGGCGCAAGTTTGTTTGACGCAACTTGCACAAGTTCGTTTGACGCAACTGGCACAAGTTTATTTGACGCAACTGGCACAAGTTTTCTCGACGCAACTGGCACAAGTTTGTTCGCCGTAACTGGCACAGGTTTGTTCGACGCAACTGGCACAAGTTTGTTTGACGCAACTGGCGCAAGTTTTTTTGACGCAACTGGCACAAGTTTTCTCGATGCAACTGGCACAAGTTTGTTCGCCGTAACTGGCACAAGTTTGTTCGATGCCACTGGCACAAGTTTGTTCGAAGCAACTGGCACAAGTTTGTTTGACGCAACTGGCACTTATTTGTTCTATGCAACTGGCACAAGTTTGTTCTGCGCAACTGGCACAAGTTTGTTGTATGCAACTAGCACTAGTTTGTTCTACGCAACTGGCATAAGTTTGTTTAACGCAACTGGCACAAGTTTGTTCTACGCAACTGGCACAAGTGTGTTGGACGCAACTGGCACAAGTTTCTTTCACGCAACTGTCACAAGTTTGTTGGACGTAACTGGCTCAAGTTTGTTTGACACAACTGGCACAAATTTGTTCGACGCAACTGGCACAAGTTTGTTCGACGCAACTGGCACAAGTTTGTTCGACGCAACTGGCACAAGTTTGTTCTACGCAACTGGCACAAGTTTGTTTGACACAACAGGCACAAGGTTGTTCTACGAAACTGGCACAAGTTTGTACTACGCAACTGGGACAAGTTTGTTTGATGCAACTGGCACAAGTTTGTTTGATGCAACTGGCACAAGTTTGTTCGATGCAACTGGGACAAGTTTGTTCGGCGCAACTGGCCCAAGTTTGTTTGACGCAACTGGCACAAGTTTGTTCGACGTAACTGGCACAAGTTTTTTTGACTAAATTGGCACAAGTTTGTTTGACGCAACTGGCACAAGTTTGTGTGACGCAACTTGCACAAGTTTGTTTGACGCAACTGGCACAAGTTTATTTGACACAGCTGGCACAAGTTTTCTCGACGCAACTGGCACAAGTTTGTTCGCCGTAACTGGCACAGGTTTGTTCGACGCAACTGGCACAAGTTTGTTTGACGCAACTGGCACAAGTTTTTTTGACGCAACTGGCACAAGTTTTCTCGACGCAACTGGCAAAAGTTTCTTCGCCGTAACTGGCACAAGTTTGTTCGAAGCAACTGGCTCAAGTTTGTTTGACGCAACTGGCACTAATTTGTTCTATGCAACTGGCACAAGTTTGTTCTACGCAACTGGCACAAGTTTGTTCTACGCAACTGGCACAAGTTTGTTGTATGCAACTGGCACTAGTTTGTTCTACGCAACTGGCATAAGTTTGTTTGACACAACTGGCACAAGTTTATTCTACGCAACTGGCACAAGTTTTTTGGACACAACTGGCACAAGTTTCTTCTACTCAACTGTCACAAGTTTGTTGGACGTAACTGGCTCAAGTTTGTTCGACGCAACTGGCACAAGTTTGTTCGACGCAACTGGCACAAGTTTGTTCGACGCAACTGGCACAAGTTTGTTCGACGCAACTGGCACAAGTTTGTTCGACGCAACTGGCACAAGTTTGTTCGATGCAACTGGCATATGTTTGTTCAACACATCTGGCACAAGGTTGTTTGACTCCACTGGCACAAGTTTGTTTGACGGAACTGTCACAAGTTTGTTTGGCGCAACTGGCACAAGTTTGTTCGACGCAACAGGCACAAGTTTGTTCGACGCAACTGGCACAAGTTTGTTCGACGCAACTGGCACAAGTTTGTTCAACACATCTGGCACAAGTTTGTTTGATGCAACTGGCACAAGTTTGTTTTCGCAACTTGTACAAGTTTGTTTGACACAACTGGCACAAGTTTGTTTGAGGCATCTGTCACGAGTTTGTTTGGCGCAACTGGCACAAGTTTGTTCGACGCAACTAGCCCAAGTTTGTTTGACGCAACTGGCACAAGTTTGTTAGACGCAGCTGGCAGAAGTTTGTTCGACGCAACTGGCACAAGTTTCTTCGACTCAATTGGCACAAGTTTGTTTGACGCAACTGGCACAAGTTTGTTTGATGCAACTGTCACAAGTTTGTTTGACTTAACTGGCACAAGTTTGTTTGACGTAACTGGCACAAGTTTATTTGACGCAACTGGCACAACTTTTCTCGGTGCAACTGGCACAAGTATGTTCTACACAACTGGCACAAGTTTGTTCTATGCAACTTGCACAAGTTTGTTCGACGCAACTGGCACAAGTTTGTTCTACGCAACTGGCACAAGTTTGTTCTACGCAACTGGCACAAGTTTGTTTGACGCAACTGGCACAAGTTTGTTCTACGCATCTGGCACAAGATTGTTTGACACAACTGGCACAAGTTTGTTCTACGCAACTGGCACAAGTTTATTCTACGCATCTGGCACAAGTTTGTTCTATCTAACTGACACTAGTTTGTTTTACGCAACTGGCACAAGTTTGTTTCACGCAATTGGCACAAGTTTGTTCTACCCAACTGACACAAATTTGTTCGATGCAACTGGCACAAGTTTGTACTACGCAAGTGACACAAGTTTGTTGGACACAACTGGCACAAGTTTGTTCAACGCAACTGGCAAAAGTTTGTTTGATGCAACTGGCGCAAGTTTGTTCGACGCAACTGGCACAAGTTTGTTCAACGCAACTGGCACAAGTTTGTTTGACGCAACTGGCACAAGTTTCTTCGACGCAACTGGCACAAGTTTGTTTAATGTTACAGACACAAGTTTGTTCGACGCAACTGGCACAAGTATGTTCGACGCAACTTGCACAAGTTTGTTTGACGCAACTGGCACAAGTTTCTTCGACGCAACTGGCACAAGTTTGTTCGACGCAACTGGCACATGTTTGTTCTACGCAACTGGCACAAGTTTGACTACGCAACTGGCACAAGTTTGTTCTATGCAACTGGCACTATTTTGTTCTATGCAACTGGCATAAGTTTGTTTGACGCAACTGGCACAAGTTTGTTCTACGCAACTGGTACAAGTTTGTTCGACGCAACTGGCACAAGTTTCTTCGATGCAACTGGTACAAGTTTGTTGGACGCAACTGGCAAAAGTTTGTTCTAACCAACTGGCAAAAGTTAGTTTGACACAACTGGCAAAAGTTTGTTCGGCGCAACTGGCACAAGTTTGTTTGACACAATTAGCACAAGTTTGTTTGACGCAACTGGCACAAGGTTGTTCTACGCAACTGGCACAAGTTTGTTCTACGCAACTGTGACAAGTTTGTTTGACGTAACTGGCATAAGTTTGTTCTACGCAACTGGCACAAGTTTGTTCGTTGCAACTGGCACAAGTTTCTTCGACGCAACTGGCACAAGTTTGTTCGACGCAACTGGCACAAGTTTCTTCAACTCAATTGGGACAAGTTTGTTTGACGCAACTGGTACAAGTTTGTTTGACGCAACTGTCACAAGTTTGTTTGACTCAACTGGCACAAGTTTGTTTGACGCAACTGGCACAAGTTTATTTGACGCAACTGGCACAACTTTTCACGACGCAACTGGCACAAGTATGTTCTACACAACTGGCACAAGTTTGTTCTACGCAACTGGCACAAGTTTATTCTACGCATCTGGCACAAGTTTGTTCTATCCAACTGGCACTAGTTTGTTCTACACAACTGGCACAAGTTTGTTTGACGCAACTGGCACAAGTTTGCTCTACCCAACTGACACAAGTTTGTTCGACGCATTTGGCACAAGTTTGTTCTACGCAACTGACACAAGTTTGTTTGACACAACTGGCAGAAGTTTGTTCAACCCAACTGGCACAAGTTTGTTTGACGCAACTGGCGCAAGTTTGTTCGACGCAACTGGCACAAGTTTGTTCGATGCAACTGGCACAAGTTTGTTTAACACAACTGGTATAAGTTTGTTCGACCCAACTGGCACAAGTTTGTTTGACGCAACTGGCACAAGTTTGTTCGACGTAACTGGCCCAAGTTTTTTTGACGCAACTGGCACAAGTTTGTTAGACGAAACTGGCACAAGTTTGTTCGAGGTAACTGGCACAAGTTTTTTCGACTCAATTGGCAAAAGTTTGTTTGGCGCAACTGGCACATGTTTGTTTGACGCAACTGGCACAAGTTTGTTTGACGCAACTGGCACAAGTTTATTTGACGCAACTGGCACAAGTTTGCTCGACGCAACTGGCACAAGTTTGTTCGCCGTAACTGGCACAAGTTTGCTCGACCCAACTGGCACAAGTTTGTTTGACGCAACTGGCACAAGTTTTTTTGACGCAACTGGCACAAGTTTTCTCGACGCAACTGGCACAAGTGTGTTCGCCGTAACTGGCACAAGTTTGTTCGACGCCACTGGCACAAGTTTGTTCTTCGCAACTGGCACAAGTTTGTTTGACACAACTGGCACAAGTTTGTTCTATGCAACTGGTACAAGTTTGTTATACGCAACTGGCACAAGTTTGTTCTACGCAACTGGCACAAGTTTGTTTGACGCAACTGGCACAAGTTTGTTGTATGCAACTGTCACTAGTTTGTTCTACGCAACTGGCATAAGTTTGTTTGACGCAACTGGCACAAGTTTGTTCTACGCAACTGGCACAAGTTTGTTGGACGCAACTGGCACAAGTTTGTTCTACGCAAAAGGCACAATTTTGTTGGATGCAACTGGCACAAGTTTGTTTGACGCAACTGGCACAAGTTTGTTCTACGCAACTGGCACAAGTTTGTTCGACGCAACAGGCACAAGTTTGTTCGACGCAACTGGCACAAGTTTGTTCGACGCAACTGGCACAAGTTTGTTCAACACATCTGGCACAAGTTTGTTTGATGCAACTGGCACAAGTTTGTTTTCGCAACTTGTACAAGTTTGTTTGACACAACTGGCACAAGTTTGTTTGAGGCAACTGTCACGAGTTTGTTTGGCGCAACTGGCACAAGTTTGTTCGACGCAACTAGCCCAAGTTTGTTTGACGCAACTGGCACAAGTTTGTTAGACGCAGCTGGCAGAAGTTTGTTCGACGCAACTGGCACAAGTTTCTTCGACTCAATTGGCACAAGTTTGTTTGACGCAACTGGCACAAGTTTGTTTGATGCAACTGTCGCAAGTTTGTTTGACTTAACTGGCACAAGTTTGTTTGACGTAACTGGCACAAGTTTATTTGACGCAACTGGCACAACTTTTCTCGGCGCAACTGGCACAAGTATGTTCTACACAACTGGCACAAGTTTGTTCTATGCAACTTGCACAAGTTTGTTCTACGCAACTGGCACAAGTTTGTTCTACGCAACTGGCACAAGTTTGTTTGACGCAACTGGCACAAGTTTTTTCTACGCATCTGGCACAAGTTTGTTTGACACAACTGGCACAAGTTTGTTCTACGCAACTGGCACAAGTTTATTCTACGCATCTGGCACAAGTTTGTTCTATCTAACTGACACTAGTTTGTTTTACGCAACTGGCACAAGTTTGTTCTACGCAACTGGCACAAGTTTGTTCTACCCAACTGACACAAATTTGTTCGACGCAACTGGCACAAGTTTGTTCTACGCAAGTGACACAAGTTTGTTGGACACAACTGGCACAAGTTTGTTCAACGCAACTGGCAAAAGTTTGTTTGACGCAACTGGCGCAAGTTTGTTCGACGCAACTGGCACAAGTTTGTTCAACGCAACTGGCACAAGTTTGTTCTATGCAACTTGCACAAGTTTGTTCTACGCAACTGGCACAAGTTTGTTCTACGCAACTGGCACAAGTTTGTTCTACGCCACTGGCACAAGTTTGTTCTACGTAACTGGCACAAGTTTGTTCTACGCAACTGACACAAGTTTGTTCGACGCAACTGGGACAAGTTTGTTCTACGCAACTGACACAAGTTTGTTTGACACAACTGGCAGAAGTTTGTTCAACGCAACTGGCACAAGTTTGGTTGACGCAACTGGCACAAGTTTGTTCGACGCAACTGGCACAAGTTTGTTCGACGCAACTGCCACAAGTTTGTTCGATGCAACTGGCATAAGTTTGTTTAACGCAACTGGCACAAGTTTGTTCGACCCAACTGGCACAAGTTTGTTTGACGCAACTGGCACAAGTTTGTTTGACACTACTGGCACAAGTTTGTTTGACACAACTGGCACAAGGTTGTTCTACGAAACTGGCACAAGTTTGTTCTACGCAACTGGCACAAGTTTGTTTGATGCAACTGGCACAAGTTTGTTTGATGCAACTGGCAGAAGTTTGTTTGATGCAACTGGCACAAGTTTGTTCGGTGCAACTGGCCCAAGTTTGTTTGACGCAACTGGCACAAGTTTGTTAGACGCAACTGGCACAAGTTTGTTCGACGTAACTGGCACAAGTTTTTTCGAATCAATTGGCACAAGTTTGTTTGACGCAACTGGCACAAGTTTGTTTGACGCAACTTGCACAAGTTTGTTTGACGCAACTGGCACAAGTTTATTTGATGCAACTGGCACAAGTTTTCTCGACGCAACTGGCACAAGTTTGTTCGCCGTAACTGGCACAGGTTTGTTCGACGCAACTGGCACAAGTTTGTTTGACGCAACTGGCACAAGTTTTTTTGACGCAACTGGCACAAGTTTTCTCGACGCAACTGACACAAGTTTGTTCGCCGTAACTGGCACAAGTTTGTTCGATGCCACTGACACAAGTTTGTTCGAAGCAACTGGCACAAGTTTGTTTCACGCAACTGGCACTATTTTGTTCTATGCAACTGGCACAAGTTTGTTCTACGCAACTGGCACAAGTTTGTTGTATGCAACTAGCACTAGTTTGTTCTACGCAACTGTCCTAAGTTTGTTTGACGCAACTGGCACAAGTTTGTTCTACGCAACTGGCACAAGTTTGTTGGACGCAACTGGCACAAGTTTCTTCCACGCAACTGTCACAAGTTTGTTGGACGCAACTGGCACAAGTTTGTTCGACGCAACTGGCACAAGTTTGTTCAACACAACTGGCACAAGTTTGTTCGATGCAACTGGCACATGTTTGTTCAACACATCTGACACAGGATTGTTTGACGCAACTGGCATAAGTTTGTTTTCGCAACTTGTACAAGTTTGTTTGACTCAACTGGCACAAGTTTGTTTAACGGAACTGTCACAAGTTTGTTTGGCGCAACTGGCACAAGTTTGTTTGACGCAACTGGCACAAGTTTGTTCGACGCAACTGGCACAAGTTTGTTCGACGCAACTGGCACAAGTTTGTTTGATGCAACTGGCACAAGGTTCTTCTACGCAACTGGCACAAGTTTGTTCTACACAACTGGCACAAGTTTGTTTGTGGCAACTGGCACAAGTTTGTTCGACGCAACTGGCACAAGTTTGTTTGACGCAACTGGCACAAGTTTGTTAGACGCAACTGGCACAAGTTTGTTCGACGTAACAGGCACAAGTTTTTTCGAGTCAATTGGCACAAGTTTGTTTGACGCAACTGGCACAAGTTTGTTTGACGCAAGAGGCACAAGTTTGTGTGACGCAACTGGCACAAGTTTGTTTGACGCAACTGGCACAAGTTTTTTTTCACACAACTGGCACAAGTTTTCTCAACGCAACTGGCACAAGTTTGTTTAATGTAACTGGCACAAGTTCGTTCGACGTAACTGGCACAAGTATGTTCGACGCAACTGGCACAAGTTTGTTTGACAAAACTGCCACAAGTTTCTTCGATGCAACTGGCACAAGTTTGTTCGACGCAACTGGCACAAGTTTGTTTGACGCAACCGGCACAAGTTTGTTCTATGCAACTGGAACTAGTTTGTTCTATGCAACTGGCATAAGTTTGTTGGCGCAACTGGCACAAGTTTGTTCTACGCAACTGGTACAAGTTTGTTCGACGCAACTGGCACAAGTTTCTTCGACGCAACTGGTACAAGTCTGTTTGACGCAACTGGCAAAAGTTTGTTCGAACCAACTGGCAAAAGTTTGTTTGGCACAACTGGCACAAGTTTGTTCGACGCAACTGGCACAAGTTTGTTTGACGCAACTGGCACAAGGTTCTTCTACCCAACTGGCACAAGTTTGTTCTACGCAACTGGCACAAGTTTGTTTGACGCAACTGTCACAAGTTTGTTCTACGCAACTGGCACAAGTTTGTTCGATGCAACTAGCACAAGTTTGTTCGCCGAAACTGGCCCAAGTTTGTTTGACGCAACTGGCACAAGTTTGTTAGACGCAACTGGCACAAGTTTGTTCGACGCAACTGGCACAAGTTTCTTCGAGTTAATTGGCACAAGTTTGTTTGACGCAACTGGTACAAGTTTGTTTGACGCAACTGGCACAAGTTTGTTTGACACAACTGGCACAAGTTTGTTTGACGCAACTGGCACAAGTTTGTTTGACGCAACTGGCACAAGTTTGTTTGACGCAACTGGCATAAGGTTGTTCTACGCAACTGGCACAAGTTTGTTCCACGCAACTGGCACAAGTTTGTTCTACGCAACTGGCACAAGTTTGTTCTAAGCAACTCTTACTAGTTTGTTGTACACAACTGGCACAAGTTTGTTTGACACAACTGGCACAAGTTTGTTCTACGCAAATGGCAAAAGTTTGTTCTATGCATCTGGGACACGTTTGTTCTATGCAACTGGCACTAGTTTGTTCTAGGCAACTGGCACAAATTTGTTTGACGCAACTGGCACAAGTTTGTTCTGCGCAACTGGCACAAGTTTGTTTGACACAACTGGCACAAGTTTGTTCTAAGCAACTGGCACAAGTTTGTTCGACGGAGCTGGCGCAAGTTTGTTCGACGCAACTGGCACAAGCTTGTTCGACGCAACTGGCACAAGTTTGTTCGATGCAACTGGTACAAGTTTGTTTAACGTAACTGGCACAAGTTTGTTTGACCCAACTGGCAAAAGTTTGTTTGACACAACTGGCATAAGTTTGTTTGACCCAACTGCAAAAGTTTGTTTGACGTAACTGGCATAAGTTTGTTCTACGCAACATGCACAAGCTTGTTCTACGCAACTGGCACATGTTTGTTCTACCCAACTGGCACAAGTTTGTTCGACGCAACTGGCACAAGTTTGTTCTGCGCAACTGGCACAAGTTTGTTTGACACAACTGGCACAAGTTTGTTCTAAGCAACTGGCACAAGTTTGTTCGACGGAGCTGGCGCAAGTTTGTTCGACGCAACTGGCACAAGCTTGTTCGACGCAACTGGCACAAGTTTGTTCGATGCAACTGGTACAAGTTTGTTTAACGTAACTGGCACAAGTTTGTTCGACCCAACTGGCACAAGTTTGTTTGACACAACTGGCATAAGTTTGTTTGACCCAACTGCAAAAGTTTGTTTGACGTAACTGGCATAAGTTTGTTCTACGCAACATGCACAAGCTTGTTCTACGCAACTGGCACAAGTTTGTTTGACGCAACTGGCACTAGTTTGTTTGATGCAACTGGCACAAGTTTGTTCGACGCAACATGCACAAGTTTGTTCTACTCAACTGGCACAAGTTTGTTCTATGCAACTGGCACTAGTTTGTTTGATGCAACTGGCACAAGTTTGTTCGACGCAACTGGCCCAAGTTTGTTTGACGCAATTGGCGCAAGTTTGTTAGACGCAACTGGCACAAGTTTGTTCGACGCAACTGGCACAAGTTTTTTCGACTCAATTGGCACAAGTTTGTTTGACACAACTGGCACAAGTTTGTTTGATGCCACTGGCACAAGTTTGTTTGACGTAACTGGTACAAGTTTGTTTGACGCAACTGGCACAAGTTTTCTCGACACAACAGACACAAGTTTGTTCGCTGTAACTGGCACAAGTTTGTTCGACACAACTGGCACAAGTTTGTTCGACGCAACTGGCACAAGTTTGTTTGATGCAACTGGCACAAGTTTCTTTGACGAAACTGGCACAAGTTTGTTCGACGCAACTGGCACAAGTTTGTTCGACGCAATTGGCACAAGTTTGTTCTATGCAACTGGCACAAGTTTATTCTATGCAACTGGCACTAGTTTGTTCTACGCAACTGGAATAAGTTTGTTTGACACAACTGGCACAAGTTTGTTCTACGCAACTGGCACAAGTTTGTTCGACGCACTTGGCACAAGGTTGTTCTACGCAACTGGCACAAGTTTGTTCTACACAACTGGCACAAGTTTGCTTGACGAAACTGGCACATGTTTTTTTTTATGCAACTCGCATAAGTTTGTTCGATGCCACTGGCACAAGTTTGTTCGACGCAACTGGCCCAAGTTTTTTTGATGCAACTGGCACAAGTTTTTTTTATGCAACTGGCAAAAGTTTGTTTGACGCAACTGGCACAAGTTTGTTCGACGCAACTGGCACAAGTTTGTTCGACGCAACTAGCACAAGTTTGTTCGACGCTACTGGCACAAGTTTGTTTGACGCAACTGGCACAAGTTTGTTTGACGCAACTGGCACAAGTTGTTTAACGCAACTGGCACAAGGTTGTTCTATGCAACTGGCACAAGTTTGTTCTATGCAACTGGCACAAGTTTGTTTGATGCAACTGGCACAAGTTTGTTTGATACAACAGTTACAAGTTTGTTCTACATAACTGGCACAAGTTTGTTGTACACAACTGGCACAAGTTTGTTTGACACAACTGGCACAAGTTTGTTCTACGCAAATGGCAAAAGTTTGTTATACGCATCTGGCACAAGTTTGTTCTTTGCAACTGGCACTAGTTTGTTCTACGAAACTGGGACAAATTTGTTTGACGCAACTGGCCCATGTTTGTTCTACCCAACTGGCACAAGTTTGTTCGACGCAACTGGCACAAGTTTGTTCTACATAACTGGCACAAGTTTGTTTGAAACAACTGGCACAAGTTTGTTCTAATCAACTGGCACAAGTTTGTTCGACGGAACTGGCGCAAGTTTGTTCGACGCAACTGGCACAAGTTTGTTCGATGCAACTGGCACAAATTTGTACGACGCAACTGGTACAAGTTTTTTTAACGTAACTGGCACAAGTTTGTTTGACCCAACTGGCACAAGTTTGTTTCACACAACTGGCACAAGTTTGTTCGATGCAACTGGCACAAATTTGTACGACGCAACTGGTACAAGTTTTTTTAACGTAACTTGCACAAGTTTGTTTGACGCAACTGGCACAAGTTTGTTTGATGCAACTGGCACAAGGTTGTTAGACGCAACACGTACAAGTTTGTTCTACGCAACTGGCACAAGTTTGTTTGACGCAACTGGCACAAGTTTGTTCAACGCAACTGGCACAAGTTTTTTCAAATCAACTGGCACAAGTTTGTTTGACGCAACTGGCACAAGTTTGTTTGACGCAACTGGCACAAGTTTGTTTGACGCAACTGGCACAAGTTTGTTTGACGCAACTGGCACAAGTTTATTTGACGCAACTGGCAAAAGTTTGTTTGACGCAACTGGCACAAGTTTGTTCGCCGTAACTGGCACAAGTTTGTTTGACGCAACTGGCACAAGTTTATTTAACGCAACTGGCACAAGTTTCTCGACGCAAGTGGCACAAGTTGGTTCGCCGTAACTGGCACAAGTTTGTTCGACGCAACTGGCACAATTTTGTTCGACGCAACTGGCACAAGTTTCTTCGATGCAACTGGCACAAGTGTGTTCGACGAACTGGCACAAGTTTGTTTGACGCAATTGGCACAAGTTTGTTCTACTCAACTGGCACAAGTTTGTTCAATGCAACTGGCACTAGTTGGTTTTACGCAACTGGCATAAGTTTGTTTGACGCAACTGGCACAAGTTTTTTCTACAAACTAGCACAAGTTTGTTCGACGCAACTGGCACAAGGTTGTTCTACGCAACTGGCACAAGTTTGTTCTACGCAACTGGCACAAGTTTGTTTGACGCAAATGGCACAAGGTTGTTCTACGCAACTGGCACAAGTTTGTTGGATGCCACTAACACAAGTTTGTTCCATGAAACTGGCTCAAGTTTTTTTGACGCAACTGGCACAAGTTTGTTACACGCAACTGGCACAAGTTTGTTCGACGCAACTGGCACAAGTTTTTTCGACTCAATTGGCACAAGTTTTTTTTGGCGCAACTGGAACAAGTTTGTTTGACGCAACTGGCACAAGTTTGTTTGACGCAACTAGCACAAGTTTGTTTGACGCAACTGGCACAAGTTTATTTGACGCAACTGGCACAAGTTTTCTTGACGAAACTGGCACAAGTTTGTTCGCAGTAAATGGCAAAAGTTTGTTCGACGCAACTGGCACATGTTTGTTTGAATCAACTGGCACAAGTTTGTTCTACATAACTGGCACAAGTTTGTTCTATGCAACTGGCACAAGTTTGTTCTACGCAACTGGCACAAGTTTGTTCGATGCAACTGGCACAAGTTTGTTTGACGCAACTGGCACAAGTTTGTTTGACGCAACTGGCACAAGTTTGTTTGATGCAACTGGCACAAGGTTGTTCTATGCAACTGGCACAAATTTGTTCTACGCAACTGGCACAAGTTTGTTCGATGCAACTGGCACAAGTTTGTTTGACGCAACTGGCACAAGTTTGTTTGACGCAACTGGCACAAGTTTGTTTGACGCAACTGGCACAAGGTTGTTCTATGCAACTGGCACAAGTTTGTTCTATGCAAATGGCACAAATTTGTTAGACGCAACTGGCACAAGTTTGTTTGATGCAACAGGCACAAGTTTGTTCTACATAACTGGCACAAGTTTGTTGTACACAACTGGCACAAGTTTGTTTGACACAACTGGCACAAGTTTGTTCTACGCAAATGGCAAAAGTTTCTTCTATGCATATGGCACAAGTTTGTTTGACGCAACTGGCACTAGTTGGTTTGACGCAACTGGCACAAATTTGTTTGACGCAACTGGCACATGTTTGTTCTACCCAACTGGCACAAGTTTGTTCGATGCAACTGGCACAAGTTTGTTCTACACAACTGGCACAAGTTTGTCTGACACAAGTGGCACAAGTTTGTTCTAAGCACCTGGCACAAGTTTGTTCGACGGAACTGACGCAAGTTTGTTCAACGCAACTGGCACAAGTTTGTTCAACGCAACTGGCACAAATTTTTACGACGCAACTGGTACAAGTTTGTTTAACGTAACTGGCACAAGTTTGTTTGACGCAACTTGCACAAGTTTGTTTGACGCAACTGGCACAAGTTTATTTGACGCAACTGGCACAAGTTGTCTCGACGCAACTGGCACAAGTTTGTTCGCCGTAACTGGCACAGGTTTGTTCGATGCAACTGGCACAAGTTTGTTTGACGCAACTGGAACAAGTTTTTTTGACGCAACTGGCACAACTTTTCTCGACGCAACTGGCACAAGTTTGTTCGCCGTAACTGGCACAAGTTTGCTAGACGCCACTGGCACAAGTTTGTTCGAAACAACTGGCACAAGTTTGTTTGACACAACTGGCACTAATTTTTTCTATGCAACTGGCAAAAGTTTGTTCGACGCAACTGGCACAAGTTTGTTCTACGCAACTGGCACAAGTTTGTTTGACGCAACTGGCAGAAGTTTGTTTGACGCAACTGGAACAAGTTTGTTCGACGCAACTGGCCCAAGTTTTTTTGACGCAACTGGCACAACTTTGTTAGACGAAACTGGCACAAGTTTGTTCGAGGTAACTGGCACAAGTTTTTTCGACTCAATTGGCAAAAGTTTGTTTGGCGCAACTGGCACATGTTTGTTTGACGCAACTGGCACAAGTTTGTTTGACGCAACTGGCACAAGTTTATTTGACGCAACTGGCACAAGTTTGCTCAACGCAACTGGCACAAGTTTGTTCACCGTAACTGGCACAAGTTTGTTCGACGCAACGGGCACAAGTTTGTTTGACGCAACTGGCACAAGTTTTTTTGACGCAACTGGCACAAGTTTTCTCGACGCAACTGGCACAAGTGTGTTCGCCGTAACTGGCACAAGTTTGTTCGACGCCACTGGCACAAGTTTGTTCGAAGCAACTGGCACAAGTTTGTTTGACACAACTGGTACAAGTTTGTTCTATGCAACTGGCACAAGTTTGTTCTACGCAACTGGCACAAGTTTGTTCTACGCAACTGGCATAAGTTTGTTATACGCAACTGGCACAAGTTTGTTGTATGCAACTGTCACTAGTTTGTTCTACGCAACTGGCATAAGTTTGTTTGACGCAACTGGCACAAGTTTGTTCTACGCAACTGGCACAAGTTTGTTGGACGCAACTGGCACAAGTTTGTTATACGCAAAAGGCACAATTTTGTTGGACGCAACTGGCACAAGTTTGTTCGACGCAACTGGCACAAGTTTGTTCTACGCAACTGGCACAAGTTTGCTCGACGCAACAGGCTCAAGTTTGTTCGACGCAACTGGCACAAGTTTGTTCGACGCAACTGGCACAAGTTTGTTCAACACATCTGGCACAAGTTTGTTTGACTCAAGTGGCACAAGTTTGTTTTCGCAACTTGTACAAGTTTGTTTGACGCAACTGGCACAAGTTTGTTTGACGCAACTGGCACGAGTTTGTTTGGCGCAACTGGCACAAGTTTGTTCGACGCAACTAGCCCAAGTTTGTTTGACGCAACTGGCACAAGTTTGTTAGACGCAGCTGGCAGAAGTTTGTTCTACGCAACTGGCACAAGTTTCTTCGACTCAATTGGCACAAGTTTGTTTGACGCAACTGGCACAAGTTTGTTTGATGCAACTGTCAAAAGTTTGTTTGACTTAACTGGCACAAGTTTGTTTGACGCAACTGGCACAAGTTTATTTGACGCAACTGGCACAACTTTTCTCGGCGCAACTGGCACTAGTATGTTCTACACAACTGGCACAAGTTTGTTCTATGCAACTTGCACAAGTTTGTTCTACGCAACTGCCACAAGTTTGTTCGACGCAACTGGCACAAGTTTGTTCTACGCAACTGGCACAAGTTTGTTCTACGCAACTGGCACAAGTTTGTTTGACGCAACTGGCACAAGTTTGTTCTACGCATCTGGCACAAGTTTGTTCTACGCAACTGGCACAAGTTTGTTCTACGCAACTGGCACAAGTTTATTCTACGCATCTGGCACAAGTTTGTTCTATCCAACTGACACTAGTTTGTTTTACGCAACTGGCACAAGTTTGTTTCACGCAACTGGCACAAGTTTGTTCTACCCAACTGACACAAGTTTGTTCGACGCAACTGGCACAAGTTTGTTCTACGCAAGTGACACAAGTTTGTTGGACACAACTGGCACAATTTTGTTCAACGCAACTGGCACAAGTTTGTTTGACGCAACTGGCGCAAGTTTGTTCGACGCAACTGGCACAAGTTTGTTCAACGCAACTGGCACAAGTTTGTTCGATGCTTCTGGCACAAGTTTGTTTAACGCAACTGGCACAAGTTTGTTCGACCCAACTGGCACAAGTTTGTTTGACGCAACTGGCACATGTTTGTTTGACGCAACTGGCCCAAGTTTGTTTGACCCAACTGGCACAAGTTTGTTAGATGCAACTGGCACAAGTTTGTTCGACGTAACTGGCACAAGTTTTTTCGACTCAATTGGCACAAGTTTGTTTCACGCTACTGGCACAAGTTTGTCTGACGCAACTTGCACAAGTTCGTTTGATGCAACTGGCACAAGTTTATTTGACGCAACTGGCACAAGTTTTCTCGATGCAACTGGCACAAGTTTGTTCGCCGTAACTGGCACAGGTTTGTTCGACGCAACTGGCACAAGTTTGTTTGACACAACTGGCACAAGTTTTTTTGACGCAACTGGCACAAGTTTGTTCAACGCAAGTGACACAAGTTTGTTGGACACAACTGGCACAAGTTTGTTCAACGCAACTGGCACAAGTTTCTTTGACCCAACTGGCACAAGTTTGTTTGACGCAAGAGGCACAAGTTTGTGTGATGCAACTGGCATAAGTTTGTTTGACACAACTGGCACATGTTTTTTTTTTGACGGAAATGGCACAAGTTTTCTCGACGCAACTGGCACAAGTTTGTTTAATGTAACTGGCACAAGTTTGTTCGGCGCAACTGGCACAAGAATGTTCGACGCAACTGGCACAAGTTTGTTTGACGCAACTGGCACAAGTTTCTCGAACGCAACTGGCACAAGTTTGTTCGACGCAACTGGCACAAGTTTGTTTGATGCAACTGGCACAAGTTTGTTCTACGCAACTGGCACAAGTTTGTTCTATGCAACTGGCACTAGTTTGTTCTATGCAACTGGCATAAGTTTGTTTGACGCAACTGGCACAAGTTTGTTCTACGCAACTGGTACAAGTTTGTTCGACGCAACAGGCACAAGTTTCTTCGACGCAACTGGTACAAGTTTGTTGGACGCAACTGGCAAAAGTTTGTTCGAACCTTCTGGCAAAAGTTTGTTTGACACCACTGGCACAAGTTTGTTCGACGCAACTGGCTCAAGTTTGTTTGACGCAACTAGCACAAGTTTGTTTGACGCAACTGGCACAAGGTTGTTCTACGCTACTGGAACAAGTTTGTTCTACGCAACTGGCACAAGTTTGTTTGACGCAACTGGCACAAGTTTGTTCTACGCAACTGGCACAAGTTTGTTCGATGCAACTGGCACAAGTTTGTTCGCCGCAACTGGCCCAAGTTTGTTTGACGCAACTGGCACAAGTTTGTTAGATGCAACTGGCACAAGTTTGTTCGACGCAACTGGCACAAGTTTCTTCGACTGAATTGGCACAAGTTTGTTTGACACAACTGGTACAAGTTTGTTTGACGTAACTGTCACAAGTTTGTTTGACTCAACTGGCACAAGTTTATTTGACGCAACTGGCACAACTTTTCTCGACGCAACTGGCAAAAGTATGTTCTACACAACTGGCACAAGTTTGTTCTATGCAACTTGCACAAGTTTGTTCTACGCAACTGGCACAAGTTTGTTCTACGCAACTGGCACAAGTTTGTTCTACGCAACTGGCACAAGTTTGTTCTATGCAACTGGCACAAGTTTGTTCTACGTAACTGGCACAAGTTTGTTCTACGCAACTGACACAAGTTTGTTCGACGCAACTGGCACAAGTTTGTTCTACGCAACTGACACAAGTTTGTTTGACACAACTGGCACAAGTTTGTTCAACGCAACTGGCACAAGTTTGTTTGACGCAACTGGCACAAGTTTGTTCGACGCAACTGGCACAAGTTTGTTCGACGCAATGGCACAAGTTTGTTCGATGCAACTGGCACAAGTTTGTTAAACGCAACTGGCACAAGTTTGTTCGACCCAACTGGCACAAGTTTGTTTGACGCAACTGGCACAAGTTTGTTTGACACAACTGGCACAAGTTTGTTTGACACAACTGGCACAAGGTTGTTCTACGAAACTGGCACAAGTTTGTTCTACGCAACTGGCACAAGTTTGTTTGATGCAACTGGCACAAGTTTGTTTGATGCAACTGGCAGAAGTTTGTTTAATGCAACTGGCACAAGTTTGTTCGGTGCAACTGGCCCAAGTTTGTTTGACACAACTGGCACAAGTTTGTTAGACGCAACTGGCACAAGTTTGTTCTACGCAACTGGGACAAGTTTGTTTGACGTAACTGGGATAAGTTTGTTCTACGCAACTGGCACAAGTTTGTTCGATGCAACTGGCACAAGTTTCTTCGACGCAACTGGCACAAGTTTGTTCGACGCAACTGGCACAAGTTTCTTCAACTCAATTGGCACAAGTTTGTTTGACGCAACTGGTACAAGTTTGTTTGACGCAACTGTCACAAGTTTGTTTGACTCAACTGGCACAAGTTTGTTCTACGCAGCTGGCACAAGTTTATTTGACGCAACTGGCACAACTTTTCACGACGCAACTGTCACAAGTATGTTCTACACAACTGGCACAAGTTTGTTCTACGCAACTGGCACAAGTTTATTCTACGCATCTGGCACAAGTTTGTTCTATCCAACTGGCACTAGTTTGTTCTACACAACTGGCACAAGTTTGTTTGACGCAACTGGCACAAGTTTGTTCTACCCAACTGACACAAGTTTGTTCGACGCATTTGGCACAAGTTTGTTCTACGCAACTGGCACAAGTTTGTTCAACGCAACTGGCACAAGTTTGTTTGACGCAACTGGCGCAAGTTTGTTCGACGCAACTGGCACAGGTTAGTTCGACGCAACTGGCACAAGTTTGTTCGATGCAACTGGCACAAGTTTGTTTAACACAACTGGCATAAGTTTGTTCGACCCAACTGGCACAAGTTTGTTTGACGCAACTGGCACAAGTTTGTTCGACGTAACTGGCCCAAGTTTTTTTGACGCAACTGGCACAAGTTTGTTAGACGAAACTGGCACAAGTTTGTTCGAGGTAACTGGCACAAGTTTTTTCGACTCAATTGGCAAAAGTTTGTTTGACGCAACTGGCACATGTTTGTTTGACGCAACTGGCACAAGTTTGTTTGACGCAACTGGCACAAGTTTATTTGACGCAACTGGCACAAGTTTGCTCGACGCAACTGGCACAAGTTTGTTCGCCGTAACTGGCATAAGTTTGCTCGACGCAACTGGCACAAGTTTGTTTGACGCAACTGGCACAAGTTTTTTTGACGCAACTGGCACAAGTTTTCTCGACGCAACTGGCACAATTGTGTTCGCCGTAACTGGCACAAGTTTGTTCGACGCCACTGGCACAAGTTTGTTCGAAGCAACTGGCACAAGTTTGTTTGACACAACTGGCACAAGTTTGTTCTATGCAACTGGCACAAGTTTGTTATATGCAACTGGCACAAGTTTGTTCTACGCAACTGGCACAAGTTTGTTATACGCAACTGGCACAAGTTTGTTGTATACAACTGTCACTAGTTTGTTCTAAGCAACTGGCATAAGTTTGTTTGACGCAACTGGCACAAGTTTGTTCTACGCAACTGGCACAAGTTTGTTGGACGCAACTGGCACAAGTTTGTTCTACGCAAAAGGCACAATTTTGTTGGACGCAACTGGCACAAGTTTGTTCGACGCAACTGGCACAAGTTTGTTCTACGCAACTGGCACAAGTTTGTTCGACGCAACAGGCACAAGTTTGTTCGACGCAACTGGCACAAGTTTGTTCGACGCAACTGGCACAAGTTTGTTCAACACATCTGGCACAAGTTTGTTTGATGCAACTGGCACAAGTTTGTTTTCGCAACTTGTACAAGTTTGTTTGACACAACTGGCACAAGTTTGTTTGAGGCAACTGTCACGAGTTTGTTTGGCGCAACTGGCACAAGTTTGTTCGACGCAACTAGCCCAAGTTTGTTTGACGCAACTGGCACAAGTTTGTTAGACGCAGCTGGCAGAAGTTTGTTCGACGCAACTGGCACAAGTTTCTTCGACTCAATTGGCACAAGTTTGTTTGACGCAACTGGCACAAGTTTGTTTGATGCAACTGTCACAAGTTTGTTTGACTTAACTGGCACAAGTTTGTTTGATGTAACTGGCACAAGTTTATTTGACGCAACTGGCACAACTTTTCTCGGCGCAACTGGCACAAGTATGTTCTACACAACTGGCACAAGTTTGTTCTATGCAACTTGCACAAGTTTCTTCTACGCAACTGCCACAAGTTTGTTCGACGCAACTGGCACAAGTTTGTTCTACGCAACTGGCACAAGTTTGTTCTACGCAACTGGCACAAGTTTGTTTGACGCAACTGGCACAAGTTTGTTCTACGCATCTGGCACAAGTTTGTTTGACACAACTGGCACAAGTTTGTTCTACGCAACTGGCACAAGTTTATTCTACGCATCTGGCACAAGTTTGTTCTATCTAACTGACACTAGTTTGTTTTACGCAACTGGCACAAGTTTATTTCACGCAATTGGCACAAGTTTGTTCTACCCAACTGACACAAATTTGTTCGACGCAACTGGCACAAGTTTGTACTACGCAAGTGACACAAGTTTGTTGGACACAACTGGCACAAGTTTATTCTACGCATCTGGCACAAGTTTGTTCTATCTAACTGACACTAGTTTGTTTTACGCAACTGGCACAAGTTTATTTCACGCAATTGGCACAAGTTTGTTCTACCCAACTGACACAAATTTGTTCGACGCAACTGGCACAAGTTTGTACTACGCAAGTGACACAAGTTTGTTGGACACAACTGGCACAAGTTTGTTCAACGCAACTGGCAAAAGTTTGTTTGACGCAACTGGCGCAAGTTTGTTCGACGCAACTGGCACAAGTTTGTTCAACGCAACTGGCACAAGTTTGTTTGATGCAACTGGCACAAGTTTCTTCGACGCAACTGGCACAAGTTTGTTTAATGTTTCAGACACAAGTTTGTTCGACGCAACTAGCACAAGTATGTTCGATGCAACTTGCACAAGTTTGTTTGACGCAACTGGCACAAGTTTGTTCTAAGCAACTGGCACAAGTTTGTTCGACGGAGCTGGCGCAAGTTTGTTCGACGCAACTGGCACAAGCTTGTTCGACGCAACTGGCACAAGTTTGTTCGATGCAACTGGTACAAGTTTGTTTAACGTAACTGGCACAAGTTTGTTTGACCCAACTGGCACAAGTTTGTTTGACACAACTGGCATAAGTTTGTTTGACCCAACTGCAAAAGTTTGTTTGACGTAACTGGCATAAGTTTGTTCTACGCAACATGCACAAGCTTGTTCTACGCAACTGGCACATGTTTGTTCTACCCAACTGGCACAAGTTTGTTCGACGCAACTGGCACAAGTTTGTTCTGCGCAACTGGCACAAGTTTGTTTGACACAACTGGCACAAGTTTGTTCTAAGCAACTGGCACAAGTTTGTTCGACGGAGCTGGCGCAAGTTTGTTCGACGCAACTGGCACAAGCTTGTTCGACGCAACTGGCACAAGTTTGTTCGATGCAACTGGTACAAGTTTGTTTAACGTAACTGGCACAAGTTTGTTCGACCCAACTGGCACAAGTTTGTTTGACACAACTGGCATAAGTTTGTTTGACCCAACTGCAAAAGTTTGTTTGACGTAACTGGCATAAGTTTGTTCTACGCAACATGCACAAGCTTGTTCTACGCAACTGGCACAAGTTTGTTTGACGCAACTGGCACTAGTTTGTTTGATGCAACTGGCACAAGTTTGTTCGACGCAACATGCACAAGTTTGTTCTACTCAACTGGCACAAGTTTGTTCTATGCAACTGGCACTAGTTTGTTTGATGCAACTGGCACAAGTTTGTTCGACGCAACTGGCCCAAGTTTGTTTGACGCAACTGGCGCAAGTTTGTTAGACGCAACTGGCACAAGTTTGTTCGACGCAACTGGCACAAGTTTTTTCGACTCAATTGGCACAAGTTTGTTTGACACAACTGGCACAAGTTTGTTTGATGCCACTGGCACAAGTTTGTTTGACGTAACTGGTACAAGTTTGTTTGACGCAACTGGCACAAGTTTTCTCGACACAACAGACACAAGTTTGTTCGCTGTAACTGGCACAAGTTTGTTCGACACAACTGGCACAAGTTTGTTCGACGCAACTGGCACAAGTTTGTTTGATGCAACTGGCACAAGTTTCTTTGACGAAACTGGCACAAGTTTGTTCGACGCAACTGGCACAAGTTTGTTCGACGCAATTGGCACAAGTTTGTTCTACGCAACTGGCACAAGTTTATTCTATGCAACTGGCACTAGTTTGTTCTACGCAACTGGAATAAGTTTGTTTGACACAACTGGCACAAGTTTGTTCTACGCAACTGGCACAAGTTTGTTCGACGCACTTGGCACAAGGTTGTTCTACGCAACTGGCACAAGTTTGTTCTACACAACTGGCACAAGTTTGCTTGACGAAACTGGCACATGTTTTTTTTTATGCAACTCGCATAAGTTTGTTCGATGCCACTGGCACAAGTTTGTTCGACGCAACTGGCCCAAGTTTTTTTGATGCAACTGGCACAAGTTTTTTTTATGCAACTGGCAAAAGTTTGTTTGACGCAACTGGCACAAGTTTGTTCGACGCAACTGGCACAAGTTTGTTCGACGCAACTAGCACAAGTTTGTTCGACGCAACTGGCACAAGTTTGTTTGACGCAACTGGCACAAGTTTGTTTGACGCAACTGGCACAAGTTGTTTAACGCAACTGGCACAAGGTTGTTCTATGCAACTGGCACAAGTTTGTTCTATGCAACTGGCACAAGTTTGTTTGATGCAACTGGCACAAGTTTGTTTGATACAACAGTTACAAGTTTGTTCTACATAACTGGCACAAGTTTGTTGTACACAACTGGCACAAGTTTGTTTGACACAACTGGCACAAGTTTGTTCTACGCAAATGGCAAAAGTTTGTTATACGCATCTGGCACAAGTTTGTTCTTTGCAACTGGCACTAGTTTGTTCTACGAAACTGGGACAAATTTGTTTGACGCAACTGGCCCATGTTTGTTCTACCCAACTGGCACAAGTTTGTTCGACGCAACTGGCACAAGTTTGTTCTACATAACTGGCACAAGTTTGTTTGAAACAACTGGCACAAGTTTGTTCTAATCAACTGGCACAAGTTTGTTCGACGGAACTGGCGCAAGTTTGTTCGACGCAACTGGCACAAGTTTGTTCGATGCAACTGGCACAAATTTGTACGACGCAACTGGTACAAGTTTTTTTAACGTAACTGGCACAAGTTTGTTTGACCCAACTGGCACAAGTTTGTTTCACACAACTGGCACAAGTTTGTTCGATGCAACTGGCACAAATTTGTACGACGCAACTGGTACAAGTTTTTTTAACGTAACTTGCACAAGTTTGTTTGACGCAACTGGCACAAGTTTGTTTGATGCAACTGGCACAAGGTTGTTAGACGCAACACGTACAAGTTTGTTCTACGCAACTGGCACAAGTTTGTTTGACGCAACTGGCACAAGTTTGTTCAACGCAACTGGCACAAGTTTTTTCAAATCAACTGGCACAAGTTTGTTTGACGCAACTGGCACAAGTTTGTTTGACGCAACTGGCACAAGTTTGTTTGACGCAACTGGCACAAGTTTGTTTGACGCAACTGGCACAAGTTTATTTGACGCAACTGGCAAAAGTTTGTTTGACGCAACTGGCACAAGTTTGTTCGCCGTAACTGGCACAAGTTTGTTTGACGCAACTGGCACAAGTTTATTTAACGCAACTGGCACAAGTTTCTCGACGCAAGTGGCACAAGTTGGTTCGCCGTAACTGGCACAAGTTTGTTCGACGCAACTGGCACAATTTTGTTCGACGCAACTGGCAAAAGTTTCTTCGATGCAACTGGCACAAGTGTGTTCGACGAACTGGCACAAGTTTGTTTGACGCAATTGGCACAAGTTTGTTCTACTCAACTGGCACAAGTTTGTTCAATGCAACTGGCACTAGTTGGTTTTACGCAACTGGCATAAGTTTGTTTGACGCAACTGGCACAAGTTTTTTCTACAAACTAGCACAAGTTTGTTCGACGCAACTGGCACAAGGTTGTTCTACGCAACTGGCACAAGTTTGTTCTACGCAACTGGCACAAGTTTGTTTGACGCAAATGGCACAAGGTTGTTCTACGCAACTGGCACAAGTTTGTTGGATGCCACTAACACAAGTTTGTTCCATGAAACTGGCTCAAGTTTTTTTGACGCAACTGGCACAAGTTTGTTACACGCAACTGGCACAAGTTTGTTCGACGCAACTGGCACAAGTTTTTTCGACTCAATTGGCACAAGTTTTTTTTGGCGCAACTGGAACAAGTTTGTTTGACGCAACTGGCACAAGTTTGTTTGACGCAACTAGCACAAGTTTGTTTGACGCAACTGGCACAAGTTTATTTGACGCAACTGGCACAAGTTTTCTTGACGAAACTGGCACAAGTTTGTTCGCAGTAAATGGCAAAAGTTTGTTCGACGCAACTGGCACATGTTTGTTTGAATCAACTGGCACAAGTTTGTTCTACATAACTGGCACAAGTTTGTTCTATGCAACTGGCACAAGTTTGTTCTACGCAACTGGCACAAGTTTGTTCGATGCAACTGGCACAAATTTGTTTGACGCAACTGGCACAAGTTTGTTTGACGCAACTGGCACAAGTTTGTTTGATGCAACTGGCACAAGGTTGTTCTATGCAACTGGCACAAGTTTGTTCTACGCAACTGGCACAAGTTTGTTCGATGCAACTGGCACAAGTTTGTTTGACGCAACTGGCACAAGTTTGTTTGACGCAACTGGCACAAGTTTGTTTGACGCAACTGGCACAAGGTTGTTCTATGCAACTGGCACAAGTTTGTTCTATGCAAATGGCACAAATTTGTTAGACGCAACTGGCACAAGTTTGTTTGATGCAACAGGCACAAGTTTGTTCTACATAACTGGCACAAGTTTGTTGTACACAACTGGCACAAGTTTGTTTGACACAACTGGCACAAGTTTGTTCTACGCAAATGGCAAAAGTTTCTTCTATGCATATGGCACAAGTTTGTTTGACGCAACTGGCACTAGTTGGTTTGACGCAACTGGCACAAATTTGTTTGACGCAACTGGCACATGTTTGTTCTACCCAACTGGCACAAGTTTGTTCGATGCAACTGGCACAAGTTTGTTCTACACAACTGGCACAAGTTTGTCTGACACAAGTGGCACAAGTTTGTTCTAAGCACCTGGCACAAGTTTGTTCGACGGAACTGACGCAAGTTTGTTCAACGCAACTGGCACAAGTTTGTTCAACGCAACTGGCACAAATTTTTACGACGCAACTGGTACAAGTTTGTTTAACGTAACTGGCACAAGTTTGTTTGACGCAACTTGCACAAGTTTGTTTGACGCAACTGGCACAAGTTTATTTGACGCAACTGGCACAAGTTGTCTCGACGCAACTGGCACAAGTTTGTTCGCCGTAACTGGCACAGGTTTGTTCGATGCAACTGGCACAAGTTTGTTTGACGCAACTGGAACAAGTTTTTTTGACGCAACTGGCACAACTTTTCTCGACGCAACTGGCACAAGTTTGTTCGCCGTAACTGGCACAAGTTTGCTAGACGCCACTGGCACAAGTTTGTTCGAAACAACTGGCACAAGTTTGTTTGACACAACTGGCACTAATTTTTTCTATGCAACTGGCAAAAGTTTGTTCGACGCAACTGGCACAAGTTTGTTCTACGCAACTGGCACAAGTTTGTTTGACGCAACTGGCAGAAGTTTGTTTGACGCAACTGGAACAAGTTTGTTCGACGCAACTGGCCCAAGTTTTTTTGACGCAACTGGCACAACTTTGTTAGACGAAACTGGCACAAGTTTGTTCGAGGTAACTGGCACAAGTTTTTTCTACTCAATTGGCAAAAGTTTGTTTGGCGCAACTGGCACATGTTTGTTTGACGCAACTGGCACAAGTTTGTTTGACGCAACTGGCACAAGTTTATTTGACGCAACTGGCACAAGTTTGCTCGACGCAACTGGCACAAGTTTGTTCACCGTAACTGGCACAAGTTTGTTCGACGCAACGGGCACAAGTTTGTTTGACGCAACTGGCACAAGTTTTTTTGACGCAACTGGCACAAGTTTTCTCGACGCAACTGGCACAAGTGTGTTCGCCGTAACTGGCACAAGTTTGTTCGACGCCACTGGCACAAGTTTGTTCGAAGCAACTGGCACAAGTTTGTTTGACACAACTGGCACAAGTTTGTTCTATGCTACTGGCACAAGTTTGTTCTACGCAACTGGCACAAGTTTGTTCTACGCAACTGGCATAAGTTTGTTATACGCAACTGGCACAAGTTTGTTGTATGCAACTGTCACTAGTTTGTTCTACGCAACTGGCATAAGTTTGTTTGACGCAACTGGCACAAGTTTGTTCTACGCAACTGGCACAAGTTTGTTGGACGCAACTGGCACAAGTGTGTTATACGCAAAAGGCACAATTTTGTTGGACGCAACTGGCACAAGTTTGTTCGACGCAACTGGCACAAGTTTGTTCTACGCAACTGGCACAAGTTTGCTCGACGCAACAGGCTCAAGTTTGTTCGACGCAACTGGCACAAGGTTGTTCGACGCAACTGGCACAAGTTTGTTCAACACATCTGGCACAAGTTTGTTTGACGCAAGTGGCACAAGTTTGTTTTCGCAACTTGTACAAGTTTGTTTGACGCAACTGGCACAAGTTTGTTTGACGCAACTGGCACGAGTTTGTTTGGCGCAACTGGCACAAGTTTGTTCGACGCAACTAGCCCAAGTTTGTTTGACGCAACTGGCACAAGTTTGTTAGACGCAGCTGGCAGAAGTTTGTTCTACGCAACTGGCACAAGTTTCTTCGACTCAATTGGCACAAGTTTGTTTGACGCAACTGGCACAAGTTTGTTTGATGCAACTGTCAAAAGTTTGTTTGACTTAACTGGCACAAGTTTGTTTGACGCAACTGGCACAAGTTTATTTGACGCAACTGGCACAACTTTTCTCGGCGCAACTGGCACTAGTATGTTCTACACAACTGGCACAAGTTTGTTCTATGCAACTTGCACAAGTTTGTTCTACGCAACTGCCACAAGTTTGTTCGACGCAACTGGCACAAGTTTGTTCTACGCAACTGGCACAAGTTTGTTTGACGCAACTGGCACAAGTTTGTTCTACGCATCTGGCACAAGTTTTTTCTACGCAACTGGCACAAGTTTGTTCTACGCAACTGGCACAAGTTTATTCTACGCATCTGGCACAAGTTTGTTCTATCCAACTGACACTAGTTTGTTTTACGCAACTGGCACAAGTTTGTTTCACGCAACTGGCACAAGTTTGTTCTACCCAACTGACACAAGTTTGTTCGACGCAACTGGCACAAGTTTGTTCTACGCAAGTGACACAAGTTTGTTGGACACAACTGGCACAATTTTGTTCAACGCAACTGGCACAAGTTTGTTTGACGCAACTGGCGCAAGTTTGTTCGACGCAACTGGCACAAGTTTGTTCAACGCAACTGGCACAAGTTTGTTCGATGCTTCTGGCACAAGTTTGTTTAACGCAACTGGCACAAGTTTGTTCGACCCAACTGGCACAAGTTTGTTTGACGCAACTGGCACATGTTTGTTTGACGCAACTGGCCCAAGTTTGTTTGACCCAACTGGCACAAGTTTGTTAGATGCAACTGGCACAAGTTTGTTCGACGTAACTGGCACAAGTTTTTTCGACTCAATTGGCACAAGTTTGTTTCACGCTACTGGCACAAGTTTGTCTGACGCAACTTGCACAAGTTCGTTTGACGCAACTGGCACAAGTTTATTTGACGCAACTGGCACAAGTTTTCTCGATGCAACTGGCACAAGTTTGTTCGCCGTAACTGGCACAGGTTTGTTCGACGCAACTGGCACAAGTTTGTTTGACACAACTGGCACAAGTTTTTTTGACGCAACTGGCACAAGTTTGTTCAACGCAAGTGACACAAGTTTGTTGGACACAACTGGCACAAGTTTGTTCAACGCAACTGGCACAAGTTTCTTTGACCCAACTGGCACAAGTTTGTTTGACGCAAGAGGCACAAGTTTGTGTGATGCAACTGGCATAAGTTTGTTTGACACAACTGGCACATGTTTTTTTTTTGACGGAAATGGCACAAGTTTTCTCGACGCAACTGGCACAAGTTTGTTTAATGTAACTGGCACAAGTTTGTTCGGCGCAACTGGCACAAGAATGTTCGACGCAACTGGCACAAGTTTGTTTGACGCAACTGGCACAAGTTTCTCGAACGCAACTGGCACAAGTTTGTTCGACGCAACTGGCACAAGTTTGTTTGATGCAACTGGCACAAGTTTGTTCTACGCAACTGGCACAAGTTTGTTCTATGCAACTGGCACTAGTTTGTTCTATGCAACTGGCATAAGTTTGTTTGACGCAACTAGCACAAGTTTGTTCTACGCAACTGGTACAAGTTTGTTCGACGCAACAGGCACAAGTTTCTTCGACGCAACTGGTACAAGTTTGTTGGACGCAACTGGCAAAAGTTTGTTCGAACCTTCTGGCAAAAGTTTGTTTGACACCACTGGCACAAGTTTGTTCGACGCAACTGGCTCAAGTTTGTTTGACGCAACTAGCACAAGTTTGTTTGACGCAACTTTCACAAGGTTGTTCTACGCTACTGGAACAAGTTTGTTCTACGCAACTGGCACAAGTTTGTTTGACGCAACTGGCACAAGTTTGTTCTACGCAACTGGCACAAGTTTGTTCGATGCAACTGGCACAGGTTTGTTCGCCGCAACTGGCCCAAGTTTGTTTGACGCAACTGGCACAAGTTTGTTAGATGCAACTGGCACAAGTTTGTTCGACGCAACTGGCACAAGTTTCTTCGACTGAATTGGCACAAGTTTGTTTGACACAACTGGTACAAGTTTGTTTGACGTAACTGTCACAAGTTTGTTTGACTCAACTGGCACAAGTTTATTTGACGCAACTGGCACAACTTTTCTCGACGCAACTGGCAAAAGTATGTTCTACACAACTGGCACAAGTTTGTTCTATGCAACTTGCAAAAGTTTGTTCTACGCAACTGGCACAAGTTTGTTCTACGCAACTGGCACAAGTTTGTTCTACGCAACTGGCACAAGTTTGTTCTATGCAACTGGCACAAGTTTGTTCTACGTAACCGGCACAAGTTTGTTCTACGCAACTGACACAAGTTTGTTCGACGCAACTGGCACAAGTTTGTTCTACGCAACTGACACAAGTTTGTTTGACACAACTGGCACAAGTTTGTTCAACGCAACTGGCACAAGTTTGTTTGACGCAACTGGCACAAGTTTGTTCGACGCAACTGGCACAAGTTTGTTCGACGCAACTGGCACAAGTTTGTTCGATGCAACTGGCACAAGTTTGTTAAACGCAACTGGCACAAGTTTGTTCGACCCAACTGGCACAAGTTTGTTTGACGCAACTGGCACAAGTTTGTTTGACACAACTGGCACAAGTTTGTTTGACACAACTGGCACAAGGTTGTTCTACGAAACTGGCACAAGTTTGTTCTACGCAACTGGCACAAGTTTGTTTGATGCAACTGGCACAAGTTTGTTTGATGCAACTGGCAGAAGTTTGTTTAATGCAACTGGCACAAGTTTGTTCGGTGCAACTGGCCCAAGTTTGTTTGACACAACTGGCACAAGTTTGTTAGACGCAACTGGCACAAGTTTGTTCTACGCAACTGGGACAAGTTTGTTTGACGTAACTGGGATAAGTTTGTTCTACGCAACTGGCACAAGTTTGTTCGATGCAACTGGCACAAGTTTCTTCGACGCAACTGGCACAAGTTTGTTCGACGCAACTGGCACAAGTTTCTTCAACTCAATTGGCACAAGTTTGTTTGACGCAACTGGTACAAGTTTGTTTGACGCAACTGTCACAAGTTTGTTTGACTCAACTGGCACAAGTTTGTTTGACGCAGCTGGCACAAGTTTATTTGACGCAACTGGCACAACTTTTCACGACGCAACTGTCACAAGTATGTTCTACACAACTGGCACAAGTTTGTTCTACGCAACTGGCACAAGTTTATTCTACGCATCTGGCACAAGTTTGTTCTATCCAACTGGCACTAGTTTGTTCTACACAACTGGCACAAGTTTGTTTGACGCAACTGGCACAAGTTTGTTCTACCCAACTGACACAAGTTTGTTCGACGCATTTGGCACAAGTTTGTTCAATGCAACTGGCACAAGTTTGTTCAACGCAACTGGCACAAGTTTGTTTGACGCAACTGGCGCAAGTTTGTTCGACGCAACTGGCACAGGTTAGTTCGACGCAACTGGCACAAGTTTGTTCGATGCAACTGGCACAAGTTTGTTTAACACAACTGGCATAAGTTTGTTCGACCCAACTGGCACAAGTTTGTTTGACGCAACTGGCACAAGTTTGTTCGACGTAACTGGCCCAAGTTTTTTTGACGCAACTCGCACAAGTTTGTTAGACGAAACTGGCACAAGTTTGTTCGAGGTAACTGGCACAAGTTTTTTCGACTCAATTGGCAAAAGTTTGTTTGACGCAACTGGCACATGTTTGTTTGACGCAACTGGCACAAGTTTGTTTGACGCAACTGGCACAAGTTTATTTGACGCAACTGGCACAAGTTTGCTCGACGCAACTGGCACAAGTTTGTTCGCCGTAACTGGCATAAGTTTGCTCGACGCAACTGGCACAAGTTTGTTTGACGCAACTGGCACAAGTTTTTTTGACGCAACTGGCACAAGTTTTCTCGACGCAACTGGCACAATTGTGTTCGCCGTAACTGGCACAAGTTTGTTCGACGCCACTGGCACAAGTTTGTTTGAAGCAACTGGCACAAGTTTGTTTGACACAACTGGCACAAGTTTGTTCTATGCAACTGGCACAAGTTTGTTATATGCAACTGGCACAAGTTTGTTCTACGCAACTGGCACAAGTTTGTTATACGCAACTGGCACAAGTTTGTTGTATACAACTGTCACTAGTTTGTTCTAAGCAACTGGCATAAGTTTGTTTGACGCAACTGGCACAAGTTTGTTCTACGCAACTGGCACAAGTTTGTTGGACGCAACTGGCACAAGTTTGTTCTACGCAAAAGGCACAATTTTGTTGGACGCAACTGGCACAAGTTTGTTCGACGCAACTGGCACAAGTTTGTTCTACGCAACTGGCACAAGTTTGTTCGACGCAACAGGCACAAGTTTGTTCGACGCAACTGGCACAAGTTTGTTCGACGCAACTGGCACAAGTTTGTTCAACACATCTGGCACAAGTTTGTTTGATGCAACTGGCACAAGTTTGTTTTCGCAACTTGTACAAGTTTGTTTGACACAACTGGCACAAGTTTGTTTGAGGCAACTGTCACGAGTTTGTTTGGCGCAACTGGCACAAGTTTGTTCGACGCAACTAGCCCAAGTTTGTTTGACGCAACTGGCACAAGTTTGTTAGACGCAGCTGGCAGAAGTTTGTTCGACGCAACTGGCACAAGTTTCTTCGACTCAATTGGCACAAGTTTGTTTGACGCAACTGGCACAAGTTTGTTTGATGCAACTGTCACAAGTTTGTTTGACTTAACTGGCACAAGTTTGTTTGATGTAACTGGCACAAGTTTATTTGACGCAACTGGCACAACTTTTCTTGGCGCAACTGGCACAAGTATGTTCTACACAACTGGCACAAGTTTGTTCTATGCAACTTGCACAAGTTTCTTCTACGCAACTGCCACAAGTTTGTTCGACGCAACTGGCACAAGTTTGTTCTACGCAACTGGCACAAGTTTGTTCTACGCAACTGGCACAAGTTTGTTTGACGCAACTGGCACAAGTTTGTTCTACGCATCTGGCACAAGTTTGTTTGACACAACTGGCACAAGTTTGTTCTACGCAACTGGCACAAGTTTATTCTACGCATCTGGCACAAGTTTGTTCTATCTAACTGACACTAGTTTGTTTTACGCAACTGGCACAAGTTTATTTCACGCAATTGGCACAAGTTTGTTCTACCCAACTGACACAAATTTGTTCGACGCAACTGGCACAAGTTTGTACTACGCAAGTGACACAAGTTTGTTGGACACAACTGGCACAAGTTTGTTCAACGCAACTGGCAAAAGTTTGTTTGACGCAACTGGCGCAAGTTTGTTCGACGCAACTGGCACAAGTTTGTTCAACGCAACTGGCACAAGTTTGTTTGATGCAACTGGCACAAGTTTCTTCGACGCAACTGGCACAAGTTTGTTTAATGTTACAGACACAAGTTTGTTCGACGCAACTAGCACAAGTATGTTCGATGCAACTTGCACAAGTTTGTTTGACGCAACTGGCACAAGTTTCTTCGACGCAACTGGCACAAGTTTGTTCGACGCAACTGGCACATGTTTGTTCTACGCAACTGGCACAAGTTTGTTCTACGCAACTGGCACAAGTTTGTTCTATGCAACTGGCACTAGTTTGTTCTATGCAACTGGCATAAGTTTGTTTGACGCAACTGGCACAAGTTTGTTCTACGCAACTGGTACAAGTTTGTTCGACGCAACTGGCACAAGTTTCTTCGATGCAACTGGTACAAGTTTGTTGGACGCAACTGGCAAAAGTTTGTTCAAACCAACTGGCAAAAGTTAGTTTGACACAACTGGCAAAAGTTTGTTCGGCGCAACTGGCACAAGTTTGTTTGACACAATTAGCACAAGTTTGTTTGATGCAACTGGCACAAGGTTGTTCTACGCAACTGGCATAAGTTTGTTCTACGCAACTGGGACAAGTTTGTTTGACGTAACTGGCATAAGTTTGTTCTACGCAACTGGCACAAGTTTGTTCGTTGCAACTGGCACAAGTTTCTTCGACGCAACTGGCACAAGTTTGTTCGATGCAACTGGCACAAGTTTCTTCAACTCAATTGGCACAAGTTTGTTTGACGCAACTGGTACAAGTTTGTTTGACGCAACTGTCACAAGTTTGTTTGACTCAACTGGCACAAGTTTGTTTGACGCAACTGGCACAAGTTTATTTGACGCAACTGGCACAACTTTTCACGACGCAACTGGCACAAGTATGTTCTACACAACTGGCACAAGTTTGTTCTACGCAACTGGCACAAGTTTATTCTACGCATCTGGCACAAGTTTGTTCTATCCAACTGGCACTAGTTTGTTCTACACAACTGGCACAAGTTTGTTTGACGCAACTGGCACAAGTTTGTTCTACCCAACTGACACAAGTTTGTTCGACGCATTTGGCACAAGTTTGTTCTACGCAACTGACACAAGTTTGTTTGACACAACTGGCAGAAGTTTGTTCAACCCAACCGGCACAAGTTTGTTTGTCGCAACTGGCGCAAGTTTGTTCGACGCAACTGGCACAAGTTTGTTCGATGTAACTGGCACAAGTTTGTTTAACACAACTGGCATAAGTTTGTTCGACCCAACTGGCACAAGTTTGTTTGACGCAACTGGCACAAGTTTGTTCGACGTAACTGGCCCAAGTTTTTTTGACGCAACTGGCACAAGTTTGTTAGACGAAACTGGCACAAGTTTGTTCGAGGTAACTGGCACAAGTTTTTTCGACTCAATTGGCAAAAGTTTGTTTGACGCAACTGGCACATGTTTGTTTGACGCAACTGGCACAAGTTTGTTTGACGCAACTGGCACAAGTTTATTTGACGCAACTGGCACAAGTTTGCTCAACGCAACTGGCACAAGTTTGTTCGCCGTAACTGGCACAAGTTTGCTCGACCCAACTGGCACAAGTTTGTTTGACGCAACTGGCACAAGTTTTTTTGACTCAACTGGCACAAGTTTTCTCGACGCAACTGGCACAAGTGTGTTCGCCGTAACTGGCACAAGTTTGTTCGACGCCACTGGCACAAGTTTGTTCTTCGCAACTGGCACAAGTTTGTTTGACACAACTGGCACAAGTTTGTTCTATGCAACTGGTACAAGTTTGTTATACGCAACTGGCACAAGTTTGTTCTACGCAACTGGCACAAGTTTGTTATACGCAACTGGCACAAGTTTGTTGTATGCAACTGTCACTAGTTTGTTCTACGCAACTGGCATAAGTTTGTTTGACGCAACTGGCACAAGTTTGTTCTACGCAACTGGCACAAGTTTGTTGGACGCAACTGGCACAAGTTTGTTCTACGCAAAAGGCACAATTTTGTTGGACGCAACTGGCACAAGTTTGTTGGACGCAACTGGCACAAGTTTGTTCTACGCAACTGGCACAAGTTTGTTCGACGCAACAGGCACAAGTTTGTTCGACGCAACTGGCACAAGTTTGTTCGACGCAACTGGCACAAGTTTGTTCAACACATCTGGCACAAGTTTGTTTGATGCAACTGGCACAAGTTTGTTTTCGCAACTTGTACAAGTTTGTTTGACACAACTGGCACAAGTTTGTTTGACGCAACTGGCACGAGTTTGTTTGGCGCAACTGGCACAAGTTTGTTCGACGCAACTAGCCCAAGTTTGTTAGACGCAACTGGCACAAGTTTGTTAGACGCAGCTGGCAGAAGTTTGTTCGACGCAACTGGCACAAGTTTCTTCGACTCAATTGGCACAAGTTTGTTTGACGCAACTGGCACAAGTTTGTTTGATGCAACTGTCACAAGTTTGTTTGACTTAACTGGCACAAGTTTGTTTGACGTAACTGGCACAAGTTTATTTGACGCAACTGGCACAACTTTTCTCGGCGCAACTGGCACAAGTATGTTCTACACAACTGGCACAAGTTTGTTCTATGCAACTTGCACAAGTTTGTTCTACGCAACTGCCACAAGTTTGTTCGACACAACTGGCACAAGTTTGTTCTACGCAACTGGCACAAGTTTGTTCTACGCAACTGGCACAAGTTTGTTTGACGCAACTGGCACAAGTTTGTTCTACGCATCTGGCACAAGTTTGTTTGACACAACTGGCACAAGTTTGTTCTACACAACTGGCACAAGTTTATTCTACGCATCTGGCACAAGTTTGTTCTATCTAACTGACACTAGTTTGTTTTACGCAACTGGCACAAGTTTGTTTCACGCAACTGGCACAAGTTTGTTCTACCCAACTGACACAAATTTGTTCGACGCAACTGGCACAAGTTTGTTCTACGCAAGTGACACAAGTTTGTTGGACACAACTGGCACAAGTTTGTTCAACGCAACTGGCAAAAGTTTGTTTGACGCAACTGGCGCAAGTTTGTTCGACGCAACTGGCACAAGTTTGTTCAACGCAACTGGCACAAGTTTGTTCTATGCAACTTGCACAAGTTTGTTCTACGCAACTGGCACAAGTTTGTTCTACGCAACTGGCACAAGTGTGTTCTACGCCACTGGCACAAGTTTGTTCTACGTAACTGGCACAAGTTTGTTCTACGCAACTGACACAAGTTTGTTCGACGCAACTGGCACAAGTTTGTTCTACGCAACTGACACAAGTTTGTTTGACACAACTGGCAGAAGTTTGTTCAACGCAACTGGCACAAGTTTGGTTGACACAACTGGCACAAGTTTGTTCGACGCAACTGGCACAAGTTTGTTCGACGCAACTGCCACAAGTTTGTTCGATGTAACTGGCATAAGTTTGTTTAACGCAACTGGCACAAGTTTGTTCGACCCAACTGGCACAAGTTTGTTTGACGCAACTGGCACAAGTTTGTTTGACACAACTGGCACAAGTTTGTTTGACACAACTGGCACAAGGTTGTTCTACGAAACTGGCACAAGTTTGTTCTACGCAACTGGCACAAGTTTGTTTGATGCAACTGGCACAAGTTTGTTTGATGCAACTGGCAGAAGTTTGTTTGATGCAACTGGCACAAGTTTGTTCGGTGCAACTGGCCCAAGTTTGTTTGACGCAACTGGCACAAGTTTGTTAGACGCAACTGGCACAAGTTTGTTCGACGTAACTGGCACAAGTTTTTTCGAATCAATTGGCACAAGTTTGTTTGACGCAACTGGCACAAGTTTGTTTGACGCAACTTGTACAAGTTTGTTTGACGCAACTGGCACAAGTTTATTTGATGCAACTGGCAAAAGTTTTCTCGACGCAACTGGCACAAGTTTGTTCGCCGTAACTGGCACAGGTTTGTTCGACGTAACTGGCACAAGTTTGTTTGACGCAACTGGCACAAGTTTTTTTGACGCAACTGGCACAAGTTTTCTCGACGCAACTGGCACAAGTTTGTTCGCCGTAACTGGCAAAAGTTTGTTCGATGCCACTGGCACAAGTTTGTTCGAAGCAACTGGCACAAGTTTGTTTGACGCAACTGGCAGTAATTTGTTCTATGCAACTGGCACAAGTTTGTTCTACGCAACTGGCACAAGTTTGTTGTATGCAACTAGCACTAGTTTGTTCTACGCAACTGGCATAAGTTTGTTTGACGCAACTGGCACAAGTTTGTTCTACGCAACTGGCACAAGTTTGTTGGACGCAACTGGCACAAGTTTCTTCCACGCAACTGTCACAAGTTTGTTGGACGCAACTGGCACAAGTTTGTTCGACGCAACTGGCACAAGTTTGTTCAACACAACTGGCACAAGTTTGTTCGATGCAACTGGCACATGTTTGTTCAACACATCTGACACAGGATTGTTTGACGCAACTGGCATAAGTTTGTTTTCGCAACTTGTACAAGTTTGTTTGACTCAACTGGCACAAGTTTGTTTGTCGGAACTGTCACAAGTTTGTTTGGCGCAACTGGCACAAGTTTGTTTGACGCAAGTGACACAAGTTTGTTCGACGCAACTGGCACAAGTTTGTTCGACGCAACTGGCACAAGTTTGTTTGATGCAACTGGCACAAGGTTCTTCTACGCAACTGGCACAAGTTTGTTCTACACAACTGGCACAAGTTTGTTTGTGGCAACTGGCACAAGTTTGTTCGACGCAACTGGCACAAGTTTGTTTGACGCAACTGGCACAAGTTTGTTAGACGCAACTGGCACAAGTTTGTTCGACGTAACAGGCACAAGTTTTTTCGAGTCAATTGGCACAAGTTTGTTTGACGCAACTGGCACAAGTTTGTTTGACGCAAGAGGCACAAGTTTGTGTGACGCAACTGGCACAAGTTTGTTTGACGCAACTGGCACAAGTTTTTTTTCACACAACTGGCACAAGTTTTCTCAACGCAACTGGCACAAGTTTGTTTAATGTAACTGGCACAAGTTCGTTCGACGTAACTGGCACAAGTATGTTCGACGCAACTGGCACAAGTTTGTTTGACAAAACTTCCACAAGTTTCTTCGATGCAACTGGCACAAGTTTGTTCGACGCAACTGGCACAAGTTTGTTTGACGCAACCGGCAGAAGTTTGTTCTATGCAACTGGAACTAGTTTGTTCTATGCAACTGGCATAAGTTTGTTGGCGCAACTGGCACAAGTTTGTTCTACGCAACTGGTACAAGTTTGTTCGACGCAACTGGCACAAGTTTCTTCGACGCAACTGGTACAAGTCTGTTTGACGCAACTGGCAAAAGTTTGTTCGAACCAACTGGCAAAAGTTTGTTTGACACAACTGGCACAAGTTTGTTCGACGCAACTGGCACAAGTTTGTTTGACGCAACTGGCACAAGGTTCTTCTACCCAACTGGCACAAGTTTGTTCTACGCAACTGGCACAAGTTTGTTTGACGCAACTGTCACAAGTTTGTTCTACGCAACTGGCACAAGTTTGTTCGATGCAACTAGCACAAGTTTGTTCGCCGCAACTGGCCCAAGTTTGTTTGACGCAACTGGCACAAGTTTGTTAGACGCAACTGGCACAAGTTTGTTCGACGCAACTGGCACAAGTTTCTTCGACTTAATTGGCACAAGTTTGTTTGACGCAACTGGTACAAGTTTGTTTGACGCAACTGGCACAAGTTTGTTTGACACAACTGGCACAAGTTTGTTTGACGCAACTGGCACAAGTTTGTTTGACGCAACTGGCACAAGTTTGTTTGACGCAACTGGCATAAGGTTGTTCTACGCAACTGGCACAAGTATGTTCCACGCAACTGGCACAAGTTTGTTCTACGCAACTGGCACAAGTTTGCTCTAAGCAACTCTTACTAGTTTGTTGTACACAACTGGCAAAAGTTTGTTTGACACAACTGGCACAAGTTTGTTCTACGCAAATGGCAAAAGTTTGTTCTATGCGTCTGGGACACGTTTGTTCTATGCAACTGGCACTAGTTTGTTCTAGGCAACTGGCACAAATTTGTTTGACGCAACTGGCACATGTTTGTTCTACCCAACTGGCACAAGTTTGTTCGACGCAACTGGCACAAGTTTGTTCTGCGCAACTGGCACAAGTTTGTTTGACACAACTGGCACAAGTTTGTTCTAAGCAACTGGCACAAGTTTGTTCGACGGAGCTGGCACAAGTTTGTTCGACGCAACTGGCACAAGCTTGTTCGACGCAACTGGCACAAGTTTGTTCGATGCAACTGGTACAAGTTTGTTTAACGTAACTGGCACAAGTTTGTTCGACCCAACTGGCACAAGTTTGTTTGACACAACTGGCATAAGTTTGTTTGACCCAACTGCAAAAGTTTGTTTGACGCAATTGGCACAAGGTTGTTCTACGCAACTGGCACAAGTTTGTTCTACACAACTGGCACAAGTTTGCTTGACGAAACTGGCACATGTTTTTTTTTACGCAACTGGCATAAGTTTGTTCGATGCCACTGGCACAAGTTTGTTCGACGCAACTGGCCCAAGTTTTTTTGACGCAACTGGCACAAGTTTTTTTGATGCAACTGGCAAAAGTTTGTTTGACGCAACTGGCACAAGTTTGTTCGACGCAACTGGCACAAGTTTGTTCGACGCAACTAGCACAAGTTTGTTCGACGCAACTGGCACAAGTTTGTTCGACGCAACTGGCACAAGTTTGTTTGACGCAACTGGCACAAGTTTGTTTGACGCAACTGGCACAAGTTGTTTAACGCAACTGGCACAAGGTTGTTCTATGCAACTGGCACAAGTTTGTTCTATGCAACTGGCACAAGTTTGTTTGACGCAACTGGCACAAGTTTGTTAGATACAACAGTTACAAGTTTGTTCTACATAACTGGCACAAGTTTGTTGTACACAACTGGCACAAGTTTGTTTGACACAACTGGCACAAGTTTGTTCTACGCAAATGGCAAAAGTTTGTTATACGCATCTGGCACAAGTTTGTTCTTTGCAACTGGCACTAGTTTGTTCTACGAAACTGTGACAAATTTGTGTGACGCAACTGGCCCATGTTTGTTCTACCCAACTGGCACAAGTTTGTTCGACGCAACTGGCACAAGTTTGTTCTACATAACTGGCACAAGTTTGTTTGAAACAACTGGCACAAGTTTGTTCTAATCAACTGGCACAAGTTTGTTCGACGGAACTGGCGCAAGTTTGTTCGACGCAACTGGCACAATTTTGTTCGATGCAACTGGCACAAATTTGTACGACGCAACTGGTACAAGTTTTTTTAACGTAACTGGCACAAGTTTGTTTGACCCAACTGGCACAAGTTTGTTTCACACAACTGGCACAAGTTTGTTAGACGCAACTTGCACAAGTTTGTTTGACGCAACTGGCACAAGTTTGTTTGATGCAACTGGCACAAGGTTGTTAGACGCAACACGTACAAGTTTGTTCTACGCAACTGGCACAAGTTTGTTTGACGCAACTGGCACAAGTTTGTTCAACGCAACTGACACAAGTTTTTTCAAATCAACTGGCACAAGTTTGTTTGACGCAACTGGCACAAGTTTGTTTGACGCAACTGGCACAAGTTTGTTTGACGCAACTGGCACAAGTTTGTTTGACGCAACTGGCACAAGTTTATTTGACGCAACTGGCAAAAGTTTGTTTGACGCAACTGGCACAAGTTTGTTCGCCGTAACTGGCACAAGTTTGTTTGACGCAACTGGCACAAGTTTATTTAACGCAACTGGCACAAGTTTCTCGACGCAAGTGGCACAAGTTGGTTCGCCGTAACTGGCACAAGTTTGTTCGACGCAACTGGCACAATTTTGTTCGACGCAACTGGCACAAGTTTCTTCGATGCAACTGGCACAAGTGTGTTCGACGAACTGGCACAAGTTTGTTTGACGCAATTGGCACAAGTTTGTTCTACTCAACTGGCACAAGTTTGTTCAATGCAACTGGCACTAGTTGGTTTTACGCAACTGGCATAAGTTTGTTTGACGCAACTGGCACAAGTTTTTTCTACAAACTAGCACAAGTTTGTTCGACGCAACTGGCACAAGGTTGTTCTACGCAACTGGCACAAGTTTGTTCTACGCAACTGGCACAAGTTTGTTTGACGCAAATGGCACAAGGTTGTTCTACGCAACAGGCACAAGTTTGTTGGATGCCACTAACACAAGTTTGTTCCATGAAACTGGCTCAAGTTTTTTTGACGCAACTGGCACAAGTTTGTTACACGCAACTGGCACAAGTTTGTTCGACGCAACTGGCACAAGTTTTTTCGACTCAATTGGCACAAGTTTTTTTTGGCGCAACTGGAACAAGTTTGTTTGACGCAACTGGCACAAGTTTGTTTGACGCAACTAGCACAAGTTTGTTTGACGCAACTGGCACAAGTTTATTTGACGCAACTGGCACAAGTTTTCTTGACGAAACTGGCACAGGTTTGTTCGCAGTAAATGGCAAAAGTTTGTTCGACGCAACTGGCACATGTTTGTTTGAATCAACTGGCACAAGTTTGTTCTACATAACTGGCACAAGTTTGTTCTATGCAACTGGCACAAGTTTGTTCTACGCAACTGGCACAAGTTTGTTCGATGCAACTGGCACAAGTTTATTTGACGCAACTGGCACAAGTTTGTTTGACGCAACTGGCACAAGTTTGTTTGATGCAACTGGCACAAGGTTGTTCTATGCAACTGGCACAAGTTTGTTCTACGCAACTGGCACAAGTTTGTTCGATGCAACTGGCACAAGTTTGTTTGACGCAACTGGCACAAGTTTGTTTGACGCAACTGGCACAAGTTTGTTTGATGCAACTGGCACAAGGTTGTTCTATGCAACTGGCACAAGTTTGTTCTATGCAAATGGCACAAATTTGTTAGACGCAACTGGCACAAGTTTGTTTGAAGCAACAGGCACAAGTTTGTTCTACATAACTGGCACAAGTTTGTTGTACACAACTGGCACAAGTTTGTTTGACACAACTGGCACAAGTTTGTTCTACGCAAATGGCAAAAGTTTCTTCTATGCATATGGCACAAGTTTGTTTGACGCAACTGGCACTAGTTTGTTTGACGCAACTGGCACAAATTTGTTTGACGCAACTGGCACATGTTTGTTCTACCCAACTGGCACAAGTTTGTTCGATGCAACTGGCACAAGTTTGTTCTACACAACTGGCACAAGTTTGTCTGACACAAGTGGCACAAGTTTGTTCTAAGCACCTGGCACAAGTTTGTTCGACGGAACTGGCGCAAGTTTGTTCAACGCAACTGGCACAAGTTTGTTCGACGCAACTGGCACAAATTTTTACGACGCAACTGGTACAAGTTTGTTTAACGTAACTGGCACAAGTTTGTTTGACGCAACTTGCACAAGTTTGTTTGACGCAACTGGCACAAGTTTATTTGACGCAACTGGCACAAGTTCTCTCGACGCAACTGGCACAAGTTTGTTCGCCGTAACTGGCACAGGTTTGTTCGATGCAACTGGCACAAGTTTGTTTGACGCAACTGGAACAAGTTTTTTTGACGCAACTGGCACAACTTTTCTCGACGCAACTGGCACAAGTTTGTTCGCCGTAACTGGCACAAGTTTGCTAGACGCCACTGGCACAAGTTTGTTCGAAACAACTGGCACAAGTTTGTTTGACACAACTGGCACTAATTTTTTCTATGCAACTGGCAAAAGTTTGTTCGACGCAACTGGCACAAGTTTGTTCTACGCAACTGGCACAAGTTTGTTTGACGCAACTGGCAGAAGTTTGTTTGACGCAACTGGCACAAGTTTGTTCGACGCAACTGGCCCAAGTTTTTTTGACGCAACTGGCACAAGTTTGTTAGACGAAACTGGCACAAGTTTGTTCGAGGTAACTGGCACAAGTTTTTTCGACTCAATTGGCAAAAGTTTGTTTGGCGCAACTGGCACATGTTTGTTTGACGCAACTGGCACAAGTTTGTTTGACGCAACTGGCACAAGTTTGTTTGACGCAACTGGCACAAGTTTGTTCGCCGTAACTGGCACAAGTTTGTTCGACGCAACGGGCACAAGTTTGTTTGACGCAACTGGCACAAGTTTTTTTGACGCAACTGGCACAAGTTTTCTCGACGCAACTGGCACAAGTGTGTTCGCCGTAACTGGCACAAGTTTGTTCGACGCCACTGGCACAAGTTTGTTCGAAGCAACTGGCACAAGTTTGTTTGACACAACTGGCACAAGTTTGTTCTATGCAACTGGCACAAGTTTGTTCTACGCAACTGGCACAAGTTTGTTCTACGCAACTGGCACAAGTTTGTTATACGCAACTGGCACAAGTTTGTTGTATGCAACTGTCACTAGTTTGTTCTACGCAACTGGTATAAGTTTGTTTGACGCAACTGGCACAAGTTTGTTCTACGCAACTGGCACAAGTTTGTTGGACGCAACTGGCACAAGTTTGTTATACGCAAAAGGCACAATTTTGTTGGACGCAACTGGCACAAGTTTGTTCGACGCAACTGGCACAAGTTTGTTCTACGCAACTGGCACAAGTTTGCTCGACGCAACAGGCTCAAGTTTGTTCGACGCAACTGGCAAAAGTTTGTTCGACGCAGCTGGCACAAGTTTGTTCAACACATCTGGCACAAGTTTGTTTGACGCAAGTGGCACAAGTTTGTTTTCGCAACTTGTACAAGTTTGTTTGATGCAACTGGCACAAGTTTGTTTGACGCAACTGGCACGAGTTTGTTTGGCGCAACTGGCACAAGTTTGTTCGACGCAACTAGCCCAAGTTTGTTTGACGCAACTGGCACAAGTTTGTTAGACGCAGCTGGCAGAAGTTTGTTCTACGCAACTGGCACAAGTTTCTTCGACTCAATTGGCACAAGTTTGTTTGACGCAACTGGCACAAGTTTGTTTGATGCAACTGTCACAAGTTTGTTTGACTTAACTGGCACAAGTTTGTTTGAGGCAACTGGCACAAGTTTATTTGACGCAACTGGCACAACTTTTCTCGGCGCAACTGACACTAGTATGTTCTACACAACTGGCACAAGTTTGTTCTATGCAACTTGCACAAGTTTGTTCTACGCAACTGCCACAAGTTTGTTCAACGCAACTGGCACAAGTTTGTTCTACGCAACTGGCACAAGTTTGTTCTACGCAACTGGCACAAGTTTGTTTGACGCAACTGGCACAAGTTTGTTCTACGCATCTGGCACAAGTTTGTTCTACGCAACTGGCACAAGTTTGTTCTACGCAACTGGCACAAGTTTATTCTACGCATCTGGCACAAGTTTGTTCTATCCAACTGACACTAGTTTGTTTTACGCAACTGGCACAAGTTTGTTTCACGCAACTGGCACAAGTTTGTTCTACCCAACTGACACAAGTTTGTTCGACGCAACTGGCACAAGTTTGTTCTACGCAAGTGACACAAGTTTGTTGGACACAACTGGCACAAGTTTGTTCAACGCAACTGGCACAAGTTTGTTTGACGCAACTGGCGCAAGTTTGTTCGACGCAACTGGCACAAGTTTGTTCAACGCAACTGGCACAAGTTTGTTCGATGCTTCTGGCACAAGTTTGTTTAACGCAACTGGCACAAGTTTGTTCGACCCAACTGGCACAAGTTTGTTTGACGCAACATGCACATGTTTGTTTGACGCAACTGGCCCAAGTTTGTTTGACCCAACTGGCACAAGTTTGTTAGATGCAACTGGCACAAGTTTGTTCGACGTAACTGGCACAAGTTTTTTCGACTCAATTGGCACAAGTTTGTTTCACGCTACTGGCGCAAGTTTGTCTGACGCAACTTGCACAAGTTCGTTTGACGCAACTGGCACAAGTTTATTTGACGCAACTGGCTCAAGTTTTCTCGATGCAACTGGCACAAGTTTGTTCGCCGTAACTGGCACAGGTTTGTTCGACGCAACTGGCACAAGTTTGTTTGACACAACTGGCACAAGTTTTTTTGACGCAACTGGCACAAGTTTGTTCTACGCAAGTGACACAAGTTTGTTGGACACAACTGGCACAAGTTTGTTCAACGCAACTGGCACAAGTTTCTTTGACCCAACTGGCACAAGTTTGTTTGACGCAAGAGGCACAAGTTTGTGTGATGCAACTGGCATAAGTTTGTTTGACACAACTGGCACATGTTTTTTTTTTGACGGAAATGGCACAAGTTTTCTCGACGCAAATGGCACAAGTTTGTTTAATGTAACTGGCACAAGTTTGTTCGGCGCAACTGGCACAAGTATGTTTGACGCAACTGGCACAAGTTTGTTTGACGCAACTGGCACAAGTTTCTTCGACACAACTGGCACAAGTTTGTTCGACGCAACTGGCACAAATTAATTGGAAAAATATAAGAAAAAACAATCAATCAAGTATAATGAATTTTAAAACAAGTAAATTTTATGATTTTACTTAATTTATTTTAAATTTTAATATACCTTTTTAGTGAGTATGTATGGAAGCATGAGTTTAAATGTATTTATTGTGTGAGTGTGTTCCAGTATGAAAACGTATGCCTTTTTACAGCTTTTAATTTCATTTTCATTTATCATCATTGACAAGTGACCTAGACTTGTCATTCCATCCTAATCCTTCGGGCCAGCCCTATGAGAGCTGATGGTCAGCTCAGTGGTCTGGTTAAACTATTTTAATAATAATAATAATAATGTTCGCCATGACTGGCACAAGTTTGTTCGCCATGACTGGCACAAGTTTGTTTGACGCAACTGGCCCAAGTTTCTTCGACGCAACTGGCACAAGTTTGTTTGACGCAACTGGCACAAGTTTGGTTGACACAATTGGCACAAGTTTGTTCTACTTAACTGGCTCAAGTTTGTTCTATGCAACTGGCACTAGTTTGTTTTACGCAACTGGCATAAGTTTGTTTGACGCAACTGGCACAAGTTTTTTCTACGCAACTAGCACAAGTTTGTTCGACGCAACTGGCACAAGGTTGTTCTACGCAACTGGCACAATTTTGGTTCTACACAACTGGCACAAGTTTGTTTGACGCAACTGGCACAAGTTTGTTCTACGCAACTGGCACAAGTTTGTTCGATGTCACTGGCACAAGTTTGTTCGACAAAACTGGCACAAGTTTGTTCGATGCAACTGGCACAAGTTTGTTTACCGCAACTGGCACAAGTTTGTTCGACCCAACTGGCACAAGTTTGTTTGAGGCAAATGGCACAAGTTTGTTTGACGCAACTGGCACAAGTTTGTTTGTGGCAACTGATACAAGTTTGTTTGACGCAACTGGCACAAGGTTCTTCTACGCAACTGGCACAAGTTTGTTCTACGCAACTGGCACAATTTTGTTTGACGCAACTGGCACAAGTTTGTTTTAAGCTACTGACACAAGTTTGTTTGACGCAACTGGCACAAGTTTGTTCGAGGCAACTGGCACAAGTTTGTTCTAAGCAACTGGCACAAGTTTTTTTGACCCAACTGGCACAAGTTTGTTTGACGCAAGAGGCACAAGTTTCTTTGACGCAACTGGCACAAGTATGCTTGACGCAACTGGCACAAGTTTTTTTTGACGCAACTGGCACAAGTTTTCTCGACGCAACTGGCACAAGTTTGTTCGCCATAACTGGCACAAGTTTGTTCGACGCAACTGGCACAAGTTTGGTCGACGCAACTGGCACAAGTTTGTTTGACACAACTGGCACAAGTATCTTCGACGCAACTGGCACAAGTTTGTTCGACGCAACTGGCACAAGTTTGTTTGACGCAACTGGCACAAGTTTGTTGTACGCAACTGGCACAAGTTTGTTCTACGCAACTGGCACTAGTTTGTTCTATGCAACTGGCATAAGTTTGTTCGACCCAACTGACACATGTTTGTTCTGCGCAACTGGCACAAGTTTGTTCCACGCAACTGACACAAGTTTGTTCGACGCAACTGGTACAAGTTTGTTGGACGCAACTGACACAAGTTTGTTCGAACCAACTGGCACAAGTTTGTTCGACACAACTGGCACAAGTTTGTATGACGCAACTGGCACAAGTTTGCTTGACGCAACGCGAACAAGGATGTTCTACGCAACTGGCACAAGTTTGTTCTACGCAACTGGCACAAGTTTGTTTGACACAACTGGCACAAGTTTGTTCTACGCAACTGGCACAAGTTTGTTCGATGCAACTGGCACAAGTTTGTTCGACGCAATTGGCCCAAGTTTGTTTGACGCAACTGGCACAATTTTTTAGAAGCAACTGGCACAAGTTTGTTCGACGCAACTGGCACAAGTTTTTTCGACTCAATTGGCACAAGTTTGTTTGACGCAACTGGCACAAGTTTGTTTGACGCATCTGGCACAAGTTTGTTTGACGCAACTGGCACAAGTTTGTTTGACGCAACTGGAACAAGTTTTTTTGACGCAAATGGCACAACTTTTCTCGATGCAACTGGCACAAGTATGTTCTACGCAACTGCCACAAGTTTGTTCAACGCAACTGGCACAAGTTTGTTCGACGCAACTGGCACAAGTTTGTTCTATGCAACTGGGACAAGTTTGTTGGACGCAACTGGCACAAGATTGTTCGACATAACTGGCACAAGTTAGTTCGACGAAACTGTCACAAGTTTGTTCGACGCAACTGGCACAAGTTTGTTCAACGCAACTGGCAAAAGTTTGTTCGACGCAAGTGGCACAAGTTTATTCGACGCAACTGGCACAAGTTTGTTCAACACATCTGGCACAAGTTTATTTGACGCAACTGGCACAAGTTTGTTTTCGCAACTCGTACAAATTTGTTTGACGCAACTGGCACAAGTTTTTTTGACGCAACTGGCACAAGTTTGTTCTACGCAACTGGCACAAATTTGTTTGACGCAACTGGCACAAGTTTGTTTGACGCAACTGGCATAAGTTTGTTTGGCGCAACTGGCACAAGGATTTTCTACGCAACTGGCACAAGTTTGTTCTACACAACTGGCCCAAGTTTGTTTGACGCAACTGGCACAAGTTTGTTTGACGCAACTGGCACAAGTTTGTTCTACGCAACTGGCACAAGTTTGTTCTACGCAACTGGCACAAGTTTGTTCTACGCAACTTCTACAAGGTTGTTGTACACAACTGGCACAAGTTTGTTTGACACAACTGGCACAAGTTTGTTCTACGCAACTGGCAAAAGTTTGTTCTACACATCTGGCACAAGTTTGTTCTATGCAACTGGCACTAGTTTGTTCTACACAACTGGCACAAATTTGTTTGACGCAACTGGCACATGTTTGTTCTACCCAACTGGCACAAGTTTGTTCGACGCAACTGGCACAAGTTAGTTCTACGCAACTGGCACAAATTTGTTTGACACAACTGGCTCATGTTTGTTCTACCCAACTGGCACAAGTTTGTTCGACGCAACTGGCACAAGTTAGTTCTACGCAACTGGCACAAATTTGTTTGACGCAACTGGCTCATGTTTGTTCTACCCAACTGTCACAAGTTTGTTCGACGCAACTGGCACAAGTTAGTTCTACGCAACTGGTGCAAGTTTGTTCGACGCAACTGGCACAAGTTTGTTCGACGCAACTGGCACAAGTTTGTTCGACGCAACTGGTACATGTTTGTTCGACGCAACTGGCACAAGTTTGTTCGACGCAACTGGTACATGTTTGTTCGACGCAACTGGCACAAGTTTGTTCGACGCAACTGGCACAAGTTTGTTCGACGCAACTGGTACATGTTTGTTTAACGTAACTGGCACAAGATTGTTCGACCCAACTGGCACAAGTTTGTTTGACACAACTGGCACAAATTTGTTCGACGCAACTAGCACAAGTTTGTTTGACGCAACTGGCAAAAGTTTGTTTGACGCAACTGGCACAAGGTTGTTCTACGCAACATGCACAAGTTTGTTCTACGTAACTGGCAAAAGTTTGTTTGACGCAACTGGCACAAGTGTGTTCGACGCAACTGGCACAAGTTTGTTCGACGCAACTGGCACAAGGTTGTTCTACGCAACTGGCACAAGTTTGTTCTACGTAACTGGCCCAAGTTTGCTTGACGCAACTGGCACAAGTTCGTTCTACGCAACTGGCACAAGTTTGTTCGATGCCACTGGCACAAGTTTGTTCGACTCAACTGGCACAAGTTTTTTTGACGCAACTGGCACAAGTTCGTTCGATGCAACTGGCACAAGTTTGTTAGACGCAACTGGCACAAGTTTGTTTGACGCAACTTGTACAACTTTGTTTGACGCAACTGGCACAAGTTTGTTTGACGCAACTGGCACAAGTTTGTTTGACGCAACTAGCACAAGTTTGTTTGACGCAACTGGCACAAGTTTGTTCGGCGCAACTGGCACAAGTTTGTTCGACACAACTGGCAAAAGTTTGTTTGACGCAACTGGCACAAGTGCGTTTGATACAACTGGCACAAGGTTGTTCTACGCAACTGGCACAAGTTTGTTCTATGCAACTGGCACAAGTTTGTTCTATGCAACTGGCACAGGTTTGTTCTACGCAACTGGCACAAATTTTTTCTACGCAACTGGCACAAGTTTGTTGTACACAACTGGCACAAGTTTATTTGACACAACTGGCACAAGTTTGTTTGACGCAACTGGCAAAAGTTTCTTCGACTCAATGGCCCAAGTTTGTTTGACGCAACTGGCAGAAGTTTGTTCGACGCAACTGGCACAAGTTCGTTTGACGCAACTGGCACAAGTTTGTTAGACGCAACTGGCACAAGTTTGTTTGACGCAACTGGCACAAGTTTTTTCGACTCAATTGGCACAAGTTTGTTTGACGCAACTGGCACAAGTTTGACGCAACTGGCACAAGTTTGACCCAACTGGCACAAGTTTGTTTGTCGCAACTGGCATAAGTTTGTTTGACGCAACTGGCACAAGTTTATTTGACGCAACTGGCACAACTTTTCTCGACGCAACTGGCACAAGTTTGTTCGCCATTACTGGCACAAGTTTGTTTGACGGAACTGGCACAAGTTTTTTTGACGCAACTGGCACAAGTTTTCTCGACGCAACTGGCACAAGTTTGTTTGACGCAACTGGCCCAAGTTTCTTCGACGCAACTGGCACAAGTTTGTTTGACGCAACTGGCACAAGTTTGGTTGACACAATTGGCACAAGTTTGTTCTACTTAACTGGCACAAGTTTGTTGTATGCAACTGGCACTAGTTGGTTTTACGCAACTGGCACAAGTTTGTTGTAAGCAACTGGCACAAGTTTTCTCGACGCAAGTGGCACAAGATTCTTCGCCGTAACTGGCACAAGTTTGTTCGACGCAACTGGCATAAGTTTGTTCGACGCAACTGGCACAAGTTTGTTTGACGCAACTGGCACAAGTTTCTTCGACGCAACTGGCACAAGTTTGTTTGACGCTACTGGCACAAGTTTGGTTGACACAATTGGCACAAGTTTGTTCTACTTAACTGGCAAAAGTTTGTTCTATGCAACTGGCACTAGTTTGTTTTACGCAACTGGCATAAGTTTGTTTGACGCAACTGGCACAAGTTTGTTCTACGCAACTAGCACAAGTTTGTTCGACGCAACTGGCACAAGGTTGTTCTACGCAACTGGCACAATTTTGGTTCTACTCAACTGGCACAAGTTTGTTTGATGCAACTGGCACAAGTTTGTTCTACGCAACTGGTACAAGTTTGTTCGATGTCACTGGCACAAGTTTGTTTGACGAAACTGGCATAAGTTTGTTCGATGCAACTGGCACAAGTTTGTTTACCGCAACTGGCACAAGTTTGTTCGACCCAACTGGCACAAGTTTGTTTGAGGCAAATGGCACAAGTTTGTTTGACACAACTGGCACAAGTTTGTTTCTGGCAACTGATACAAGTTTGTTTGACGCAACTGGCACAAGGTTCTTCTACGCAACTGGCACAAGTTTGTTCTACGCAACTGGCACAAGTTTGTTTGACGCAACTGGCACAAGTTTGTTCTAAGCAACTGACACAAGATTGTTTGACGCAACTGGCACAAGTTTGTTCGACGCAACTGGCACAAGTTTGTTTGACGCAACTGGCACAAGTTTTTTTGACACAACTGGCACAAGTTTGTTTGACGCAAGAGGCACAAGTTTGTTTGTCGCAACTGGCACAAGTTTGTTCTAAGCAACTGACACAAGTTTGTTTGACGCAACTGGCACAAGTTTCTTCGACGCAACTGGCACAAGTTTCTTCGACTCAATGGCACAAGTTTGTTTGACACAACTGGCACAAGTTTGTTTGACGCAAGGGGCACAAGTTTGTTTGACTCAACTGGCACAAGTTTATTTGACGCAAATGGCACAACTTTTCTTGGCGCAACTGGCACAAGTATGTTCTACACAACTGGCACAAGTTTGTTCTATGCAACTTGCACAAGTTTGTTCTACGCAACTGGCACAAGTTTGTTCTACGCAACTGGCACAAGTTTGTTCTACGCAACTGGCACAAGTTTGTTCTACGCAACTGGCACAAGTTTGTTCTACGCATCTGGCACAAGTTTGTTCTATGCAACTGGCACAAGTTTGTTCTACGTAACTGGCACAAGTTTGTTCTACGCAACTGGCACAAGTTTGTTCTACGCAACTGGCACAAGTTTATTCTACGCATCTGGCACAAGTTTGTTCTATCCAACTGACACTAGTTTGTTTTACGCAACTGGCACAAGTTTGTTTAACGCAACTGGCACAAGTTTGGTCTACCCAACTGACACAGGTTTGTTCGACGCAACTGGCAAAAGTTTGTTCTACTCAACTGACACAAGTTTGTTTGGCACAATTGGCAGAAGTTTGTTCAACGCAACTGGCACAAGTTTGTTCATCACATCTGGCACAAGTTTGTTTGACGCAACTGGCACAAGTTTGTTTTCGCAACTTGTACAAGTTTGTTCTACGCAACTGGCACAAGTTTGTTCTACGCAACTGGCATAAGTTTGTTTGACGCAACTGGCACAAGGTTGTTCTACGCAACTGGCACAAGTTTGTTCTACGCAACTGGCACAAGTTTGTTTGACGCAACTGGCAAAAGTTTGTTCTATACAACTGGCACTAGTTTGTTCTACGCAACTGGCACAAGTTTGTTTGAAACAACTGGCAGAATTTTGTTCACCGCAACTGGCAGAAGTTTGTTCGAAGCAACTGGCACAAGTTTGTTTGATGTAACTGGCACAAGTTTGTTTGATGCAACTGGCACAAGTTTGTTTGACGCAATTGGCACAAGTTTGTTCGTCGCAACTGGCCCAAGTTTGTTTGACGCAACTGGCACAAGCTTGTTAGACGCAACTGGCACAAGTTTGTTCGACGTAACTGGCATAAGTTTTTTCAACTCAATTGGCACAAGTTTGTTTGACGCAACCGGCACAAGTTTATTTGACGCAACTGGCACAACTTTTCTCGACGCAACTGGCACAAGTTTGTTCGCCATTACTGGCACAAGTTTGTTTGACGGAACTGGCACAAGTTTTTTTGACGCAACTGGCACAAGTTTTCTCGACGCAACTGGCACAAGTTTGTTTGACGCAACTGGCCCAAGTTTCTTCGACGCAACTGGCACAAGTTTGTTTGACGCAACTGGCACAAGTTTGGTTGACACAATTGGCACAAGTTTGTTCTACTTAACTGGCACAAGTTTGTTGTATGCAACTGGCACTAGTTGGTTTTACGCAACTGGCACAAGTTTGTTGTAAGCAACTGGCACAAGTTTTCTCGACGCAAGTGGCACAAGATTCTTCGCCGTAACTGGCACAAGTTTGTTCGACGCAACTGGCATAAGTTTGTTCGACGCAACTGGCACAAGTTTGTTTGACGCAACTGGCACAAGTTTCTTCGACACAACTGGCACAAGTTTGTTTGACGCTACTGGCACAAGTTTGGTTGACACAATTGGCACAAGTTTGTTCTACTTAACTGGCAAAAGTTTGTTCTATGCAACTGGCACTAGTTTGTTTTACGCAACTGGCATAAGTTTGTTTGACGCAACTGGCACAAGTTTGTTCTACGCAACTAGCACAAGTTTGTTCGACGCAACTGGCACAAGGTTGTTCTACGCAACTGGCACAATTTTGGTTCTACTCAACTGGCACAAGTTTGTTTGATGCAACTGGCACAAGTTTGTTCTACGCAACTGGTACAAGTTTGTTCGATGTCACTGGCACAAGTTTGTTTGACGAAACTGGCATAAGTTTGTTCGATGCAACTGGCACAAGTTTGTTTACCGCAACTGGCACAAGTTTGTTCGACCCAACTGGCACAAGTTTGTTTGAGGCAAATGGCACAAGTTTGTTTGACACAACTGGCACAAGTTTGTTTCTGGCAACTGATACAAGTTTGTTTGACGCAACTGGCACAAGGTTCTTCTACGCAACTGGCACAAGTTTGTTCTACGCAACTGGCACAAGTTTGTTTGACGCAACTGGCACAAGTTTGTTCTAAGCAACTGACACAAGATTGTTTGACGCAACTGGCACAAGTTTGTTCGACGCAACTGGCACAAGTTTGTTTGACGCAACTGGCACAAGTTTTTTTGACACAACTGGCACAAGTTTGTTTGACGCAAGAGGCACAAGTTTGTTTGTCGCAACTGGCACAAGTTTGTTCTAAGCAACTGACACAAGTTTGTTTGACGCAACTGGCACAAGTTTCTTCGACGCAACTGGCACAAGTTTCTTCGACTCAATGGCACAAGTTTGTTTGACACAACTGGCACAAGTTTGTTTGACGCAAGGGGCACAAGTTTGTTTGACTCAACTGGCACAAGTTTATTTGACGCAAATGGCACAACTTTTCTTGGCGCAACTGGCACAAGTATGTTCTACACAACTGGCACAAGTTTGTTCTACGCAACTTGCACAAGTTTGTTCTACGCAACTGGCACAAGTTTGTTCTACGCAACTGGCACAAGTTTGTTCTACGCAACTGGCACAAGTTTGTTCTACGCAACTGGCACAAGTTTGTTCTACGCATCTGGCACAAGTTTGTTCTATGCAACTGGCACAAGTTTGTTCTACGTAACTGGCACAAGTTTGTTCTACGCAACTGGCACAAGTTTGTTCTACGCAACTGGCACAAGTTTATTCTACGCATCTGGCACAAGTTTGTTCTATCCAACTGACACTAGTTTGTTTTACGCAACTGGCACAAGTTTGTTTAACGCAACTGGCACAAGTTTGGTCTACCCAACTGACACAGGTTTGTTCGACGCAACTGGCACAAGTTTGTTCTACTCAACTGACACAAGTTTGTTTGGCACAATTGGCAGAAGTTTGTTCAACGCAACTGGCACAAGTTTGTTCATCACATCTGGCACAAGTTTGTTTGACGCAACTGGCACAAGTTTGTTTTCGCAACTTGTACAAGTTTGTTCTACGCAACTGGCACAAGTTTGTTCTACGCAACTGGCATAAGTTTGTTTGACGCAACTGGCACAAGGTTGTTCTACGCAACTGGCACAAGTTTGTTCTACGCAACTGGCACAAGTTTGTTTGACGCAACTGGCAAAAGTTTGTTCTATACAACTGGCACTAGTTTGTTCTACGCAACTGGCACAAGTTTGTTTGAAACAACTGGCAGAATTTTGTTCACCGCAACTGGCAGAAGTTTGTTCGAAGCAACTGGCACAAGTTTGTTTGATGTAACTGGCACAAGTTTGTTTGATGCAACTGGCACAAGTTTGTTTGACGCAATTGGCACAAGTTTGTTCGTCGCAACTGGCCCAAGTTTGTTTGACGCAACTGGCACAAGCTTGTTAGACGCAACTGGCACAAGTTTGTTCGACGTAACTGGCATAAGTTTTTTCAACTCAATTGGCACAAGTTTGTTTGACGCAACCGGCACAAGTTTGTTTGACGCAACTGGCACAAGTGTTTTTGACGCAACTGGCACAAGTTTGTTTGATGCAACTGGCACAAGTTTATTTGCCGCAACTGGCACAAGTTTTCTCGACGCAACTGGCACAAGTTTGTTCGCCGTAACTGGCACAAGTTTGTTCTATGCAACTGGCACAAGTTTATTAGACGCAACTGGCACAAGTTTTCTCGACGCAACTGGCACAAGTTTGTTCGCCGTAACTGGCACAAGTTTGTTCGACGCCACTGGCACAAGTTTGTTCGACGCAACTGGCACAAGTTTGTTTAACGCAACTGGCACAAGTTTGTTTGACGCAACTGGCGCAAGTTTGTTTGACGCAAATGGCACAAGTTTGTTCGACGCAACTGGCACAAGTTTGTTTGACGCAACTGGCACAAGTTTTTTTGACACAACTGGCACAAGTTTGTTTGACGCAAGAGGCACAAGTTTGTTTGTCGCAACTGGCACAAGTTTGTTCTAAGCAACTGACACAAGTTTGTTTGACGCAACTGGCACAAGTTTCTTCGACGCAACTGGCACAAGTTTCTTCGACTCAATGGCACAAGTTTGTTTGACGCAACTGGCACAAGTTTGTTTGATGCAAGGGGCACAAGTTTGTTTGACTCAACTGGCACAAGTTTATTTGACGCAAATGGCACAACTTTTCTTGGCGCAACTGGCACAAGTATGTTCTACACAACTGGCACAAGTTTGTTCTACGCAACTGGCACAAGTTTGTTCTACGCAACTGGCACAAGTTTGTTCTACGCAACTGGCACAAGTTTGTTCTACGCAACTGGCACAAGTTTGTTCTACGCAACTGGCACAAGTTTGTTCTACGCATTTGGCACAAGTTTGTTCTATGCAACTGGCACAAGTTTGTTCTACGTAACTGGCACAAGTTTGTTCTACGCAACTGGCACAAGTTTGTTCTACGCAACTGGCACAAGTTTATTCTACGCATCTGGCACAAGTTTGTTCTATCCAACTGACACTAGTTTGTTTTACGCAACTGGCACAAGTTTGTTTAACGCAACTGGCACAAGTTTGGTCTACCCAACTGACACAGGTTTGTTCGACGCAACTGGCACAAGTTTGTTCTACTCAACTGACACAAGTTTGTTTGGCACAATTGGCAGAAGTTTGTTCAACGCAACTGGCACAAGTTTGTTCATCACATCTGGCACAAGTTTGTTTGACGCAACTGGCACAAGTTTGTTTTCGCAACTTGTACAAGTTTGTTCTACGCAACTGGCACAAGTTTGTTCTACGCAACTGGCATAAGTTTGTTTGACGCAACTGGCACAAGGTTGTTCTACGCAACTGGCACAAGTTTGTTCTACGCAACTGGCACAAGTTTGTTTGACGCAACTGGCAAAAGTTTGTTCTATACAACAAGCACTAGTTTGTTCTACGCAACTGGCACAAGTTTGTTTGAAACAACTGGCAGAAGTTTGTTCACCGCAACTGGCAGAAGTTTGTTTGAAGCAACTGGCACAAGTTTGTTTGATGTAACTGGCACAAGTTTGTTTGATGCAACTGGCACAAGTTTGTTTGACGCAATTGGCACAAGTTTGTTCGTCGCAACTGGCCCAAGTTTGTTTGACGCAACTGGCACAAGTTTGTTAGACGCAACTGGCACAAGTTTGTTCGACGTAACTGGCATAAGTTTTTTCAACTCAATTGGCACAAGTTTGTTTGACGCAACCAGCACAAGTTTGTTTGACGCAACTGGCACAAGTTTGTTCGCCGTAACTGGCACAAGTTTGTTCTATGCAACTGGCACAAGTTTATTTGACGCAACTGGCACAAGTTTTCTCGACGCAACTGGCACAAGCTTGTTCGCCGTAACTGGCACAAGTTTGTTCGACGCCACTGGCACAAGTTTGTTCGACGCAACTGGCACAAGTTTGTTTAACGCAACTGGCACAAGTTTGTTTGACGCAACTGGCGCAAGTTTGTTTGACGCAACTGGCACAAGTTTGTTCTACGCAACTGGCATAAGTTTGTTCTGTGCAACTGGCACTAGTTTGTTCTACGCAACTGGCATAAGTTTGTTTGACGCAACTGGCACAAGTTTGTTCTACGCAACTGGTACAAGTTTGTTCGACGCAACTGGCACAAGTTTGTTCTATGCAACTGGCACAAGTTTGTTGGACGCAACTGGCACAAGTTTGTTTGACGCAACTGGCACAAGTTTATTCTACGCAACTCTTACAAGTTTGTTGTACACAACTGGCACAAGTTTGTTTGACACAACTGACACAAGTTTGTTCTACGCAAATGGCAAAAGTTTGTTCTATGCTTCTGGCACAAGTTTGTCCTATGCAACTGGCACTAGTTTGTTCTACGCAACTGGCTCAAATTTGTTTGACGCAACTGGCACATATTTGTTCTACCCAACTGGCACAAGTTTGTTCGACGCAACTGGCACAAGTTTGTTCTACGCAACTGGCACAAGTTTGATTGACACAACTGGCACAAGTTTGTTCTAAGCAACTGGCACAAGTTTGTTCGACGGAAGTGGCGCAAGTTTGTTCTACGCAACTGGCACAAGTTTGTTCGACGCAACTGGCACAAGTTTGTTCGACGCAACTGGCACAAGTTTGTTTCACATAACTGGCACAAGTTTGTTTGACCCAACTGTCACAAGTTTGTTTGACACAACTGGCACAAGTTTGTTCGACGCAACTGGCACAAGTTCGTTCTACGCAACTGGCACAAGTTTGTTCTACACAACTCTTACAAGTTTGTTGTACACAACTGGCAAAAGTTTGTTTGACACAACTGGCACAAGTTTGTTCTACGCAAATGGCAAAAGTTTGTTGGACTCAACTGGCACAAGTTTGTTTGATGCAACTGGCACAAGGATTTTCTACGCAACTGGCACAAGTTTGTTCTACGCAACTGGCCCAAGTTTGTTTGACGCAACTGCCACAAGTTTGTTTGACGCAACTGGCACAAGTTTGTTCTACGCAACTGGCACAAGTTTGTTCTACGCAACTGGCACAAGTTTGTTCTTCGCAACTCTTACAAGGTTGTTGTACACAACTGGCACAAGTTTGTTTGACACAACTGGCACAAGTTTGTTCTACGCAACTGGCACAAGTTTGTTCTACACATATGGCACAAGTTTGTTCTATGCAACTGGCAGAAATTTGTTAAACGCAACTGGCGCAGGTTTGTTCTACCCAACTGGCACAAGTTTGTTCGACGCAACTGGCACAAGTTAGTTCTACGCAACTGGCACAAATTTGTTTGACGCAACTGGCACATGTTTGTTCTACCCAACTGGCACAAGTTTGTTCGACGCAACTGGCACAAGTTAGTTCTACGCAACTGGCGCAAGTTTGTTCGACGCAACTGGCACAAGTTTGTTCGACGCAACTGGCACAAGTTTGTTCGACGCAACTGGTACATGTTTGTTTAACGTAACTGGCACAAGTTTGTTCGACCCAACTGGCACAAGTTTGTTTGACACAACTGGCACAAATTTGTTCGACGCAACTAGCACAAGTTTGTTTGACGCAACTGGCAAAAGTTTGTTAGACGCAACTATCACAAGGTTGTTCTACGCAACATGCACTAGTTTGTTCTACGCAACTGGCGCAAGTTTGTTTGACGCAACTGGCACAAGTTTGTTCTATGCAACTGGCACTAGTTTGTTCGATGCAATTGGCACAAGTTTGTTCGACACAACTGGCCCAAGTTTCTTTGACGCAACTGGCACAAGTTTGCTAGACGCAACTGGCACAAGTTTGTTTGACGCAACTGGCACAAGTTTTTTCGACTCAATTGGCACAAGTTTGTTTGATGCAACTGGCACAAGTTTGTTTGAAGCAACTGGCACAAATTTGTTTGACACAACTGGCACAGGTTTGTTTGACGCAACTGGCACAAGTTTATAGCAACTGTCACAAGTTTATTTGATGCAACTGGCACAAGTTTTCAAGACGCAAGTGGCCCAAGTTTGTTCGCCGTAACTGGCTCAAGTTTGTTCGACGCAACTGGCACAAGTTTGTTCGACGCAACTGGCATAAGTTTGTTTGACGCAACTGGCAGAAGTTTCTTCGACGCAACTGGCACAAGTTTGTTCGACGCAACTGGCACAAGTTTGTTTGACGCAATTGGCACAAGTTTGTTCTACTCAACTGGCACAAGTTTGTTCTATGCAACTGGCACTAGTTTGTTCTACGCAACTGGCACAAGTATGTTCGACGCAACTGGCACAAGGTTGTTCTACGCAACTGGCACAAGTTTGTTTGATGCAACTGGCACAAGTTTGCTTGACGCAACTGGCACAAGTTTGTTCTACGCAACTGGCACAAGTATGTTCGATGCCACTGGCACAAGTTTGTTCGACTCAACTGGCCCAAGTTTTTTTGACGCAAATGGCACAAGTTTGTTAGACGCAACTGGCACAAGTTTGTTTGACGCAACTTGTACAACTTTGTTTGACGCAACTGGCACAAGTTTGTTTGATGCAACTGGCACAAGTTTTTTTGACGCAACTGGCACAAGTTTGTTTGACGCAACTTGCACAAGTTTGTTCAGGGCAACTGGCACAAGTTTGTTCGACACAACTGGCAAAAGTTTGTTTGACGCAACTGGCACAAGTGCGTTTGATACAACTGGCACAAGGTTGTTCTACTCAAGTGGCACAAGTTTGTTCTATGCAACTGGCACAAGTTTGTTCTATGCAACTGGCACATGTTTGTTCTACGCAACTGGCACAAGTTTTTTCTACGCAACTGGCACAAGTTTGTTGTACACAACTGGCACAAGTTTGTTTGACACAACTGGCACAAGTTTGTTCTACGCAAATGGCAAAAGTTTGTTCTACGCATCAGGCACAAGTTTGTTCTATGCAACTGGCACAAATTTGTTTGACGCAATTGGCACATGTTTGTTCTACCCAACTGGCACAAGTTTGTTCGACGCAACTGGCACAAGTTTGTTTGACACAACTGGCACAAGTTTGTTCTAAGCAACTGGCACAAGTTTTTTCGATGGAATTGGCGCAAGTTTGTTCGATACAACTGGCACAAGTTTGTTCGACGCAACTGACACAAATTTGTTCGACGCAACTGGTACAAGTTTGTTTAACGTAACTGGAACAAGCTTGTTTGATGCAACTGGCACAAGTTTGTTTGACACAACTGGCACAAGTTTGTTCAACGCAACTGGCACAAGCTTGTTTGATGCAACTGGCACAAGTTTGTTTGATGCAACTGGCACAAGGTTGTTCTACGCAGCATGCTGAAGTTTGTTCTGCGCAACTGGCACAAGTTTGTTTGACGCAACTGGCACAAGTTTGTTCTATGCAACTGGCACTAGTTTGTTCGATGCAACTGGCACAAGTTTGTTCGACGCAACTGGCACAAGTTTGTTTGACGCAACTGGCACAAGTTTGTTAGACGCTACTGGCACAAGTTTGTTCAACGCAACTGGCACAAGTTTTTTCGACTCAATTGGCACAAAGTTTGTTTGACGCAACTGGCACAAGTTTGTTTGATGCAACTGGCACAAGTTTGTTTGACGCAACTGGCACAAGTTTGTTTGATGCAACTGGCACAAGTTTGTTTGACGCACCTGGCACAAGTTTGTTCGCCGTAACTGGCACAAGTTTGTTTGACGCGACTGGCACAAGTTTGTTTGACGCAACTGGCACAAGTTTTCTCGACGCAAGTGGCACAAATTTGTTTGCCGTAACTGGCACAAGTTTGTTCGACGAAACTGGCACAAGTTTGTTTGACCCAACTGGCAAAAGTTTCTTCGACGAAACTGGCACAAGTTTGTTCGACGCAACTGGCACAAGTTTGTTTGAAGGAATTGGCACAAGTTTGTTCTACGCAACTGGCACAAGTTTGTTCTATGCAACTGGCACTAGTTTGTTTTACGCAACTGGCAAAAGTTTGTTTGACGCAACTGGCACAAGTTTGTTCGATGCCACTGGCACAAGTTTCTTCGACGCAACTGGCCCAAGTTTTTTTGACGCAACTGGCACAAGTTTTTTTGACGCAACAGGCACAAGTTTGTTTGACGCAACTGGCACACATTTGTTGGATGCAACTGGCACAAGTTTGTTCGATGCAACTGGCACAAGTTTGTTCGACGCAACTGGCACAAGTTTGTTTGACGCAACTGGCACAAGTTTGTTTGACGCAACTGGCACAAGTTTGTTTGACACAACTGGCACAAGGTTGTTCTATGCAATTGGCACAAGTTTGTTCTACGCAAATGGCACAAGTTTGTTTGACGCAACTGGCACAAGTTTGTTTGATGCAACAGGCACAAGTTTGTTCTACATAACTGGCACAAGTTTGTTGTACACAATTGGCACAAGTTTGTTTGACACAACTGGCACAAGTTTGTTCTACGCAAATGGCAAAAGTTTGTTCTAAACATCTGGCACAAGTTTGTTCTATGCAACTGGCACTAGTTTGTTCTACGCAACTGGCACAAATTTGTTTGACGCAACTGGCACATGTTTGTTCTACCCAACTGGCACAAGTTTGTTCGACGCAACTGGCACAAGTTTGTTCTACACAACTGGCACAAGTTTGTTTGACACAAGTGGCACAAGTTTGTTCTAAGCAACTGGCACAAGTTTGTTCGATGGAACTGGCGCAAGTTTGTTCGACGCAACTGGCACAAGTTTGTTCGACGCAACTGGCACAAATTTGTACGACGCAACTGGTACAAGTTTGTTTAACGTAACTGGCACAAGTTTGTTTGACCCAACTGGCACAAGTTTGTTTCACACAACTGGCACAAGTTTGTTCGACGCAACTGGCACAAGTTTGTTTGACGCAACTGGCACAAGTTTGTTTGACGCAACTGGCACAAAGTTGTTCTACGCAACATGTACAAGTTTGTTCTACGCAACTGGCACAAGTTTGTTTGACGCAACTGGCACAAGTTTGTTCTATGCAACTGGCACTAGTTTGTTCGATGCAACTGGCACAAGTTTGTTCGACACAACTGGCACAAGTTTGTTTGACGTAACTGGCACAAGTTTGTTAGACGCAACTGGCACAAGATTGTTCAACACAACTGGCACAAGTTTTTTCGAATCAATTGGCACAAGTTTGTTTGACGCAACTGGCACAAGTTTGTTTGACGCAACTGGCACAAGTTTGTTTGACGCAACTGGCACAAGTTTGTTTGACGCAACTGGCACAAGTTTGTTTGACGCAACTGGCACAAGTTTATTTGACGCAACTGGCACAACTTTTCTCGACACAACTGGCACAAGTTTGTTCGCTGTAACTGGCACAAGTTTGTTTGATGCAACTGGCACAAGTTTATTTGACGCAACTGGCACAAGTTTCTGGACGCAAGTGGCACAAGTTTGTTCGCCGTAACTGGCACAAGTTTGTTTGACGCAACTGGCACATGTTTGTTTGACGCAACTGGCACAAGTTTGTTCGGCGCAACTGGCACAAGTTTGTTCGACACAACTGGCATAAGTTTGTTTGACGCAACTGGCACAAGTTTGTTCTACGCAACTGGCACAAGTTTGTTGGACGCAACTGGCACAAGTTTGTTCTACGCAACTGGCACAAGTTTGTTGGATGCAACTGGCACAAGTTTGTTTGACGCAACTGGCACAAGTTTGTTCTACACAACTGGCACAAGTTTGTTCTACGCAACTGGCACAAGTTTGTTCTATGCAACTCTTACAAGTTTGTTGTACACAACTGGCACAAGTTTGTTTGACAAAACTAGCACAAGTTTGTTCTACGTAAATGGCAAAAGTTTGTTCTATGCTTCTGGCACAAGTTTGTCCTATGCAATTGGCACTAGTTTGTTCTACGCAACTGGCTCAAATTTGTTTGACGCATCTGGCACATGTTTGTACTACCCAACTGGCACAAGTTTGTTCGACGCAACTGGCACAAGTTTGTTCTACGCAACTGGCACAAGTTTGATTGACACAACTGGCACAAGTTTGTTCGACGGAAGTGGCGCAAGTTTGTTCGACGCAACTGGCACAAGTTTGTTCGACGCAACTGGCAGAAGTTTGTTCGACGCAACTGGTACAAGTTTGTTTCACATAACTGGCACAAGTTTGTTCGACCCAACTGGCACAAGTTTGTTTGACACAACTGGCACAAGTTTATTTGACGCAACTGGCACAAGTTTGTTCTATGGAACTGGCACTAGTTTGTTCGATGCAACTGGCACAAGTTTGTTGTACACAACTGGCACAAGTTTGTTTGACGCAACTGGCACAAGTTTGTTAGACGCAACTGGCACAAGTTTGTTCAACACAACTGGCACAAGTTTTTTCGAATCAATTGGCACAAGTTTGTTTGACGCAACTGGCACAAGTTTGTTTGACGCAACTGGCACAAGTTTGTTTGACGCAACTGGCACAAGTTTGTTTGACGCAACTGGCACAAGTTTCTCGACACAACTGGCACAAGTTTGTTCGCCGTAACTGGCACAAGTTTGTTTGATGCAACTGGCACAAGTTTATTTGACGCAACTGGCACAAGTTTCTCGACGCAAGTGGCACAAGTTTGTTCGCCGTAACTGGCACAAGTTTGTTTGACGCAACTGGCACAAGTTTGTTTGACGCAACTGGCACAAGTTTGTTCGGCGCAACTGGCACAAGTTTGTTCGACACAACTGGCATAAGTTTGTTTGACGCAACTGGCACAAGTTTGTTCTACGCAACTGGCACAAGTTTGTTGGACGCAACTGGCACAAGTTTGTTCTACGCAACTGGCACAAGTTTGTTGGACGCAACTGGCACAAGTTTGTTTGACGCAACTGGCACAAGTTTGTTCTACACAACTGGCACAAGTTTGTTCTACGCAACTGGCACAAGTTTGTTCTAAACAACTCTTACAAGTTTGTTGTACACAACTGGCACAAGTTTGTTTGACAAAACTAGCACAAGTTTGTTCTACGTAAATGGCAAAAGTTTGTTCTATGCTTCTGGCACAAGTTTGTCCTATGCAACTGGCACTAGTTTGTTCTACGCAACTGGCTCAAATTTGTTTGACGCAACTGGCACATGTTTGTTCTACCCAATTGGCACAAGTTTGTTCGACGCAACTGGCACAAGTTTGTTCTACGCAACTGGCACAAGTTTGATTGACACAACTGGCACAAGTTTGTTCGACGGAAGTGGCGCAAGTTTGTTCGACGCAACTGGCACAAGTTTGTTCGACGCAACTGGCACAAGTTTGTTCGACGCAACTGGTACAAGTTTGTTTCACATAACTGGCACAAGTTTGTTCGACCCAACTGGCACAAGTTTGTTTGACACAACTGGCACAAGTTTGTTCGACGCAACTGGCACTAGTTTGTTCGATGCAACTGGCAAAAGTTTGTTTGACGCAACAAGCACAAGTTTGTTTGACGCAACGGGCACAAGTTTGTTTGACGCAACTGGCACAAGTCTGTTTGACGCAACTGGCACAAGTTTGTTTGACTCAACTGGCACGACTTTGTTTGACACAACTGGCACAAGTTTGTTTGACACAACTGGCACAAGTTTGTTTGACGCAATTGGCAGAAGTTTGTTCTACGCAACTGGCACAAGTTTGTTCTATGCAACTGGCACTAGTTTGTTTTACGCAACTGGCAAAAGTTTGTTTGACACAACTGGCACAAGTTTGTTCGACGCAACTGGCACAAGTTTGTTTGACACAACTGGCACAAGGTTGTTCTATGCAACTGGCATAAGTTTGTTAGACGCAACTGGCACAAGTTTGTTTGACGCAACTGGCACTTGTTTGTTTGACACAACTGGCACAAGTTTGTTCTAAGCAACTGGCGCAAGTTTGTTCGACGGAACTGGCGCAAGTTTGTTCGACGCAACTGGCACAAGTTTGTTCGACGCAACTGACACAAGTTTGTTCGACGCAACTGGTACAAGTTTGTTCGACGTAACTGGCACAAGTTTGTTTGACCTAACTGGCACAAGTTTGTTTGACACAACTGGCAAAAGTTTGTTCGACGCAAGTGGCACAAGTTTGTTTGACGCAACTGGCAAAAGTTTGTTTGACGCAACTGGCACAAGGTTGTTCTACGCAACATGCACAAGTTTGTTCTACGCAACTGGCACAAGTTTGTTTGACGCAACTGGCACAAGTTTGTTCTATGCAACTGGCTCTAATTTGTTCGATGCAACTGGCACAAGTTTGTTCGACGCAATTGGCCCAAGTTTGTTTGACGCAACTGGCATAAGTTTGTTAGACGCAACTGGTCCAAGTTTGTTCGACGCAACTGGCACAAGTTTTTTCGAATCAATTGGTACAAGTTTGTTTGACGCAACTGGCACAAGTTTGTTTGGCGCAACTGGCACAAGTTTGTTTGACGTAACTGGCACAAGTTTGTTTGACGCAACTGGCACCAGTTTATAGCAACTGGCACAAGTTTATTTGACGCAACTGGCACAAGTTTTCTTGACGCAAGTGGCAGAAGTTTTTTCGCCGTGACTGGCACAAGTTTATTTGGCGCAACTGGCACAAGTTTGTTCGACGCAACTGGCACAAGTTTTGTTTGACACAACTGGCACAAGTTTCTTCGACGCAACTGGCACTAGTTTGTTCGACGCAACTGGCACAAGTTTGTTCTACGCAACTGGCACAAGTTTGTTCTATGCAACTGGCACTAGTTTGTTCTACCCAACTGGCACAAGTTTGTTCGACGCAACTGGCACAAGTTTGTTCTACGTAACGGGCACAAATTTGTTTGACACAACTGGCACAAGTTTGTTCTAAGAAACTGGCACAAGTTTGTTCGACGGAACTGGCGCAAGTTCGTTCGATGCAACTGGCACAAGTTTGTTCGACGCAACTGGCACAAGTTTGTTCGACGCAACTGGTGCAAGTTTGTTTCACGTAACTGGCACAAGTTTCTTCGACCCAACTGGCATAAGTTTGTTTGACACAACTGGCACAAGTTTGTTCGACGCAACTGGCACAAGTTTGTTTGACGCAACTGGCACAAGGTTCTTCTACGCAACATGCACAAGTTTGTTCTACGCAACTGGCACAAGTTTGTTTGAAGCAACTGGCACAAGTTTGTTCTATGCAACTGGCACTAGTTTGTTCGATGCAACTGGCACAAGTTTGTTCGACCCAACTGGCACAAGTTTGTTTGACGCAACTGGCACAAGTTTGTTAGACGCAACTGGCACAAGTTTGTTTGACGCAACTGGCACAAGTTTTTTCGACTCAATTGGCACAAGTTTGTTTGACGCAACTGGCACAAGTTTGACACTACTGGCTCAACTGGCACAAGTTTATTTGACGCAACTGGCACAACTTTTCTCGACGCAACTGGCACAAGTTTGTTCGCCATGACTGGCACAAGTTTGTTCGCCATGACTGGCACAAGTTTGTTCGCCATGACTGGCACAAGTTTGTTCGACGCAACTGGCACAAGTTTGTTCTACGCAACTGGCACAAATTTGTTTGACGCAACTGGCACAAGTTTGTTTGACGCAACTGGCATAAGTTTGTTTGGCGCAACTGGCACAAGGATTTTCTACGCAACTGGCACAAGTTTGTTCTACGCAACTGGCACAAGTTTGTTTGACGCAACTGGCACAAGTTTGTTTGACGCAACTGGCACAAGTTTGTTCTACGCAACTGGCACAAGTTTGTTCTACGCAACTGGCACAAGTTTGTTCTACGCAACTTCTACAAGGTTGTTGTACACAACTGGCACAAGTTTGTTTAACACAACTGGCACAAGTTTGTTCTACGCAACTGGCAAAAGTTTGTTCTACACATCTGGCACAAGTTTGTTCTATGCAACTGGCACTAGTTTGTTCTACGCAACTGGCACAAATTTGTTTGACGCAACTGGCACATGTTTGTTCTACCCAACTGACACAAGTTAGTTCTACGCAACTGGCACAAATTTGTTTGACGCAACTGGCTCATGTTTGTTCTACCCAACTGTCACAAGTTTGTTCGACGCAACAGGCACAAGTTAGTTCTACGCAACTGGCGCAAGTTTGTTCGACGCAACTGGCACAAGTTTGTTCGACGCAACTGGCACAAGTTTGTTCGCCGCAACTGGTACATGTTTGTTTAACGTAACTGGCACAAGATTGTTCGACCCAACTGGCACACGTTTGTTTGACACAACTGGCACAAATTTGTTCGACGCAACTGGTACATGTTTGTTTAACGTAACTGGCACAAGATTGTTCGACCCAACTGGCAAAAGTTTGTTTGACGCAACTGGCACAAGGTTGTTCTACGCAACATGCACAAGTTTGTTTTACGCAACTGGCACTAGTTTGTTCGACGCAACTGGCACAAGTGTGTTCGACGCAACTGGCACAAGTTTGTTCGACGCAACTGGCACAAGGTTGTTCTACGCAACTGGCACAAGTTTGTTCTACGCAACTGGCACAAGTTTGCTTGACGCAACTGGCACAAGTTCGTTCTACGCAACTGGCACAAGTTTGTTCGATGCCACTGGCACAAGTTTGTTCGACTCAACTGGCCCAAGTTTTTTTGACGCAAATGGCACAAGTTTGTTAGACGCAACTGGCACAAGTTTGTTTGACGCAACTTGTACAACTTTGTTTGACGCAACTGGCACAAGTTTGTTTGACGCAACTGGCACAAGTTTGTTTGACGCAACTAGCACAAGTTTGTTTGACGCAAATGGCACAAGTTTGTTCGGGGCAACTGGCACAAGTTTGTTCGACACAACTGGCAAAAGTTTGTTTGACGCAACTGGCACAAGTGCGTTTGATACTACTGGCACAAGGTTTTTCTACGCAACTGGCACAAGTTTGTTCTATGCAACTGGCACAAGTTTGTTCTATGCAACTGGCACAGGTTTGTTCTACACTACTGGCACAAATTTTTTCTACGTAACTGGCACAAGTTTGTTGTTCACAACTGGCACAAGTTTATTTGACACAACTGGCACAAGTTTGTTTGACGCAACTGGCAAAAGTTTCTTCGACTCAATGGCCCAAGTTTGTTTGACGCAACTGGCAGAAGTTTGTTCGACGCAACTGGCACAAGTTCGTTTGACGCAACTGGCACAAGTTTGTTAGACGCAACTGGCACAAGTTCGTTTGACGCAACTGGCACAAGTTTGTTTGACGCAACTGGCACAAGTTTGACGCAACTGGCACAAGTTTGACGCAACTGGCACAAGTTTGTTTGTCGCAACTGGCATAAGTTTGTTTGACGCAACTGGCACAAGTTTATTTGACGCAACTGGCACAACTTTTCTCGACGCAACTGGCACAAGTTTGTTCGCCATGACTGGCACAAGTTTGTTTGACGGAACTGACACAAGTTTTTTTGACGCAACTGGCACAAGTTTTCTCGACGCAACTGGCACAAGTTTGTTTGACGCAACTGGCCCAAGTTTCTTCGACGCAACTGGCACAAGTTTGTTTGACGCAACTGGCACAAGTTTGGTTGACACAATTGGCACAAGTTTGTTCTACTTAACTGGCACAAGTTTGTTGTATGCAACTGGCACTAGTTGGTTTTACGCAACTGGCACAAGTTTGTTGTAAGCAACTGGCACAAGTTTTCTCGACGCAAGTGGCACAAGATTCTTCGCCGTAACTGGCACAAGTTTGTTCGACGCAACTGGCATAAGTTTGTTCGACGCAACTGGCACAAGTTTGTTTGACGCAACTAGCACAAGTTTCTTCGACGCAACTGGCACAAGTTTGTTTGACGCAACTGGCACAAGTTTGGTTGACACAATTGGCACAAGTTTGTTCTACTTAACTGGCAAAAGTTTGTTCTATGCAACTGGCACTAGTTTGTTTTACGCAACTGGCATAAGTTTGTTTGACGCAACTGGCACAAGTTTGTTCTACGCAACTAGCACAAGTTTGTTCGACGGAACTGGCACAAGGTTGTTCTACGCAACTGGCACAATTTTGGTTTTACTCAACTGGCACAAGTTTGTTTGATGCAACTGGCAAAAGTTTGTTCTACGCAACTGGCACAAGTTTCTTCGATGTCACTGGCACAAGTTTGTTCGACGAAACTGGCACAAGTTTGTTCGATGCAACTGGCACAAGTTTGTTTACCGCAACTGGCACAAGTTTGTTCGACCCAACTGGCACAAGTTTGTTTGAGGCAAATGGCACAAGTTTGTTTGACACAACTGGCACAAGTTTGTTTGTGGCAACTGATACAAGTTTGTTTGACGCAACTGGCACAAGGTTCTTCTACGCAACTGGCACAAGTTTGTTCTACGCAACTGGCACAAGTTTGTTTGACGCAACTGGCACAAGTTTGTTCTAAGCAACTGACACAAGTTTGTTTGACGCAACTGGCACAAGTTTGTTCGACGCAACTGGCACAAGTTTGTTTGACGCAACTGGCACAAGTTTTTTTGACACATCTGGCACAAGTTTGTTTGACGCAAGAGGCACAAGTTTGTTTGTCGCAACTGGCACAAGTTTGTTCTAAGCAACTGACACAAGTTTGTTTGACGCAACTGGCACAAGTTTCTTCGACGCAACTGGCACAAGTTTCTTCGACTCAATGGCACAAGTTTGTTTGACGCAACTGGCACAAGTTTGTTTGACGCAAGGGGCACAAGTTTGTTTGACTCAACTGGCACAAGTTTATTTGACGCAAATGGCACAACTTTTCTTGGCGCAACTGGCACAAGTATGTTCTACACAACTGGCACAAGTTTGTTCTATGCAACTTGCACAAGTTTGTTCTACGCAACTGGCACAAGTTTGTTCTACGCAACTGGCACAAGTTTGTTCTACGCAACTGGCACAAGTTTGTTCTACGCAACTGGCACAAGTTTGTTCTACGCAACTGGCACAAGTTTGTTTGACGCAAGGGGCACAAGTTTGTTTGACTCAACTGGCACAAGTTTATTTGACGCAAATGGCACAACTTTTCTTGGCGCAACTGGCACAAGTATGTTCTACACAACTGGCACAAGTTTGTTCTATGCAACTTGCACAAGTTTGTTCTACGCAACTGGCACAAGTTTGTTCTACGCAACTGGCACAAGTTTGTTCTACGCAACTGGCACAAGTTTGTTCTACGCAACTGGCACAAGTTTGTTCTACGCAACTGGCACAAGTTTGTTCTACGCATCTGGCACAAGTTTGTGCTATGCAACTGGCACAAGTTTGTTCTACGTAACTGGCACAAGTTTGTTCTACGCAACTGGCACAAGTTTGTTCTACGCAACTGGCACAAGTTTATTCTACGCATCTGGCACAAGTTTGTTATATCCAACTGACACTAGTTTGTTTTACGCAACTGGCACAAGTATGTTTAACGCAACTGGCACAAGTTTGGTCTACCCAACTGACACAGGTTTGTTCGACGAAACTGGCACAAGTTTGTTCTACTCAACTGACACAAGTTTGTTTGGCACAATTGGCAGAAGTTTGTTCAACGCAACTGGCACAAGTTTGTTCATCACATCTGGCACAAGTTTGTTTGACGCAACTGGCACAAGTTTGTTTTCGCAACTTGTACAAGTTTGTTCTACGCAACTGGCACAAGTTTGTTCTACGCAACTGGCATAAGTTTGTTTGACGCAACTGGCACAAGGTTGTTCTACGCAACTGCCACAAGTTTGTTCTACGCAACTGGCACAAGTTTGTTTGACGCAACTGGCAAAAGTTTGTTCTATACAACTGGCACTAGTTTGTTCTACGCAACTGGCACAAGTTTGTTTGAAACAACTGGCAGAAGTTTGTTCACCGCAACTGGCAGAAGTTTGTTCGAAGCAACTGGCACAAGTTTGTTTGATGTAACTGGCACAAGTTTGTTTGATGCAACTGGCACAAGTTTGTTTGACGCAATTGGCACAAGTTTGTTCGTCGCAACTGGCCCAAGTTTGTTTGACGCAACTGGCACAAGTTTGTTAGACGCAACTGGCACAAGTTTGTTCGACGTAACTGGCATAAGTTTTTTCAACTCAATTGGCACAAGTTTGTTTGACGCAACCGGCACAAGTTTGTTTGACGCAACTGGCACAAGTTTTTTTGATGCAACTGGCACAAGTTTGTTTGATGCAACTGGCACAAGTTTATTTGCCGCAACTGGCACAAGTTTTCTCGACGCAACTGGCACAAGTTTGTTCGCCGTAACTGGCACAAGTTTGTTCTATGCAACTGGCACAAGTTTATTTGACGCAACTGGCACAAGTTTTCTCGACGCAACTGGCACAAGTTTGTTCGCCGTAACTGGCACAAGTTTGTTCGACGCCACTGGCACAAGTTTGTTCGACGCAACTGGCACAAGTTTGTTTAACGCAACTGGCACAAGTTTGTTTGACGCAACTGGCGCAAGTTTGTTTGACGCAACTGGCACAAGTTTGTTCTACGCGACTGGCATAAGTTTGTTCTGTGCAACTGGCACTAGTTTGTTCTACGCAACTGGCATAAGTTTGTTTGACGCAACTGGCACAAGTTTGTTCTACGCAACTGGTACAAGTTTGTTCGACGCAACTGGCACAAGTTTGTTCTACGCAACTGGCACAAGTTTGTTGGACGCAACTGGCACAAGTTTGTTTGTCGCAACCGGCACAAGTTTATTCTACACAACTCTTACAAGTTTGTTGTACACAACTGGCACAAGTTTGTTTGACACAACTGGCACAAGTTTGTTCTACGCAAATGGCAAAAGTTTGTTGTATGCTTCTGGCACAAGTTTGTCCTATGCAACTGGCACTAGTTTGTTCTACGCAACTGGCTCAAATTTGTTTGACGCAACTGGCACATATTTGTTCTACCCAACTGGATCAAGTTTGTTCGACGCAACTGGCACAAGTTTGTTCTACGCAACTGGCACAAGTTTGATTGACACAACTGGCACAAGTTTGTTCTAAGCAACTGGCACAAGTTTGTTCGACGGAAGTGGCGCAAGTTTGTTCTACGCAACTGGCACAAGTTTGTTCGACGCAACTGGTACAAGTTTGTTTCACATAACTGGCACAAGTTTGTTCGACCCAACTGTCACAAGTTTGTTTGACACAACTGGCACAAGTTTGTTCTACACAACTGGCACAAGTTCGTTCTACGCAACTGGCACAAGTTTGTTCTACGCAACTCTTACAAGTTTGTTGTACACAACTGGCACAAGTTTGTTTGACACAACTGGCACAAGTTTGTTCTACGCGAATGGCAAAAGTTTGTTTGACTCAACTGGCACAAGTTTGTTTGACGCAACTGGCACAAGGAATTTCTACGCAACTGGCACAAGTTTGTTCTACGCAACTGGCACAAGTTTGTTTGACGCAACTGCCACAAGTTTGTTTGATGCAACTGGCACAAGTTTGTTCTACGCAACTGGCACAAGTTTGTTCTTCGCAACTCTTACAAGGTTGTTGTACACAACTGGCACAAGTTTGTTTGACACAACTGGCACAAGTTTGTTCTACGCAACTGGCACAAGTTTGTTCTACACATATGGCACAAGTTTGTTCTATGCAACTGGCACTAGTTTGTTCTACGCAACTGGCACAAATTTGTTTGACGCAACTGGCGCATGTTTGTTCTACCCAACTGGCACAAGTTTGTTCGACGCAACTGGCACAAGTTAGTTCTACGCAACTGGCACAAATTTGTTTTACGCAACTGGCACATGTTTGTTCTACCCAACTGGCACAAGTTTGTTCGACGCAACTGGCACAAGTTAGTTCTACGCAACTGGCGCAAGTTTTTTCGACGCAACTGGCACAAGTTTGTTCGACGCAACTGGCACAAGTTTGTTCGACGCAACTGGTACATGTTTGTTTAACGTAACTGGCACAAGTTTGTTCGACCCAACTGGCACAAGTTTGTTTGACACAACTGGCACAAATTTGTTCGACGCAACTAGCACAAGTTTGTTTGACGCAACTGGCAAAAGTTTGTTTGACGCAACTGGCACAAGTTTGTTCTATGCAACTGGCACTAGTTTGTTCGATGCAACTGGCACAAGTTTGTTCGACACAACTGGCCCAAGTTTCTTTGACGCAACTGGCACAAGTTTGCTAGACGCAACTGGCACAAGTTTGTTTGACGCAACTGGCACAAGTTTTTTCGACTCAATTGGCACAAGTTTGTTTGATGCAACTGGCACAAGTTTGTTTGAAGCAACTGGCACAAGTTTTTTTGACACAACTGGCACAGGTTTGTTTGACGCAACTGGCACAAGTTTATAGCAACTGGCACAAGTATATTTGATGCAACTGGCACAAGTTTTCTAGACGCAAGTGGCCCAAGTTTGTTCGCCGTAACTGGCTCAAGTTTGTTCGACGCAACTGGCACAAGTTTGTTCGACGCAACTGGCATAAGTTTGTTTGACGCAACTGGCAGAAGTTTCTTCGACGCAACTGGCACAAGTTTGTTCGACGCAACTGGCACAAGTTTGTTTGATGCAATTGGCACAAGTTTGTTCTACTCAACTGGCACAAGTTTGTTCTATGCAACTGGCACTAGTTTGTTCTACGCAACTGGCACAAGTATGTTCGACGCAACTGGCACAAGGTTGTTCTACGCAACTGGCACAAGTTTGTTTGATGCAACTGGCACAAGTTTGCTTGACGCAACTGGCACAAGTTTGTTCTACGCAACTGGCACAAGTATGTTCGATGCCACTGGCACAAGTTTGTTCGACTCAACTGGCCCAAGTTTTTTTGACGCAAATGGCACAAGTTTGTTAGACGCAACTGGCACAAGTTTGTTTGACGCAACTTGTACAACTTTGTTTATCACAACTGGCACAAGTTTGTTTGACGCAACTGGCACAAGTTTGTTTGACGCAACTGGCACAAGTTTGTTTGACGCAACTTGCACAAGTTTGTTCGGGGCAACTGGCACAAGTTTGTTCGACACAACTGGCAAAAGTTTGTTTGACGCAACTGGCACAAGTGCGTTTGATACAACTGGCACAAGGTTGTTCTACGCAACTGGCACAAGTTTGTTCTATGCAACTGGCACAAGTTTCTTCTATGCAACTGGCACATGTTTGTTCTACGCAACTGGTACAAGTTTTTTCTACGCAACTGGCACAAGTTTGTTGTACACAACTGGCACAAGTTTGTTTGACACAACTGGCACAAGTTTGTTCTACGCAAATGGCAAAAGTTTGTTCTACGCATCAGGCACAAGTTTGTTCTATGCAACTGGCACAAATTTGTTTGACGCAATTGGCACATGTTTGTTCTACCCAACTGGCACAAGTTTGTTCGACGCAATTGGCACAAGTTTGTTTGACACAACTGGCACAAGTTTGTTCTAAGCAACTGGCACAAGTTTTTTCGATGGAATTGGCGCAAGTTTGTTCGATACAACTGGCACAAGTTTGTTCGACGCAACTGGCACAAGTTTGTTCGATGCAACTGGTACAAGTTTGTTTAACGTAACTGGAACAAGCTTGTTTGATGCAACTGGCACAAGTTTGTTTGCCACAACTGGCACAAGTTTGTTCAACGCAACTGGCACAAGCTTGTTTGATGCAACTGGCACAAGTTTGTTTGATGCAACTGGCACAAGGTTGTTCTACGCAGCATGCTGAAGTTTGTTCTACGCAACTGGCACAAGTTTGTTTGACACAACTGACACAAGTTTGTTCTATGCAACTGGCACTAGTTTGTTCGATGCAACTGGCACAAGTTTGTTCGACGCAACTGGCACAAGTTTGTTTGACGCAACTGGCACAAGTTTGTTAGACGCTACTGGCACAAGTTTGTTCAACGCAACTGGCACAAGTTTTTTCGACTCAATTGGCACAAAGTTTGTTTGACGCAACTGGCACAAGTTTGTTTGATGCAACTGGCACAAGTTTGTTTGACGCAACTGGCACAAGTTTGTTTGACGCAACTGGCACAAGTTTATTTGACGTAACCGGCACAACTTTCCTCGACGCAACTGGCACAAGTTTGTTCGCCGTAACTGGCACAAGTTTGTTTGACGCGACTGGCACAAGTTTATTTGACGCAACTGGCACAAGTTTTCTCGACGCAAGTGGCACAAATTTGTTTGCCGTAACTGGCACAAGTTTGTTCGACGAAACTGGCACAAGTTTGTTTGACCCAACTGGCAAAAGTTTCTTCGACGAAACTGGCACAAGTTTGTTCGACGCAACTGGCACAAGTTTGTTTGAAGGAATTGGCACAAGTTTGTTCTACGCAACTGGCACAAGTTTGTTCTATGCAACTGGCACTAGTTTGTTTTATGCAACTGGCAAAAGTTTGTTTGACGCAACTGGCACAAGTTTGTTCGATGCCATTGGCACAAGTTTCTTCGACGCAACTGGCCCAAGTTTTTTTGACGCAACTGGCACAAGTTTTTTTGACGCAACAGGCACAAGTTTGTTTGACGCAACTGGCACAAGTTTGTTGGACGCAACTGGCACAAGTTTGTTCAACGCAACTGGCACAAGTTTGTTCGACGCAACTGGCACAAGTTTGTTTGACGCAACTGGCACAAGTTTGTTTGACGCAACTGGCACAAGTTTGTTTGACACAACTGGCACAAGGTTGTTCTATGCAATTGGCACAAGTTTGTTCTACGCAAATGGCACAAGTTTGTTTGACGCAACTGGCACAAGTTTGTTTGATGCAACAGGCACAAGTTTGTTCTACATAACTGGCACAAGTTTGTTGTACACAATTGGCACAAGTTTGTTTGACACAACTGGCACAAGTTTGTTCTTCGCAAATGGCAAAAGTTTGTTCTAAACATCTGGCATAAGTTTGTTCTATGCAACTGGCACTAGTTTGTTCTACGCAACTGGCACAAATTTGTTTGACGCAACTGGCACATGTTTGTTCTACCCAACTGGCACAAGTTTGTTCGACGCAACTGGCACAAGTTTGTTCTACACAACTGGCACAAGTTTGTTTGACACAAGTGGCACAAGTTTGTTCTAAGCAACTGGCACAAGTTTGTTCGATGGAACTGGCGCAAGTTTGTTCGACGCAACTGGCACAAGTTTGTTCGACGCAACTGGCACAAATTTGTACGATGCAACTGGTACAAGTTTGTTTAACGTAACTGGCACAAGTTTGTTCGACCCAACTGGCACAAGTTTGTTTCACACAACTGGCACAAGTTTGTTCGACGCAACTGGCACAAGTTTGTTTGACGCAACTGGCACAAGTTTGTTTGACGCAACTGGCACAAAGTTGTTCTACGCAACATGTACAAGTTTGTTCTACGCAACTGGCACAAGTTTGTTTGACGCAACTGGCACAAGTTTGTTCTATGCAACTGGCACTAGTTTGTTCGATACAACTGGCACAAGTTTGTTCGACGCAACTGGCACAAGTTTGTTTGACGCAACTGGCACAAGTTTGTTAGACGCAACTGGCACAAGTTTGTTCAACACAACTGGCACAAGTTTTTTCGAATCAATTGGCACAATTTTGTTTGACGCAACTGGCACAAGTTTGTTTGACGCAACTGGCACAAGTTTGTTTGACGCAACTGGCACAAGTTTGTTTGACACAACTGGCACAAGTTTGTTTGACACAACTGGCACAATTTTGTTCGACGCAACTGGCCCAAGTTTGTTTGACGCAACTGGCAAAAGTTTGTTTGACACAACTGGCACAAGTTTGTTCTACGCAACTGGCACAAGTTTGTTCGACGCAACTGGCACAAGTTTGTCCGACGCAACTGGCATAAGTTTGTTCTACGCAACTGGCACAAGTTTGTTCTACGCAATTGGCACAAGTTTGTCCGACGCAACTGTCACAAGTGTGATTTGACGCAACTGGCACAAGTTTGTTCGATGCAACTGGCACAAGTTTGTTCTACGCAACTGGCACAAGTTTGTTCTATGCAACTGGCATTAATTTGTTTGACGCAACTGGCCCAAGTTTGTTCAACGCAACTGGCACAAGTTTGTTTGACACAACTCTCACAAAGTTTGTTCTACGCAACTGGCACAAGTTTGTTCGACGCAACTGGCCCAAGTTTGTTTGATGCAACTGGCAAAAGTTTCTTTGAAACAACTGGCACAAGTTTGTTCAGCGCAACTGGCACAATATTGTTCTACGCAACTGGCACACGTTTGTTCTACGCAAATGCCTCAAGTTTGTTCTACGCAACTGGCACAAGTTTGTTCTATGCAACTGGCACAAGTTTGTTCTATGCAACTGGCACAAGTTTGTTTGACGCAACTGGCACAAGTTTGTTCTACGCAACTGGCACAAGTTTGTTCTACGCAACTGGCACAAGTTTGTTCTACGCAACTGGCACAAGTTTGTTTGACACAACTGGCACAAGTTTGTTCTACGCAACTGGCACAAGTTTGTTCTACGCAACTGGCACAAGTTTGTTTGACACAACTGGCACAAGTTTGTTCTACGTAACTGGCGCAAGTTTGTTCTACGCAAGTGGCACAAGTTTGTTCTACGCAACTGGCACAAGTTTGTTCTACGCAACTGGCACAAGTTTGTTTGACACAACTAGCACAAGTTTGTTCTACGTAACTGGCACAAGTTTGTTCTACGCAACTGGCACAAGTTTGTTCGACGCAACTGGCACACGTTTGTTTGACACAACTGGCACAAGTTTGTTCTACGCAACTGGCACAAGTTTGTTAAACGCAACTGGCACTAGTTTGTTTGACGCAACTGGCACAAGTTTGTTCTACGCAACTGGCACAAGTTTGTTTGATGCAACTGGCACAAGTTTGTTCGATGCAACTGGGACAAGTTTGTTCAACGCAACTGTCACAAGTTTGTTCGACGCAACTGGCACAAGTTTGTTCTACGCAACTTTCACAAGTTTGTTTGACGCAACTGGCACAAGTTTGTTCTACGCAACTGGCACAAAGTTGTTCTACGCAACTGGCACAATTTTGTTCTATGCAACAGGCACAAGGTAGTTCTTCGCAACTGGCACAAGATTGTTTGATGCAACTGGCACAAGTTTGTTCTACGCAACTGGCACAAGTTTGTTCTACGCAACTGGCCCAAGTTTGTTTGACGCAACTGGCCCAAGTTTGTTTGACGCAACTGGCACAAGATTGTTCTACACAACTGGCACAATTTTGTTCTATGCAACAGGCACAAGTTAGTTCTTCGCAACTGGCACAAGATTGTTTGACGCAACTGGCACAAGTTTGTTCTACGCAACTGTCACAAGTTTGTTCTACGCAACTGGCCCAAGTTTGTTTGACGCAACTGGCACAAGTTTGTTCTACGCAACTGGCACAAGATTGTTCTACACAACTGGCACAAAGTTGTTTTACGCAACTGGCAAAATTTTGTTCTATGCAACTGGCACAAAGTTGTTCTACGTAACTGGCACAAGTTTATTTGACGGAACTGGAACAAGATTATTTGACGCAACTGGCACAATTTTCTTTGACGCAACTGGCACAGGTTTGTCCTACGCAAGTGGCACAAGTTTGTAGTTCGCAACTGGCGCAAGTTTGTTCTACGCAACTGGCACAAGTTTGTTTGACGCAACTGGCATAAGTTTGTCCTACGAAACTGGCACAAGTTTGTAGTTCGCAACTGGCACAAGTTTGTTCTACGCAACTGGCCCAAGTTTGTTTGACGCAACTGGCACAAGTTTGTTCTACGCAACTGACACAAGTTTGTTCTACGCAACTGGCACAAGTTTGTTCTACGCAACTAGCAAAAGTTTGTTCTACGCAACTGGCACAAGTTTGTTCTACGCAACTGGCACAAAGTTGTTCTATGCAACTGGCACAATTTTGTTCTATGCAACAGGCACAAGGTAGTTCTTCGCAACTGGCACAAGATTGTTTGATGCAACTGGCACAAGTTTGTTCTACGCAACTGGCACAAGTTTGTTCTACGCAACTGGCCCAAGTTTGTTTGACGCAACTGGCACAAGTTTGTTCTACGCAACTGGCACAAGATTGTTCTACACAACTGGCACAAGTTTGTTCTACACAACTGGCACAAGTTTGTTCCACGGAACTGGCACAAGTTTGTTCGACGCAACTGGCAAAAGTTTCTTCTACGCAACTGGCACAAGTTTGTTTGTCGCAATTGGCACAAGTTTGTTTTCGTTAGTGGCCCAAGTTTCTTCTACGCAACTGGCACAAGTTTGTTCTATGCAACTGGCAGAAGTTTGTTCGACGCAACTGGCACAAGTTTGTTCTACGCAACTGGCACAAGTTTGTTCTTCGCAACTGGCACAAGATTGTTCAACGCAACTGGCACAAGTTTGTTCGACGCAACTGGCCCAAGTTTGTTTGACGCAACTGGCAAAAGTTTGTTTGAAACAACTCTCACAAGTTTGTTCTACGCAACTGGCACAAGTTTGTTCTACGCAACTGGCACAAGTTTGTTTTATGCAACTGGCAGAAGTTTGTTTGACGCAACTCACACAAGTTTGTTCTATGCAACTGGCACAAGTTTGTTCTACGCAACTGGTAAAGGTTTGTTCTACGTAACTGGCACAAGTTTGTTCTATGCAACTGGCACAAGTTTGTTCTACGCAACTGACACAAGTTTGTTTGACACAACTGGCACAAATTTGTTCTACGCAACTGGCACAAGTTTGTTCTACGCAACTGGCACAAGTTTGTTCGACGCAAGTGGCACAAGTTTGTTTGACACAACTGGCACAGTTTGTTCTACGCAACTGGCACAAGTTTGTTCGATGCAACTGGCACAATTTTGTTTGACGCAACTGACACAAGCTTGTTCGACACAACTGGCACAATTTTGTTCGATGCAAATGGCACAAGTTTGTTTGACGCAACTGGCACAAGTTTGTTTAACGCAACTGGCACAAGTTTATTCACACCAACAGGCAAAAGTTTGTTTGACGCAACTGGCACAAGTTTTTTTGACGCAACTGGCACAAGTTTGTTTCACGCAACTGGCACAAGGTTGTTTGACGCAACTGGCACAAGGTTGTTCTACACAACTGGCACAAGTTTGTTCAACGCAACTGACACAAGTTTGTTTGACGCAACTGGCACAAGTTTGTTTGACAAAACTGGCACAAGTTTGTTCGACATAACTGGCACAAGTTTGTTCTACGCAACTGGCACAAGTTTGTTCGACGCAACTGGCACAAGTTTGTTTTATGCAACTGGCACATGTTTCTTTGGTGAAACTGGCAAAAGTTTCTTCGATGCAACTGGCCCAAGATTGTTTGACGCAACTGGCACAAGTTTGTTTGACAAAACTGGCACAAGTTTGTTCTACGTAACTGGCACAAGTTTGTTCTACCCAACTGGCACAAGTTTGTTCGACGCAACTGGCACAAGTTTGTTTGACACAACTGGCAGAAGTTTGTTCTACGCAACTGGCAGAAGTTTGTTCAAGGCAATTGGCACAAGTTTGTCCGACACAACTGGCACAAGTATGTTCGACGCAGCTGGCACAAGTTTGTTCGATGCAACTGGCACAAGTTTGGTCTACGCAACTGGCACAAGTTTGTTCTATGCAACTGGCATAAATTTGTTTGAAGCAACTGGCACAAGTCTGTTTCACTTAACTGGCACAAGTTTGTTATGCGCAACTGGCACAAGTTTGTTCCACGCAACTGGCTCAAGTTTGTTTTACGCAACTAGCACAAGTTTGTTTGACACAACGGGCACATGTTTGTCCTACGCATCTGGCACAAGTTTGTTCTACGCAACTGGCCCAAGTTTGTTTGACACAACTCGCACAAGTTTGTTCTACGCAACTGGCATAAGTTTGTTCTACGCTACTGGCACAAGTTTGTTTGCCACAACTGGCACAAGTTTGTTCTACGTAACTGGCACAAGGTTGTTCTACGCAACTGGCTCAAGTTTGTTCTACGCAACTGGCACAAGTTTGTTTGACGCAACTGGCACAAGTTTGTTTGACGCAACTGGCACTAGTTTATTCTACGCAACTGGCCCAAGTTTGTTTGACACAACTGGCAGAAGTTTGTTCTATGCAACTGGCACAAGTTTGTTCCACGTAACGGGCACAAGTTTGTTCTACGCAACTGGCACAAGTTTGTTTGACAAAACTGGCACAAGTTTGTTCTACGTAACTGGCAAAAGTTTGTTCTGCGCAACTGGCACAAGTTTGTTCGACGCAAGTGGCACAAGTTTGTTCTATGCAACTGGCACAAGTTTGTTCTACGCAACTGGCACAAGTTTGTTTGACGCAACTGGCACAAGTTTGTTCTATGCAACTGGAAAATGTTTGTTCTATGTAACTGGCATAAGTTTGTTCTACACAACTGGCTCAAGTTTGTTCTACGCAACTGGCACAAGTTTGTTCAACTCAACTGGCACAAGTTTGTTTGACGCAACTGGCAAAAGTTTGTTTAACGCAACTAGCACAAGTTTGTTTGACGCAACTGGCCCAAGTTTGTTCAACGCAACTGGCACAAGTTTGTAGTTCGCAACTGGCACAAGTATGTTCTACGTAACTGGCACAAGTTTGTAAGACACAACTGGCACAATTTTGTTTGACGCAACTGGCCCAAGTTTGTTTGGCGCAACTGGCAAAAGTTTGTTTGACACAACCGGCACAAGTTTGTTCTACGCAACTGGCACAAGTTTGTTCGACGCAACTGGCACAAGTTTGTCCGACGCAACTGGCATAAGTTTGTTCTACGCAACTGGCACAAGTTTGTTTGACGCAATTGGCACAAGTTTGTCTGACGCAACTGTCACAAGTGTGTTCGACGCAACTGGCACAAGTTTGTTCGATGCAACTGGCACAAGTTTGTTCTACGGAACTATCACAAGTTTGTTCTATGCAACTGGCATAAATTTGTTTGACGCAACTGGCCCAAGTTTGTTTGACGCAACTGGGAAAAGTTTGTTTGACACAACTGGCACAAAGTTTGTTCTACGCAACTGGCACAAGTTTGTTCGACGAAACTGGCCCAAGTTTGTTTGACGCAACTGGCAAAAGTTTGTTTGAAACAACTGGCACAAGTTTGTTCAGCGCAACTGGCACAATTTTGTTCTACGCAACTGACACACGTTTCTTCTACGCAACTGCCTCAAGTTTGTTCTACGCAACTGGGACAAGTTTGTTTGACGCAACTGGCACATGTTTGTTCTATGCAACTGGCACAAGTTTGTTTGACGCAACTGGCACAAGTTTGTTCTACGCAACTGGCACAAGTTTGTTTGACGCAACTGGCAAAAGTTTCTTTGAAACAACTGGCACAATTTTGTTCAGCGCAACTGGCACAATTTTGTTCTACGCAACTGACACACGTTTGTTCTACGCAACTGCCTCAAGTTTGTTCTACGCAACTGGCACAATTTTGTTTGACGCAACTGGCACAAGTTTGTTCTATGCAACTGGCACAAGTTTGTTTGACGCAACTGGCACAAGTTTGTACTACGCAACTTGCACAAGTTTGTTCTGCGCAACTGGCACAAGTTTGTTCTGCGCAACTGGCACAAGTTTGTTTGACACAACTGGCACAAGTTTGTTCTACGTAACTGGCACAAGTTTGTTCTACGCAAGTGGCACAAGTTTGTTCTATGCAACTGGGACAAGTTTGTTCTACGCAAATGGCACAAGTTTGTTTGACACAACTAGCACAAGTTTGTTCTACGTAACTGGCACAAGTTTGTTCAACGCAACTGGCACAAGTTTGTTCGACGAAACTGGCACACGTTTGTTTGACACAACTGGCACAAGTTTGTTCTACGCAACTGGCACAAGTTTGTTAAACGCAACTGGCACTAGTTTGTTTGACGCAACTGGCACAAGTTTGTTCTACGCAACTGGCACAAGTTTGTTTGATGCAACTGGCACAAGTTTGTTCGACGCAACTGGCACACAAGTTTGTTCAACGCAACTGTCACAAGTTTGTTCGACGCAACTGGCACAAGTTTGTTCTACGCAACTTTCACAAGTTTGTTCTACGCAACTGGCACAAGTTTGTTCTACGCAACTGGCACAAAGTTGTTCTATGCAACTGGCACAAAGTTGTTCTACGTAACTGGCACAAGTTTATTTGATGCAACTGGCACAAGTTTCCTTGACGCAACTGGCACAAGTTTGTCCTACGCAAGTGGCACAAGTTTGTAGTTCGCAACTGGCACAAGTTTGTTCTACGCAACTGGCACAAGTTTGTTTGACGCAACTGGCACAAGTTTGTCCTACGAAACTGGCACAAGTTTGTAGTTCGCAACTGGCACAAGTTTGTTCTACGCAAATGGCCCAAGTTGGTTTGACGCAACTGGCACAAGTTTGTTCTACGCAACTGACACAAGTTTGTTCTACGCAACTGGCACAAGTTTGTTCTAGGCAACTAGCACAAGTTTGTTCTACGCAACTGGCACAAGTTTGTTCTACGCAACTGGCACAAAGTTGTTCTACGCAACTGGCACAATTTTGTTCTATGCAACTGGCACAAAGTTGTTCTACGTAACTGGCACAAGTTTATTTGACGCAACTGGAACAAGTTTATTTGACGCAACTGTCACAAGTTTGTTCTAGGCAACTAGCACAAGTTTGTTCTACGCAACTGGCACAAGTTTGTTCTACGCAACTGGCACAAAGTTGTTCTACGCAACTGGCACAATTTTGTTCTATGCAACTGGCACAAAGTTGTTCTACGTAACTGGCACAAGTTTATTTGACGCAACTGGAACAAGTTTATTTGACGCAACTGTCACAAGTTTCTTTGACGCAACTGGCACAAGTTTGTCCTACGCAAGTGGCACAAGATTGTAGTTCGCAACTGGCGCAAGTTTGTTCTACGCAACTGGCACTAGTTTGTTTGACGCAACTGGCACAAGTTTGTCCTACGCAACTGGCACAAGTTTGTTTGACGCAACTGGCACAAGTTTGTTCTACACAATTGGCACAAGTTTGTTCTACACAACTGGCACAAGTTTGTTTGACGCAACTGGCACAAGTTTGTTCTACGCAACTGGCACAAGATTGTTCTACACAACTGGCACAAGTTTGTTCTACGAAACTGGCACAAGTTTGTTCCACGGAACTGGCACAAGTTTGTTCGACGCAACTGGCACAAGTTTCTTCTACGCAACTGGCACAAGTTTGTTTGACGCAACTGGCACACGTTTGTTTGACGCAACTGGCACAAGTTTGTTCTACGCAACTGGCACAAGTTTGTTTGACGCAACTGGCAGAAGTTTGTTCTATGCAACTGGCACAAGTTTGTTCCACGTAACGGGCACAAGTTTGTTCTACGCAACTGGCACAAGTTTGTTTGACAAAACTGGCACAAGTTTGTTCTACGCAACTGGCACAAGTTTGTTTGACAAAACTGGCACAAGTTTGTTCTACTCAATTGGCAAAAGATTGTTCTGGGCAACTGGCACAAGTTTGTTCGACGCAAGTGGCAAAAGTTTGTTCTATGCAACTGGCACAAGTTTGTTCTACGCAACTGGCACAAGTTTGTTCGATGCAACTGACACAAGTTTGTTTGACGCAACTGGCACAAGTTTGTTCGACGCAACTGGCACAAGTTTGTTCGACGCAACTGGCACAAGTTTGTTTAACGCAACTGGCACAAGTTTATTCGACCCAACTGGCACAAGTTTGTTTGACACAATTGGCACAAGTTTTTTTGACGCAACTGGAACAAGGTTGTTTGACGCATTTGGCACAAGTCTCTTTGACGCAACTGGCACAAGGTTGTTCTACAAAACTGGCACCTGTTTGTTCTATGCAACTGGCACAAGTTTGTTCTACGCAACTGGCACAAGTTTGTTCTACGCAACTGGCACAAGTTTGTTTGATGCAACTGGCACAAGGTTGTTTGACGCAACTGGCACAAGGTTGTTCTACAAAACTAGCACAAGTTTGTTCTATGCAACTGGCACAAGTTTGTTCTACGCAACAGGCACAAGTTTGTTCTACGCAACTGGCACAAGTTTGTTCTACGCAACAGGCACAAGTTTCTTCGACGCAACTGGCACAAGTTTGTTTGACGCAACTGGCACAAGTTTGTTTGACACAACTGGCACAAGTTTGTTCTACGCAACTGGCACAAGTTTGTTCGACAAAACTGGCTCAAGTTTGTTCTACGCAACTAGCACAAGTTTGTTCTATGGAACTGGCACAAGTTTGTTCTACGCAACTGGCACAAGTTTGTCTGACATAACTGGCACAAGTTTGTTCTACGTAACTGGCACAAGTTTGTTCAATGCAACTGGCACAAGTTTGTTCGACGCAACTGGCAAAAGTTTGTTTTATGCAACTGGCACAAGTTTGTTTGACAAAACTGGCACAAGTTTGTTCTACGCAATTGGCACAAGTTTGTTCGACGCAATTGGCACAAGTTTGTCCGACGCAACTGGCACAAGTGTGTTCGACGCAACTGGCACAAGTTTGTTCGATGCAACTGGCACAAGTTTGTTCTACACAACTGGCACAAGTTTGTTCTCTGCAACTGGCATAAATTTGTTTGACGCAACTGGCACAAGTTTGTTTGACGCAACTGGCACAAGGTTGTTTGACGCAAGTGGCACAAGGTTGCTCTACGTAACTGGCACAAGTTTGTTCTATGCAACTGGCACAAGTTTGTTTGACACAACTGGCACAAGTTTTTTCTACGCAACTGGCACAAGTTTCTTCAACGCAACTGGCACAATTTTGTTCGACGCAACTGGCCCAAACTTGTTTGACGCAACTGGCAGAAGTTTGATTGACACAACTGGCACAAGTTTGTTCTACGCAACTGGCACAAGTTTGTTCGACGAAACTGGCACAAGTTTGTTCTATGCAATTGACAAAAGTTTGTTCGATGCAACTGGCACAAGTTTGTTCGACGCAACTGGCACAAGTTTGTTCGATGCAACAGGCACAAGTTTGTTCTACGCAACTGGCACAAGTTTGTTTGACGCAACTGGCACAAGTTTGTTTGATGCAACTGGCACAAGTTTGTTCATCGCAACTGACACAAGTTTGTTCGACGCAACTGGCACAAGTTTGTTCTACGCAACTGGCACTAGTTTGTTCTACGCAACTGAACAAGTTTGTTCTACGCAACTGGCACAAGTTTGTTTGACGCAACTGGCAAAAGTTTGTTTGAAACAACTGGCACAAGTTTGTTCTACGCAACTGTCACATGTTTGTTCAACGCAACTGGCACAAGTTTGTCAAACGCAACTGGCACAACTTTGTTCGATCAACTGGCACATGTTTTTTCGACGCAACATGCACAAGTTTGTTCTACGCAACTGGAAAATATTTGTTCTACGCAACTGGCACAAGTTTGTTCTACGCAACTGGCACATGTTTGTTCTACGCAACTGGAAAATGTTTGTTCTACGCAACTGGCACAAGTTTGTTCTACGCAACTGGCTCAAGTTTGTTCTACGCATCTGGCACAAGTTTGTTCAACGCAACTGGCACAAGTTTGTTTGACGCAACTGGCAAAAGTTTGTTTAACGCAACTGGCCCAAGTTTGTTCAACGCAACTGGCACAAGTTTGTAGTTTGCAACTGGCACAATTTTTGTTCGACGCAACTGGCCCAAGTTTGTTTGATGCAACTGGCAAAAGTTTGTTTGACACAACTGGCACAAGTTTGTTCTATGCAACTGGCACAAGTTTGTTCGACGCAACTGGCACAAGTTTGTCCGACGCAACTGGCATAAGTTTGTTCTACGCAACTGGCACAAGTTTGTTCGACGCAATTGGCACAAGTTTGTCCGACGCAACTGTCACAAGTGTGTTCGACGCAACTGGCACAAGTTTGTTCGATGCAACTGGCACAAGTTTGTTCTACGCAACTGGCACAAGTTTGTTCTATGCAACTGGCATAAATTTGTTTGACGCAACTGGCCCAAGTTTGTTTGACGCAACTGGGAAAAGTTTGTTTGACACAACTCTCACAAAGTTTGTTCTACGCAACTGGCACAAGTTTGTTCGACGCAACTGGCCCAAGTTTGTTTGACGCAACTGGCAAAAGTTTGTTTGAAACAACTGGCACAAGTTTGTTCAGCGCAACTGGCACAATTTTGTTCTACGCAACTGGCACACGTTTGTTCTACGCAACTGCCTCAAGTTTGTTCTACGCAACTGGCACAAGTTTGTTTGACGCAACTGGCACAAGTTTGTTCTATGCAACTGGCACAAGTTTGTTTGATGCAACTGGCACAAGTTTGTTCTACGCAACTGGCACAAGTTTGTTCTATGCAACTGGCACAAGTTTGTTCTACGCAACTGGCACAAGTTTGTTTGACACAACTGGCACAAGTTTGTTCTACGTAACTGGCACAAGTTTGTTCTACGCAAGTGGCACAAGTTTGTTCTACACAACTGGCACAAGTTTGTTCTACGCAACTGGCAAAAGTTTGTTTGACACAACTAGCACAAGTTTGTTCTACGTAACTGGCACAAGTTTGTTCTACGGAACTGGCACAAGTTTGTTCGACGCAACTGGCACACGTTTGTTTGAAACAACTGGCACAAGTTTGTTCTATGCAACTGGCACAAGTTTGTTAAACGCAACTGGCACTAGTTTGTTTGACGCAACTGGCACAAGTTTGTTCTAGGCAACTGGCACAAGTTTGTTTGATGCAACTGGCACAAGTTTGTTCGACGCAACTGGCACAAGTTTGTTCAACGCAACTGTCACAAGTTTGTTCGACGCAACTGGCACAAGTTTGTTCTACGCAACTTTCACAAGTTTGTTCTGCACAACTGGCACAAGTTTATTTGATGCAACTGGCACAAGTTTCTTTGACGCAACTGGCAAAAGTTTGTCCTAGCCAAAGTGGCACAAGTTTGTAGTTCTCAACTGGCACAAGTTTGTTCTACGCAACTGACACAAGTTTGTTTGACGCAACTGGCACAAGTTTGTCCTACGAAACTGGCAAAAGTTTGTAGTTCGCAACTGGCACAAGTTTGTTCTACGCAACTGGCACAAAGTTGTTCTACGCAACTGGCACAATTTTGTTCTATGCAACTGGCACAAAGTTGTTCTACGTAACTGGCACAAGTTTATTTGACGCAACTGGAACAAGTTTATTTGACGCAACTGTCACAAGTTTCTTTGACGCAACTGGCACAAGTTTGTCCTACGCAAGTGGCACAAGATTGTAGTTCGCAACTGGCGCAAGTTTGTTCTACGCAACTGGCACAAGTTTGTTTGACGCAACTGGCACAAGTTTGTCCTACGCAACTGGCACAAGTTTGTTTGACGCAACTGGCACAAGTTTGTTCTACACAATTGGCACAAGTTTGTTCTACACAACTGGCCCAAGTTTGTTCGACGCAACTGGCACAAGTTTCTTCTACGCAACTGGCACAAGATTGTTCTACACAATTGGCAGTAGTTTGTTCTACGCAACTGGCACAAGTTTGTTCCACGGAACTGACACAAGTTTGTTCGACGCAACTGGCACAAGTTTCTTCTATGCAAGTGGCACAAGTTTGTTTGACGCAACTGGCACAAGTTTGTTTGACGCAACTGGCACAAGTTTGTTCTACGCAACTGGCCCAAGTTTTTTTGATGCAACTGGCAGAAGTTTGTTCTATGCAACTGGCACAAGTTTGTTCCACGTAACGGGCACAAGTTTGTTCTACGCAACTGGCACAAGTTTGTTTGACAAAACTGGCACAAGTTTGTTCTACGCAACTGGCAAAAGTTTGTTCTGCGCAACTGGCACAAGTTTGTTCGACGCAAGTGGCAAAAGTTTGTTCTATTCAACTGGCACAAGTTTGTTCTACGCAACTGGCACAAGTTTGTTCGATGCAACTGGCACAAGTTTGTTTGACGCAACTGGCACAAGTTTGTTCGACGCAACTGGCACAAGTTTGTTCGACGCAACTGGCACAAGTTTGTTTAACGCAACTGGCACAAGTTTATTCGACCCAACAGGCACAAGTTTGTTTGACACAACTGGCACAAGTTTTTTTGACGCAACTGGAACAAGGTTGTTTGACGCAATTGGCACAAGTCTGTTTGACGCAACTGGCACAAGGTTGTTCTACAAAACTGGCACAAGTTTGTTCTATGCAACTGGCACAAGTTTGTTCTACGCAACTGGCACAAGTTTGTTCTACGCAAGTGGCACAAGTTTGTTTGATGCAACTGGCACAAGGTTGTTTGACACAACTGGCACAAGGGTGTTCTACAAAACTGGCACAAGTTTGTTCTATGCAACTGGCACAAGTTTGTTCTACGCAACTGGCACAAGTTTGTTCTACGCAACTGGCACAAGTTTGTTCTACGCAACTGGCACAAGTTTCTTCGACGCAACTGGCACAAGTTTGTTCGACGCAACTGGCCCAAGTTTGTTTGACGCAACTGGCACAAGTTTGTTTGACACAACTGGCACAAGTTTGTTCTACGCAACTGGCACAAGTTTGTTAGACAAAACTGGCACAAGTTTGTTCTACGCAACTAGCACAAGTTTGTTCTATGGAACTGGCACAGGTTTGTTCTACGTAACTGGCACAAGTTTGTCTGATACATCTGGCACAAGTTTGTTCTACGTAACTGGCACAAGTTTGTTCTATGCAACTGGCACAAGTTTGTTCGACGCAACTGGCACAAGTTTGTTCGACGCAACTGGCACAAGTTTGTTTGACACAACTGGCACAAGTTTGTTCTACGCAATTGGCACAAGTTTGTTCGACGCAATTGGCACAAGTTTGTCCGACGCAACTGGCACAAGTGTGTTCGACGCAACTGGCACAAGTTTGTTCGATGCAACTGGCACAAGTTTGTTCTACACAACTGGCACAAGTTTGTTCTATGCAACTGGCATAAATTTGTTTGACGCAACTGGCACAAGTTTGTTTGACGCAACTGGCACAAGGTTGTTTGACGCAACTGGCACAAGGTTGCTCTACGTATCTGGCACAAGTTTGTTCTATGCAACTGGCACAAGTTTGTTTGACACAACTAGCACAAGTTTTTTCTACGCAACTGGCACAAGTTTCTTCGACGCAACTGGCACAAGTTTCTTCGACGCAACTGGCCCAAACTTGTTTGACGCAACTGGCAGAAGTTTGATTGACACAACTGGCACAAGTTTGTTCTACGCAACTGGCACAAGTTTGTTCGACGAAACTGGCACAAGTTTGTTCTATGCAATTGACAAAAGTTTGTTCGATGCAACTGGCACAAGTTTGTTCTACGCAACTGGCACAAGTTTGTTCGATGCAACAGGCACAAGTTTGTTCTACGCAACTGGCACAAGTTTGTTCTATGCAACTGGCACTAGTTTGTTTGATGCAACTGGCACAAGTTTGTTCATCGCAACTGACACAAGTTTGTTCTACGCAACTGGCCCAAGTTTGTTATTCGCAACTGGCACAAGTTTGTTCTATGCAACTGGCACAAGTTTGTTCGACGCAACTGGCACAAGTTTGTTCTACGCAACTAGCACAAATTTGTTCTACGCAACTAGCACAAGTTTTTTGACGCAAATGGCACAAGTTTGTTGTACGCAACTGGCACAAGTTTGTTCGACGCAACTGGTACAAGTTTGTTCTACGCAACTGGCACTAGTTTGTTCTACGCAACTGGCACAAGTTTGTTCTACGCAACTGGCACAAGTTTGTTTGACGCAACTGGCCCAAGTTTGTTTGATGCAACTGGCAAAAGTTTGTTTGAAACAACTGGCACAAGTTTGTTCTACGAAACTGTCACATGTTTGTTCAACGCAACTGGCACAAGTTTGTCAAACGCAACTGGCACAACTTTGTTCGATCAACTGGCACAGGTTTTTTCGACGCAACTGGCACAAGTTTGTTCTACGCAACTGGAAAATGTTTGTTCTACGCAACTGGCACAAGTTTGTTCTACGCAACTGGCACAAGTTTGTTCTACGCAACTGGAAAATGTTTGTTCTACGCAACTGGCACAAGTTTGTTCTACGCAACTGGCTCAAGTTTGTTCTACGCAACTGGCACAAGTTTGTTCAACGCAACTGGCACAAGTTTGTTTGACGCAACTGGCTCAAGTTTGTTCTACGCAACTGGCACAAGTTTGTTCAACGCAACTGGCACAAGTTTGTTTGACGCAACTGGCAAAAGTTTGTTTGACGCAACTGGCCCAAGTTTGTTCAACGCAACTGGCACAAGTTTGTAGTTTGCAACTGGCACAATTTTGTTCGACGCAACTGGCCCAAGTTTGTTTGACGCAACTGGCAAAAGTTTGTTTGACACAACTGGCACAAGTTTGTTCTACGCAACTGGCAAAAGTTTGTTCGACGCAACTGGCACAAGTTTGTCCGACGCAACTGGCATAAGTTTGTTCTACGCAACTGGCACAAGTTTGTTCGACGCAATTGGCTCAAGTTTGTCCGACGCAACTGTCACAAGTGTGTTCGACGCAACTGGCACAAGTTTGTTCGATGCAACTGACACAAGTTTGTTCTACGCAACTGGCACAAGTTTGTTCTATGCAACTGGCATAAATTTGTTTGACGCAACTGGCCCAAGTTTGTTTGACGCGACTGGGAAAAGTTTGTTTGACACAACTCTCACAAAGTTTGTTCTACGCAACTGGCACAAGTTTGTTCGACGCAACTGGCCCAAGTTTGTTTGACGCAACTGGCAAAAGTTTGTTTGAAACAACTGGCACAAGTTTGTTCAGCGCAACTGGTACAATTTTGTTCTACGCAACTGGCACACGTTTGTTCTACGCAACTGCCTCAAGTTTGTTCTACGCAACTGGCACAAGGTTGTTTGACGCAACTGGCACAAGTTTGTTCTATGCAACTGGCACAAGTTTGTTTGATGCAACTGGCACAAGTTTGTTCTACGCAACTGGCACAAGTTTGTTCTATGCAACTGGCACAAGTTTGTTCTACGCAACTGGCACAAGTTTGTTTGACACAACTGGCACAAGTTTGTTCTACGTAACTGGCACAAGTTTGTTCTACGCAAGTGGCACAAGTTTGTTCTACGCAACTGGCACAAGTTTGTTCTACGCAACTGGCACAAGTTTGTTTGACACAACTAGCACAAGTTTGTTCTACGTAACTGGCACAAGTTTGTTCTACGCAACTGGCATAAGTTTGTTCGACGCAACTGGCACACGTTTGTTTGACACAACTGGCACAAGTTTGTTCTACGCAACTGGCACAAGTTTGTTAAACGCAACTGGCACTAGTTTGTTTGACGCAACTGGCACAAGTTTGTTCTACGCAACTGGCACAAGTTTGTTTGATGCAACTGGCACAAGCTTGTTCGACGCAACTGGCACAAGTTTGTTCAATGCAACTGTCACAAGTTTGTTCGACGCAACTGGCACAAGTTTGTTCTACGCAACTTTCACAAGTTTGTTCTGCGCAACTGCCACAAGTTTATTTGATGCAACTGGCACAAGTTTCTTTGACGCAACTGGCAAAAGTTTGTCCTAGCCAAAGTGGCACAAGTTTGTAGTTCTCAACTGGCACAAGTTTGTTCTACGCAACTAGCACAAGTTTGTTTGACGCAACTGGCACAAGTTTGTCCTACGAAACTGGCAAAAGTTTGTAGTTCGCAACTGGCACAAGTTTGTTCTACGCAACTGGCCCAATTTTGTTTGACGCAACTGGCACAAGGTTATTCTACGCAACTGACACAAGTTTGTTCTACGCAACTGGCACAAGTTTGTTATACGCAACTAGCACAAGTTTGTTCTACGCAACTGGCACAAGTTTGTTCTACGCAACTGGCACAAAGTTGTTCTACGCAACTGGCAAAATTTTGTTCTATGCAACTGGCACAAAGTTGTTCTACGTAACTGGCACAAGTTTATTTGACGCAACTGGAACAAGTTTATTTGACGCAACTGTCACAAGTTTCTTTGGCGCAACTGGCACAAGTTTGTCCTACGCAAGTGGCACAAGTTTGTAGTTCGCAACTGGCGCAAGTTTGTTCTACGCAACTGGCACAAGTTTGTTTGACGCAACTGGCACAAGTTTGTCCTATGAAACTAGCACAAGTTTGTAGTTCGCAACTGGCACAAGTTTGTTCTACGCAACTGGCCCAAGTTTGTTTGACGCAACTGGCACAAGTTTGTTCTACGCGACTGGCACAAGTTTGTTCTACGCAACTGGCACAAGTTTGTTCTACGCAACTGGCACAAATTTGTTCTACGTAACTGGCACAATTTTGTTCTATGCAACAGGCACAAGTTTGTTCTTCGCAACTGGCACAAGAATGTTTGACGCAACTGGCACAAGTTTGTTCTACGCAACTGGCACAAGTTTGTTCTACGCAACTGGCACAAGTTTGTTTGACGCAACTGGCACAAGTTTGTTTGACGCAACTGGCACAAGTTTGTTTGACGCAACTGGCACAAGTTTGTTTAACGCAACTGGCACAAGTTTATTCGACCCAACTGGCACAAGTTTGTTTGACAAAACTGGCACAAGTTTTTTTGACGCAACTGGCACAAGGTTGTTTGACGCAATTGGCACATGTCTGTTTGACGCAACTGGCACAAGGTTGTTCTACAAAACTGGCACACGTTTGTTATATGCAACTGGCACAAGTTTGTTCTACGCAACTGGCACAAGTTTGTTCTACGCAACTGGCACAAGTTTGTTTGATGCAACTGGCACAAGGTTGTTTGACGCAACTGGCACAAGTTTGTTTGATGCAACTGGCACAAGGTTGTTTGACGCAACTGGCACAAGGCTGTTCTACAAAACTGGCACAAGTTTGTTCTATGCAACTGGCACAAGTTTGTTCTACGCAACTGGCACAAGTTTGTTCTACGCAACTGGCACAAGTTTTTTCTACGCAACTGGCACAAGTTTCTTCGACGCAACTGGCACAAGTTTGTTTGACACAACTGGCACAAGTTTGTTTGACACAACTGGCACAAGTTTGTTCTACACAACTGGCACAAGTTTATTCGACGAAACTGGCACAAGTTTGTACTACGCAACTGGCACAAGTTTGTTCGACGCAACTGGCAAAAGTTTGTTTTATGCAACTGGCACAAGTTTGTTTGACACAACTGGCACAAGTTTGTTCTACGCAACTGGCACAAGTTTGTTCGACGCAATTGGCACAAGTTTCTCCGACGCAACTGGCACAAGTGTGTTCGATGCAACTGGCACAAGTTTGTTCGATGCAACTGGCACAAGTTTGTTCTACGCAACTGGCACAAGTTTGTTCTACGCAACTGGCATAAATTTGTTTGACGCAACTGGCACAAGTTTGTTTGACGCAACTGGCACAAGGTTGTTTGACGCAACTGGCACAAGGTTGCTCTACACAACTGGCACAAGTTTGTTGTATGCAACTGGCACAAGTTTGTTTGACACAACTGGCACAAGTTTTTTCTACGCAACTGGCACAAGTTTCTTCGACGCAACTGGCACAAGTTTGTTCGACTCAACTGTCCCAAACTTTTTTGACGCAACTGGCAGAAGTTTGATTGACACAACTGGCACAAATTTGTTCTACGCAACTGGCACAAGTTTGTTCGACGAAACTGGCACAAGTTTGTTCTATGCAATTGACACAAGTTTGTTCGATGCAACTGGCACAAGTTTGTTCGACGTAACTGGCACAAGTTTGTTCGATGCAACAGGCACAAGTTTGTTCTACGCAACTGGCCAAAGTTTGTTCTTCGCAACTGGCACGAGTTTGTTCTATGCAACTGGCACAAGTTTGTTCGACGCAACTGGCACAAGTTTGTTCTACGCAACTAGCACAAATTTGTTCTACGCAACTGGCACAAGTTTTTTGACGCAAATGGCACAAGTTTGTTCGACGCAACTGGCACAAGTTTGTTCGACGCAACTGGCACAAGTTTGTTCAATGCAACTGGCATAAGTTTGTTCGACGCAACTGGCACAAGTTTGTTCGACGCAACTGGCACAAGTTTGTTTGACGAAACTGGCCCAAGTTTGTTTGACGCAATTGGCAAAAGTTTGTTTGAAACAACTGGCACAAGTTTGTTCTACGCAACTGTCACATGTTTGTTCAACGCAACTGGCTCAAGTTTGTCAAACGCAACTGGCACAACTTTGTTCGATCAACTGGCACAAGTTTTTTCGACGCATATGGCACAAGTTTGTTCTACGCAACTGGAAAATGTTTGTTCTACCCAACTGGCATAAGTTTGTTCTACACAACTGGCACAAGTTTGTTCTACGCAACTGGAAAATGTTTGTTCTACGCAACTGGCACAAGTTTGTTCTACGCAACTGGCTCAAGTTTGTTCTACGCAACTGGCACAAGTTTGTTCAACGCAACTGGCACAAGTTTGTTTGACGCAACTGGCAAAAGTTTGTTTAACGCAACTAGCACAAGTTTGTTTGACGCAACTGGCCCAAGTTTGTTCAACGCAACTGGCACAAGTTTGTAGTTCGCAACTGGCACAAGTATGTTCTACGTAACTGGCACAAGTTTGTCCGACACAACTGGCACAATTTTGTTCGACGCAACTGGCCCAAGTTTGTTTGACGCAACTGGCAAAAGTTTGTTTGACACAACTGGCACAAGTTTGTTCTACGCAACTGGCACAAGTTTGTTCGACGCAACTGGCACAAGTTTGTCCGACGCAACTGGCATAAGTTTGTTCTACGCAACTGGCACAAGTTTGTTCGACGCAATTGGCACAAGTTTGTCCGACGCAACTGTCACAAGTGTGTTCGACGCAACTGGCACAAGTTTGTTTGATGCAACTGGCACAAGTTTGTTCTACGCAACTGGCACAAGTTTGTTCTATGCAACTGGCATAAATTTGTTTGACGCAACTGGCCCAAGTTTGTTTGACGCAACTGGGAAAAGTTTGTTTGACACAACTCTCACAAAGTTTGTTCTACGCAACTGGCACAAGTTTGTTCGACGCAACTGGCCCAAGTTTGTTTGACGCAACTGGCAAAAGTTTCTTTGAAACAACTGGCACAAGTTTGTTCAGCGTAACTGGCACAATTTTGTTCTACGCAACTGGCACACGTTTGTTCTACGCAACTGCCTCAATTTTGTTCTACGCAACTGGCAAAAGTTTGTTTGACGCAACTGGCACAAGTTTGTTCTATGCAACTGGCACAAGTTTGTTTGACGCAACTGGCACAAGTTTGTTCTACGCAACTGGCACAAGTTTGTTCTACGCAACTGGCACAAGTTTGTTTGACTCAACTGGCACAAGTTTGTTCTACGCAACTGGCACAAGTTTGTTCTACGCAACTGGCACAAGTTTGTTCTACGCAACTGGCACAAGTTTGTTCTACGCAACTGGCACAAGTTTGTTCTACGCAACTGGCACAAGTTTGTTCTACGCAACTGGCACAAGTTTGTTTGACACAACTGGCACAAGTTTGTTCTACGTAACTTGCACCAGTTTGTTCTACGCAAGTGGCACAAGTTTGTTCTACGCAACTGGCACAAGTTTGTTCTACGCAACTGGCACAAGTTTGTTTGACACAACTAGCAGAAGTTTGTTCTACGTAACTGGCACAAGTTTGTTCTACGCAACTGGCACAAGTTTGTTCGACCCAACTGGCACACGTTTGTTTGACACAACTGGCACAAGTTTGTTCTACGCAACTGGCACAAGTTTGTTAAACGCAACTGGCACTAGTTTGTTTGACGCAACTGGCACAAGTTTGTTCTACGCAACTGGCACAAGTTTGTTTGATGCAACTGGCACAAGTTTGTTCGATGCAACTGGCAAAAGTTTGTTCAACGCAACTGTCACAAGTTTGTTCGACGCAACTGGCACAAGTTTGTTCTACGCAACTTTCACAAGTTTGTTCTGCGCAACTGGCACAAGTTTATTTGATGCAACTGGCACGAGTTTGTTCTACGCAACTAACACAAGTTTGTTCTACACAACTGGCACAAGTTTGTTCTACGCAACTGGCACAAAGTTGTTTTACGCAACTGGCAAAATTTTGTTCTGTGCAACTGGCACAAAGTTGTTCTACGTAACTGGCACAAGTTTATTTGACGCAACTGGAACAAGTTTATTTGACGCAACTGTCACAAGTTTCTTTGACGCAACTGGCACAAGTTTGTCCTACGCAAGTGGCACAAGTTTGTAGTTCGCAACTGGCGCAAGTTTGTTCTACGCAACTGGCACAAGTTTGTTTGACGCAACTGGCACAAGTTTGTCCTACGAAACTGGCACAAGTTTGTAGTTCGCAACTGGCACAAGTTTGTTCTACGCAACTGGCCCAAGTTTGTTTGACGCAACTGGCACAAGTTTGTTCTACGCAACTGACACAAGTTTGTTCTACGCAACTGGCACAAGTTTGTTCTACGCAACTAGCACAAGTTTGTTCTACGCAACTGGCACAAGTTTGTTCTACGCAACTGGCACAAAGTTGTTCTACGCAACTGGCACAATTTTGTTCTATGCAACAGGCACAAGTTAGTTCTTCGCAACTGGCACAAGATTGTTTGACGCAACTGGCACAAGTTTGTTCTACGCAACTGGCACAAGTTTGTTCTACGCAACTGGCCCAAGTTTGTTTGACGCAACTGGCACAAGTTTGTTCTACGCAACTGGCACAAGATTGTTCTACACAACTGGCACAAGTTTGTTCTACGCAACTGGCACAAGTTTGTTCCACGGAACTGGCACAAGTTTCTTCGAAGCAACTGGCACAAGTTTCTTCTACGCAAGTGGCACAAGTTTGTTCTACGCAACTGGCACAAACTTGTTTGTCGCAATTGGCACAAGTTTGTTTTCGCAAGTGGCCCAAGTTTCTTCTACGCAACTGGCACAAGTTTGTTCTATGCAACTGGCAGAAGTTTGTTCGACGCAACTGGCACCAGTTTTTTCTACGCAACTGGCACAAGTTTGTTCTTCGCAACTGGCACAAGATTGTTCAACGCAACTGGCACAAGTTTGTTCAAAGCAACTGGCACAAGTTTGTTCGACGCAACTGGCCCAAGTTTGTTTGATGCAACTGGCAAAAGTTTGTTTGAAACAACTCTCACAAGTTTGTTCTACGCAACTGGCACAAGTTTGTTCTACGCAACTGGCACAAGTTTGTTTTATGCAACTGGCAGAAGTTTGTTTGACGCAACTCACACAAGTTTGTTCTATGCAACTGGCACAAGTTTGTTCTACGCAACTGGCAAAGGTTTGTTCTACGTAACTGGCACAAGTTTGTTCTACGCAACTGGCACAAGTTTGTTCTACGCAACTGACAAAAGTTTGTTTGACACAACTGGCACAAATTTGTTCTACGCAACTGGCAAAAGTTTGTTCTACGCAACTGGCACAAGTTTGTTTGACGCAAGTGGCACAAGTTTGTTTGACACAACTGGCACAGTTTGTTCGACGCAACTGGCACAAGTTTGTTCGATGCAACTGGCACAATTTTGTTTGACGCAACTGGCACAAGCTTGTTCGACACAACTGGCACAAGTTTGTTCGATGCAAATGGCACAAGTTTGTTCGACGCAACTGTCACAAGTTTGTTTAACGCAACTGGCACAAGTTTATTCGACCCAACAGGCAAAAGTTTGTTTGACGCAACTGGCACAAGTTTTTTTGACGCAACTGGCACAAGTTTGTTTGACGCAACTGGCACAAGGTTGTTTGACGCAACTGGCACAAGGTTGTTCTACACAACTGGCACAAGTTTGTTCGACGCAACTGACACAAGTTTGTTTGACGCAATTGGCACAAGTTTGTTTGACAAAACTGGCACAAGTTTGTTCTACGCAACTGCCTCAAGTTTGTTCTTCGCAACTGGCACAAGTTTCTTTGACGCAACTGGCACAAGTTTGTTCTATGCAACTGGCACAAGTTTGTTTGACGCAACTGGCACAAGTTTGTTCTACGCAACTGGCACAAGTTTGTTCTACGCAACTGGCACAAGTTTGTTCTACGCAACTGGCACAAGTTTGTTTGACACAACTGGCACAAGTTTGTTCTACGTAACTGGCACAAGTTTGTTCTACGCAAGTGGCACAAGTTTGTTCTACGCAACTGGCACAAGTTTGTTCTACGCAACTGGCACAAGTTTGTTTGACACAACTAGCACAAGTTTGTTCTACGTAACTGGCACTAGTTTGTTCTACGCAACTGGCACAAGTTTGTTCGACGCAACTGGCACAAGTTTCTTTGACGCAACTGGCACAAGTTTGTTTGACGCAACTGGCAGAAGTTTGTTCTACGCAACTGGTCCAAGTTTGTTTGACGCAACCTGCAGAAGTTTGTACTATGCAACTGGCACAAGTTTGTTCCACGTAACGGGCACAAGTTTGTTCTACGCAACTGGCACAAGTTTGTTTGACAAAACTGTCACAAGTTTGTTCTACGCAATTGGCAAAAGTTTGTTCTGCGCAACTGGCACAAGTTTGTTCAACGCAAGTGGCAAAAGTTTGTTCTATGCAACTGGCACAAGTTTGTTCTACGCAACTGGCACAAGTTTGTTCGATGCAACTGGCACAAGTTTGTTTGGCGCAACTGGCACAAGTTTGTTCTACGCAACTGGCACAAGTTTGTTCTACGCAACTGGCCCAAGTTTGTTTGACGCAACTGGCACAAGTTTGTTCTACGCAATTGGCACAAGATTGTTCTACACAACTGGCACAAGTTTGTTCTACGCAACTGGCACAAGTTTGTTCCACGGAACTGGCACAAGTTTGTTTGACGCAACTGGCACAAGTTTCTTCTACGCAACTGGCACAAGTTTCTTTGACTCAACTGGCACAAGTTTGTTTGACGCAACTGGCACAAGTTTGTTCTACGCAACTGGCCCAAGTTTGTTTGACGCAACTGGCAGAAGTTTGTTCTATGCAGCTGGCACAAGTTTGTTCCACGTAACGGGCAAAAGTTTGTTCTACGCAACTGGCACAAGTTTGTTTGACAAAACTGGCACAAGTTTGTTCTACGCAATTGGCAAAAGTTTGTTCTGCGCAACTGGCACAAGTTTGTTCGACGCAAGTGGCAAAAGTTTGTTCTATGCAACTGGCACAAGTTTGTTCTACGCAACTGGCACAAGTTTGTTCGGTGCAACTGGCACAAGTTTGTTTGACGCAACTGGCACAAGTTTGTTCAATGCAACTGGCACAAGTTTGTTTGACGCAACTGGCACAAGTTTGTTTAACGCAAGTGGCACAAGTTTATTCGACCCAACTGGCACAAGTTTGTTTGACACAACTGGCACAAGTTTTTTTGACGCAACTGGCACAAGGTTGTTTGACGCAATTGGCACATGTCTGTTTGACGCAACTGGCACAAGGTTGTTCTACAAAACTGGCACACGTTTGTTCTATGCAACTGGCACAAGTTTGTTCTACGCAACTGGCACAAGTTTGTTCTACGCAACTGGCATAAGTTTGTTTGATGCAACTGGCACAAGGTTGTTTGACGCAACTGGCACAAGGTTGTTCTACAAAACTGGCACAAGTTTGTTCTATGCAGCTGGCACAAGTTTTTTCTACGCAACTGGCACAAGTTTGTTCTACGCAACTGGCACAAGTTTGTTTGACACAACTGGCACAAGTTTGTTTGACACAACTGGCACAAGTTTGTTCTACGCAACTGGCACAAGTTTGTTCGACAAAACTGGCACAAGTTTGTTCTACGCAACTGGCACAAGTTTGTTCTACGCAACTAGCACAAGTTTGTTCTATGGAACTGGCACAAGTTTGTTCTACACAACTTGCACAAGTTTGTCTGACACAACTGGCACAAGTTTGTTCTACGTAACTGGCACAAGTTTGTACTATGCAACTGGCACAAGTTTGTTCGACGCAACTTGCAAAAGTTTGTTTTATGCAACTGGCACAAGTTTGTTTGACACAACTGGCACAAGTTTGTTCTACGCAACTGGCACAAGTTTGTTCGACACAATTGGCACAAGTTTGTCCGACGCAACTGGCACAAGTGTGTTCGACGCAACTGGCACAAGTTTGTTCGATGCAACTGGCACAAGTTTGTTCTACGCAACTGGCACAAGTTTGTTCTGTGCAACTGTCATAAATTTGTTTGACGCAACTGGCACAAGTTTGTTTGACGCAACTGGCACAAGGTTGTTTGACGCAACTGGCACAAGGTTGCTCTACACAACTGGCACAAGTTTGTTCTATGCAACTGGCACAAGTTTGTTTGACACAACTGGCACAAGTTTTTTCTACGCAACTGGCACAAGTTTCTTCGACGCAACTGGCACAAGTTTGTTCGAAGCAACTGTCCCAAACTTGTTTGATGCAACTGGCAGAAGTTTGATTGACACAACTGGCACAAGTTTGTTCTACGCAACTGGCACAAGTTTGTTCGACGAAACTGGCACAAGTTTGTTCTATGCAATTGACACAAGTTTGTTCGTTGCAACTGGCACAAGTTTGTTCGACGCAACTGGCACAAGTTTGTTCGATGCAACAGGCACAAGTTTGTTCTACGCAACTGGCACAAGTTTGTTTGATGCAACTGGCACAAGTTTGTTCATCGCAACTGATACAAGTTTGTTCTACGCAACTGGCCCAAGTTTGTTCTTCGCAACTGGCACGAGTTTGTTCAATGCAACTGGCAAAAGTTTGTTCGACTCAACTGGCACAAGTTTGTTCTACGCAACTGGCACAAGTTTTTTGACGCAAATGGCACAAGTTTGTTGTACGCAACTGGCACAAGTTTGTAGTTCGCAACTGGCACAAGTATGTTCTACGTAACTGGCACAAGTTTGTAAGACACAACTGGCACAATTTTGTTTGACGAAACTGGCCCAAGTTTGTTTGACGCAACTGGCAAAAGTTTGTTTGAAACAACTGGCACAAGTTTGTTCTACGCAACTGTCACATGTTTGTTCAACGCAACTGGCACAAGTTTGTCAAACGCAACTGGCACAACTTTGTTCGATCAACTGGCACAAGTTTTTTCGACGCATCTGGCACAAGTTTGTTCTACGCAACTGGAAAATGTTTGTTCTACGCAACTGGCATAAGTTTGTTCTACGCAACTAGAAAATGTTTGTTCTACGCAACTAGAAAATGTTTGTTCTACGCAACTGGCACAAGTTTGTTCTACGCAACTGGCTCAAGTTTGTTCTACGCAACTGGCACAAGTTTGTTCAACGCAACTGGCACAAGTTTGTTTGACGCAACTGGCAAAAGTTTGTTTAACGCAACTAGCACAAGTTTGTTTGACGCAACTGGCCCAAGTTTGTTCAACGCAACTGGCACAAGTTTGTAGTTCGCAACTGGCACAAGTATGTTCTACGTAACTGGCACAAGTTTGTCCGACACAACTGGCACAATTTTGTTCGACGCAACTGGCCCAAGTTTGTTTGACGCAACTGGCAAAAGTTTGTTTGACACAACTGGCACAAGTTTGTTCTACGCAACTGGCACAAGTTTGTTCGACACAACTGGCACAAGTTTGTCCGACGCAACTGGCATAAGTTTGTTCTACGCAACTGGCACAATTTTGTTCGACGCAATTGCCACAAGTTTGTCCGACGCAACTGTCACAAGTGTGTTCGACGCAACTGGCACAAGTTTGTTCGATGCAACTGGCACAAGTTTGTTCTACGCAACTGGCACAAGTTTGTTCTATGCAACTGGCATAAATTTGTTTGATGCAACTGGCCCAAGTTTGTTTGACGCAACTGGGAAAAGTTTGTTTGACACAACTCTCACAAAGTTTGTTCTACGCAACTGGCACAAGTTTGTTCGACGCAACTGGCCCAAGTTTGTTTGACGCAACTGGCAAAAGTTTCTTTGAAACAACTGGCACAAGTTTGTTCAGCGCAACTGGCACAATTTTGTTCTACGCAACTGGCACACGTTTGTTCTATGCAACTGCCTCAAGTTTGTTCTACGCAACTGGCACAAGTTTGTTTGACGCAACTGGCACAAGTTTGTTCTATGCAACTGGCACAATTTTGTTTGACGCAACTGGCACAAGTTTGTTCTATGCAACTGGCACAAGTTTGTTCTACGCAACTGGCACAAGTTTGTTCTACGCAACTGGCACAAGTTTGTTTGACACAACTGGCACAAGTTTGTTCTACATAACTGGCACAAGTTTGTTCTACGCAACTGGCACAAGTTTGTTCTACGCAACTGGCACAAGTTTGTTCTACGCAACTGGCACAAGTTTGTTTGACACAACTAGCACAAGTTTGTTCTACGTAACTGGCACAAGTTTGTTCTACGCAACTAGCACAAGTTTGTTCGACGCAACTGGCACAAGTTTGTTAAACGCAACTGGCACTAGTTTGTTCTAAGCAACTGGCACAAGTTTGTTCTACGCAACTGGCACAAGTTTGTTCTATGCAACTGGCACAAGTTTGTTCCACGTAACGGGCAAAAGTTTGTTCTACGCAACTGGCACAAGTTTGTTTGACAAAACTGGCACAAGTTTGTTCTACGCAATTGGCAAAAGTTTGTTCTGCGCAACTGGCACAAGTTTGTTCGACGCAAGTGGCAAAAGTTTGTTCTATGCAACTGGCACAAGTTTGTTCTATGCAACTGGCACAAGTTTGTTCGGTGCAACTGGCACAAGTTTGTTTGACGCAACTGGCACAAGTTTGTTCAATGCAACTGGCACAAGTTTGTTTGACGCAACTGGCACAAGTTTGTTTAACACAACTGGCACAAGTTTATTCGACCCAACTGGCACAAGTTTGTTTGACACAACTGGCACAAGTTTTTTTGACGCAACTGGCACAAGGTTGTTTGACGCAATTGGCACATGTCTGTTTGACGCAACTGGCACAAGGTTGTTCTACAAAACTGGCACACGTTTGTTCTATGCAACTGGCACAAGTTTGTTCTACGCAACTGGCACAAGTTTGTTCTACGCAACTGGCACAAGTTTGTTTGATGCAACTGGCACAAGGTTGTTTGACGCAACTGGCACAAGGTTGTTCTACAAAACTGGCACAAGTTTGTTCTATGCAGCTGGCACAAGTTTGTTCTACGCAACTGGCACAAGTTTGTTCTGCCCAACTGACACAAGTTTGTTCTACGCAACTGGCACAAGTTTGTTCTATGCAACTGGCACAAGTTTGTTCTACGCAACTGGCACAAGTTTGTTTGACACAACTGGCACAAGTTTGTTCTACGCAACTGGCACAAGTTTGTTCGACGAAACTGGCACAAGTTTGTTCTACGCAACTGGCACAAGTTTGTTCTACGCAAGTAGCACAAGTTTGTTCTATGGAACTAGCACAAGTTTGTTCTACACAACTGGCACAAGTTTGTCTGACACAACTGGCACAAGTTTGTTCTACGTAACTGGCACAAGTTTGTACTATGCAACTGGCACAAGTTTGTTCGACGCAACTGGCAAAAGTTTGTTTTATGCAACTGGCACAAGTTTGTTTAACACAACTGGCACAAGTTTGTTCTACGCAACTGGCACAAGTTTGTTCGACGCAATTGGCACAAGTTTGTCCGACGCAACTGGCACAAGTGTGTTCGACGCAACTGGCACAAGTTTGTTCGATGCAACTGGCACAAGTTTGTTCTACGCAACTGGCACAAGTTTGTTCTGTGCAACTGGTATAAATTTCTTTGACGCAACTGGCACAAGTTTGTTTGACGCAACTGGCACAAGGTTGTTTGACGCAACTGGCACAAGGTTGCTCTACACAACTGGCACAAGTTTGTTCTATGCAACTGGCACAAGTTTGTTTGACACTACTGGCACAAGTTTTTTCTACGCAACTGGCACAAGTTTCTTCGACGCAACTGGCACAAGTTTGTTCGACGCAACTGTCCCAAACTTGTTTGACGCAACTGGCAGAAGTTTGATTGACACAACTGGCACAAGTTTGTTCTACGCAACTGGCAGAAGTTTGTTCGACGAAACTGGCACAAGTTTGTTCTATGCAATTGACACAAGTTTGTTCGATGCAACTGGCACAAGTTTGTTCGACGCAACTGGCACAAGTTTGTTCGATGCAACAGGCACAAGTTTGTTCTACGCAACTGGCACAAGTTTGTTTGATGCAACTGGCACAAGTTTGTTCATCGCAACTGATACAAGTTTGTTCTACGCAACTGGCACGAGTTTGTTCTATGCAACTGGCACAAGTTTGTTCTATGCAACTGGCACAAGTTTGTTCTACGCAACTGGCACAAGTTTGTTCTGTGCAACTGGCATAAATTTCTTTGCCGCAACTGGCACAAGTTTGTTTGACGCAACTGGCACAAGGTTGTTTGACGCAACTGGCACAAGGTTGCTCTACACAACTGGCACAAGTTTGTTCTATGCAACTGGCACAAGTTTGTTTGACACAACTGGCACAAGTTTTTTCTACGCAACTGGCACAAGTTTCTTCGACGCAACTGGCACAAGTTTGTTCGACGCAACTGTCCCAAACTTGTTTGACGCAACTGGCACAAGTTTATTCGACCCAACTGGCACAAGTTTGTTCTACGCAACTGGCACAAGTTTGTTCGACGAAACTGGCACAAGTTTGTTCTATGCAATTGACACAAGTTTGTTCGATGCAACTGGCACAAGTTTGTTCGACGCAACTGGCACAAGTTTGTTCGATGCAACAGGCACAAGTTTGTTCTACGCAACTGGCACAAGTTTGTTTGATGCAACTGGCACAAGTTTGTTCATCGTAACTGATACAAGTTTGTTCTTCGCAACTGGCACGAGTTTGTTCTATGCAACTGGCACAAGTTTGTTCGACGCAACTGGCACAAGTTTGTTCTACGCAATTGGCACAAGATTGTTCTACACAACTGGCACAAGTTTGTTCTACGCAACTGGCACAAGTTTGTTCCACGGAACTGGCACAAGTTTGTTTGACGCAACTGGCACAAGTTTCTTCTACGCAACTGGCACAAGTTTCTTTGACGCAACTGGCACAAGTTCGTTCGATGCAACAGGCACAAGTTTGTTCTATGCAACTGGCACAAGTTTGTTTGATGCAACTGGCACAAGTTTGTTCATCGTAACTGATACAAGTTTGTTCTTCGCAACTGGCACGAGTTTGTTCTACGCAACTGGCCCAAGTTTGTTTGACGCAACTGGCACAAGTTTGTTCTACGCAATTGGCACAAGATTGTTCTACACAACTGGCACAAGTTTGTTCTACGCAACTGGCACAAGTTTGTTCCACGGAACTGGCACAAGTTTGTTTGACGCAACTGGCACAAGTTTCTTCTACGCAACTGGCACAAGTTTCTTTGACGCAACTGGCACAAGTTCGTTTGACGCAACTGGCACAAGTTTGTTCTACGCAACTGGCCCAAGTTTGTTTGACGCAACTGGCAGAAGTTTGTTCTATGCAACTGGCACAAGTTTGTTCCACGTAACGGGCAAAAGTTTGTTCTACGCAACTGGCACAAGTTTGTTTGACAAAACTGGCACAAGTTTGTTCTACGCAATTGGCAAAAGTTTGTTCTGCGCAACTGGCACAAGTTTGTTCGACGCAAGTGGCAAAAGTTTGTTCTATGCAACTGGCACAAGGTTGTTTGACGCAACTGGCACAAGGTTGTTCTACAAAACTGGCACAAGTTTGTTCTATGCAGCTGGCACAAGTTTGTTCTACGCAACTGGCACAAGTTTGTTCTGCGCAACTGACACAAGTTTGTTCTACGCAACTGGCACAAGTTTCTTCGACGCAACTGGCACAAGTTTGTTTGACACAACTGGCACAAGTTTGTTTGACACAACTGGCACAAGTTTGTTCTACGCAACTGGCACAAGTTTGTTCAACGAAACTGGCACAAGTTTGTTCTACGCAACTGGCACAAGTTTGTTCTACGCAAGTAGCACAAGTTTGTTCTATGGAACTAGCACAAGTTTGTTCTACACAACTGGCACAAGTTTGTCTGACACAACTGGCACAAGTTTGTTCTACGTAACTGGCACAAGTTTGTACTATGCAACTGGCACAAGTTTGTTCGACGCAACTGGCAAAAGTTTGTTTTATGCAACTGGCACAAGTTTGTTTAACACAACTGGCACAAGTTTGTTCTACGCAACTGGCACAAGTTTGTTCGACGCAATTGGCACAAGTTTGTCCGACGCAACTGGCACAAGTGTGTTCGACGCAACTGGCACAAGTTTGTTCGATGCAACTGGCACAAGTTTGTTCTACGCAACTGGCACAAGTTTGTTCTGTGCAACTGGCATAAATTTCTTTGACGCAACTGGCACAAGGTTGTTTGACGCAACTGGCACAAGGTTGCTCTACACAACTGGCACAAGTTTGTTCTATGCAACTGGCACAAGTTTGTTTGACACTACTGGCACAAGTTTTTTCTACGCAACTGGCACAAGTTTCTTCGACGCAACTGGCACAAGTTTGTTCGACGCAACTGTCCCAAACTTGTTTGACGCAACTGGCAGAAGTTTGATTGACACAACTGGCACAAGTTTGTTCTACGCAACTGGCACAAGTTTGTTCGACGAAACTGGCACAAGTTTGTTCTATGCAATTGACACAAGTTTGTTCGATGCAACTGGCACAAGTTTGTTCGACGCAACTGGCACAAGTTTGTTCGATGCAACAGGCACAAGTTTGTTCTACGCAACTGGCACAAGTTTGTTTGATGCAACTGGCACAAGTTTGTTCATCGCAACTGATACAAGTTTGTTCTACGCAACTGGCACGAGTTTGTTCTATGCAACTGGCACAAGTTTGTTCTATGCAACTGGCACAAGTTTGTTCTACGCAACTGGCACAAGTTTGTTCTGTGCAACTGGCATAAATTTCTTTGCCGCAACTGGCACAAGTTTGTTTGACGCAACTGGCACAAGGTTGTTTGACGCAACTGGCACAAGGTTGCTCTACACAACTGGCACAAGTTTGTTCTATGCAACTGGCACAAGTTTGTTTGACACAACTGGCACAAGTTTTTTCTACGCAACTGGCACAAGTTTCTTCGACGCAACTGGCACAAGTTTGTTCGACGCAACTGTCCCAAACTTGTTTGACGCAACTGGCACAAGTTTATTCGACCCAACTGGCACAAGTTTGTTCTACGCAACTGGCACAAGTTTGTTCGACGAAACTGGCACAAGTTTGTTCTATGCAATTGACACAAGTTTGTTCGATGCAACTGGCACAAGTTTGTTCGACGCAACTGGCACAAGTTTGTTCGATGCAACAGGCACAAGTTTGTTCTACGCAACTGGCACAAGTTTGTTTGATGCAACTGGCACAAGTTTGTTCATCGTAACTGATACAAGTTTGTTCTTCGCAACTGGCACGAGTTTGTTCTATGCAACTGGCACAAGTTTGTTCGACGCAACTGGCACAAGTTTGTTCTACGCAACTAGCACAAATTTGTTCTATGCAACTGGCACAAGTTTTTTGACGCAAATGGCACAAGTTTGTTCTACGCAACTAGCACAAATTTGTTCTATGCAACTGGCACAAGTTTTTTGACGCAAATGGCACAAGTTTGTTCGACGCAACTGGCACAAGTTTGTTCGACGCAACTGGCACAAGTTTGTTCGACGCAACTGGCACAAGTTTGTTTGACGAAACTGGCCCAAGTTTGTTTGACGCAACTGGCAAAAGTTTGTTTGAAACAACTGGCACAAGTTTGTTCTACGCAACTGTCACATGTTTGTTCAACGCAACTGGCACAAGTTTGTCAAACGCAACTGGCACAACTTTGTTCGATCAACTGGCACAAGTTTTTTCGACCCATCTGGCACAAGTTTGTTCTACGCAACTGGAAAATGTTTGTTCTACGCAACTGGCATAAGTTTGTTCTACGCAACTGGCACAAGTTTGTTCTACGCAACTGGAAAATTTTTGTTCTACGCAACTGGCACAAGTTTGTTCTACGCAACTGGCTCAAGTTTGTTCTACGCAACTGGCACAAGTTTGTTCAACGCAACTGGCACAAGTTTGTTTGACGCAACTGGCAAAAGTTTGTTTAACGCAACAAGCACAAGTTTGTTTGACGCAACTGGCCCAAGTTTGTTCAACGCAACTGGCACAAGTTTGTAGTTCGCAACTGGCACAAGTATGTTCTACGTAACTGGCACAAGTTTGTCTGACACAACTGGCACAATTTTGTTCGACGCAACTGGCCCAAGTTTGTTTGACGCAACTGGCAAAAGTTTGTTTGACACAACTGGCACAAGTTTGTTCTACGCAACTGGCACAAGTTTGTTCGACACAACTGGCACAAGTTTGTCCGACGCAACTGGCATAAGTTTGTTCTACGCAACTGGCACAAGTTTGTTCGACACAACTGGCACAAGTTTGTCCGACGCAACTGGCATAAGTTTGTTCTACGCAACTGGCACAAGTTTGTTCGACGCAATTGGCACAAGTTTGTCCGACGCAACTGTCACAAGTGTGTTCGACGCAACTGGCACAAGTTTGTTCGATGCAACTGGCACAAGTTTGTTCTACGCAACTGGCACAAGTTTGTTCTATGCAACTGGCATAAATTTGTTTGATGCAACTGGCCCAAGTTTGTTTAACGCAACTGGGAAAAGTTTGTTTGACACAACTCTCACAAAGTTTGTTCTATGCAACTGGCACAAGTTTGTTCGACGCAACTGGCCCAAGTTTGTTTGACGCAACTGGCAAAAGTTTCTTTGAAACAACTGGCACAAGTGTGTTCAGCGCAACTGGCACTATTTTGTTCTACGCAACTGGCACACGTTTGTTCTATGCAACTGCCTCAAGTTTGTTCTACGCAACTGGCACAAGTTTGTTTGACGCAATTGGCACAAGTTTGTTCTATGCAACTGGCACAAGTTTGTTTGACGCAACTGGCACAAGTTTGTTCTTCGCAACTGGCACAAGTTTGTTCTACGCAACTGGCACAAGGTTGTTCTACGCAACTGGCACAAGTTTGTTTGACACAACTGGCACAAGTTTGTTCTACGTAACTGGCACAAGTTTGTTCTACGCAAGTGGCACAAGTTTGTTCTACGCAACTGGCACAAGTTTGTTCTACGCAACTGGCACAAGTTTGTTTGACACAACTAGCACAAGTTTGTTCTACGTAACTGGCACAAGTTTGTTCTACGCAACTAGCACAAGTTTGTTCGACGCAACTGGCACACGTTTGTTTCATGCAACTGGCACAAGTTTGTTCTACACAACTGGCACAAGTTTGTTAAACGCAACTGGCACTAGTTTGTTTGACGCAACTGGCACAAGTTTGTTCTACGCAACTGGCACAAGTTTGTTTGATGCAACTGGCAAAAGTTTGTTCAACGCAACTGTCACAAGTTTGTTCGACGCAACTGGCACAAGTTTGTTCTACGCAACTTTCACAAGTTTGTTCTGCGCAACTGTCACAAGTTTATTTGATGCAACTGGCACAAGTTTGTTCTACGCAACTAGCACAAGTTTGTTCTACACAACTGGCACAAGTTTGTTCTACGCAACTGGCACAAAGTTATTTTACGCAACTGGCAAAATTTTGTTCTATGCAACTGGCACAAAGTTGTTCTACGTAACTGGCACAAGTTTATTTGACGCAATTGGAACAAGTTTATTTGACGCAACTGTCACAAGTTTCTTTGACGCAACTGGCACAAGTTTGTCCTACGCAAGTGGCACAAGTTTGTAGTTCGCAACTGGCGCAAGTTTGTTCTGCGCAACTGGCACAAGTTTGTTTGACGCAACTGGCACAAGTTTGTCCTACGAAACTGGCACAAGTTTGTAGTGTGCAACTGGCACAAATTTGTTCTACGCAACTGGCCCAAGTTTGTTTGACGCAACTGGCACAAGTTTGTTCTACGCAACTGACACAAGTTTGTTCTACGCAACTGGCACAAGTTTGTTCTACGCAACTAGCACAAGTTTGTTCTACGCAACTGGCACAAGTTTGTTCTACGCAACTGGCACAAAGTTGTTCTACGCAACTGGCACAATTTTGTTCTATGCAACAGGCACAAGTTAGTTCTTCGCAACTGGCACAAGATTGTTTGACGCAACTGGCACAAGTTTGTTCTGTGCAACTGGCACAAGTTTGTTCTACGCAACTGGCCCAAGTTTGTTTGACGTAACTGGCACAAGTTTGTTCTACGCAACTGGCATAAGATTGTTCTACACAACTGGCACAAGTTTGTTCTACGCAACTGGCACAAGTTTGTTCCACGGAACTGGCACAAGTTTGTTCGACGCAACTGGCACAAGTTTCTTCTACGCAACTGGCACAAGTTTGTTCTACACAACTGGCACAAGTTTGTTTGACGCAACTGGCACAAGTTTGTTCGACGCAACTGACACAAGTTTGTTCGACGCAACTGGCACAAGTTTGTTCGACGCAACTGGCACAAGTTTCTTCTACGCAACTGGCACAAGTTTGTTCTACGCAACTGGCACAAACTTGTTTGTCGCAATTGGCACAAGTTTGTTTTCGCAAGTGGCCCAAGTTTCTTCTACGCAACTGGCACAATTTTGTTTTATACAACTGGCAGAAGTTTGTTCGACGCAACTGGCACCAGTTTGTTCTACGCAACTGGCACAAGTTTGTTCTTCGCAACTGGCACGAGATTGTTCAACGCAACTGGCACAAGTTTGTTCAAAGCAACTGGCACAAGTTTGTTCGACGCAACTGGCCCAAGTTTGCTTCATGCAACTGGCAAAAGTTTGTTTGAAACAACTCTCACAAGTTTGTTCTACGCAACTGGCACAAGTTTGTTCTACGCAACTGGCACAAGTTTGTTTTGTGCAACTGGCAGAAGTTTGTTTGCCGCAACTCACACAAGTTTGTTCTATGCAACTGGCACAAGTTTGTTCTACGCAACTGGCAAAGGTTTGTTCTTACTTAACTGGCACAAGTTTGTTCTACGCAACTGGCACAAGTTTGTTCTACGCAACTGACACAAGTTTGTTTGACACAACTGGCACAAATTTGTTCTACGCAACTGGCAAAAGTTTGTTCTACGCAACTGGCACAAGTTTGTTCGACGCAAGTGGCACATTTTTGTTTGACACAACTGGCACAGTTTGTTCTATGCAACTGGCACAAGTTTGTTCGATGCAACTGGCATAATTTTGTTTGACGCAACTGGCACAATCTTGTTCGACACAACTGGCACAAGTTTGTTCGATGCAAATGGCACAAGTTTGTTCGACGCAACTGTCACAAGTTTGTTTAACTCAACTGGCACAAGTTTATTCGACCCAACAGGCAAAAGTTTGTTTGACGCAACTGGCACAAGTTTTTTTGACGCAACTGGCACAAGTTTGTTTGACGCAACTGGCACAAGGTTGTTTGACGCAACTGGCACAAGGTTGTTTGACGCAACTGGCACAAGGTTGTTCTACACAACTGGCACAAGTTTGTTCGACGCAACTGACACAAGTTTGTTTGACGCAACTGGCACAAGTTTGTTCGACGCAACTGACACAAGTTTGTTTGACGCAACTGGCACAAGTTTGTTTGACAAAACTGGCACAAGTTTGTTCTACGTAACTGGCACAAGTTTGTTCTACGCAACTGGCACAAGTTTGTTCGATGCAACTGGCACAAGTTTGTTTTATGCAACTGGCACAAGTTTCTTTGGCGAAACTGGCACAAGTTTGTTCGACGCAACTGGCCCAAGATTGTTTGATGCAACTGGCACAAGTTTGTTTGACAAAACTGGCACAAGTTTGTTCTACGTAACTGACACAAGTTTGTTCTACGCAACTGGCTTAAGTTTGTTCGACTCAACTGGCACAAGTTTGTTTTATGTAACTGGCACAAGTTTGTTTGACACAACTGGCAGAAGTTTGTTCTACGCAACTGGCACAAGTTTGTTCGAGGCAATTGGCACAAGTTTGTCCGACACAACTGGCACAAGTGTGTTCGACGCAACTGGCACAAGTTTGTTCGATGCAACTGGCACAAGTTTGTTCTATGCAACTGGCATAAATTTGTTTGAAGCAACTGGCACAAGTCTGTTTGACTTAACTGGCACAAGTTTGTTCTGCGCAACTGGCACAAGTTTGTTCCACGCAACTGGCACAAGTTTGTTCGATGCAACTGGCACAAGTTTGTTCTACGCAACTGGCTCAAGTTTGTTTTACGCAACTAGCACAAGTTTGTTTGACACAACTGGCACATGTTTGTCCTACGCATCTGGCACAAGTTTGTTCTACGTAACTGGCCCAAGTTTGTTTGACACAACTCGCACAAGTTTGTTCTACGCAACTGGCATAAGTTTGTTCTACGCTACTGGCACAAGTTTGTTTGACACAACTGGCACAAGTTTGTCCTACGTAACTGGCACAAGGTTGTTCTACTCAACTGGCTCAAGTTTGTTCTACGCAACTGGCACAAGTTTGTTTGACGCAACTGGCACAAGTTTGTTTGACGCAACTGGCACAAGTTTGTTCTACGCAACTGGCCCAAGTTTGTTTGACGCAACTGGCAGAAGTTTGTTCTATGCAACTGGCACAAGTTTGTTCCACATAACGGGCACAAGTTTGTTCTACGCAACTGGCACAAGTTTGTTTGACAAAACTGGCACAAGTTTGTTCTACGTAACTGGCAAAAGTTTGTTCTGCGCAACTGGCAAAAGTTTGTTCGACGCAAGTGGCACAAGTTTGTTCTATGCAACTGGCACAAGTTTGTTCTACGCAACTGGCACAAGTTTGTTCGACGCAACTGGCACAAGTTTGTTCTACGCAACTGGAAAATGTTTGTTCTACGCAACTAGCACAAATTTGTTCTACACAACTTGCACAAGTTTGTTCAACGTAACTGGCACAAGTTTGTTTGACGCAACTGGCAAAAGTTTGTTTAACGCAACTGGCACAAGGTTGTTTGACGCAACTGGCACAAGGTTGTTCTACACAACTGGCACAAGTTTGTTCGACGCAACTGACACAAGTTTTTTTGACGCAACTGGCACAAGTTTGTTCTACGTAACTGGCACAAGTTTGTTCGACGCATCTGGCACAAGTTTGTTCTACGCAACTGGAAAATGTTTGTTCTACGCAACTAGCACAAGTTTGTTCTACGCAACTGGCACAAGTTTGTTTGACGCAACTGGCAAAAGTTTGTTTAACGCAACTGGCACAAGGTTTTAGTTCACAACTGGCACAAGTATGTTCTACGTAACTGGCACAAGTTTGTAAGACACAACTGGCACAAGTTTGTTCTATGCAACTGGCACAAGTTTGTTTGACGCAACTGGCACAAGTTTGTTCTACGCAACTTGCACAAGTTTGTTCGACGCATCTGGCACAAGTTTGTTCTACGCAACTGGAAAATGTTTGTTCTACGCAACTAGCACAAGTTTGTTCGACGCAACTGACACAAGTTTGTTTGACGCAACTGGCCCAAGTTTGTTCAACGCAACTGGCACAAGGTTTTAGTTCACAACTGGCACAAGTATGTTCTACGTAACTGGCACAAGTTTGTAAGACACAACTGGCACAAGTTTGTTCTATGCAACTGGCACAAGTTTGTTTGACGCAACTGGCACAAGTTTGTTCTACGCAACTTGCACAAGTTTGTTCTACGCAACTGGCACAAGTTTGTTCTACGCAACTGGCACAAGTTTGTTTGACACAACTGGCACAAGTTTGTTCTACGTAACTGGCACAAGTTTATTCTACGCAAGTGGCACTAGTTTGTTCTACGCAACTGGGACAAGTTTGTTCTACGCAACTGGCACAAGTTTGTTTGACACAACTAGCACAAGTTTGTTCTACGTAACTGGTACAAGTTTGTTCAATGCAACTGGCACAAGGTTGTTCGACGCAACTGGCACACGTTTGTTTGACACAACTGGCACAAGTTTGTTCTACGCAACTGGCACAAGTTTGTTAAACGCAACTGGCACTAGTTTGTTTGACGCAACTGGCACAAGTTTGTTCTACGCAACTGGCACAAGTTTGTTATATGCAACTGGCACAAGTTTGTTCGACGCAACTGGCACAAGTTTGTTCAACGCAACTGTCACAAGTTTGTTCGACGCAACTGGCACAAGTTTGTTCTACGCAACTTTCACAAGTTTGTTCTATGCAACTGACACAAGTTTGTTCTACCAACTGGCACAAGTTTGTTTTACGCAACTGGGAAAAGTTTGTTCTACGCAACTGGCACAAGTTTGTTTGACGCAACTGGCACAAGTTTGTTCTACGCAACTGGCCCAAGTTTGTTTGACGCAACTGGCAGAATTTTGTTCTATGCAACTGGCACAAGTTTGTTCCACGTAACGGGCACGAATTTGTTCTACGCAACTGGCACAAGTTTGTTTGACAAAACTGGCACAAGTTTGTTCTACGCAACTGGCAAAAGTTTGTTCTGCGCAACTGGCACAAGTTTGTTCGATGCAAGTGGCAAAAGTTTGTTCTACGCAACTGGCACAAGTTTGTTCTACGCAACTGGCACAAGTTTGTTCGATGCAACTGGCATAAGTTTGTTTGACGCAACTGGCACAAGTTTGTTCGACGCAACTGGCACAAGTTTGTTCGACGCAACTGGCACAAGTTTGTTTGACACAACTGGCACAAGTTTTTTTTACGCAATTGGCACAAGGTTGTTTGACGCAATTGGCACAAGTCTGTTTGACGCAACTGGCACAAGGTTGTTCTACAAAACTGGCACAAGTTTGTTCTAGGCAACTGGCACAAGTTTGTTCTACAAAACTGGCACAAGTTTGTTCTACGCAACTGGCACAAGTTTGTTTGATGCAACTGGCACAAGGTTGTTTGACGCAACTGGCACAAGGTTGTTCTACAAAACTGGCACAAGTTTGTTCTATGCAACTGGCATAAGTTTGTTCTACGCAACTGGCACAAGTTTGTTCTACGCAACTGGCACAAGTTTGTTCTACGCAACTGGCACAAGTTTCTTCGACGCAACTGGCACAAGTTTCTTCGACGCAACTGGCCCAAGTTTGTTTGACGCAACTGGCACAAGTTTGTTTGACACAACTGGCACAAGTTTGTTCTACGCAACTGGCACAAGTTTGTTCGACGAAACTGGCACAAGTTTGTTTTACGCAACTGGCACAAGTTTGTTCTACGCAACTAGCACAAGTTTGTTCTATGGAACTGGCACAAGTTTGTTCGACGAAACTGGCACAAGTTTGTTCTATGCAATTGACAAAAGTTTGTTCGATGCAACTGGCACAAGTTTGTTCGACGCAACTGGCACAAGTTTGTTCGATGCAACAGGCACAAGTTTGTTCTACGCAACTGGCACAAGTTTGTTCTATGCAACTGGCACAAGTTTGTTTGATGCAACAGGCACAAGTTTGTTCATCGCAACTGACACAAGTTTGTTCTACGCAACTGGCCCAAGTTTGTTCTTCGCAACTGGCACAAGTTTGTTCTATGCAACTGGCACAAGTTTGTTCGACGCAACTGGCACAAGTTTATTCTATGCAACTAGCACAAATTTGTTCTACGCAACTGGCACAAGTTTTTTGACGCAAATGGCACAAGTTTGTTGTACGCAACTGGCACAAGTTTGTTCTACGCAACTGGCACTAGTTTGTTCTACGCAACTGAACAAGTTTGTTCTACGCAACTGGCACAAGTTTGTTTGACGCAACTGGCCCAAGTTTGTTTGACGCAACTGGCAAAAGTTTGTTTGACGCAACTGGCACAAGTTTGTTCAGCGCAACTGGCACAATTTTGTTCTACGCAACTGGCACACGTTTGTTCTACGCAACTGCCTCAAGTTTGTTCTACGCAACTGGCACAAGTTTCTTTGACGCAACTGGCACAAGTTTGTTCTATGCAACTGACACAAGTTTGTTTGACGCAACTGGCACAAGTTTGTTCTACGCAACTGGCACAAGTTTGTTCTACCCAACTGGCACAAGTTTGTTCTACGCAACTGGCACAAGTTTGTTTGACACAACTGGCACAAGTTTGTTCTACATAACTGGCACAAGTTTGTTCTACGCAACTGGCACAAGTTTGTTCTACGCAACTGGCACAAGTTTGTTCTATGCAACTGGCACGAGTTTGTTTGACACAACTAGCACAAGTTTGTTCTACGTAACTGGCACAAGTTTGTTCTACGCAACTGGCACAAGTTTGTTCGACGCAACTGGCACAAGTTTCTTTGACGCAACTGGCACAAGTTTGTTTGACGCAACTGGCAGAAGTTTGTTCTACGCAACTGGCCCAAGTTTGTTTGACGCAACTGGCAGAAGTTTGTTCTATGCAACTGGCACAAGTTTGTTCCACGTAACGGGCACAAGTTTGTTCTACGCAACTGGCACAAGTTTGTTCTATGCAACTGGCACAAGTTTGTTTGACACAACTGGCACAAGTTTTTTCTACGCAACTGGCACAAGTTTCTTCGACGCAACTGGCACAAGTTTGTTCGACGCAACTGTCCCAAACTTGTTTGACGCAACTGGCAGAAGTTTGATTGACACAACTGGCACAAGTTTGTTCTACGCAACTGGCACAAGTTTGTTCGACGAAACTGGCACAAGTTTGTTCTATGCAATTGACACAAGTTTGTTCGATGCAACTGGCACAAGTTTGTTCGACGCAACTGGCACAAGTTTGTTCGATGCAACTGGCACAAGTTTGTTCTACGCAACTGGCAAAAGTTTGTTTGATGCAACTGGCACAAGTTTGTTCATCGCAACTGATACAAGTTTGTTCTACGCAACTGGCCCAAGTTTGTTCTTCGCAACTGGCACGAGTTTGTTCTATGCAACTTGCACAAGTTTGTTCGACGCAACTGGCACAAGTTTGTTCTACGCAACTAGCACAAATTTGTTCTACGCAACTGGCACAAGTTTTTTGACGCAAATGGCACAAGTTTGTTGTACGCAACTGGCACAAGTTTGTTCGACGCAACTGGCACAAGTTTGTTCGACGCAACTGGCACAAGTTTGTTTGACGAAACTGGCCCAAGTTTGTTTGACGCAACTGGCAAAAGTTTGTTTGAAACAACTGGCACAAGTTTGTTCTACGCAACTGTCACATGTTTGTTCAACGCAACTGGCACAAGTTTGTCAAACGCAACTGGCACAACTTTGTTCGATCAACTGGCACAAGTTTTTTCGACGCATCTGGCACAAGTTTGTTCTACGCAACTGGAAAATGTTTGTTCTACACAACTGGCATAAGTTTGTTCTACGCAACTGGCACAAGTTTGTTCTACGCAACTGGAAAATGTTTGTTCTACGCAACTGACACAAGTTTGTTCTACGCAACTGGCTCAAGTTTGTTCTACGCAACTGGCACAAGTTTGTTCAACGCAACTGGCACAAGTTTGTTTGACGCAACTGGCAAAAGTTTGTTTAACGCAACTAGCACAAGTTTGTTTGACGCAACTGGCCCAAGTTTGTTCAACGCAACTGGCACAAGTTTGTAGTTCGCAACTGGCACAAGTATGTTCTACGTAACTGGCACAAGTTTGTCCGACACAACTGGCACAATTTTGTTCGACGCAACTGGCCCAAATTTGTTTGACGCAACTGGCAAAAGTTTGTTTGACACAACTGGCACAAGTTTGTTCTACGCAACTGGCACAAGTTTGTTCGACACAACTGGCACAAGTTTATCCGACGCAACTGGCATAAGTTTGTTCTACGCAACTGGCACAAGTTTGTTCGACGCAATTGGCACAAGTTTGTCCGACGCAACTGTCACAAGTGTGTTCGACGCAACTGGCACAAGTTTGTTCGATGCAACTGGCACAAGTTTGTTCTACGCAACTGGCACAAGTTTGTTCTATGCAACTGGCACAAGTTTGTTCGACGCAACTGGCCCAAGTTTGTTTGACGCAACTGGCAAAAGTTTCTTTGAAACAACTGGCACAAGTTTGTTCAGCGCAACTGGCACAATTTTGTTCTACGCAACTGGCACACGTTTGTTCTATGCAACTGCCTCAAGTTTGTTCTACGCAACTGGCTCAAGTTTGTTTGACGCAACTGGCACAAGTTTGTTCTATGCAACTGGCACAAGTTTGTTTGACGCAACTGGCACAAGTTTGTTCTACGCAACTGGCACAAGTCTGTTCTACGCAACTGGCACAAGTTTGTTCTACGCAACTGGCACAAGTTTGTTTGACACAACTGGCACAAGTTTGTTCTACGTAACTGGCACAAGTTTGTTCTACGCAAGTGGCACAAGTTTGTTCTACGCAACTGGCACAAGTTTGTTCTACGCAACTGGCACAAGTTTGTTTGACACAACTAGCACAAGTTTGTTCTACGTAACTGGCACAAGTTTGTTCTACGCAACTAGCACAAGTTTGTTCGACGCAACTGGCACACGTTTGTTTCATGCAACTGGCACAAGTTTGTTCTACGCAACTGGCACAAGTTTGTTAAACGCAACTGGCACTAGTTTGTTTGACGCAACTGGCACAAGTTTGTTCTACGCAACTGGCACAAGTTTGTTTGATGCAACTGGCACAAGTTTGTTCGATGCAACTGGCAAAAGTTTGTTCAACGCAACTGTCACAAGTTTGTTCGACGCAACTGGCACAAGTTTGTTCTACGCAACTTTCACAAGTTTGTTCTGCGCAACTGGCACAAGTTTATTTGATGCAACTGGCACAAGTTTGTTCTACGCAACTAGCACAAGTTTGTTCTACACAACTGGCACAAGTTTGTTCTACGCAACTGGCACAAAGTTGTTTTACGCTACTGGCAAAATTTTGTTCTATGCAACTGGCACAAAGTTGTTCTATATAACTGGCACAAGTTTATTTGACGCAACTGGAACAAGTTTATTTGACGCAACTGTCACAAGTTTCTTTGACGCAACTGGCACAAGTTTGTCCTACGCAAGGGGCACAAGTTTGTAGTTCGCAACTGGCGCAAGTTTGTTCTGCGCAACTGGCACAAGTTTGTTTGACGCAACTGGCACAAGTTTGTCCTACGAAACTGGCACAAGTTTGTAGTTCGCAACTGGCACAAATTTGTTCTACGCAACTGGCCCAAGTTTGTTTGACGCAACTAGCACAAGTTTGTTCTACGCAACTGGCACAAGTTTGTTCTACGCAACTAGCACAAGTTTGTTCTACGCAACTGGCACAAGTTTGTTCTACGCAACTAGCACAAGTTTGTTCTACGCAACTGGCACAAGTTTGTTCTACGCAACTGGCACAAAGTTGTTCTACGCAACTGACACAAGTTTGTTCTACGCAACTGGCACAAGTTTGTTCTACGCAACTAGCACAAGTTTGTTCTACGCAACTGGCACAAGTTTGTTCTACGCAACTGGCACAAAGTTGTTCTACGCAACTGGCACAATTTTGTTCTATGCAACAGGCACAAGTTATTTCTTCGCAACTGGCACAAGATTGTTTGACGCAACTGGCACAAGTTTGTTCTATGCAACTGGCACAAGTTTGTTCTACGCAACTGGCCCAAGTTTGTTTGACGCAACTGGCACAAGTTTGTTCTACGCAACTGGCACAAGATTGTTCTACACAACGGGCACAAGTTTGTTCTATGCAACTGGCACAAGTTTGTTCCACGGAACTGGCACAAGTTTGTTCGACGCAACTGGCACAAGTTTCTTCTACGCAACTGGCACAAGTTTGTTCTACGCAACTGGCACAAACTTGTTTGTCGCAATTGGCACAAGTTGGTTTTCGCAAGTGGCCCAAGTTTCTTCTACGCAACTGGCACAATTTTGTTTTATACAACTGGCAGAAGTTTGTTCGACGCAACTGGCATCAGTTTGTTCTACGCAACTGGCACAAGTTTGTTCTTCGCAACTGGCACGAGATTGTTCAACGCAACTGGCACAAGTTTGTTCAAAGCAACTGGCACAAGTTTGTTCGACGCAACTGGCCCAAGTTTGCTTGATGCAACTGGCAAAAGTTTGTTTGAAACAACTCTCACAAGTTTGTTCTACGCAACTGGCACAAGTTTGTTCTACGCAACTGGCACAAGTTTGTTTTATGCAACTGGCAGAAGTTTGTTTGGCGCAACTCACACAAGTTTGTTCTATGCAACTGGCACAAGTTTGTTCTACGCAACTGGCAAAGGTTTGTTCTACGTAACTGGCACAAGTTTGTTCTACGCAACTGGCACAAGTTTGTTCTACGCAACTGACACAAGTTTGTTTGACACAACTGGCACAAATTTGTTCTACGCAACTGGCAAAAGTTTGTTCTACGCAACTGGCACAAGTTTGTTCGACGCAAGTGGCACATTTTTGTTTGACACAACTGGCACAGTTTGTTCTATGCAACTGGCACAAGTTTGTTCGATGCAACTGGCACAATTTTGTTTTACGCAACTGGCACAAGTTTGTTCTATGCAACTGGCATAAGTTTGTTCTACGCAACTGGCACAAGTTTGTTTGATGCAACTGGCAGAAGGTTGTTTGACGCAACTGGCACAAGGTTGTTCTACAAAACTGGCACAAGTTTGTTCTATGCAACTGGCACAAGTTTGTTCTACGCAACTGGCACAAGTTTGTTCTACGCAACTGGCACAAGTTTGTTCTACGTAACTGGCACAAGTTTCTTCGACGCAACTGGCACAAGTTTCTTCGACGCAACTGGCCCAAGTTTGTTTGACGCAACTGGCACAAGTTTGTTTGACACAACTGGCACAAGTTTGTTCTACGCAACTGGCACAAATTTGTTCGACGAAACTGGCACAAGTTTTTTCTACGCAACAGGCACAAGTTTGTTCTACGCAACTAGCACAAGTTTGTTCTATGGAACTGGCACAAGTTTGTTCGACGAAACTGGCACAAGTTTGTTCTATGCAATTGACAAAAGTTTGTTCGATGCAACTGGCACAAGTTTGTTCGACGCAACTGGCACAAGTTTGTTCGATGCAAGAGGCACAAGTTTGTTCTACGCAACTGGCACAAGTTTGTTCTATGCAACTGGCACAAGTTTGTTTGATGCAACAGGCACAAGTTTGTTCATCGCAACTGACACAAGTTTGTTCTACGCAACTGGCCCAAGTTTGTTCTTCGCAACTGGCACAAGTTTGTTCTATGCAACTGGCACAAGTTTGTTCGACGCAACTGGCACAAGTTTATTCTATGCAACTAGCACAAATTTGTTCTACGCAACTGGCACAAGTTTTTTGACGCAAATGGCACAAGTTTGTTGTACGCAACTGGCACAAGTTTGTTCTACGCAACTAGCACTAGTTTGTTCTACGCAACTGAACAAGTTTGTTCTACGCAACTGGCACAAGTTTGTTTGACGCAACTGGCCCAAGTTTGTTTGACGCAACTGGCAAAAGTTTGTTTGACGCAACTGGCACAAGTTTGTTCAGCGCAACTGGCACAATTTTGTTCTACGCAACTGGCACACGTTTGTTCTACGCAACTGCCTCAAGTTTGTTCTACGCAACTGGCACAAGTTTCTTTGACGCAACTGGCACAAGTTTGTTCTATGCAACTGACACAAGTTTGTTTGACGCAACTGGCACAAGTTTGTTCTACGCAACTGGCACAAGTTTGTTCTACGCAACTGGCACAAGTTTGTTCTACGCAACTGGCACAAGTTTGTTTGACACAACTGGCACAAGTTTGTTCTACATAACTGGCACAAGTTTGTTCTACGCAAGTGGCACAAGTTTGTTCTACGCAACTGGCACAAGTTTGTTCTACGCAACTGGCACGAGTTTGTTTGACACAACTAGCACATGTTTGTTCTACGTAACTGGCACATGTTTGTTCTACGTAACTGGCACAAGATTGTTCTACACAACGGGCACAAGTTTGTTCTATGCAACTGGCACAAGTTTGTTCCACGGAACTGGCACAAGTTTGTTCGACGCAACTGGCACAAGTTTCTTCTACGCAACTGGCACAAGTTTGTTCTACGCAACTGGCACAAACTTGTTTGTCGCAATTGGCACAAGTTTGTTTTCGCAAGTGGCCCAAGTTTCTTCTACGCAACTGGCACAATTTTGTTTTATACAACTGGCAGAAGTTTGTTCGACGCAACTGGCATCAGTTTGTTCTACGCAACTGGCACAAGTTTGTTCTTCGCAACTGGCACGAGATTGTTCAACGCAACTGGCACAAGTTTGTTCAAAGCAACTGGCACAAGTTTGTTCGACGCAACTGGCCCAAGTTTGCTTGATGCAACTGGCAAAAGTTTGTTTGAAACAACTCTCACAAGTTTGTTCTACGCAACTGGCACAAGTTTGTTCTACGCAACTGGCACAAGTTTGTTTTATGCAACTGGCAGAAGTTTGTTTGACGTAACTCACACAAGTTTGTTCTATGCAACTGGCACAAGTTTGTTCTACGCAACTGGCAAAGGTTTGTTCTACGTAACTGGCACAAGTTTGTTCTACGCAACTGGCACAAGTTTGTTCTACGCAACTGACACAAGTTTGTTTGACACAACTGGCACAAATTTGTTCTACGCAACTGGCAAAAGTTTGTTCTACGCAACTGGCACAAGTTTGTTCGACGCAAGTGGCACATTTTTGTTTGACACAACTGGCACAGTTTGTTCTATGCAACTGGCACAAGTTTGTTCGATGCAACTGGCACAATTTTGTTTTACGCAACTGGCACAAGTTTGTTCTATGCAACTGGCACAAGTTTGTTCTACGCAACTGGCACAAGTTTGTTTGATGCAACTGGCAGAAGGTTGTTTGACGCAACTGGCACAAGGTTGTTCTACAAAACTGGCACAAGTTTGTTCTATGCAACTGGCACAAGTTTGTTCTACGCAACTGGCACAAGTTTGTTCTACGCAACTGGCACAAGTTTGTTCTACGTAACTGGCACAAGTTTCTTCGACGCAACTGGCACAAGTTTCTTCGACGCAACTGGCCCAAGTTTGTTTGACGCAACTGGCACAAGTTTGTTTGACACAACTGGCACAAGTTTGTTCTACGCAACTGGCACAAATTTGTTCGACGAAACTGGCACAAGTTTTTTCTACGCAACAGGCACAAGTTTGTTCTACGCAACTAGCACAAGTTTGTTCTATGGAACTGGCACAAGTTTGTTCGACGAAACTGGCACAAGTTTGTTCTATGCAATTGACAAAAGTTTGTTCGATGCAACTGGCACAAGTTTGTTCGACGCAACTGGCACAAGTTTGTTCGATGCAACAGGCACAAGTTTGTTCTACGCAACTGGCACAAGTTTGTTCTATGCAACTGGCACAAGTTTGTTTGATGCAACAGGCACAAGTTTGTTCATCGCAACTGACACAAGTTTGTTCTACGCAACTGGCCCAAGTTTGTTCTTCGCAACTGGCACAAGTTTGTTCTATGCAACTGGCACAAGTTTGTTCGACGCAACTGGCACAAGTTTTTTCTACGCAACAGGCACAAGTTTGTTCTACGCAACTAGTACAAGTTTGTTCTATGGAACTGGCACAAGTTTGTTCGACGAAACTGGCACAAGTTTGTTCTATGCAATTGACAAAAGTTTGTTCGATGCAACTGGCACAAGTTTGTTCGACGCAACTGGCACAAGTTTGTTCGATGCAACAGGCACAAGTTTGTTCTACGCAACTGGCACAAGTTTGTTCTATGCAACTGGCACAAGTTTGTTTGATGCAACAGGCACAAGTTTGTTCATCGCAACTGACACAAGTTTGTTCTACGCAACTGGCCCAAGTTTGTTCTTCGCAACTGGCACAAGTTTGTTCTATGCAACTGGCACAAGTTTGTTCGACGCAACTGGCACAAGTTTATTCTATGCAACTAGCACAAATTTGTTCTACGCAACTGGCACAAGTTTTTTGACGCAAATGGCACAAGTTTGTTGTACGCAACTGGCACAAGTTTGTTCTACGCAACTAGCACTAGTTTGTTCTACGCAACTGAACAAGTTTGTTCTACGCAACTGGCACAAGTTTGTTTGACGCAACTGGCCCAAGTTTGTTTGACGCAACTGGCAAAAGTTTGTTTGACGCAACTGGCACAAGTTTGTTCAGCGCAACTGGCACAATTTTGTTCTACGCAACTGGCACACGTTTGTTCTACGCAACTGCCTCAAGTTTGTTCTACGCAACTGGCACAAGTTTCTTTGACGCAACTGGCACAAGTTTGTTCTATGCAACTGACACAAGTTTGTTTGACGCAACTGGCACAAGTTTGTTCTACGCAACTGGCACAAGTTTGTTCTACGCAACTGGCACAAGTTTGTTCTACGCAACTGGCACAAGTTTGTTTGACACAACTGGCACAAGTTTGTTCTACATAACTGGCACAAGTTTGTTCTACGCAAGTGGCACAAGTTTGTTCTACGCAACTGGCACAAGTTTGTTCTACGCAACTGGCACGAGTTTGTTTGACACAACTAGCACATGTTTGTTCTACGTAACTGGCACAAGTTTGTTCTACGCAACTGGCACAAGTTTGTTCGACGCAACTGGCACAAGTTTCTTTGACGCAACTGGCACAAGTTTGTTTGACGCAACTGGCAGAAGTTTGTTCTACGCAACTGGCACAAGTTTGTTCTACGCAACTGGCACACGTTTGTTTGACGCAACTGGCAGAAGTTTGTTCTATGCAACTGGCACAAGGTTGTTCCACGTAACGGGCACAAGTTTGTTCTACGCAACTGGCACAAGTTTGTTCGACGCAACTGGCACAAGTTTGTTTGACGCAACTGGCAGAAGTTTGTTCTACGCAACTGGCCCAAGTTTGTTTGACGCAACTGGCAGAAGTTTGTTCTATGCAACTGGCACAAGTTTGTTCCACGTAACGGGCACAAGTTTGTTCTACGCAACTGGCACAAGTTTGTTTGACAAAACTGTCACAAGTTTGTTCTACGCAATTGGCAAAAGTTTGTTCTGCGCAACTGGCACAAGTTTGTTCAACGCAAGTGGCAAAAGTTTGTTCTATGCAACTGGCACAAGTTTGTTCTACGCAACTGGCACAAGTTTGTTCGATGCAACTGGCACAAGTTTGTTTGGCGCAACTGGCACAAGTTTGTTCTACGCAACTGGCACAAGTTTGTTCTACGCAACTGGCCCAAGTTTGTTTGACGCAACTGGCACAAGTTTGTTCTACGCAATTGGCAGAAGATTGTTCTACACAACTGGCACAAGTTTGTTCTACGCAACTGGCACAAGTTTGTTCCACGGAACTGGTACAAGTTTGTTTGACGCAACTGGCACAAGTTTCTTCTACGCAACTGGCACAAGTTTCTTTGACGCAACTGGCACAAGTTTGTTTGACGCAACTGGCACAAGTTCGTTCTACGCAACTGGCCCAAGTTTGTTTGACGCAACTGGCAGAAGTTTGTTCTATGCAACTGGCACAAGTTTGCTCCACGTAACGGGCAAAAGTTTGTTCTACGCAACTGGCACAAGTTTGTTTGACAAAACTGGCACAAGTTTGTTCTACGCAATTGGCAAAAGTTTGTTCTGCGCAACTGGCACAAGTTTGTTCGACGCAAGTGGCAAAAGTTTGTTCTATGCAACTGGCACAAGTTTGTTCTACGCAACTGGCACAAGTTTGTTCGGTGCAACTGGCACAAGTTTGTTTGACGCAACTGGCACAAGTTTGTTCAACGCAACTGGCACAAGTTTGTTTGACGCAACTGGCACAAGTTTGTTTAACGCAACTGGCACAAGTTTATTCGACCCAACTGGCACAAGTTTGTTTGACACAACTGGCACAAGTTTTTTTGACGCAACTGGCACAAGGTTGTTTGACGCAATTGGCACATGTCTGTTTGACGCAACTGGCACAAGGTTGTTCTACAAAACTGGCACACGTTTGTTCTATGCAACTGGCACAAGTTTGTTCTACGCAACTGGCACAAGTTTGTTCTACGCAACTGGCACAAGTTTGTTTGATGCAACTGGCACAAGGTTGTTTGACGCAACTGGCACAAGGTTGTTCTACAAAACTGGCACAAGTTTGTTGTATGCAGCTGGCACAAGTTTGTTCTACGCCACTGGCACAAGTTTGTTCTACGCAACTGGCACAAGTTTGTTCTACGCAACTGGCACAAGTTTCTTCGACGCAACTGGCACAAGTTTGTTTGACACAACTGGCACAAGTTTGTTTGACACAACTGGCACAAGTTTGTTCTACGCAACTGGCACAAGTTTGTTCGACGAAACTGGCACAAGTTTGTTCTACGCAACTGGCACAAGTTTGTTCTACGCAACTAGCACAAGTTTGTTCTATGGAACTAGCACAAGTTTGTTCTACACAACTGGCACTAGTTTGTCTGACACAACTGGCACAAGTTTGTTCTACGTAACTGGCACAAGTTTGTACTATGCAACTGGCACAAGTTTGTTCGACGCAACTGGCAAAAGTTTGTTTTATGCAACTGGCACAAGTTTGTTTAACACAACTGGCACAAGTTTGTTCTACGCAACTGGCACAAGTTTGTTCGACGCAATTGGCACAAGTTTGTCCGACGCAACTGGCACAAGTGTGTTCGACGCAACTGGCACAAGTTTGTTCGATGCAACTGGCACAAGTTTGTTCTACGCAACTGGCACAAGTTTGTTCTGTGCAACTGGCATAAATTTCTTTGACGCAACTGGCACAAGTTTGTTTGACGCAACTGGCACAAGGTTGTTTGACGCAACTGGCACAAGGTTGCTCTACACAACTGGCACAAGTTTGTTCTATGCAACTGGCACAAGTTTGTTTGACACAACTGGCACAAGTTTTTTCTACGCAACTGGCACAAGTTTCTTCGACGCAACTGGCACAAGTTTGTTCGACGCAACTGTCCCAAACTTGTTTGACGCAACTGGCAGAAGTTTGATTGACACAACTGGCACAAGTTTGTTCTACGCAACTGGCACAAGTTTGTTCGAGGAAACTGGCACAAGTTTGTTCTATGCAATTGACACAAGTTTGTTCGATGCAACTGGCACAAGTTTGTTCGACGCAACTGGCACAAGTTTGTTCGATGCAACAGGCACAAGTTTGTTCTACGCAACTGGCACAAGTTTGTTTGATGCAACTGGCACAAGTTTGTTCATCGCAACTGATACAAGTTTGTTCTACGCAACTGGCCCAAGTTTGTTCGATGCAACTGGCACGAGTTTGTTCTATGCAACTGGCACAAGTATGTTCTACGCAACTAGCACAAATTTGTTCTACGCAACTGGCACAAGTTTTTTGACGCAAATGGCACAAGTTTGTTGTACGCAACTGGCACAAGTTTGTTCGACGCAACTGGCACAAGTTTGTTCGACGCAACTGGCACAAGTTTGTTTGACGAAACTGGCCCAAGTTTGTTTGACGCAACTGGCAAAAGTTTGTTTGAAACAACTGGCACAAGTTTGTTCTACGCAACTGTCACATGTTTGTTCAACGCAACTGGCACAAGTTTGTCAAACGCAACTGGCACAACTTTGTTCGATCAACTGGCACAAGTTTTTTCGACGCATCTGGCACAAGTTTGTTCTACGCAACTGGAAAATGTTTGTTCTACGCAACTGGCATAAGTTTGTTCTACGCAACTGGAAAATGTTTGTTCTACGCAACTGGCACAAGTTTGTTCTACGCAACTGGCTCAAGTTTGTTCTACGCAACTGGCACAAGTTTGTTCAACGCAACTGGCACAAGTTTGTTTGACGCAACTGGCAAAAGTTTGTTTAACGCAACTAGCACAAGTTTGTTTGACGCAACTGGCCCAAGTTTGTTCAACGCAACTGGCACAAGTTTGTAGTTCGCAACTGGCACAAGTATGTTCTATGTACTGGCACAAGTTTGTCCGACACAACTGGCACAATTTTGTTCGACGCAACTGGCCCAAATTTGTTTGACGCAACTGGCAAAAGTTTGTTTGACACAACTGGCACAAGTTTGTTCTACGCAACTGGCACAAGTTTGTTCGACACAACTGGCACAAGTTTGTCCGACGCAACTGGCATAAGTTTGTTCTACGCAACTGGCACAAGTTTGTTCGACGCAATTGGCACAAGTTTGTCCGACGCAACTGTCACAAGTGTGTTCGACGCAACTGGCACAAGTTTGTTCGATGCAACTGGCACAAGTTTGTTCTACGCAACTGGCACAAGTTTGTTCTATGCAACTGGCATAAATTTGTTTGATGCTACTGGCCCAAGTTTGTTTAACGCAACTGGGAAAAGTTTGTTTGACACAACTCTCACAAAGTTTCTTCTACGCAACTGGCACAAGTTTGTTCGACGCAACTGGCCCAAGTTTGTTTGACGCAACTGGCAAAAGTTTCTTTGAAACAACTGGCACAAGTTTGTTCAGCGCAACTGGCACAATTTTGTTCTACGCAACTGGCACACGTTTGTTCTATGCAACTGCCTCAAGTTTGTTCTACGCAACTGGCACAAGTTTGTTTGACGCAACTGGCACAAGTTTGTTCTCTGCAACTGGCACAAGTTTGTTTGACGCAACTTTCACAAGTTTGTTCTACGCATCTGGAACAAGTTTGTTCTACGCAACTGGCACAAGTTTGTTCTACACAACTGGCACAAGTTTGTTTGACACAACTGGCACAAGTTTGTTCTACGTAACTGGCACAAGTTTGTTCTACGCAAGTGGCACAAGTTTGTTCTACGCAACTGGCACAAGTTTTTTCTATGCAACTGGCACAAGTTTGTTTGACACAACTAGCACAAGTTTGTTCTACGTAACTGGCACAAGTTTGTTCTACGCAACTAGCACAAGTTTGTTCGACGCAACTGGCACACGTTTGTTTCATGCAACTGGCACAAGTTTGTTCTACGCAACTGGCACAAGTTTGTTAAACGCAACTGGCACTAGTTTGTTTGATGCAACTGGCACAAGTTTGTTCTACGCAACTGGCACAAGTTTGTTTGATGCAACTGGCACAAGTTTGTTCGATGCAACTGGCAAAAGTTTGTTCAACGCAACTGTCACAAGTTTGTTCGCCGCAACTGGCACAAGTTTGTTCTACGCAACTTTCACAAGTTTGTTCTGCGCAACTGGCACAAGTTTATTTGATGCAACTGGCACAAGTTTGTTCTACGCAACTAGCACAAGTTTGTTCTACACAACTGGCACAAGTTTGTTCTACGCAACTGGCACAAAGTTGTTTTACGCAATTGGCAAAATTTTGTTCTATGCAACTGGCACAAAGTTGTTCTACGTAACTGGCACAAGTTTATTTGACGCAACTGGAACAAGTTTATTTGACGCAACTGGCACAAGTTTGTCCTACGCAAGTGGCACAAGTTTGTAGTTCGCAACTGGCGCAAGTTTGTTCTGCGCAACTGGCACAAGTTTGTTTGACGCAACTGGCACAAGTTTGTCCTACGAAACTGGCACAAGTTTGTAGTTCGCAACTGGCACAAATTTGTTCTACGCAACTGGCCCAAGTTTGTTTGACGCAACTGGCACAAGTTTGTTCTACGCAACTGACGCAAGTTTGTTCTACGCAACTGGCACAAGTTTGTTCTACGCAACTAGCACAAGTTTGTTCTACGCAACTGGCACAAGTTTGTTCTACGCAACTGGCACAAAGTTGTTCTACGCAACTGGCACAATTTTGTTCTATGCAACAGGCACAAGTTAGTTCTTCGCAACTGGCACAAGATTGTTTGACGCAACTGGCACAAGTTTGTTCTATGCAACTGGCACAAGTTTGTTCTACGCAACTGGCCCAAGTTTGTTTGACGCAACTGGCACAAGTTTGTTCTACGCAACTGGCACAAGATTGTTCTACACAACGGGCACAAGTTTGTTCTACGCAACTGGCACAAGTTTGTTCCACGGAACTGGCACAAGTTTGTTTGACGCAACTGGCACAAGTTTCTTCTACGCAACTGGCACAAGTTTCTTCTACGCAACTGGCACAAACTTGTTTGTCGCAATTGGCACAAGTTTGTTTTCGCAAGTGGCCCAAGTTTCTTCTACGCAACTGGCACAATTTTGTTTTATACAACTGGCAGAAGTTTGTTCGACGCAACTGGCACCAGTTTGTTCTACGCAACTGGCACAAGTTTGTTCTTCGCAACTGGCACGAGATTGTTCAACGCAACTGGCACAAGTTTGTTCAAAGCAACTGGCACAAGTTTGTTCGACGCAACTGGCCCAAGTTTGCTTCATGCAACTGGCAAAAGTTTGTTTGAAACAACTCTCACAAGTTTGTTCTACGCAACTGGCACAAGTTTGTTCTACGCAACTGGCACAAGTTTGTTTTATGCAACTGGCAGAAGTTTGTTTGACGCAACCCACACAAGTTTGTTCTATGCAACTGGCACAAGTTTGTCCTACGCAACTGGCAAAGGTTTGTTCTACATAACTGGCACAAGTTTGTTCTACGCAACTGGCACAAGTTTGTTCTACCAACTGACACAAGTTTGTTTGACACAACTGGCACAAATTTGTTCTACGCAACTGGCAAAAGTTTGTTCTACGCAAATGGCACAAGTTTGTTCGACGCAAGTGGCACATTTTTGTTTGACACAACTGGCACAGTTTGTTCTATGCAACTGGCACAAGTTTGTTCGATGCAACTGGCACAATTTTGTTTGACGCAACTGGCACAAGCTTGTTCGACACAACTGGCACAAGTTTGTTCGATGCAAATGGCACAAGTTTGTTCGACGCAACTGTCACAAGTTTGTTTAACGCAACTGGCACAAGTTTATTCGACCCAACAGGCAAAAGTTTGTTTGACGCAACTGGCACAAGTTTTTTTGACGCAACTGGCACAAGTTTGTTTGACGCAACTGGCACAAGGTTGTTTGACGCAACTGGCACAAGGTTGTTTGACGCAACTGGCACTAGGTTGTTCTACACAACTGGCACAAGTTTGTTCGACGCAAATGACACAAGTTTGTTTGACGCAACTGGCACAAGTTTGTTCGACGCAACTGACACAAGTTTGTTTGACGCAACTGGCACAAGTTTGTTTGACAAAACTGGCACAAGTTTGTTCTACGTAACTGGCACAAGTTTGTTCTACGCAACTGGCACAAGTTTGTTCGACGCAACTGGCACAAGTTTGTTTTATGCAACTGGCACAAGTTTCTTTGGCGAAACTGGCACAAGTTTGTTCGACGCAACTGGCCCAAGATTGTTTGATGCAACTGGCACAAGTTTGTTTGACAAAACTGGCACAAGTTTGTTCTACGTAACTGGCACAAGTTTGTTCTACGCAACTGGCATAAGTTTGTTCGACGCAACTGGCACAAGTTTGTTTTATGTAACTGGCATAAGTTTGTTTGACACAACTGGCAGAAGTTTGTTCTATGCAACTGGCACAAGTTTGTTCGAGGCAATTGGCACAAGTTTGTCCGACACAACTGGCACAAGTGTGTTCGACGCAACTGGCACAAGTTTGTTCGATGCAACTGGCACAAGTTTAGTCTACGCAACTGGCACAAGTTTGTTCTATGCAACTGGCATAAATTTGTTTGAAGCAACTGGCACAAGTCTGTTTGACTTAACTGGCACAAGTTTGTTCTGCGCAACTGGCACAAGTTTGTTCCACGCAACTGGCAAAAGTTTGTTCGATGCAACTGGCACAAGTTTGTTCTACGCAACTGGCTCAAGTTTGTTTTACGCAACTAGCACAAGTTTGTTTGACACAACTGGCACATGTTTGTCCTACGCATCTGGCACAAGTTTGTTCTGCGCAACTGGCCCAAGTTTGTTTGACACAACTCGCACAAGTTTGTTCTACGCAACTGGCATAAGTTTGTTCTACGCTACTGGAACAAGTTTGTTTGACACAACTGGCACAAGTTTGTCCTACGTAACTGGCACAAGGTTGTTCTACTCAACTGGCACAAGTTTGTTTGACGCAACTGGTACAAGTTTGTTCTACGCAACTGGCCCAAGTTTGTTTGACGCAACTGGCAGAAGTTTGTTCTATGCAACTGGCACAAGTTTGTTCCACGTAATGGGCACAAGTTTGTTCTACGCAACTGGCACAAGTTTGTTTGACAAAACTGGCACAAGTTTGTTCTACGCAACTGGCTCAAGTTTGTTTTACGCAACTAGCACAAGTTTGTTTGACACAACTGGCACATGTTTGTCCTACGCATCTGGCACAAGTTTGTTCTGCGCAACTGGCCCAAGTTTGTTTGACACAACTCGCACAAGTTTGTTCTACGCAACTGGCATAAGTTTGTTCTACGCTACTGGAACAAGTTTGTTTGACAAAACTGGCACAAGTTTGTCCTACGTAACTGGCACAAGGTTGTTCTACTCAACTGGCACAAGTTTGTTTGACGCAACTGGCACAAGTTTGTTCTACGCAACTGGCCCAAGTTTGTTTGACGCAACTGGCAGAAGTTTGTTCTATGCAACTGGCACAAGTTTGTTCCACGTAACGGGCACAAGTTTGTTCTACGCAACTGGCACAAGTTTGTTTGACAAAACTGGCACAAGTTTGTTCTACGTAACTGGCAAAAGTTTGTTCGACGCAAGAGGCACAAGTTTGTTCTATGCAACTGGCACAAGTTTGTTCTACGCAACTGGCACAAGTTTGTTCGACGCAACTGGCACAAGTTTGTTCTACGCAACTGGAAAATGTTTGTTCTACGCAACTAGCACAAGTTTGTTCTACACAACTGGCACAAGTTTGTTCAACGCAACTGGCACAAGTTTGTTTGACGCAACTGGCAAAAGTTTGTTTAACGCAACTGGCACAAGGTTGTTTGACGCAACTGGCACAAGGTTGTTCTACACAACTGGCACAAGTTTGTTCGACGCAACTGACACAAGTTTGTTTGACACAACTGGCACAAGTTTGTTCTACGTAACTGGCACAAGTTTGTTCGATGCATCTGGCACAAGTTTGTTCTACGCAACTGGAAAATGTTTGTTCTACGCAACTAGCACAAGTTTGTTCTACGCAACTGGCACAAGTTTGTTTGACGCAACTGGCAAAAGTTTGTTTAACGCAACTAGCACAAGTTTGTTTGACGCAACTGGCACAAGGTTGTAGTTCGCAACTGGCACAAGTATGTTCTACGTAACTGGCACAAGTTTGTAAGACACAACTGGCACAAGTTTGTTCTATGCAACTGGCACAAGTTTGTTTGACGCAACTGGCACAAGTTTGTTCTACGCAACTGGCACAAGTTTGTTCTATGCAACTGGCACAAGTTTGTTTGACACAACTGGCACAAGTTTGTTCTACGTAACTGGCACAAGTTTATTCTACGCAAGTGGCACTAGTTTGTTCTACGCAAATGGGACAAGTTTGTTCTACGCAACTGGCACAAGTTTGTTTGACACAACTAGCACAAGTTTGTTCTACGTAACTGGTACAAGTTTGTTCAATGCAACTGGCACAAGGTTGTTTGACGCAACTGGCACACGTTTGTTTGACACAACTGGCACAAGTTTGTTCTACGCAACTGGCACAAGTTTGTTAAACGCAACTAGCACTAGTTTGTTTGACGCAACTGGCACAAGTTTGTTCTACGCAACTGGCACAAGTTTGTTATATGCAACTGGCACAAGTTTGTTCGACGCAACTGGCACAAGTTTGTTCAACGCAACTGTCACAATTTTTTTCGACGCAACTGGTACAAGTTTGTTCTACGCAACTTTCACAAGTTTGTTCTATGCAACTGACAGAAGTTTGTTCTACCAACTGGCACAAGTTTGTTTTACGCAACTGGCAAAAGTTTGTTCTACGCAACTGGCACAAGTTTGTTTGACGCAACTGGCACAAGTTTGTTCTACGCAACTGGCCCAAGTTTGTTTGACGCAACTGGCAGAATTTTGTTCTATGCAACTCTCACCAGTTTGTTCCACGTAACGGGCACGAATTTGTTCTACGCAACTGGCACAAGTTTGTTTGACAAAACTGGCACAAGTTTGTTCTACGCAACTGGCAAAAGTTTGTTCTGCGCAACTGGCACAAGTTTGTTCGACGCAAGTGGCAAAAGTTTGTTCTATGCAACTGGCACAAGTTTGTTCTATGCAACTGGCACAAGTTTGTTCGATGCAACTGGCATAAGTTTGTTTGACGCAACTGGCACAAGTTTGTTCGACTCAACTGGCACAAGTTTGTTCGACGCAACTGGCACAAGTTTGTTTAACGCAACTGGCACAAGTTTATTCGACCCAACTGGCACAAGTTTGTTTGACACAACCGGCACAAGTTTTTTTGACGCAACTGGCACAAGGTTGTTTGACGCAATTGGCACAAGTCTGTTTGACGCAACTGGCACAAGGTTGTTCTACAAAACTGGCACAAGTTTGTTCTATGCAACTGGCACAAGTTTGTTCTACGCAACTGGCATAAGTTTGTTCTACGCAACTGGCACAAGTTTGTTTGATGCAACTGGCACAAGGTTGTTTGACGCAACTGGCACAAGGTTGTTCTACAAAACTGGCACAAGTTTGTTCTATGCAACTGGCACAAGCTTGTTCTACGCAACTGGCACAAGTTTGTTCTGCGCAACTGGCACAAGTTTCTTCGACGCAACTGGCACAAGTTTCTTCGACGCAACTGGCCCAAGTTTGTTTGACGCAACTGGCACAAGTTTGTTTGACACAACTGGCACAAGTTTGTTCTACGCAGCTGGCACAAGTTTGTTCGACGAAACTGGCACAAGTTTTTTCTACGCAACTGGCACAAGTTTGTTCTACGCAACTAGCACAAATTTGTTCTACGCAACTGGCACAAGTTTTTTGACGCAAATGGCACAAGTTTGTTGTACGCAACTGGCACAAGTTTGTTCTACGCAACTGGCACTAGTTTGTTCTACGCAACTGAACAAGTTTGTTCTACGCAACTGGCACAAGTTTGTTTGACGCAACTGGCCCAAGTTTGTTTGACGCAACTGGCAAAAGTTTGTTTGAAACAACTGGCACAAGTTTGTTCTACGCAACTGTCACATGTTTGTTCAACGCAACTGGCACAAGTTTGTCAAACGCAACTGGCACAACATTGTTCGATCAACTGGCACATGTTTTTTCGATGCAACTGGCACAAGTTTGTTCTACGCAACTGGAAAATGTTTGTACTACGCAACTGGCACAAGTTTGTTCTACGCAACTGGCACAAGTTTGTTCTACGCAACTGGAAAATGTTTGTTCTACGCAACTGGCACAAATTTGTTCTACGCAACTGGCTCAAGTTTGTTCTACGCAACTGGCACAAGTTTGTTCAACGCAACTGGCACAAGTTTGTTTGACGCAACTGGCAAAAGTTTGTTTAACGCAACTGGCGCAAGTTTGTTCAACGCAACTGGCACAAGTTTGTAGTTTGCAACTGGCACAATTTTGTTCGACGCAACTGGCCCAAGTTTGTTTGATGCAACTGGCAAAAGTTTGTTTGACACAACTGGCACAAGTTTGTTCTATGCAACTGGCACAAGTTTTTTGATGCAAATGGCACAAGTTTGTTCGACGCAACTGGCACAAGTTTGTTCTACGCAACTGGCACTAGTTTGTTCTACGCAACTGAACAAGCTTGTTCTACGCAACTGGCACAAGTTTGTTTGACGCAACTGGCCCAAGTTTGTTTGACGCAACTGGCAAAAGTTTGTTTGAAACAACTGGCACAAGTTTGTTCTACGCAACTGTCACATGTTTGTTCAACGCAACTGGCACAAGTTTGTCAAACGCAACTGGCACAACTTTGTTCGATCAACTGGCACATGTTTTTTCGACGCAACTGGCACAAGTTTGTTCTACGCAACTGGAAAATGTTTGTTCTACGCAACTGGCACAAGTTTGTTCTACGCAACTGGCACAAGTTTGTTCTACGCAACTGGAAAATGTTTGTTCTACGCAACTGGCACAAGTTTGTTCTACGCAACTGGCTCAAGTTTGTTCTACTCAACTGGCACAAGTTTGTTCAACGCAACTGGCACAAGTTTGTTTGACGCAACTGGCAAAAGTTTGTTTAACGCAACTGGCCCAAGTTTGTTCAACGCAACTGGCACAAGTTTGTAGTTTGCAACTGGCACAATTTTGTTCGACGCAACTGGCACAAGTTTGTTTGATGCAACTGGAAAAAGTTTGTTTGACACAACTGGCACAAGTTTGTTCTATGCAACTGGCACAAGTTTGTTCGACGCAACTGGCACAAGTTTGTCCGACGCAACTGGCATAAGTTTGTTCTACGCAACTAGCACAAGTTTGTTCAACGCAATTGGCACAAGTTTCTCCGACGCAACTGTCACAAGTGTGTTCGACGCAACTGGCACAAGTTTGTTCGATGCAACTGGCACAAGTTTGTTCTACGCAACTGGCACAAGTTTGTTCTATGCAACTGGCATAAATTTGTTTGACGCAACTGGCCCAAGTTTGTTTGACGCAACTGGGAAAAGTTTGTTTGACAAAACTCTCACAAAGTTTGTTCTACGCAACTGGCACAAGTTTGTTCGACGCATCTGGCCCAAGTTTGTTTGACGCAACTGGCAAAAGTTTGTTTGAAACAACTGGCACAAGTTTGTTCAGCGCAACTGGCACAATTTTGTTCTACGCAACTGGCACACGTTTGTTCTACGCAACTGCCTCAAGTTTGTTCTACGCAACTGGCACATGTTTGTTTGACGCAACTGGCACAAGTTTGTTCTATGCAACTGGCACAAGTTTGTTTGATGCAACTAGCACAAGTTTGTTCTACGCAACTGGCACAAGTTTGTTCTACGCAACTGGCACAAGTTTGTTCTACGCAACTGGCACAAGTTTGTTTGACACAACTGGCACAAGTTTGTTCTACGTAACTGGCACAAGTTTGTTCTACGCAAGTGGCACAAGTTTGTTCTACACAACGGGCACAAGTTTGTTCTACGCAACTGGCACAAGTTTGTTTGACACAACTAGCACAAGTTTGTTCTACGTAACTAGCACAAGTTTGTTCTACGCAACTGGCACAAGTTTGTTCGACGCAACTGGCACACGTTTGTTTGAAACAACTGGCACAAGTTTGTTCTATGCAACTGGCACAAGTTTGTTAAACGCAACTGGCACTAGTTTGTTTGACGCAACTGGCACAAGTTTGTTCTAGGCAACTGGCACAAGTTTGTTTGATGCAACTGGCACAAGTTTGTTCATCGCAACTGTCACAAGTTTGTTCGACGCAACTGGCACAAGTTTGTTCTACGCAACTTTCACAAGTTTGTTCTGCGCAACTGGCACAAGTTTGTTCTACGCAACTGGCACAAGTTTGTTCAACGCAACTGGCACAAGTTTGTTTGACGCAACTGGCAAAAGTTTGTTTAACGCAACTAGCACAAGTTTGTTTGACGCAACTGGCCCAAGTTTGTTCAACGCAACTGGCACAAGTTTGTAGTTCGCAACTGGCACAAGTATGTTCTACGTAACTGGCACAAGTTTGTCCGACACAACTGGCATAATTTTGTTCGACGCAACTGGCCCAAGTTTGTTTGACGCAACTGGCAAAAGTTTGTTTGACACAACTGGCACAAGTTTGTTCTACGCAACTGGCACAAGTTTGTTCGACACAACTGGCACAAGTTTGTCCGACGCAACTGGCATAAGTTTGTTCTACGCAACTGGCACAAGTTTGTTCGACGCAATTGGCACAAGTTTGTCCGACCCAACTGTCACAAGTGTGTTCGACGCAACTGGCACAAGTTTGTTCGATGCAACTGGCACAAGTTTGTTCTACGCAACTGGCACAAGTTTGTTCTATGCAACTGGCATAAATTTGTTTGATGCAACTGGCCCAAGTTTGTTTGACGCAACTGGGAAAAGTTTGTTTGACACAACTCTCACAAAGTTTGTTCTACGCCACTGGCACAAGTTTGTTCGACGCAACTGGCCCAAGTTTGTTTGACACAACTGGCAAAAGTTTCTTTGAAACAACTGGCACAAGTTTGTTCAGCGCAACTGGCACAATTTTGTTCTACGCAACTGGCACACGTTTGTTCTATGCAACTGCCTCAAGTTTGTTCTACGCAACTGGCACAAGTTTGTTTGACGCAACTGGCACAAGTTTGTTCTATGCAACTGGCACAAGTTTGTTTGACGCAACTGGCACAAGTTTGTTCTACGCAACTGGCACAAGTTTGTTCTACGCAACTGGCACAAGTTTGTTCTACGCAACTGGCACAAGTTTGTTTGACACAACTGGCACATGTTTGTTCTACGTAACTGGCACAAGTTTGTTCTACGCAAGTGGCACAAGTTTGTTCTACGCAACTGACACAAGTTTGTTCTACGCAACTGGCACAAGTTTGTTTGACACAACTAGCACAAGTTTGTTCTACGTAACTGGCACAAGTTTGTTCTACGCAACTAGCACAAGTTTGTTCGACGCAACTGGCACACGTTTGTTTGATGCAACTGGCACAAGTTTGTTCTACGCAACTGGCACAAGTTTGTTAAACGCAACTGGCACTAGTTTGTTTGCCGCAACTGGCACAAGTTTGTTCTACGCAACTGGCACAAGTTTGTTTGATGCAACTGGCACAAGTTTGTTCGATGCAACTGGCAAAAGTTTGTTCTACGCAACTGTCACAAGTTTGTTCAACGCAACTAGCACAAGTTTGTTCTACGCAACTTTCACAAGTTTGTTCTGCGCAACTGGCACAAGTTTATTTGATGCAACTGGCACAAGTTTGTTCTACGCAACTAGCACAAGTTTGTTCTACACAACTGGCACAAGTTTGTTCTACGCAACTGGCACAAAGTTGTTTTACGCAACTGGCAAAATTTTGTTCTATGCAACTGGCACAAAGTTGTTCTACGTAACTGGCACAAGTTTATTTGACGCAACTGGAACAAGTTTATTTGACGCAACTGTCACAAGTTTCTTTGACGCAACTGGCACAAGTTTGTCCTACGCAAGTGGCACAAGTTTGTAGTTCGCAACTGGCGCAAGTTTGTTCTACGCAACTGGCACAAGTTTGTTTGACGCAACTGGCACAAGTTTGTCCTACGAAACTGGCACAAGTTTGTAGTTCGCAACTGGCACAAGTTTGTTCTACGCAACTGGCCCAAGTTTGTTTGACGCAACTGGCACAAGTTTGTTCTACGCAACTGACACAAGTTTGTTCTACGCAACTGGCACAAGTTTGTTCTACGCAACTAGCACAAGTTTGTTCTACGCAACTGGCACAAGTTTGTTCTACGCAACTGGCACAAAGTTGTTCTACGCAACTGGCACAATTTTGTTCTATGTAACAGGCACAAGTTAGTTCTTCGCAACTGGCACAAGATTGTTTGACGCAACTGGCACAAGTTTGTTCTACACAACTGGCACAAGTTTGTTCTACGCAACTGGCCCAAGTTTGTTTGACGCAACTGGCACAAGTTTGTTCTACGCAACTGGCACAAGATTGTTCTACACAACGGGCACAAGTTTGTTCTACGCAACTGGCACAAGTTTGTTCCACGGAACTGGCACAAGTTTGTTCGACGCAACTGGCACAAGTTTCTTCTACGCAACTGGCACAAGTTTGTTCTACACAACTGGCACAAGTTTGTTTGACACAACTGGCACAAGTTTGTTCTACGTAACTGGCACAAGTTTGTTCTACGCAAGTGGCACAAGTTTGTTCTACACAACGGGCACAAGTTTGTTCTACGCAACTGGCACAAGTTTGTTTGACACAACTAGCACAAGTTTGTTCTACGTAACTAGCACAAGTTTGTTCTACGCAACTGGCACAAGTTTGTTCGACGCAACTGGCACACGTTTGTTTGAAACAACTGGCACAAGTTTGTTCTATGCAACTGGCACAAGTTTGTTCTACGCAACTGGCACTAGTTTGTTTGACGCAACTGGCACAAGTTTGTTCTAGGCAACTGGCACAAGTTTGTTTGATGCAACTGGCACAAGTTTGTTCGATGCAACTGGCACAAGTTTGTTCATCGCAACTGTCACAAGTTTGTTCGACGCAACTGGCACAAGTTTGTTCTACGCAACTTTCACAAGTTTGTTCTGCGCAACTGGCACAAGTTTGTTCTACGCAACTGGCACAAGTTTGTTCAACGCAACTGGCACAAGTTTGTTTGACGCAACTGGCAAAAGTTTGTTTAACGCAACTAGCACAAGTTTGTTTGACGCAACTGGCCCAAGTTTGTTCAACGCAACTGGCACAAGTTTGTAGTTCGCAACTGGCACAAGTATGTTCTACGTAACTGGCACAAGTTTGTCCGACACAACTGGCATAATTTTGTTCGACGCAACTGGCCCAAGTTTGTTTGACGCAACTGGCAAAAGTTTGTTTGACACAACTGGCACAAGTTTGTTCTACGCAACTGGCACAAGTTTGTTCGACACAACTGGCACAAGTTTGTCCGACGCAACTGGCATAAGTTTGTTCTACGCAACTGGCACAAGTTTGTTCGACGCAATTGGCACAAGTTTGTCCGACCCAACTGTCACAAGTGTGTTCGACGCAACTGGCACAAGTTTGTTCGATGCAACTGGCACAAGTTTGTTCTACGCAACTGGCACAAGTTTGTTCTATGCAACTGGCATAAATTTGTTTGATGCAACTGGCCCAAGTTTGTTTGACGCAACTGGGAAAAGTTTGTTTGACACAACTCTCACAAAGTTTGTTCTACGCCACTGGCACAAGTTTGTTCGACGCAACTGGCCCAAGTTTGTTTGACACAACTGGCTAAAGTTTCTTTGAAACAACTGGCACAAGTTTGTTCAGCGCAACTGGCACAATTTTGTTCTACGCAACTGGCACACGTTTGTTCTATGCAACTGCCTCAAGTTTGTTCTACGCAACTGGCACAAGTTTGTTTGACGCAACTGGCACAAGTTTGTTCTATGCAACTGGCACAAGTTTGTTTGACGCAACTGGCACAAGTTTGTTCTACGCAACTGGCACAAGTTTGTTCTACGCAACTGGCACAAGTTTGTTCTACGCAACTGGCACAAGTTTGTTTGACACAACTGGCACAAGTTTGTTCTACATAACTGGCACAAGTTTGTTCTACGCAAGTGGCACAAGTTTGTTCTACGCAACTGAAACAAGTTTGTTCTACGCAACTGGCACAAGTTTGTTTGACACAACTAGCACAAGTTTGTTCTACGTAACTGGCACAAGTTTGTTCTACGCAACTAGCACAAGTTTGTTCGACGCAACTGGCACACGTTTGTTTGATGCAACTGGCACAAGTTTGTTCTACGCAACTGGCACAAGTTTGTTAAACGCAACTGGCACTAGTTTGTTTGACGCAACTGGCACAAGTTTGTTCTACGCAACTGGCACAAGTTTGTTTGATGCAACTGGCACAAGTTTGTTCGATGCAACTGGCAAAAGATTGTTCAACGCAACTGTCACAAGTTTGTTCAACGCAACTGGCACAAGTTTGTTCTACGCAACTTTCACAAGTTTGTTCTGTGCAACTGGCACAAGTTTATTTGATGCAACTGGCACAAGTTTGTTCTACGCAACTAGCACAGGTTTGTTCTACACAACTGGCACAAGTTTGTTCTACGCAACTGGCACAAAGTTGTTTTACGCAACTGGCAAAATTTTGTTCTATGCAACTGGCACAAAGTTGTTCTACGTAACTGGCACAAGTTTATTTGACGCAACTGGAACAAGTTTATTTGACGCAACTGTCACAAGTTTCTTTGACGCAACTGGCACAAGTTTGTCCTACGCAAGTGGCACAAGTTTGTAGTTCGCAACTGGCGCAAGTTTGTTCTACGCAACTGGCACAAGTTTATTTGACGCAACTGGCACAAGTTTGTCCTACGAAACTGGCACAAGTTTGTAGTTCGCAACTGGCACAAGTTTGTTCTACGCAACTGGCCCAAGTTTGTTTGACGCAACTGGCACAAGTTTGTTCTACGCAACTGACACAAGTTTGTTCTACGCAACTGGCACAAGTTTGTTCTACGCAACTAGCACAAGTTTGTTCTACGCAACTGGCACAAGTTTGTTCTACGCAACTGGCACAAAGTTTTTCTACGCAACTGGCACAATTTTGTTCTATGTAACAGGCACAAGTTAGTTCTTCGCAACTGGCACAAGATTGTTTGACGCAACTGGCACAAGTTTGTTCTACACAACTGGCACAAGTTTGTTCTACGCAACTGGCCCAAGTTTGTTTGACGCAACTGGCACAAGTTTGTTCTACGCAACTGGCACAAGATTGTTCTACACAACGGGCACAAGTTTGTTCTACGCAACTGGCACAAGTTTGTTCCACGGAACTGGCACAAGTTTGTTCGACGCAACTGGCACAAGTTTCTTCTACGCAACTGGCACAAGTTTGTTCTACGCAACTGGCACAAACTTGTTTGTCGCAATTGGCACAACTTTGTTTTCGCAAGTGGCCCAAGTTTCTTCTACGCAACTGGCACAAGTTTGTTCTATACAACTGGCAGAAGTTTGTTCGACGCAACTGGCACCAGTTTGTTCTACGCAACTGGCACAAATTTGTTCTTCGCAACTGGCACGAGATTGTTCAATGCAACTGGCACAAGTTTGTTCAAAGCAACTGGCACAAGTTTGTTCGACGCAACTGGCCCAAGTTTGCTTGATGCACCTGGCAAAAGTTTGTTTGAAACAACTCTCACAAGTTTGTTCTACGCAACTGGCACAAGTTTGTTCTACGCAACTGGCACAAGTTTGTTTTATGCAACTGGCAGAAGTTTGTTTGACGCAACTCACACAAGTTTCTTCTATGCAACTGGCACAAGTTTGTTCTACGCAACTGGCAAAGGTTTGTTCTACATAACTGGCACAAGTTTGTTCTACGCAACTGGCACAAGTTCTTTCTACGCAACTGACACAAGTTTGTTTGACACAACTGGCACAAATTTGTTCTACGCAACTGGCAAAAGTTTGTTCTACGCAACTGGCACAAGTTTGTTCGACACAAGTGGCACAAGTTTGTTTGACACAACTGGCACAGTTTGTTCTACGCAACTGGCATAAGTTTGTTCGATGCAACTGGCACAATTTTGTTTGACGCAACTGGCACAAGCTTGTTCGACACAACTGGCACAAGTTTGTTCGATGCAAATGGCACAAGTTTGTTCGACGCAACTGTCACAAGTTTGTTTAACGCAACTGGCACAAGTTTATTCGACCCAACAGGCAAAAGTTTGTTTGACGCAACTGGCACAAGTTTTTTTGACGCAACTGGCACAAGTTTGTTTGACGCAACTGGCACAAGGTTGTTTGACGCAACTGGCACAAGGTTGTTCTACACAACTGGCACAAGTTTGTTCTACACAACTGGCACAAGTTTGTTCGACGCAATTGGCACAAGTTTGTTTGACGCAACTGGCACAAGTTTGTTCTACGTAACTGGCACAAGTTTGTTCTACGAAACTGGCACAAGTTTGTTCGACGCAACTGGCACAAGTTTGTTTTATGTAACTGGCACAAGTTTCTTTGGCGAAACTGGCACAAGTTTGTTCGACGCAACTGGCCCAAGATTGTTTGATGCAACTGGCACAAGTTTGTTTGACAAAACTGGCACAAGTTTGTTCTACGTAACTGGCACAAGTTTGTTCTACGCAACTGGCACAAGTTTGTTCGACGCATCTGGCACAAGTTTGTTTTATGTAACTGGCACAAGTTTGTTTGACACAACTGGCAGAAGTTTGTTCTACGCAACTGGCACAAGTTTGTTCGAGGCAATTGGCACAAGTTTGTCCGACACAACTGACACAAGTGTGTTCGACGCAACTGGCACAAGTTTGTTCGATGCAACTGGCACAAGTTTGGTCATCGCAACTGGCACAAGTTTGTTCTATGCAACTGGCATAAATTTGTTTGAAGCAACTGGCACAAGTCTGTTTGACTTAACTGGCACAAGTTTGTTTTGCGTAACTGGCACAAGTTTGTTCGATGCAACTGGCACAAGTTTCTTCTACGCAACTTGCTGAAGTTTGGTTTACGCAACTAGCACAAGTTTTTTTGACACAACTGGCACATGTTTGTCCTACGCATCTGGCACAAGTTTGTTCAACGCAACTGGCCCAAGTTTGTTTGACACAACTCGCACAAGTTGGTTCTACGCAACTGGCATAAGTTTTTTCTACGCTACTGGCACAAGTTTGTTTGACACAACTGACACAAGTTTGTTCTACGTAACTGGCACAAGGTTGTTCTACTCAACTGGCTCAAGTTTGTTCTACGCAAATGGCACAAGTTTGTTTGACGCAACTGGCACAAGTTTGTTTGACGCAACTGGCACAAGTTTGTTCTACGCAACTGGCCCAAGTTTGTTTGATGCAACTGGCAGAAGTTTGTTCTATGCAACTGGCACAAGTTTGTTCCACGTAACGGGCACAAGTTTGTTCTACGCAACTGGCACAAGTTTGTTTGACAAAACTGGCACAAGTTTGTTCTACGTAACTGGCAAAAGTTTGTTCTACGCAACTGGCACAAGTTTGTTCGACGCAAGTGGCACAAGTTTGTTCTATGCAACTGGCACAAGTTTGTTCTACGAAACTGGCACAAGTTTGTTCGACGCAACTGGCACAAGTTTGTTCTACGCAACTGGAAATTGTTTGTTCTACGCAACTGTTACAAGTTTGTGTTACACAACTGGCTCAAGTTTGTTCTACGCAACTGGCACAAGTTTGTTCAACGCAACTGGCACAAGTTTGTTTGACGCAACTGGCAAAAGTTTGTTTAACGCAACTAGCACAAGTTTGTTTGACGCAACTGGCCCAAGTTTGTTCAATGCAACTGGCACAAGTTTGTAGTTCGCAACTGGCACAAGTATGTTCTACGTAACTGGTACAAGTTTGTAAGACACAATTGGCACAATTTTGTTCGACGCAACTGGCCCAAGTTTGTTTGACGCAACTGGCAAAAGTTTGTTTGACACAACTGGCACAAGTTTGTTCTACGCAACCGGCACAAGTTTGTTCGACGCAACTGGCACAAGTTTGTCCGACGCAACTGGCATAAGTTTGTTCTACGCAACTGGCACAAGTTTGTTCTACGCAATTGGCACAAGTTTGTCCGACGCAACTGGCACAAGTGTGTTCGACGCAACTGGCACAAGTTTGTTCGATGCAACTGGCACAAGTTTGTTCTACGCAACTGGCACAATTTTGTTCTATGCAACTGGCATAAATTTGTTTGACGCAACTGGCCCAAGTTTGTTTGACGCAACTGGGAAAAGTTTGTTTGACACAACTGGCACAAAGTTTGTTCTACGCAACTGGCACAAGTTTGTTCGACGCAACTGGCCCAAGTTTGTTTGACGCAACTGGCAAAAGTTTCTTTGAAACAACTGGCACAAGTTTGTTCAGCGCAACTGGCACAAGTTTGTCCTACGCAACTGGCACACGTTTGTTCTACGCAACTGCCTCAAGTTTGTTCTACGCAACTGGCACAAGTTTGTTTGACGCAACTGGCACAAGTTTGTTTGATGCAACTGGCAAAAGTTTCTTTGAAACAACTGGCACAATTTTGTTCAGCGCAACTGGCACAATTTTGTTCTACACAACTGACACACGTTTGTTCTACGCAACTGCCTCAAGTTTGTTCTACGCAACTGGCACAATTTTGTTTGACGCAACTGGCACAAGTTTGTTCTATACAACTGGCACAAGTTTGTTTGACGCAACTGGCACAAGTTTGTTCTACGCAACTGGCACAAGTTTGTTCTGCGCAACTGGCACAAGTTTGTTCTGCGCAACTGGCACAAGTTTGTTCTACGCAACTGGCACAAGTTTGTTCTATGCAACTGGCATAAATTTGTTTGACGCAACTGGCCCAAGTTTGTTTGACACAACTGGGAAAAGTTTGTTTGACACAACTCTCACAAAGTTTGTTCTACGCAACTGGCACAAGTTTGTTCGACGCAACTGGCACAAGTTTGTTTGACGCAACTGGCAAAAGTTTCTTTGACGCAACTGGCACAAGTTTGTTCAGCGCAACTGGCACAATTTTGTTCTACGCAACTGGCACACGTTTGTTCTACGCAACTGCCTCAAGTTTGTTCTACGCAACTGGCACAAGTTTCTTTGACGCAACTGGCACAAGTTTGTTCTATGCAACTGACACAAGTTTGTTTGACGCAACTGGCACAAGTTTGTTCTACGCAACTGGCACAAGTTTGTTCTACGCAACTGGCACAAGTTTGTTCTACGCAACTGGCACAAGTTTGTTTGACACAACTGGCACAAGTTTGTTCTACATAACTGGCACAAGTTTGTTCTACGCAAGTGGCACAAGTTTGTTCTACTCAACTGGCACAAGTTTGTTCTACGCAACTGGCACGAGTTTGTTTGACACAACTAGCACAAGTTTGTTCTACGTAACTGGCACAAGATTGTTCTACGCAACTGGCACAAGTTTGTTCGACGCAACTGGCACAAGTTTCTTTGACGCAACTAGCACAAGTTTGTTTGACGCAACTGGCAGAAGTTTGTTCTACGCAACTGGCCCAAGTTTGTTTGACGCAACTGGCAGAAGTTTGTTCTATGCAACTGGCACAAGTTTGTTCCACGTAACGGGCACAAGTTTGTTCTACGCAATTGGCAAAAGTTTGTTTGACAAAACTGTCACAAGTTTGTTCTACGCAATTGGCAAAAGTTTGTTCTGCGCAACTGGCACAAGTTTGTTCGGTGCAACTGGCACAAGTTTGTTTGGCGCAACTGGCACAAGTTTGTTCTACGCAACTGGCACAAGTTTGTTCTACGCAACTGGCCCAAGTTTGTTTGACGCAACTGGCACAAGTTTGTTCTACGCAATTGGCACAAGATTGTTCTACACAACTGGCACAAGTTTGTTCTACGCAACTGGCACAAGTTTGTTCCACGGAACTGGCACAAGTTAGTTTGACGCAACTGGCACAAGTTTCTTCTACGCAACTGGCACAAGTTTCTTTGACGCAACTGGCACAAGTTTGTTTGACGCAACTGGCACAAGTTTGTTCTACGCAACTGGCCCAAGTTTGTTTGACGCAACTGGCAGAAGTTTGTTCTATGCAACTGGCACAAGTTTGTTCCACGTAACGGGCAAAAGTTTGTTCTACGCAACTGGCACAAGTTTGTTTGACAAAACTGGCACAAGTTTGTTCTACGCAATTGGCAAAAGATTGTTCTGCGCAACTGGCACAAGTTTGTTCGACGCAAGTGGCAAAAGTTTGTTCTATGCAACTGGCACAAGTTTGTTCTACGCAACTGGCACAAGTTTGTTCGGTGCAACTGGCACAAGTTTGTTTGACGCAACTGGCACAAGTTTGTTCAACGCAACTGGCACAAGTTTGTTTGACGCAACTGGCACAAGTTTGTTTAACGCAACTGGCACAAGTTTATTCGACCCAACTGGCACAAGTTTGTTTGACACAACTGGCACAAGTTTTTTTGACGCAACTGGCACAAGGTTGTTTGACGCAATTGGCACATGTCTGTTTGACGCAACTGGCACAAGGTTGTTCTACAAAACTGGCACACGTTTGTTCTATGCAACTGGCACAAGTTTGTTCTACGCAACTGGCACAAGTTTGTTCTACGCAACTGGCACAAGTTTGTTCTACGCAACTGGCACAAGTTTGTTTGATGCAACTGGCACAAGGTTGCTTGACGCAACTGGCACAAGGTTGTTCTACAAAACTGGCACAAGTTTGTTCTACGCAACTGGCACAAGTTTGTTCTACGCAACTGGCACAAGTTTGTTCTACGCAACTGGCACAAGTTTGTTCTACGCAACTGGCACAAGTTTGTTCTACGCAACTGGCACAAGTTTCTTCGACGCAACTGGCACAAGTTTGTTTGACACAACTGGCACAAGTTTGTTTGACACAACTGGCACAAGTTTGTTCTACGCAACTGGCACAAGTTTGTTCGACAAAACTGGCACAAGTTTGTTCTACGCAACTGGCACAAGTTTGTTCTACGCAACTAGCACAAGTTTGTTCTATGGAACTAGCACAAGTTTGTTCTACACAACTGGCACAAGTTTGTCTGACACAACTGGCACAAGTTTGTTCTACGTAACTGGCACAAGTTTGTTCGACGCAACTGGCACAAGTTTGTTCGACGCAACTGGCAAAAGTTTGTTTTATGCAACTGGCACAAGTTTGTTTAACACAACTGGTACAAGTTTGTTCTACGCAACTGGCACAAGTTTGTTCGACGCAATTGGCACAAGTTTGTCCGACACAACTGGCACAAGTGTGTTCGACGCAACTGGCACAAGTTTGTTCGATGCAACTGGCACAAGTTTGTTCTACGCAACTGGCACAAGTTTGTTCTGTGCAACTGGCATAAATTTCTTTGACGCAACTGGCACAAGTTTGTTTGACGTAACTGGCACAAGGTTGTTTGACGCAACTGGCACAAGGTTGCTCTACACAACTGGCACAAGTTTGTTCTATGCAACTGGCACAAATTTGTTTGACACAACTGGCACAAGTTTTTTCTACGCAACTGGCACAAGTTCGTTCGACGCAACTGGCACAAGTTTGTTCGACGCAACTGTCCCAAACTTGTTTGACGCAACTGGCAGAAGTTTGATTAACACAACTGGCACAAGTTTGTTCTACGCAACTGGCACAAGTTTGTTCGACGAAACTGGCACAAGTTTGTTCTATGCAATTGACACTAGTTTGTTCGATGCAACTGGCACAAGTTTGTTCGACGCAACTGGCACAAGTCTGTTCGATGCAACAGGCACAAGTTTGTTCTACGCAACTGGCACAAGTTTGTTTGATGCAACTGGCACAAGTTTGTTCATCGCAACTGATACAAGTTTGTTCTACGCAACTGGCCCAAGTTTGTTCTTCGCAACTGGCACGAGTTTGTTCTATGCAAGTGGCACAAGTTTGTTCGACGCAACTGGCACAAGTTTGTTCTACGCAACTGGCACAAGTTTGTTCGACGCAACTGGCACAAGTTTGTTCGACGCAACTGGCACAAATTTGTTCGACGCAACTGGCACAAGTTTGTTTGACGAAACTGGCCCAAGTTTGTTTGACGCAACTGGCAAAAGTTTGTTTGAAACAACTGGCACAAGTTTGTTCTACGCAACTGTCACATGTTTGTTCAACGCAACTGGCACAAGTTTGTCAAACGCAACTGGCACAACTTTGTTCGATCAACTGGCACAAGTTTTTTCGACGCATCTGGCACAAGTTTGTTCTACGCAACTGGAAAATGTTTGTTCTACGCAACTGGCATAAGTTTGTTCTACGCAACTGGCACAAGTTTGTTCTACGCAACTGGAAAATGTTTGTTCTACGCAACTGGCACAAGTTTGTTCTACGCAACTGGCTCAAGTTTGTTCTACGCAACTGGCACAAGTTTGTTCAACGCAACTGGCACAAGTTTGTTTGACGCAACTGGCAAAAGTTTGTTTAACGCAACTAGCACAAGTTTGTTTGACGCAACTGGCCCAAGTTTGTTCAACGCAACTGGCACAAGTTTGTAGTTCGCAACTGGCACAAGTATGTCCTACGTAACTGGCACAAGTTTTTCCGACACAACTGGCACAATTTTGTTCGACGCAACTGGCCCAAGTTTGTTTGACGCAACTGGCAAAAGTTTGTTTGACACAACTGGCACAAGTTTGTTCTACGCAACTGGCACAAGTTTGTTCGACACAACTGGCACAAGTTTGTCCGACGCAACTGGCATAAGTTTGTTCTACGCAACTGGCACAAGTTTGTTCGACGCAATTGGCACAAGTTTGTCCGACGCAACTGTCAAAAGTGTGTTCGACGCAACTGGCACAAGTTTGTTCGATGCAACTGGCACAAGTTTGTTCTACGCAACTGGCACAAGTTTGTTCTATGCAACTGGCATAAATTTGTTTGATGCAACTGGCCCAAGTTTGTTTAACGCAACTGGGAAAAGTTTGTTTGACACAACTCTCCCAAAGTTTGTTCTACGCAACTGGCACAAGTTTGTTCGACGCAACTGGCCCAAGTATGTTTGACGCAACTGGCAAAAGTTTCTTTGAAACAACTGGCACAAGTTTGTTCAGCGCAACTGGCACAATTTTGTTCTACGCAACTGGCACACGTTTGTTCTATGCAACTGCGTCAAGTTTGTTCTACGCAACTGGCACAAGTTTGTTTGAGGCAACTGGCACAAGTTTGTTCTATGCAACTGGCACAAGTTTGTTTGACGCAACTGGCACAAGTTTGTTCTACGCAACTGGCACAAGTTTGTTCTACGCAACTGGCACAAGTTTGTTCTACGCAACTGGCACAAGTTTGTTTGACACAATTGGCACAAGTTTGTTCTACGTAACTGGCACAAGTTTGTTCTACGCAAGTGGCACAAGTTTGTTCTACGCAACTGGCACAAGTTTGTTCTACGCAACTGGCACAAGTTTGTTTGACACAACTAGCACAAGTTTGTTCTACGTAACTGGCACAAGTTTGTTCTACGCAACTAGCACAAGTTTGTTCGACGCAACTGGCACACGTTTGTTTCATGCAACTGGCACAAGTTTGTTCTACGCAACTGGCACAAGCTTGTTAAACGCAACTGGCACTAGTTTGTTTGACGCAACTGGCACAAGTTTGTTCTACGCAACTGACACAAGTTTGTTCTACGCAATTGGCACAAGTTTGTTCTACGCAATTAGCACAAGTTTGTTTGATGCAACTGGCACAAGTTTGTTCGATGCAACTGGCAAAAGTTTGTTCAACGCAACTGTCACAAGTTTGTTCGACGCAACTGGCACAAGTTTGTTCTACGCAACTTTCACAAGTTTGTTCTGCGCAACTGGCACAAGTTTATTTGATGCAACTCTCACAAGTTTGTTCTACGCAACTAGCACAAGTTTGTTCTACACAACTGGCACAAGTTTGTTCTACGCAACTGGCACAAAGTTGTTTTACGCAACTGGCAAAATTTTGTTCTATGCAACTGGCACAAAGTTGTTCTACGTAACTGGCACAAGTTTATTTGACGCAACTGGAACAAGTTTATTTGACGCAACTGTCACAAGTTTCTTTGACGCAACTGGCACAAGTTTGTCCTACGCAAGTGGCACAAGTTTGTAGTTCGCAACTGGCGCAAGTTTGTTCTGCGCAACTGGCACAAGTTTGTTTGACGCAACTGGCACAAGTTTGTCCTACGAAACTGGCACAAGTTTGTAGTTCGCAACTGGCACAAATTTGTTCTACGCAACTGGCCCAAGTTTGTTTGACGCAACTGGCACAAGTTTGTTCTACGCAACTGACACAAGTTTGTTCTACGCAATTGGCACAAGTTTGTTCTACGCAATTAGCACAAGTTTGTTCTACGCAACTGGCACAAGTTTGTTCTACGCAACTGGCACAAAGTTGTTCTACGCAACTGGCACAATTTTGTTCTATGCAACAGGCACAAGTTAGTTCTTCGCAACTGGCACAAGATTGTTTGACGCAACTGGCACAAGTTTGTTCTATGCAACTGGCACAAGTTTGTTCTACGCAACTGGCCCAAGTTTGTTTGACGCAACTGGCACAAGTTTGTTCTACGCAACTGGCACAAGATTGTTCTACACAACTGGCACAAGTTTGTTCTACGCAACTGGCACAAGTTTGTTCCACGGAACTGGCACAAGTTTGTTCGACGCAACTGGCACAAGTTTCTTCTACGCAACTGGCACAAGTTTGTTCTACGCAACTGGCACAAACTTGTTTGTCGCAATTGGCACAAGTTTGTTTTCGCAAGTGGCCCAAGTTTCTTCTACGCAACTGGCACAATTTTGTTTTATACAACTGGCAGAAGTTTGTTCGACGCAACTGGCACCAGTTTGTTCTACGCAACTGGCACAAGTTTGTTCTTCGCAACTGGCACGAGATTGTTCAACGCAACTGGCACAAGTTTGTTCAAAGCAACTGGCACAAGTTTGTTCGACGCAACTGGCCCAAGTTTGCTTGATGCAACTGGCAAAAGTTTGTTTGAAACAACTCTCACAAGTTTGTTCTACGCAACTGGCACAACTTTGTTCTACGCAACTGGCACAAGTTTGTTTTATGCAACTGGCAGAAGTTTGTTTGACGCAACTCACACAAGTTTGTTCTATGCAACTGGCACAAGTTTGTTCTACGCAACTGGCAAAGGTTTGTTCTACGTAACTGGCACAAGTTTGTTCTACGCAACTGGCACAAGTTTGTTCTACGCAACTGACACAAGTTTGTTTGACACAACTGGCACAAATTTGTTCTACGCAACTGGCAAAAGTTTGTTCTACGCAACTGGCACAATTTTGTTCGACGCAAGTGGCACATTTTTGTTTGACACAACTGGCACAGTTTGTTCTACGCAACTGGCACAAGTTTGTTCGACGTAACTGTCACAAGTTTGTTTAACGCAACTGGCACAATTTTGTTCGACCCAACAGGCAAAAGTTTGTTTGACGCAACTGCCACAAGTTTTTTTGACGCAACTGGCACAAGTTTGTTCGACGCAACTGACACAAGTTTGTTTGACGCAACTGGCACAAGTTTGTTCGACGCAACTGACACAAGTTTGTTTGACGCAACTGGCACAAGTTTGTTTGACAAAACTGGCACAAGTTTGTTCTACGTAACTGGCACAAGTTTGTTCTACGCAACTGGCACAAGTTTGTTCGACGCCACTGGCACAAGTTTGTTTTATGCAACTGGCACAAGTTTCTTTGGCGAAACTGGCACAAGTTTGTTCGACGCAACTGGCCCAAGATTGTTTGATGCAACTGGCACAAGTTTGTTTGACAAAACTGGCACAAGTTTGTTCTACGTAACTGGCACAAGTTTGTTCTACGCAACTGGCATAAGTTTGTTCGACGCAACTGGCACAAGTTTGTTTTATGTAACTGGCACAAGTTTGTTTGACACAACTGGCAGAAGTTTGTTCTACGCAACTGGCACAAGTTTGTTCGAGGTAATTGGCACAAGTTTGTCCGACACAACTGGCACAAGTGTGTTCGACGCAACTGGCACAAGTTTGTTCGATGCAACTGGCACAAGTTTGGTCTACGCAACTGGCACAAGTTTGTTCTATGCAACTGGCATAAATTTGTTTGAAGCAACTGGCACAAGTCTGTTTGACTTAACTGGCACAAGTTTGTTCTGCGCAACTGGCACAAGTTTGTTCCACGCAACTGGCAGAAGTTTGTTCGATGCAACTGGCACAAGTTTGTTCTACGCAACTGGCTCAAGTTTGTTTTACGCAACTAGCACAAGTTTGTTTGACACAACTGGCACATGTTTGTCCTACGCATCTGGCACAAGTTTGTTCTACGCAACTGGCCCAAGTTTGTTTGACACAACTCGCACAAGTATGTTCTACGTAACTGGCACAAGTTTGTTCTACGCAACTGGCATAAGTTTGTTCTACGCTACTGGCACAAGTTTGTTTGACACAACTGGCACAAGTTTGTCCTACGTAACTGGCACAAGGTTGTTCTACTCAACTGGCTCAAGTTTGTTCTACGCAACTGGCACAAGTTTGTTTGACGCAACTGGCACAAGTTTGTTTGACGCAACTGGCACAAGTTTGTTCTACACAACTGGCCCAAGTTTGTTTGACGCAACTGGCAGAAGTTTGTTCTATGCAACTGGCACAAGTTTGTTCCACGTAATGGGCAAAAGTTTGTTCTACGCAACTGGCACAAGTTTGTTTGACAAAACTGGCACAAGTTTGTTCTACGTAACTGGCAAAAGTTTGTTCTGCGCAACTGGCACAAGTTTGTTCGACGCAAGTGGCACAAGTTTGTTCTATGCAACTGGCACAAGTTTGTTCTACGCAACTGGCACAAGTTTGTTCCACGCAACTGGCACAAGTTTGTTCTACGCAACTGGCACAAGTTTGTTCTACGCAACTAGCACAAGTTTGTTCTACGCAACTAGCACAAGTTTGTTCTACACAACTGGCACAAGTTTGTTCAACGCAACTGGCACAAGTTTGTTTGACGCAACTGGCAAAAGTTTGTTTAACGCAACTGGCACAAGGTTGTTTGACGCAACTGGCACAAGGTTGTTCTACACAACTGGCACAAGTTTGTTCAACGCAACTGACACAAGTTTGTTTGACACAACTGGCACAAGTTTGTTCGACGCATCTGGCACAAGTTTGTTCTACGCAACTGGAAAATGTTTGTTCTACGCAACTGGCACAAGTTTGTTTGACGCAACTGGCACAAGTTTGTTCTACGTAACTGGCACAAGTTTGTTCTACGCAACTGGCACAAGTTTGTTCAACGCAACTGGCACAAGTTTGTTCAACGCAACTGGCACAAGTTTGTTTGACGCAACTGGCAAAAGTTTGTTTAACGCAACTAGCACAAGTTTGTTTGACGCAACTGGCCCAAGTTTGTTCAACACAACTGGCACAAGTATGTTCTACGTAACTGGCACAAGTTTGTAAGACACAACTGGCACAAGTTGTTCTATGCAACTGGCACAAGTTTGTTTGACGCAACTGGCACAAGTTAGTTCTACGCAACTGGCACAAGTTTGTTCTACGCAACTGGCACAAGTTTGTTCTACGCAACTGGCACAAGTTTGTTTGACACAACTGGCACAAGTTTGTTCTACGTAACTGGCACAAGTTTATTCTACGCAAGTGGCACTAGTTTGTTCTACGCAACTGGGACAAGTTTGTTCTACGCAACTGGCACAAGTTTGTTTGACACAACTAGCACAAGTTTGTTCTACGTAACTGGTACAAGTTTGTTCAATGCAACTGGCACAAGGTTGTTCGACGCAACTGGCACACGTTTGTTTGACACAACTGGCACAAGTTTGTTCTACGCAACAGGCACTAGTTTGTTTGACGCAACTGGCACAAGTTTGTTCTACGCAACTGGCACAAGTTTGTTATATGCAACTGGCACAAGTCTGTTCGACGCAACTGGCACAAGTTTGTTCAACGCAACTGTCACAAGTGTGTTCGACGCAACTGGCACAAGTTTGTTCTACGCAACTTTCACAAGTTTGTTCTATGCAACTGACACAAGTTTGTTCTACCAACTGGCACAATTTTGTTTTACGCAACTGGCAAAAGTTTGTTCTACGCAACTGGCACAAGTTTGTTTGACGCAACTGGCACAAGTTTGTTCTACGCAACTGGCCCAAGTTTGTTTGACGCAACTGGCAGAATTTTGTTCTATGCAACTGGCACAAGTTTGTTCCACGTAACGGGCACGAATTTGTTCTACGCAACTGGCACAAGTTTGTTTGACAAAACTGGCACAAGTTTGTTCTACGCAACTGGCAAAAGTTTGTTCTGTGCAACTGGCACAAGTTTGTTCGACGCAAGTGGCAAAAGTTTGTTCTATGCAACTGGCACAAGTTTGTTCTACGCAACTGGCACAAGTTTGTTCGATACAACTGGCATAAGTTTGTTTGACGCAACTGGCACAAGTTTGTTCGACGCAACTGGCACAAGTTTGTTCGACGCAACTGGCACAAGTTTGTTTAACGCAACTGGCACAAGTTTATTCGACCCAACTGGCACAAGTTTGTTTGACACAATGGCACAAGTTTTTTTGACGCAACTGGCACAAGGTTGTTTGACGCAATTGGCACAAGTCTGTTTGACGCAACTGGCACAAGGTTGTTCTACAAAACTGGCACAAGTTTGTTCTATGCAACTGGCACAAGTTTGTTCTATGCAACTGGCACAAGTTTGTTCTACGCAACTGGCACAAGTTTGTTTGATGCAACTGGCACAAGGTTGTTTGACGCAACTGGCACAAGGTTGTTCTACAAAACTGGCACAAGTTTGTTCTATGCAACTGGCACAAGTTTGTTCTACGCAACTGGCACAAGTTTGTTCTACGCAACTGGCACAAGTTTGTTCTACGCAACTGGCACAAGTTTCTTCGACGCAACTGGCACAAGTTTCTTCGACGCAACTGGCCCAAGTTTGTTTGACGCAACTGGCACAAGTTTGTTTGACACAACTGGCACAAGTTTGTTCTACGCAACTGGCACAAGTTTGTTCGACGAAACTGGCACAAGTTTTTTCTACGCAACTGGCACAAGTTTGTTCTACGCAACTAGCACAAGTTTGTTCTATGGAACTGGCACAAGTTTGTTCGACGAAACTGGCACAAGTTTGTTCTATGCAATTGACAAAAGTTTGTTCGATGCAACTGGCACAAGTTTGTTCGACGCAACTGGCACAAGTTTGTTCGATGCAACAGGCACAAGTTTGTTCTACGCAACTGGCACAAGTTTGTTCTATGCAACTGGCACAAGTTTGTTTGATGCAACTGGCACAAGTTTGTTCATCACAACTGACACAAGTTTGTTCTACGCAACTGGCCCAAGTTTGTTCTTCGCAACTGGCACAAGTTTGTTCTATGCAACTGGCACAAGTTTGTTCGACGCAACTGGCACAAGTTTATTCTATGCAACTAGCACAAATTTGTTCTACGCAACTGGCACAAGTTTTTTGACGCAAATGGCACAAGTTTGTTGTACGCAACTGGCACAAGTTTGTTCGACGCAACTGGCACAAGTTTGTTCTACGCAACTGGCACTAGTTTGTTCTACGCAACTGAACAAGTTTGTTCTACGCAACTGGCACAAGTTTGTTTGACGCAACTGGCCCAAGTTTGTTTGACACAACTGGCAAAAGTTTGTTTGAAACAACTGGCACAAGTTTGTTCTACGCAACTGTCACATGTTTGTTCAACGCAACTGGCACAAGTTTGTCAAACGCAACTGGCACAACTTTGTTCAATCAACTGGCACATGTTTTTTCGACGCAACTGGCACAAGTTTGTTCTACGCAACTGGAAAATGTTTGTTCTACGCAACTGGCACAAGTTTGTTCTACGCAACTGGCACAAGTTTGTTCTACGCAACTGGAAAATGTTTGTTCTACGCAACTGGCACAAGTTTGTTCTACGCAACTGGCTCAAGTTTGTTCTACGCAACTGGCACAAGTTTGTTCAACGCAACTGGCACAAGTTTGTTTGACGCAACTGGCAAAAGTTTGTTTAATGCAACTGGCCCAAGTTTGTTCAACGCAACTGGCACAAGTTTGTAGTTTGCAACTGGCACAATTTTGTTCGACGCAACTGGCCCAAGTTTGTTTGATGCAACTGGCAAAAGTTTGTTTGACACAACTGGCACAAGTTTGTTCTATGCAACTGGCACAAGTTTGTTCGACGCAACTGGCACAAGTTTGTCCGACGCAAATGGCATAGGTTTGTTCTACGCAACTGGCACAAGTTTGTTCGACGCAATTGGCACAAGTTTGTCCGACGCAACTGTCACAAGTGTGTTCGACGCAACTGGCACAAGTTTGTTCGATGCAACTGGCACAAGTTTGTTCTACGCAACTGGCACAAGTTTGTTCTATGCAACTGGCATAAATTTGTTTGACGCAACTGGCCCAAGTTTGTTTGACGCAACTGGGAAAAGTTTGTTTGACACAACTCTCACAAAGTTTGTTCTACGCAACTGGCACAAGTTTGTTCTACGCAACTGGCCCAAGTTTGTTTGACGCAACTGGCAAAAGTTTGTTTGAAACAACTGGCACAAGTTTGTTCAGCGCAACTGGCACAATTTTGTTCTACTCAACTGGCACATGTTTGTTCTACGCAACTGCCTCAAGTTTGTTCTACGCAACTGGCACAAGTTTGTTTGACGCAACTGGCACAAGTAGGTTCTATGCAACTGGCACAAGTTTGTTTGATGCAACTAGCACAAGTTTGTTCTACGCAACTGGCACAAGTTTTTTCTACGCAACTGGCACAAGTTTGTTCTACGCAACTGGCACAAGTTTGTTTGACACAACTGGCACAAGTTTGTTCTACGTAACTGGCACAAGTTTGTTCTACGCAAGTGGCACAAGTTTGTTCTACACAACTGGCACAAGTTTGTTCTACGCAACTGGCACAAGTTTGTTTGACACAACTGGCACAAGTTTGTTCTACGTAACTGGCGCAAGTTTGTTCTACGCAACTGGCACAAGTTTGTTCGACGCAACTGGCACACGTTTGTTTGAAACAACTGGCACAAGTTTGTTCTATGCAACTGGCACAAGTTTGTTAAACGCAACTGGCACTAGTTTGTTTGACGCAACTGGCACAAGTTTGTTCTAGGCAACTGGCACAAGTTTGTTTGATGCAACTGGCACAAGTTTGTTCGACGCAACTGGCACAAGTTTGTTCATCGCAACTGTCACAAGTTTGTTCGACGCAACTGGCACAAGTTTGTTCTACGCAACTTTCACAAGTTTGTTCTGCGCAACTGGCACAAGTTTATTTCATGCAACTGGCACAAGTTTCTTTGACGCAACTGGCAAAAGTTTGTCCTAGCCAAAGTGGCACAAGTTTGTAGTTCTCAACTGGCACAAGTTTGTTCTACGCAACTGGCACAAGTTTGTCCTACGAAACTGGCAAAAGTTTGTAGTTCGCAACTGGCACAAGTTTGTTCTACGCAACTGGCACAAAGTTGTTCTACGCAACTGGCACAATTTTGTTCTATGCAACTGGCACAAAGTTGTTCTACGTAACTGGCACAAGTTTTTTTGACGCAACTGGAACAAGTTTATTTGACTCAACTGTCACAAGTTTCTTTGACGCAACTGGCACAAGTTTGTCCTACGCAAGTGGCACAAGATTATAGTTCGCAACTGGTGCAAGTATGTTCTACGCAACTGGCACAAGTTTGTTTGACGAAACTGGCACAAGTTTCTCCTACGCAACTAGCACAAGTTTGTTCGACGCAACTGGCACAAGTTTCTTCTACGCAACTGGCACAAGATTGTTCTACACAATTGGCAGAAGTTTGTTCTACGCAACTGGCACAAGTTTGTTCCACGGAACTGGCACAAGTTTGTTCGACGCAACTGGCACAAGTTTCTTCTACGCAAGTGGCACAAGTTTGTTTGACGCAACTGGCACAAGTTTGTTTGACGCAACTGGCACAAGTTTGTTCTACGCAACTGGCCCAAGTTTTTTTGACGCAACTGGCAGAAGTTTGTTCTATGCAACTGGCACAAGTTTGTTCCACGTAACGGGCACAAGTTTGTTCTACGCAACTGACATAAGTTTGTTTGACAAAACTGGCAAAAGTTTGTTCTGCGCAACTGGCACAAGTTTGTTCGACGCAAGTGGCAAAAGTTTGTTCTATGCAACTGGCACAAGTTTGTTCTACGCAACTGGCACAAGTTTGTTCGATGCAACTGGCACAAGTTTGTTTGACGCAACTGGCACAAGTTTGTTCGACGCAACTGGCACAAGTTTGTTCGACGCAACTGTCACAAGTTTGTTTAACGCAATTGGCACAAGTTTATTCGACCCAACTGGCACAAGTTTGTTTGACACAACTGGCACAAGTTTTTTTGACGCAACTGGAACAAGGTTGTTTGACGCAATTGGCACAAGTCTGTTTGACGCAACTGGCACAAGGTTGTTCTACAAAACTGGCACAAGTTTGTTCTATGCAACTGGCACAAGTTTGTTCTACGCAACTGGCACAAGTTTGTTCTACGCAACTGGCACAAGTTTGTTTGATGCAACTGGCACAAGGTTGTTTGACGCAACTGGCACAAGGGTGTTCTACAAAACTGGCACAAGTTTGTTCTATGCAACTGGCACAAGTTTGTTCTACGCAACTGGCACAAGTTTGTTCTACGCAACTGGCACAAGTTTGTTCTACGCAACTGGCACAAGTTTCTTCGACGCAACTGGCACAAGTTTGTTCGACGCAACTGGCACAAGTTTGTTTGACGCAACTGGCACAAGTTTGTTTGACACAACTGGCACAAGTTTGTTCTACGCAACTGGCAAAAGTTTGTTAGACAAAACTGGCACAAGTTTGTTCTACGCAACTAGCACAAGTTTGTTCTATGGAACTGGCACAGGTTTGTTCTACGTAACTGGCACAAGTTTGTCTGACACAACTGGCACAAGTTTGTTCTACGTAACTGGCACAAGTTTGTTCTATGCAACTGGCACAAGTTTGTTCGACGCAACTGGCAAAAGTTTGTTTTATGCAACTGGCACAAGTTTGTTTGACACAACTGGCACAAGTTTGTTCTACGCAATTGGCACAAGTTTGTTCGACGCAATTGGCACAAGTTTGTCCGACGCAACTGGCACAAGTGTGTTCGACGCAACTGGCACAAGTTTGTTCGATGCAACTGGCACAAGTTTGTTCAACACAACTGGCGCAAGTTTGTTCTATGCAACTGGCATAAATTTGTTTGACGCAACTGGCACAAGTTTGTTTGACGCAACTGGCACAAGGTTGTTTGACACAACTGGCACAAGGTTGCTCTACGTAACTGGCACAAGTTTGTTCTATGCAACTGGCACAAGTATGTTTGACACAACTGGCACAAGTTTTTTCTACGCAACTGGCACAAGTTTCTTCGACGCAACTGGCACAAGTTTGTTCGACGCAACTGGCAGAAGTTTGTTCGACGAAACTGGCACAAGTTTGTTCTATGCAATTGACAAAAGTTTGTTCGATGCAACTGGCACAAGTTTGTTCGACGCAACTGGCACAAGTTTGTTCGATGCAACAGGCACAAGTTTGTTCTACGCAACTGGCACAAGTTTGTTCTACGCAACTGGCACAAGTTTGTTTGATGCAACTGGCACAAGTTTGTTCATCGCAACTGACACAAGTTTGTTCTACGTAACTGGCCCATGTTTGTTATTCGCAACTGGCACAAGTTTGTTCTATGCAACTGGCACAAGTTTGTTCGACGCAACTGGCACAAGTTTGTTCTACGCAGCTAGCACAAATTTGTTCTACGCAACTGGCACAAGTTTTTTGACGCAAATGGCACAAGTTTGTTGTACGCAACTGGCACAAGTTTGTTCGACGCAACTGGCACAAGTTTGTTCTACGCAACTGGCACTAGTTTGTTCTACGCAACTGGCACAAGTTTGTTCTACGCAACTGGCACAAGTTTGTTTGACGCAACTGGCCCAAGTTTGTTTGATGCAACTGGCAAAAGTTTGTTTGAAACAACTGGCACAAGTTTGTTCTATGCAACTGTCACATGTTTGGTCAACGCAACTGGCTCAAGTTTGTCAAACGCAACTGGCACAACTTTGTTCGATCAACTGGCACATGTTTTTTCGACGCAACTGGCACAAGTTTGTTCTACGCAACTGGAAAATGTTTGTTCTACGCAACTGGCACAAGTTTGTTCTACAAAACTGGCACAAGTTTGTTCTACGCAACTGGAAAATGTTTGTTCTACGCAACTGGCACAAGTTTATTCTACGCAACTGGCTCAAGTTTGTTCTACGCAACTGGCACAAGTTTGTTCAACGCAACTGGCACAAGTTTGTTTGACGCAACTGGCAAAAGTTTGTTTAACGCAACTGGCCCAAGTTTGTTCAACGCAACTGGCACAATTTTATAGTTTGCAACTGGCACAATTTTGTTCGACGCAACTGGCCCAAGTTTGTTTGACGCAACTGGCAAAAGTTTGTTTGACACAACTGGCACAAGTTTCTTCTACGCAACTGGCACAAGTTTGTTCGACGCAACTGGCACAAGTTTGTCCGACGCAACTGGCATAAGTTTGTTCTACACAACTGGCACAAGTTTGTTCGACGCAATTGGCACAAGTTTGTCCGACGCAACTGTCACAAGTGTGTTCGACGCAACTGGCACAAGTTTGTTCGATGCAACTGGCACAAGTTTGTTCTACGCAACTGGCACAAGTTTGTTCTATGCAACTGGCATAAATTTGTTTGACGCAACTGGCCCAAGTTTGTTTGACGCGACTGGGAAAAGTTTGTTTGACACAACTCTCACAAAGTTTGTTCTACGCAACTGGCACAAGTTTGTTCGACGCACCTGGCCCAAGTTTGTTTGACGCAACTGGCAAAAGTTTGTTTGAAACAACTGGCACAAGTTTGTTCAGCGCAACTGGCACAATTTTGTTCTACGCAACTGCCTCAAGTTTGTTCTACGCAACTGGCACAAGTTTGTTTGACGCAACTGGCACAAGTTTGTTCTACGCAACTGGCACAAGTTTGTTCTACGCAACTGGCACAAGTTTGTTTGACGCAACTGGCACAAGTTTGTTTGATGCAACTGGCACAAGTTTGTTCTACGCAACTGGCACAAGTTTGTTCTACGCAACTGGCACAAGTTTGTTCTACGCAACTGGCACAAGTTTGTTTGACACAACTGGCACAAGTTTGTTCTATGTAACTGGCACAAGTTTGTTCTACGCAAGTGGCACAAGTTTGTTTGACACAACTAGCACAAGTTTGTTCTACGTAACTGGCACAAGTTTGTTCTACGCAACTGGCACAAGTTTGTTCGACGCAACTGGCACACGTTTGTTTGACACAACTGGCAAAAGTTTGTTCTACGCAACTGGCACAAGTTTGTTAAACGCAACTGGCACTAGTTTGTTTGACGCAACTGGCACAAGTTTGTTCTACGCAACTGGCACAAGTTTGTTTGATGCAACTGGCACAAGTTTGTTCGACGCAACTGGCACAAGTTTGTTCAACGCAACTGTCACAAGTTTGTTCGACGCAACTGGCACAAGTTTGTTCTACGCAACTTTCACAAGTTTGTTCTGCGCAACTGGCACAAGTTTATTTGATGCAACTGGCACAAGTTTCTTTGACGCAACTGGCAAAAGTTTGTCCTAGCCAAAGTGGCACAAGTTTGTAGTTCTCAACTGGCACAAGTTTGTTCTACGCAACTGGCACAAGTTTGTTGGACGCAACTGGCACAAGTTTGTCCTACGAAACTGGCAAAAGTTTGTAGTTCGCAACTGGCACAAGTTTGTTCTACGCAACTGGCCCAATTTTGTTTGACGCAACTGGCACAAGTTTGTTCTACGCAACTGACACAAGTTTGTTCTACGCAACTGGCACAAGTTTGTTCTACGCAACTAGCACAAGTTTGTTCTACGCAACTGGCACAAGTTTGTTCTGCGCAACTGGCACAAAGTTGTTCTACGCAACAGGCAAAATTTTGTTCTATACAACTGGCACAAAGTTGTTCTACGTAACTGGCACAAGTTTATTTGACGCAACTGGAACAAGTTTATTTGACGCAACTGTCACAAGTTTCTTTGACGCAACTGGCCCAAGTTTGTCCTACGCAAGTGGCACAAGTTTGTAGTTCACAACTGGCGCAAGTTTGTTCTACGCAACTGGCACAAGTTTGTTTGACGCAACTGGCACAAGTTTGTCCTACGAAACTGGCACAAGTTTGTAGTTCGCAACTGGCACAAGTTTGTTCTACGCAACTGACACAAGTTTGTTCTACGCAACTGGCACAAGTTTGTTCTACGCAACTAGCACAAGTTTGTTCTACGCAACTGGCACAAGTTTGTTCTACGCAACTGGCACAAATTTGTTCTATGTAACTGGCACAATTTTGTTCTATGCAACAGGCACAAGTTTGTTCTTTGCAACTGGCACAAGAATGTTTGACGCAACTGGCACAAGTTTGTTCTACGCAACTGGCACAAGTTTGTTCTACGCAACTGGCACAAGTTTGTTTGACGCAACTGGCACAAAGTTTTTCGACGCAACTGGCACAAGTTTGTTTGACGCAACTGGCACAAGTTTGTTTAACGCAACTGGCACAAGTTTATTCGACCCAACTGGCACAAGTTTGTTTGACAAAACTGGCACAAGTTTTTTTGACGCAACTGGCACAAGGTTGTTTGACGCAATTGGCACATGTCTGTTTGACGCAACTGGCACAAGGTTGTTCTACAAAACTGGCACACGTTTGTTCTATGCAACTGGCACAAGTTTGTTCTACGCAACTGGCACAAGTTTGTTCTAGGCAACTGGCACAAGTTTGTTTGGTGCAACTGGCACAAGGTTGTTTGACGCAACTGGCACAAGGTTGTTCTACAAAACTGGCACAAGTTTGTTCTATGCAACTGGCACAAGTTTGTTCTACGCAACTGGCACAAGTTTGTTCTACGCAACTGGCACAAGTTTGTTCTACGCAACTGGCACAAGTTTCTTCGACGCAACTGGCACAAGTTTGTTTGACACAACTGGCACAAGTTTGTTTGACACAACTGGCACAAGTTTGTTCTACACAACTGGCACAAGTTTGTTCGACGAAACTGGCACAAGTTTGTTCGACGCAACTGGCACAAGTTTGTTCTACGCAACTAGCACAAGTTTGTTCTATGGAACTGGCACAAGTTTGTTCTACACAACTGGCACAAGTTTGTCTGACACAACTGGCACAAGTTTGTTCTACGTAACTGGCACAAGTTTGTACTATGCAACTGGCACAAGTTTGTTCGACGCAAGTGGCAAAAGTTTGTTTTATGCAACTGGCACAAGTTTGTTTGACACAACTGGCACAAGTTTGTTCTACGCAACTGGCACAAGTTTGTTCGACGCAATTGGCACAAGTTTGTCCGACGCAACTGGCACAAGTGTGTTCGACGCAACTGGCACAAGTTTGTTCGATGCAACTGGCACAAGTTTGTTCTACGCAACTGGCACAAGTTTGTTCTGTGCAACTGGCATAAATTTGTTTGACGCAACTGGCACAAGTTTGTTTGATGCAACTGGCACAAGGTTGCTCTACACAACTGGCACAAGTTTGTTCTACGCAACTGGCACAAGTTTGTTCTGTGCAACTGGCATAAATTTGTTTGACGCAACTGGCACAAGGTTGTTTGACGCAACTGGCACAAGGTTGCTCTACACAACTGGCACAAGTTTGTTCTATGCAACTGGCACAAGTTTGTTTGACACAACTGGCACAAGTTTTTTCTACGTAACTGGCACAAGTTTCTTCGACGCAACTGGCACAAGTTTGTTCGACGCAACTGTCCCAAACTTGTTTGACGCAACTGGCAGAAGTTTGATTGACACAACTGGCACAAGTTTGTTCTACACAACTGGCACAAGTTTGTTCGACGAAACTGGCACAAGTTTGTTCTATGCAATTGACACAAGTTTGTTCGATGCAACTGGCACAAGTTTGTTCGACGCAACTGGCACCAGTTTGTTCGATGCAACAGGCACGAGTTTGTTCTATGCAACTGGCACAAGTTTGTTCGACGCAACTGGCACAAGTTTGTTCTACGCAACTAGCACAAATTTGTTCTACGCAACTGGCACAAGTTTTTTTGACGCAAATGGCACAAGTTTGTTGTACGCAACTGGCACAAGTTTGTTCGACGCAACTGGCACAAGTTTGTTGGACGCAATTGGCACAAGTTTGTTTGACGAAACTGGCCCAAGTTTGTTTGACGCAATTGGCAAAAGTTTGTTTGAAACAACTGGCACAAGTTTGTTCTACGCAACTGTCACATGTTTGTTCAACGCAACTGGCTCAAGTTTGTCAAACGCAACTGGCACAACTTTGTTCGATCAACTGGCACAAGTTTTTTCGACGCATCTGGCACAAGTTTGTTCTACGCAACTGGAAAATGTTTGTTCTACGCAACTGGCATAAGTTTGTTCTACGCAACTGGCACAAGTTTGTTCTACGCAACTGGAAAATGTTTGTTCTACGCAACTGGCACAAGTTTGTTCTACGCAACTGGCTCAAGTTTGTTCTACGCAACTGGCACAAGTTTGTTCAACGCAACTGGCACAAGTTTGTTTGACGCAACTGGCAAAAGTTTGTTTAACGCAACTAGCACAAGTTTGTTTGACGCAACTGGCCCAAGTTTGTTCAACGCAACTGGCACAAGTTTGTAGTTCGCAACTGGCACAAGTATGTTCTACGTAACTGGCACAAGTTTGTCCGACACAACTGGCACAATTTTGTTCGACGCAACTGGCCCAAGTTTGTTTGACGCAACTGGCAAAAGTTTGTTTGACACAACTGGCACAAGTTTGTTCTACGCAACTGGCACAAGTTTGTTCGACGCAACTGGCACAAGTTTGTCCGACGCAACTGGCATAAGTTTGTTCTACGCAACTGGCAAAAGTTTGTTCGACGCAATTGGCACAAGTTTGTCCGACGCAACTGTCACAAGTGTGTTCGACGCAACTGGCACAAGTTTGTTCGATGCAACTGGCACAAGTTTGTTCTACGCAACTGGCACAAGTTTGTTCTATGCAACTGGCATAAATTTGTTTGACGCAACTGGCCCAAGTTTGTTTGACGCAACTGGGAAAAGTTTGTTTGACACAACTCTCACAAAGTTTGTTCTACGCAACTGGCACAAGTTTGTTCGACGCAACTGGCCCAAGTTTGTTTGACGCAACTGGCAAAAGTTTCTTTGAAACAACTGGCACAAGTTTGTTCAGCGCAACTGGCACAATTTTGTTCTACGCAAGTGGCACACGTTTGTTCTACGCAACTGCCTCAAGTTTGTTCTACGCAACTGGCACAAGTTTGTTTGACGCAACTGGCACAAGTTTGTTCTATGCAACTGGCACAAGTTTGTTTGACGCAACTGGCACAAGTTTGTTCTACGCAACTGGCACAAGTTTGTTCTACGCAACTGGCACAAGTTTGTTCTACGCAACTGGCACAAGTTTGTTCTACGCAACTGGCACAAGTTTGTTTGACACAACTGGCACAAGTTTGTTCTACGTAACTTGCACCAGTTTGTTCTACGCAAGTGGCACAAGTTTGTTCTACGCAACTGGCACAAGTTTGTTCTACGCAACTGGCACAAGTTTGTTTGACACAACTAGCACAAGTTTGTTCTACGTAACTGGCACAAGTTTGTTCTACGCAACTGGCACAAGTTTGTTCGACGCAACTGGCACACGTTTGTTTGACACAACTGGCACAAGTTTGTTCTACGCAACTGGCACAAGTTTGTTAAACGCAACTGGCACTAGTTTGTTTGACGCAACTGGCACAAGTTTGTTCTACGCAACTGGCACAAGTTTGTTTGATGCAACTGGCACAAGTTTGTTCGATGCAACTGGCAAAAGTTTGTTCAACGCAACTGTCACAAGTTTGTTCGACGCAACTGGCACAAGTTTGTTCTACGCAACTTTCACAAGTTTGTTCTGCGCAACTGGCACAAGTTTATTTGATGCAACTGGCACAAGTTTGTTCTACGCAACTAGCACAAGTTTGTTCTACACAACTGGCACAAGTTTGTTCTACGCAACTGGCACAAAGTTGTTTTACGCAACTGGCAAAATTTTGTTCTGTGCAACTGGCACAAAGTTGTTCTACGTAACTGGCACAAGTTTATTTGACGCAACTGGAACAAGTTTATTTGACGCAACTGTCACAAGTTTCTTTGACGCAACTGGCACAAGTTTGTCCTACGCAAGTGGCACAAGTTTGTAGTTTGCAACTGGCGCAAGTTTGTTCTATGCAACTGGCACAAGTTTGTTTGACGCAACTGGCACAAGTTTGTCCTACGAAACTGGCACAAGTTTGTAGTTCGCAACTGGCACAAGTTTGTTCTACGCAACTGGCCCAAGTTTGTTTGACGCAACTGGCACAAATTTGTTCTACGCAACTGACACAAGTTTGTTCTACGCAACTGGCACAAGTTTGTTCTACGTAACTAGCACAAGTTTGTTCTACGCAACTGACACAAGTTTGTTCTACGCAACTGGCACAAAGATGTTCTACGCAACTGGCACAATTTTGTTCTATGCAACAGGCACAAGTTAGTTCTTCGCAACTGGCACAAGATTGTTTGACGCAACTGGCACAAGTTTGTTCTACGCAACTGGCACAAGTTTGTTCTACGCAACTGGCCCATGTTTGTTTGACGCAACTGGCACAAGATTGTTCTACGCAACTGGCACAAGATTGTTCTACACAACTGGCACAAGTTTGTTCTACGCAACTGGCACAAGTTTGTTCCACGGAACTGGCACAAGTTTGTTCGACGCAACTGGCACAAGTTTCTTCTACGCAACTGGCACAAGTTTGTTCTACGCAACTGGCACAAACTTGTATGTCGCAATTGGCACAAGTTTGTTTTCGCAAGTGGCCCAAGTTTCTTCTCCGCAACTGGCACAAGTTTGTTCTATGCAACTGGCAGAAGTTTGTTCGACGCAACTGGCACCAGTTTGTTCTACGCAACTGGCACAAGTTTGTTCTTCGCAACTGGCACAAGATTGTTCAACGCAACTGGCACAAGTTTGTTCAAAGCAACTGGCACAAGTTTGTTCGACGCAACTGGCCCAAGTTTGTTTGATGCAACTGGCAAAAGTTTGTTTGAAACAACTCTCACAAGTTTGTTTTACGCAACTGGCACAAGTTTGTTCTACGCAACTGGCACAAGTTTGTTTTATGCAACTGGCAGAAGTTTGTTTGACGCAACTCACACAAGTTTGTTCTATGCAACTGGCAGAAGTTTGTTCTACGCAACTGGCAAAGGTTTGTTCTACGTAACTGGCACAAGTTTGTTCTACGCAACTGGCACAAGTTTGTTCTACGCAACTGACAAAAGTTTGTTTGACACAACTGGCACAAATTTGTTCTACGCAACTGGCAAAAGTTTGTTCTACGCAACTGGCACAAGTTTGTTCGACGCAAGTGGCACAAGTTTGTTTGACACAACTGGCACAGTTTGTTCGACACAACTGGCACAAGTTTGTTCGATGCAACTAGCACAATTTTGTTTGACGCAACTGGCACAAGCTTGTTCGACACAACTGGCACAAGTTTGTTCGATGCAAATGGCACAAGTTTGTTCGACACAACTGTCACAAGTTTGTTTAACGCAACTGGCACAAGTTTATTCGACCCAACAGGCAAAAGTTTGTTTGACGCAACTGGCACAAGTTTTTTTGACGCAACTGGCACAAGTTTGTTCGATGCAACTGGCACAAGTTTGTTCTATGCAACTGGCATAAATTTGTTTGACGCAACTGGCCCAAGTTTGTTTGACGCAACTGGGAAAAGTTTGTTTGACACAACTCTCACAAAGTTTGTTCTACGCAACTGGCACAAGTTTGTTCGACGCAACTGGGAAAAGTTTGTTTGACACAACTCTCACAAAGTTTGTTCTACGCAACTGGCACAAGTTTGTTCGACGCAACTGGCCCAAGTTTGTTTGACGCAACTGGCAAAAGTTTCTTTGAAACAACTGGCACAAGTTTGTTCAGCGCAACTGGCACAATTTTGTTCTACGCAACTGACACACGTTTGTTCTACGCAACTGCCTCAAGTTTGTTCTACGCAACTGGCACAAGTTTGTTTGACGCAACTGGCACAAGTTTGTTCTATGCAACTGGCACAAGTTTGTTTGACGCAACTGGCACAAGTTTGTTCTACGCAACTGGCACAAGTTTGTTCTACGCAACTGGCACAAGTTTGTTCTACGCAACTGGCACAAGTTTGTTTGACACAACTGGCACAAGTTTGTTCTACGTAACTTGCACCAGTTTGTTCTACGCAAGTGGCACAAGTTTGTTCTACGCAACTGGCACAAGTTTGTTCTACGCAACTGGCACAAGTTTGTTTGACACAACTAGCACAAGTTTGTTCTACGTAACTGGCACAAGTTTGTTCTACGCAACTGGCACAAGTTTGTTCGACGCAACTGGCACACGTTTGTTTGACACAACTGGCACAAATTTGTTCTACGCAACTGGCACAAGTTTGTTAAACGCAACTGGCTCTAGTTTGTTTGACGCAACTGGCACAAGTTTGTTCTACGCAACTGGCACAAGTTTGTTTGATGCAACTGGCACAAGTTTGTTCGATGCAACTGGCAAAAGTTTGTTCAACGCAACTGTCACAAGTTTGTTCGACGCAACTGCCTAAGTTTGTTCTACGCAACTTTCACAAGTTTGTTCTGCGCAACTGGCACAAGTTTATTTGATGCAACTGGCACAAGTTTGTTCTACGCAACTAGCACAAGTTTGTTCTACACAACTGGCACAAGTTTGTTCTGCGCAACTGGCACAAAGTTGTTTTACGCAACTGGCAAAATTTTGTTCTGTGCAACTGGCACAAAGTTGTTCTACGTAACTGGCACAAGTTTATTTGACGCAACTGGAACAAGTTTATTTGACGCAACTGTCACAAGTTTCTTTAACGCAACTGGCACAAGTTTGTCCTACGCAAGTGGCACAAGTTTGTAGTTCGCAACTGGCGCAAGTTTGTTCTACACAACTGGCACAAGTTTGTTTGACGCAACTGGCACAAGTTTGTCCTACGAAACTGGCACACGTTTGTAGTTTGCAACTGGCACAAGTTTGTTCTACGCAACTGGCCCAAGTTTGTTTGACGCAACTGGCAGAAGTTTGTTCTACGCAACTGACACAAGTTTTTTCTACGCAACTGGCACAAGTTTGTTCTACGCAACTAGCACAAGTTTGTTCTACGCAACTGGCACAAGTTTGTTCTACGCAACTGGCACAAAGTTGTTCTACGCAACTGGCACAAGTTTGTCCTACGCATCTGGCACAAGTTTGTTCTACGCTACTGGCACAAGTTTGTTTGACACAACTGACACAAGTTTGTTCTACGTAACTGGCACAAGGTTGTTCTACTCAACTGGCTCAAGTTTGTTCTACGCAACTGGCACAAGTTTGTTTGACGCAACTGGCACAAGTTTGTTTGACGCAACTGGCACAAGTTTGTTCTACGCAACTGGCCCAAGTTTGTTTGATGCAACTGGCAGAAGTTTGTTCTATGCAACTGGCACAAGTTTGTTCCACGTAACGGGCACAAGTTTGTTCTACGCAACTGGCACAAGTTTGTTTGACAAAACTGGCACAAGTTTGTTCTACGTAACTGGCAAAAGTTTGTTTGACGTAAGAGGCACAAGTTGGTTCGACGCAAGTGGCACAAGTTTGTTCTATGCAACTGGCACAAGTTTGTTCGACGAAACTGGCACAAGTTTGTTCGACGCAACTGGCACAAGTTTGTTCTACGCAACTGGAAATTGTTTGTTCTACGCAACTGGCACAAGTTTGTTCTACACAACTGACTCAAGTTTGTTCTACGCAACTGGCAAAAGTTTGTTCAACGCAACTGGCACAAGTTTGTTTGACGCAACTGGCAAAAGTTTGTTTAACGCAACTAGCACAAGTTTGTTTGACGCAATTGGCCCAAGTTTGTTCAACGCAACTGGCACAAGTTTGTAGTTCGCAAATGGCACAAGTATGTTCTACGTAACTGGCACAAGTTTGTAAGACACAACTGGCACAATTTTGTTCGACGCAACTGGCCCAAGTTTGTTTGACGCAACTGGCAAAAGTTTGTTTGACACAACTGGCACAAGTTTGTTCTACGCAACCGGCACAAGTTTGTTAGACGCAACTGGCACAAGTTTGTCCGACGCAACTGGCATAAGTTTGTTCTACGCAACTGGCACAAGTTTGTTCTACGCAATTGGCACAAGTTTGTCCGACGCAACTGGCACAAGTGTGTTCGACGCAACTGGCACAAGTTTGTTCGATGCAACTGGCACAAGTTTGTTCTACGCAACTGGCACAAGTTTGTTCTATGCAACTGGCATAAATTTGTTTGATGCAACTGGCCCAAGTTTGTTTGACGCAACTGGGAAAAGTTTGTTTGACACAACTGGCACAAAGTTTGTTCTACGCAACTGGCACAAGTTTGTTCGACGCAACTGGCCCAAGTTTGTTTGACGCAACTGGCAAAAGTTTGTTTGAAACAACTGGCACAAGTTTGTTCAGCGCAACTGGCACAAGTTTGTCCTACGCAACTGGCACACGTTTGTTCTACGCAACTGCCTCAAGTTTGTTCTACGCAACTGGCACAAGTTTGTTTGACGCAACTGGCACAAGTTTGTTCTACGCAACTGGCACAAGTTTGTTTGATGCAACTGGCAAAAGTTTCTTTGAAACAACTGGCACAATTTTGTTCAGCGCAACTGGCACAATTTTGTTCTACGCAACTGACACACGTTTGTTCTACGCAACTGCCTCAAGTTTGTTCTACGCAACTGGCACAATTTTGTTTGACGCAACTGGCACAAGTTTGTTCTATACAACTGGCACAAGTTTGTTTGACGCAACTGGCACAAGTTTGTTCTACGCAACTGGCACAAGTTTGTTCTGCGCAACTGGCACAAGTTTATTCTGCGCAACTGGCACAAGTTTGTTCTACGCAACTGGCACAAGTTTGTTCTATGCAACTGGCATAAATTTGTTTCACGCAACTGGCCCAAGTTTGTTTGACACAACTGCGAAAAGTTTGTTTGTCACAACTCTCACAAAGTTTGTTCTACGCAACTGGCACAAGTTTGTTCGACGCAACTGGCACAAGTTTGTTTGACGCAACTAGCACAAGTTTCTTTGATGCAACTGGCACAAGTTTGTTCAGCCCAACTGGCACAATTTTGTTCTAAGCAACTGGCACAAGTTTGTTCTACGCAACTGCCTCAAGTTTGTTCTACGCAACTGGCACAAGTTTCTTTGACGCAACTGGCACAAGTTTGTTCTATGCAACTGGCACAAGTTTGTTTGACGCAACTGGCACAAGTTTGTTCTACGCAACTGGCACAAGTTTGTTCTACGCAACTGGCACAAGTTTGTTCTACGTAACTGGCACAAGTTTGTTTGACACAACTGGCACAAGTTTGTTCTACGTAACTGGCACAAGTTTGTTCTACGCAAGTGGCTCAAGTTTGTTCTAACCAACTGGCACAAGTTTGTTCTACGCAACTGGCACAAGTTTGTTTGACACAACTAGCACAAGTTTGTTCTACGTAACTGGCACTAGTTTGTTCTACGCAACTGGCACAAGTTTGTTCGACGCAACTGGCACAAGTTTCTTTGACGCAACTGGCACAAGTTTGTTTGACGCAACTGGCAGAAGTTTGTTCTACACAACTGGCCCAAGTTTGTTTGACGCAACTGGCAGAAGTTTGTACTATGCAACTGGCACAAATTTGTTCCACGTAACGGGCACAAGTTTGTTGTACGCAACTGGCACAAGTTTGTTTGACAAAACTGTCACAAGTTTGTTCTACGCAATTGGTAAAAGTTTGTTCTGCGCAACTGGCACAAGTTTGTTCAACGCAAGTGGCAAAAGTTTGTTCTATGCAACTGGCACAAGTTTGTTCTACGCAACTGGCACAAGTTTGTTCGATGCAACTGGCACAAGTTTGTTTGGCGCAACTGGCACAAGTTTGTTCTACGCAACTGGCACAAGTTTGTTCTACGCAACTGGCCCAAGTTTGTTTGACGCAACTGGCACAAGTTTGTTCTACGCAATTGGCACAAGATTGTTCTACACAACTGGCACAAGTTTGTTCTACGCAACTGGCACAAGTTTGTTCCACGGAACTGGCACAAGTTTGTTTGACGCAACTGGCACAAGTTTCTTCTACGCAACTGGCACAAGTTTCTTTGACGCAACTGGCACAAGTTTGTTTGACGCAACTGGCACAAGTTTGTTCTACGCAACTGGCCCAAGTTTGTTTGACGCAACTGGCAGAAGTTTGTTCTATGCAACTGGCACAAGTTTGTTCCACGTAACGGGCAAACGTTTGTTCTACGCAACTGGCACAAGTTTGTTTGACAAAACTGGCACAAGTTTGTTCTACGAAATTGGCAAAAGTTTGTTCTGCGCAACTGGCACAAGTTTATTCGACGCAAGTGGCAAAAGTTTGTTCTATGCAACTGGCACAAGTTTGTTCTACGCAACTGGCACAAGTTTGTTCGGTGCAACTGGCACAAGTTTGTTTGACGCAACTGGCAGAAGTTTGTTCAACGCAACTGGCACAAGTTTGTTTGACGCAACTGGCACAAGTTTGTTTAACGCAACTGGCACAAGTTTATTCGACCCAACTGGCACAAGTTTGTTTGACACAACTGGCAAAAGTTTTTTTGACGCAACTGGCACAAGGTTGTTTGACGCAATTGGCACATGTCTGTTTGACGCAACTGGCACAAGGTTGTTCTACAAAACTGGCACACGTTTGTTCTATGCAACTGGCACAAGTTTGTTCTACGCAACTGGCACAAGTTTGTTCTACGCAACTGGCACAAGTTTGTTTGATGCAACTGGCACAAGGTTGTTTGACGTAACTGGCACAAGGTTGTTCTACAAAACTGGCACAAGTTTGTTCTATGCAGCTGGCACAAGTTTGTTTTACGCAACTGGCACAAGTTTGTTTGACACAACTGGCACAAGTTTGTTTGACACAACTGACACAAGTTTGTTCTACGCAACTGGCACAAGTTTGTTCGACAAAACTGGCACAAGTTTGTTCTACGCAACTGGCACAAGTTTGTTCTACGCAACTAGCACAAGTTTGTTCTATGGAACTATCACAAGTTTGTTCTACACAACTGGCACAAGTTTGTCTGACACAACTGGCACAAGTTTTTTCTACGTAACTGGCACAAGTTTGTACTATGCAACTGGCACAAGTTTGTTCGACGCAACTTGCAAAAGTTTGTTTTATGCAACTGGCACAAGTTTGTTTGACACAACTGGCACAAGTTTGTTCTACGCAACTGGCACAAGTTTGTTCGACGCAATTGGCACAAGTTTGTCCGACGCAACTGGCACAAGTGTGTTCGACGCAACTGGCACAAGTTTGTTCGATGCAACTGGCACAAGTTTGTTCTACGCAACTGGCACAAGTTTGTTCTGTGCAACTGGCATAAATTTGTTTGACGCAACTGGCACAAGTTTGTTTGACGCAACTGGCACAAGGTTGTTTGACGCAACTGGCACAAGGTTGCTCTACACAACTGGCACAAGTTTGTTCTATGCAACTGGCACAAGTTTGTTTGACACAACTGGCACAAGTTTTTTCTACGCAACTGGCACAAGTTTCTTCGACGCAACTGGCACAAGTTTGTTCGACGCAACTGTCCCAAACTTGTTTGACGCAACTGGCAGAAGTTTGATTGACACAACTGGCACAAGTTTGTTCTACGCAACTGGCACAAGTTTGTTCGACAAAACTGGCACAAGTTTGTTCTATGCAATTGACACAAGTTTGTTCGATGCAACTGGCACAAGTTTGTTCGACGCAACTGGCACAAGTTTGTTCGATGCAACAGGCACAAGTTTGTTCTACGCAACTGGCACAAGTTTGTTTGATGTAACTGGCACAAGTTTGTTCATCGCAACTGATACAAGTTTGTTCTACGCAACCGGCCCAAGTTTGTTCTTAGCAACTGGCACGAGTTTGTTCTATGCAACTGGCACAAGTTTGTTCGACGCAACTGGCACAAGTTTGTTCTACGCAACTAGCACAAATTTGTTCTACGCAACTGGCACAAGTTTTTTGACGCAAATGGCACAAGTTTGTTGTACGCAACTGGCACAAGTTTGTTCGACGCAACTGGCACAAGTTTGTTCGACGCAACTGGCACAAGTTTGTTTGACGAAACTGGCCCAAGTTTGTTTGACGCAACTGGCAAAAGTTTGTTTGAAACAACTGGCACAAGTTTGTTCTACGCAACTGTCACATGTTTGTTCAACGCAACTGGCACAAGTTTGTCAAACGCAACTGGCACAACTTTGTTCGATCAACTGGCACAAGTTTTTTCGATTCATCTGGCACAAGTTTGTTCTACGCAACTGGAAAATGTTTGTTCTACGCAACTGGCATAAGTTTGTTCTACGCAACTGGCACAAGTTTATTCTACGCAACTGGAAAATGTTTGTTCTACGCAACTGGCACAAGTTTGTTCTACGCAACTGGCTCAAGTTTGTTCTACGCAACTGGCACAAGTTTGTTCAACGCAACTGGCACAAGTTTGTTTGACGCAACTGGCAAAAGTTTGTTTAACGCCACTAGCACAAGTTTGTTTGACGCAACTGGCCCAAGTTTGTTCAACGCAACTGGCACAAGTTTGTAGTTCGCAACTGGCACAAGTATGTTCTACGTAACTGGCACAACTTTGTCCGACACAACTGGCACAATTTTGTTCGACGCAACTGGCCCAAGTTTGTTTGACGCAACTGGCAAAAGTTTGTTTGACACAACTGGCACAAGTTTGTTCTACGCAACTGGCACAAGTTTGTTCGACACAACTGGCACAAGTTTGTCCGACGCAACTGGCATAAGTTTGTTCTACGCAACTGGCACAAGTTTGTTCGACGCAATTGGCACAAGTTTGTCCGACGCAACTGTCACAAGTGTGTTCGACGCAACTGGCACAAGTTTGTTCGATGCAACTGGCACAAGTTTGTTCTACGCAACTGGCACAAGTTTGTTCTATGCAACTGGCATAAATTTGTTTGATGCAACTGGCCCAAGTTTGTTTGACGCAACTGGGAAAAGTTTGTTTGACACAACTCTCACAAAGTTTGTTCTACGCAACTGGCACAAGTTTGTTCGACGCAACTGGCCCAAGTTTGTTTGACGCAACTGGCAAAAGTTTCTTTGAAACAACTGGCACAAGTTTGTTCAGCGCAACTGGCACAATTTTGTTCTACGCAACTGGCACACGTTTGTTCTATGCAACTGCCTCAAGTTTGTTCTACGCAACTGGCACAAGTTTGTTTGACGCAACTGGCACAAGTTTGTTCTATGCAACTGGCACAAGTTTGTTTGACGCAACTGGCACAAGTTTGTTCTACGCAACTGGCACAAGTTTGTTCTACGCAACTGGCACAAGTTTGTTCTACGCAACTGGCACAAGTCTGTTCTACGCAACTGGCACAAGTTTGTTTGACACAACTGGCACAAGTTTGTTCTACGCAAGTGGCACAAGTTTGTTTTACGCATCTGGCACAAGTTTGTTCTACGCAACTGGCACAAGTTTGTTTGACACAACTAGCACAAGTTTGTTCTACGTAACTGGCACAAGTTTGTTTGACACAACTAGCACAAGTTTGTTCTACGTAACTGGCACTAGTTTGTTCTACGCAACTGGCACAAGTTTGTTCGACGCAACTGGCACAAGTTTCTTTGACGCAAGTGGCACAAGTTTGTTTGACGCAACTGGCAGAAGTTTGTTCTACGCAACTGGCCCAAGTTTGTTTGACGCAACTGGCAGAAGTTTATACTATGCAACTGGCACAAGTTTGTTCCACGTAACGGGCACAAGTTTGTTCTACGCAACTGGCACAAGTTTGTTTGACAAAACTGTCACAAGTTTGTTTTACGCAATTGGTAAAAGTTTGTTCTGCGCAACTGGCACAAGTTTGTTCAACGCAAGTGGCAAAAGTTTGTTCTACGCAACTGGCACAAGTTTGTTTGACACAACTAGCACAACTTTGTTCTACGTAACTGGCACAAGTTTGTTTGACACAACTAGCACAAGTTTGTTCTACGTAACTGGCACTAGTTTGTTCTACGCAACTGGCACAAGTTTGTTCGACGCAACTGGCACAAGTTTCTTTGACGCAACTGGCACAAGTTTGTTTGACGCAACTGGCAGAAGTTTGTTCTACGCAACTCGCCCAAGTTTGTTTGACGCAACTGGCAGAAGTTTGTACTATGCAACTGGCACAAGTTTGTTCCACGTAACGGGCACAAGTTTGTTCTACGCAACTGGCACAAGTTTGTTTGACAAAACTGTCACAAGTTTGTTTGACGCAACTGGCAGAAGTTTGTTCTACGCAACGGGCCCAAGTTTGTTTGACGCAACTGGCAGAAGTTTGTACTATGCAACTGGCACAAGTTGGTTCCACGTAACGGGCACAAGTTTGTTCTACGCAACTGGCACAAGTTTGTTTGACAAAACTGTCACAAGTTTGTTCTACGCAATTGGTAAAAGTTTGTTCTGCGCAACTGGCACAAGTTTGTTCAACGCCAGTGGCAAAAGTTTGTTATATGCAACTGGCACAAGTTTGTTCTACGCAACTGGCACAAGTTTGTTCGATGCAACTGGCACAAGTTTGTTTGGCGCAACTGGCACAAGTTTGTTCTATGCAACTGGCACAAGTTTGTTCTACGCAACTGGCCCAAGTTTGTTTGACGCAACTGGCACAAGTTTGTTCTACGCAATTGGCACAAGATTGTTCTACACAACTGGCACAAGTTTGTTCTACGCAACTGGCACAAGATTGTTCCATGGAACTGGCACAAGTTTGTTTGACGCAACTGGCACAAGTTTCTTCTACGCAACTGGCACAAGTTTCTTTGACGCAACTGGCACAAGTTTGTTTGACGCAACTGGCACAAGTTTGTTCTACGCAACTGGCCCAAGTTTGTTTGACGCAACTGGCAGAAGTTTGTTCTATGCAACTGACACAAGTTTGTTCCACGTAACGGGCAAAAGTTTGTTCTACGCAACTGGCACAAGTTTGTTTGACAAAACTGGCACAAGTTTGTTCTATGCAATTGGCAAAAGTTTGTTCTGCGCAACTGGCACAAGTTTGTTCGACGCAAGTGGCAAAAGTTTGTTCTATGCAACTGGCACAAGTTTGTTCTACGCAACTGGCACAAGTTTGTTCGGTGCAACTGGCACAAGTTTGTTTGACGCAACTGGCAGAAGTTTGTTCAACGCAACTGGCACAAGTTTGTTTGACGCAACTGGCACAAGTTTGTTTAACGCAACTGGCACAAGTTTATTCGACCCAATTGGCACAAGTTTGTTTGACACAACTGGCACAAGTTTTTTTGACGCAACTGGCACAAGGTTGTTTGACGCAATTGGCACATGTCTGTTTGACGCAACTGGCACAAGGTTGTTCTACAAAACTGGCACACGTTTGTTCTATGCAACTGGCACAAGTTTGTTCTACGCAACTGGCACAAGTTTGTTCTACGCAACTGGCACAAGTTTGTTTGATGCAACTGGCACAAGGTTGTTTGACGCAACTGGCACAAGGTTGTTCTACAAAACTGGCACAAGTTTGTTCTATGCAGCTGGCACAAGTTTGTTCTACGCAACTGGCACAAGTTTGTTCTACGCAACTGGCACAAGTTTGTTCTACGCAACTGGCACAAGTTTCTTCGACGCAACTGGCACAAGTTTGTTTGACACAACTGGCACAAGTTTGTTTGACACAACTGGCACAAGTTTGTTCTACGCAACTGGCACAAGTTTGTTCGACAAAACTGGCACAAGTTTGTTCTACGCAACTGGCACAAGTTTGTTCTACGCAACTAGCACAAGTTTGTTCTATGGAACTGGCACAAGTTTGTTCTACACAACTGGCACAAGTTTGTCTGACACAACTGGCACAAGTTTGTTCTACGTAACTGGCACAAGTTTGTACTATGCAACTGGCACAAGTTTGTTCGACGCAACTTGCAAAAGTTTGTTTTATGCAACTGGCACAAGTTTGTTTGACACAACTGGCACAAGTTTGTTCTACGCAACTGGCACAAGTTTGTCCGACGCAACTGGCACAAGTGTGTTCGACGCAACTGGCACAAGTTTGTTCGATGCAACTGGCACAAGTTTGTTCTACGCAACTGGCACAAGTTTGTTCTGTGCAACTGGCATAAATTTGTTTGACGCAACTGGCACAAGTTTGTTTGACGCAACTGGCACAAGGTTGTTTGACGCAACTGGCACAAGGTTGCTCTACACAACTGGCACAAGTTTGTTCTATGCAACTGGCACAAGTTTGTTTGACACAACTGGCACAAGTTTTTTCTACGCAACTGGCACAAGTTTCTTCGACGCAACTGGCACAAGTTTGTTCGACGCAACTGTCCCAAACTTGTTTGACGCAACTGGCAGAAGTTTGATTGACACAACTGGCACAAGTTGTTCTACGCAACTGGCACAAGTTTGTTCGACGAAACTGGCACAAGTTTGTTCTATGCAATTGACACAAGTTTGTTCGATGCAACTGGCACAGGTTTGTTCGACGCAACTGGCACAAGTTTGTTCGATGCAACAGGCACAAGTTTGTTCTACGCAACTGGCACAAGTTTGTTTGATGCAACTGGCACAAGTTTGTTCATCGCAACCGATACAAGTTTGTTCTACGCAACTGGCCCAAGTTTGTTCTTAGCAACTGGCACGAGTTTGTTCTATGCAACTGGCACAAGTTTGTTCGACGCAACTGGCACAAGTTTGTTCTACGCAACTAGCACATATTTGTTCTACGCAACTGGCACAAGTTTTTTGACGCAAATGGCACAAGTTTGTTGTACGCAACTGGCACAAGTTTGTTCGATGCAACTGGCACAAGTTTGTTCGACGCAACTGGCACAAGTTTGTTTGACGAAACTGCCCCAAGTTTGTTTGACGCAACTTGCAAAAGTTTGTTTGAAACAACTGGCACAAGTTTGTTCTACGCAACTGTCACATGTTTGTTCAACGCAACTGGCACAAGTTTGTCAAACGCAACTGGCACAACTTTGTTCGATCAACTGGCACAAGTTTTTTCGACGCATCTGGCACAAGTTTGTTCTACGCAACTGGAAAATGTTTGTTCTATGCAACTGGCATAAGTTTGTTCTACGCAACTGGCACAAGTTTGTTCTACGCAACTGGAAAATGTTTGTTCTACGCAACTGGCACAAGTTTGTTCTACGTAACTGGCTCAAGTTTGTTCTACGCAACTGGCACAAGTTTGTTCAACGCAACTGGCACAAGTTTGTTTGACGCAACTGGCAAAAGTTTGTTTAACGCAACTAGCACAAGTTTGTTTGACGCAACTGGCCAAAGTTTGTTCAACGCAACTGGCACAAGTTTGTAGTTCGCAACAAAGTTGTTCTACGCAACTGGCACAATTTTGTTCTATGTAACAGGCACAAGTTAGTTCTTCGCAACTGGCACAAGATTGTTTGACGCAACTGGCACAAGTTTGTTCTACGCAAGTGGCACAAGTTTGTTCTATGCAACTGGCCCAAGTTTGTTTGACGCAACTGGCACAAGTTTGTTCTACGCAACTGGCACAAGATTGTTCTACACAACGGGCACAAGTTTGTTCTACGCAACTGGCACAAGTTTGTTCCACGGAACTGGCACAAGTTTGTTCGACGCAACTGGCACAAGTTTCTTCTACGCAACTGGCACAAGTTTCTTCTACGCAACTGGCACAAACTTGTTTGTCGCAATTGGCACAAGTTTGTTTTCGCAAGTGGCCCAAGTTTCTTCTACGCAACTGGCACAAGTTTGTTCTATACAACTGGCAGAAGTTTGTTCGACGCAACTGGCACCAGTTTGTTCTACTCAACTGGCACAAGTTTGTTCTTCGCAACTGGCACGAGATTGTTCAACGCAACTGGCACAAGTTTGTTCAAAGCAACTGGCACAAGTTTGTTCGACGCAACTGGCCCAAGTTTGCTTGATTCAACTGGCAAAAGTTTGTTTGAAACAACTCTCACAATTTTGTTCTACGCAACTGGCACAAGTTTGTTCTACGCAACTGGCACAAGTTTGTTTTATGCAACTCACACAAGTTTGTTTGACGCAACTCACACAGGTTTGTTCTATGCAACTGGCACAAGTTTGTTCTACGCAACTGGCAAAGGTTTGTTCTACGTAACTGGCACAAGTTTGTTCTACGTAACTGGCACAAGTTTGTTCTACGCAACTGACACAAGTTTGTTTGACACAACTGGCACAAATTTGTTCTACGCAACTGGCAAAAGTTTGTTCTACGCAACTGGCACAAGTTTGTTCGACAAGTGGCACAAGTTTGTTTGACACAACTGGCACAGTTTGTTCTACGCAACTGGCACAAGTTTGTTCGATGCAACTGGCACAATTTTGTTTGACGCAACTGGCACAAGCTTGTTCGACACAACTGGCACAAGTTTGTTCGATGCAAATGGCACAAGTTTGTTCGACGCAACTGTCACAAGTTTGTTTAACGCAACTGGCACAAGTTTATTCGACCCAACAGGCAAAAGTTTGTTCAACGCAACTGGCACAAGTTTGTAGTTCGCAACTGGCACAAGTATGTTCTACGTAACTGGCACAAGTTTGTCCAACACAACTGGCACAATTTTGTTCGACGCAACTGGCCCAAGTTTGTTTGACGCAACTGGCAAAAGTTTGTTTGACACAACTGGCACAAGTTTGTTCTACGCAACTGGCACAAGTTTGTTCGACACAACTGGCACAAGTTTGTCCGACACAACTGGCATAAGTTTGTTCTACGCAACTGGCACAAGATTGTTCGACGCAATTGGCACAAGTTTGTCCGACGCAACTGTCACAAGTGTGTTCGACGCAACTGGCACAAGTTTGTTTGATGCAACTGGCACAAGTTTGTTCGATGCAACTGGCAAAAGTTTGTTCTACGCAAGTGGCACAAGTTTGTTCTACGCAACTGGCCTAAGTTTGTTTGACGCAACTGGCACAAGTTTGTTCTACGCAACTGGCACAAGATTGTTCTACACAACGGGCACAAGTTTGTTCTACGCAATTGGCACAAGTTTGTTCCACGGAACTGGCACAAGTTTGTTCGACGCAACTGGCACAAGTTTCTTCTACGCAACTGGCACAAGTTTGTTCTACGCAACTGGCACAAACTTGTTTGTCGCAATTGGCACAAGTTTGTTTTCGCAAGTGGCCCAAGTTTCTTCTACGCAACTGGCACAAGTTTGTTTTATACATCTGGCAGAAGTTTGTTCGACGCAACTGGCACCAGTTTGTTCTACTCAACTGGCACAAGTTTGTTCTTCGCAACTGGCACGAGATTGTTCAACGCAACTGGCACAAGTTTGTTCAAAGCAACTGGCACAAGTTTGTTCGACGCAACTGGCCCAAGTTTGCTTGATGCAACTGGCAAAAGTTTGTTTGAAACAACTCTCACAAGTTTGTTCTACGCAACTGGCACAAGTTTGTTCTACGCAACTGGCACAAGTTTGTTCGACGCAAGTGGCACAAGTTTGTTCTACGCAACTGGCACAAGTTTGTTCTACGCAACTGGCACAAGTTTGTTTGACACAACTGGCACAAGTTTGTTCTACGTAACTGGCACAAGTTTGTTCTTCGCAAGTGGCACAAGTTTGTTCTACGCAACTGGCACAAGTTTGTTCTACGCAACTGGCACAAGTTTGTTTGACACAACTAGCACAAGTTTGTTCTACGTAACTGGCACAAGTTTGTTTGACACAACTAGCACAAGTTTGTTCTACGTAACTGGCACTAGTTTGTTCTACGCAACTGGCACAAGTTTGTTCGACGCAACTGGCACAAGTTTCTTTGACGCAACTGGGACAAGTTTCTTTGACGCAACTGGAAGAAGTTTGTTCTACGCAACTGGCCCAAGTTTGTTTGACGCAACTGGCAGAAGTTTGTACTATGCAACTGGCACAAGTTTGTTCCACGTAACGGGCACAAGTTTGTTCTATGCAACTGGCACAAGTTTGTTTGACACAACTGGCACAAGTTTGTTCTACGCAATTGGTAAAAGTTTGTTCTGCGCAACTGGCACAAGTTTGTTCAACGCAAGTGGCAAAAGTTTGTTCTACGCAACTGGCACAAGTTTGTTTGACACAACTAGCACAACTTTGTTCTACGTAACTGGCACAAGTTTGTTTGACACAACTACCACAAGTTTGTTCTACGTAAATGGCACTAGTTTGTTCTACGCAACTGGCACAAGTTTGTTCGACGCAACTGGCACAAGTTTCTTTGACGCAACTGGCACAAGTTTGTTTGACGCAACTGGCAGAAGTTTGTTCTACGCAACTGGCCCAAGTTTGTTTGACGCAACTAGCAGAAGTTTGTACTATGCAACTGGCACAAGTTTGTTCCACGTAACGGGCACAAGTTTGTTCTACGCAACTGGCACAAGTTTGTTTGACAAAACTGTCACAAGTTTGTTCTACGCAATTGGTAAAAGTTTGTTCTGCGCAACTGGCACAAGTTTGTTCTACGCAACTGGCACAAGTTTGTTCTATGCAACTGGCACAAGTTGGTTCTACGCAACTGGCACAAGTTTGTTCGATGCAACTGGCACAAGTTTGTTCGATGCAACTGGCACAAGTTTGTTCGATGCAACTGGCACAAGTTTGTTCTACGCAACTGGCCCAAGTTTGTTTGACGCAACTGGCACAAGTTTGTTCTACGCAATTGGCACAAGATTGTTCTACACAACTGGCACAAGTTTGTTCTACACAACTGGCACAAGTTTGTTCCATGGAACTGGCACAAGTTTGTTTGACGCAACTGGCACAAGTTTCTTCTACGCAACTGGCACAAGTTTCTTTGACGCAACTGGCACAAGTTTGTTTGACGCAACTGGCACAAGTTTGTTCTACGCAACTGGCCCAAGTTTGTTTGACGCAACTGGCAGAAGTTTGTTCTATGCAACTGGCACAAGTTTGTTCCACGTAACGGGCAAAAGTTTGTTCTACGCAACTGGCACAAGTTTGTTTGACAAAACTGGCACAAGTTTGTTCTACGCAATTGGCAAAAGTTTGTTCTGCGCAACTGGCACAAGTTTGTTCGACGCAAGTGGCAAAAGTTTGTTCTATGCAACTGGCACAAGTTTGTTCTACGCAACTGGCACAAGTTTGTTCGGTGCAACTGGCACAAGTTTGTTTGACGCAACAGGCAGAAGTTTGTTCAACGCAACTGGCACAAGTTTGTTTGACGCAACTGGCACAAGATTGTTTAACGCAACTGGCACAAGTTTATTCGACCCAATTGGCACAAGTTTGTTTGACACAACTGGCACAAGTTTTTTTGACGCAACTGGCACAAGGTTGTTTGACGCAATTGGCACATGTCTGTTTGACACAACTGGCACAAGGTTGTTCTACAAAACTGGCACACGTTTGTTCTATGCAACTGGCACAAGTTTGTTCTACGCAACTGGCACAAGTTTGTTCTACGCAACTGACACAAGTTTGTTTGACGCAACTGGCACAAGGTTGTTTGATGCAACTGGCACAAGGTTGTTCTACAAAACTGGCACAAGTTTGTTCTATGCAGCTGGCACAAGTTTGTTCTACGCAACTGGCACAAGTTTGTTCTACGCAACTGGCACAAGTTTGTTCTACGCAACTGGCACAAGTTTCTTCGACGCAACTGGCACAAGTTTGTTTGACACAACTGGCACAGGTTTGTTTGACACAACTGGCACAAGTTTGTTCTACGCAACTGGCACAAGTTTGTTCGACAAAACTGGCACAAGTTTGTTCTACGCAACTGGCACAAGTTTGTTCTACGCAACTAGCACAAGTTTGTTCTATGGAACTGGCACAAGTTTGTTCTACACAACTGGCACAAGTTTGTCTGACACAACTGGCACAAGTTTGTACTATGCAACTGGCACAAGTTTGTTCGACACAACTTGCAAAAGTTTGTTTTATGCAACTGGCACAAGTTTGTTTGACACAACTGGCACAAGTTTGTTCTACGCAACTGGCACAAGTTTGTTCGACGCAATTGGCACAAGTTTGTCCGACGCAACTGGCACAAGTGTGTTCGACGCAACTGGCACAAGTTTGTTCGATGCAACTGGCACAAGTTTGTTCTACGCAACTGGCACAAGTTTGTTCTGTGCAACTGGCATAAATTTGTTTGATGCAACTGGCACAAGTTTGTTTGACGCAACTGGCACAAGGTTGTTTGACGCAACTGGCACAAGGTTGCTCTACACAACTGGCACAAGTTTGTTCTATGCAACTGGCACAAGTTTGTTTGACACAACTGGCACAAGTTTTTTCTACGCAACTGGCACAAGTTTCTTCGACGCAACTGGCACAAGTTTGTTCGACGCAACTGTCCCAAACTTGTTTGACGCAACTGGCAGAAGTTTGATTGACACAACTGGCACAAGTTTGTTCTACGCAACTGTCACAAGTTTGTTCGACGAAACTGGCACAAGTTTGTTCTATGCAATTGACACAAGTTTGTTCGATGCAACTGGCACAGGTTTGTTCGACGCAACTGGCACAAGTTTGTTCGATGCAACAGGCACAAGTTTGTTCTACGCAACTGGCACAAGTTTGTTTGATGCAACTGGCACAAGTTTGTTCATCGCAACTGATACAAGTTTGTTCTACGCAACTGGCCCAAGTTTGTTCTTAGCAACTGGCACGAGTTTGTTCTATGCAACTGGCACAAGTTTGTTCGACGCAACTGGCACAAGTTTGTTCTACGCAACTAGCACAAATTTGTTCTACGCAACTGGCACAAGTTTTTTGACGCAAATGGCACAAGTTTGTTGTACGCAACTGGCACAAGTTTGTTCGACGCAACTGGCACAAGTTTGTTCGACGCAACTGGCACAAGTTTGTTTGACGAAACTGCCCCCAGTTTGTTTTACGCAACTGGCAAAAGTTTGTTTGAAACAACTGGCACAAGTTTGTTCTACGCAACTGTCACATGTTTGTTCAACGCAACTGGCACAAGTTTGTCAAACGCAACTGGCACAACTTTGTTCGATCAACTGGCACAAGTTTTTTCAACGCATCTGGCACAAGTTTGTTCTACGCAACTGGAAAATGTTTGTTCTATGCAACTGGCATAAGTTTGTTCTACGCAACTGGCACAAGTTTGTTCTACGCAACTGGAAAATGTTTGTTCTATGCAACTGGCACAAGTTTGTTCTACGCAACTGGCTCAAGTTTGTTCTACGCAACTGGCACAAGTTTGTTCAACGCAACTGGCACAAGTTTGTTTGACGCAACTGGCAAAATTTTTGTTTAACGCAACTAGCACAAGTTTGTTTGACGCAACTGGCCCAAGTTTGTTCAACGCAACTGGCACAAGTTTGTAGTTCGCAACTGGCACAAGTATGTTCTACGTAACTGGCACAAGTTTGTCCGACACAACTGGCACAATTTTGTTCGACGCAACTGGCCCAAGTTTGTTTGACGCAACTGGCAAAAGTTTGTTTGACACAACTGGCACAAGTTTGTTCTACGCAACTGGCACAAGTTTGTTCGACACAACTGGCACAAGTTTGTCCGACGCAACTGGCATAAGTTTGTTCTACGCAACTGGCACAAGATTGTTCGACGCAATTGGCACAAGTTTGTCCGACGCAACTGTCACAAGTGTGTTCGACGCAACTGGCACAAGTTTGTTTGATGCAACTGGCACAAGTTTGTTCGATGCAACTGGCAAAAGTTTGTTCAACGCAACTGTCACAAGTTTGTTCGACGCAACTGGCACAAGTTTGTTCTACGCAACTTTCACAAGTTTGTTCTGCGCAACTGGCACAAGTTTATTTCATGCAACTGGCACAAGTTTGTTCAACGCAACTAGCAGAAGTTTGTTCTACACAACTGGCACAAGTTTGTTCTACGCAACTGGCACAAAGTTGTTTTACGCAACTGGCAAAATTTTGTTCTATGCAACTGGCACAAAGTTGTTCTACGTAACTGGCACAAAGTTGTTCTACGTAACTGGCACAAGTTTATTTGACGCAACTGGAACAAGTTTATTTGACGCAACTGTCACAAGTTTCTTTGACGCAACTGGCACAAGTTTGTCCTACGCAAGTGGCACAAGTTTGTAGTTCGCAACTGGCGCAAGTTTGTTCTACGCAACTGGCACAAGTTTGTTTGACGCAACTGGCACAAGTTTGTCCTACGAAACTGGCACAAGTTTGTAGTTCGCAACTGGCACAAGTTTGTTCTACGCAACTGGCCCAAGTTTGTTTGACGCAACTGGCACAGGTTTGTTCTACGCAACTGACACAAGTTTGTTCTACGCAACTGGCACAAGTTTGTTCTACGCAACTAGCACAAGTTTGTTCTACGCAACTGGCACAAGTTTGTTCTACGCAACTGGCACAAAGTTGTTCTACGCAACTGGCACAATTTTGTTCTATGTAACAGGCACAAGTTAGTTCTTCGCAACTGGCACAAGATTGTTTGATGCAACTGGCACAAGTTTGTTCTACGCAAGTGGCACAAGTTTGTTCTACGCAACTGGCCCAAGTTTGTTTGACGCAACTGGCACAAGTTTGTTCTACGCAACTGGCACAAGATTGTTCTACACAACGGGCACAAGTTTGTTCTACGCAACTGGCACAAGTTTGTTCCACGGAACTGGCACAAGTTCGTTCGACGCAACTGGCACAAGTTTCTTCTACGCAACTGGCACAAGTTTGTTCTACGCAACTGGCACAAACTTGTTTGTCGCAATTGGCACAAGTTTGTTATCGCAAGTGGCCCAAGTTTCTTCTACGCAACTGGCACAAGTTTGTTCTATACAACTGGCAGAAGTTTGTTCGACGCAACTGGCACCAGTTTGTTCTACTCAACTGGCACAAGTTTGTTCTTCGCAACTGGCACGAGATTGTTCAACGCAACTGGCACAAGTTTGTTCAAAGCAACTGGCACAAGTTTGTTCGATGCAACTGGCCCAAGTTTGCTTGATGCAACTGGCAAAAGTTTGTTTGAAACAACTCTCACAAGTTTGTTCTACGCAACTGGCACAAGTTTGTTCTACGCAACTGGCACAAGTTGGTTTTATGCAACTCACACAAGTTTGTTTGACGCAACTCACACAAGTTTGGTCTATGCAACTGGCACAAGTTTGTTCTACGCAACTGGCAAAGGTTTGTTCTACGTAACTGGCACAAGTTTGTTCTACGCAACTGGCACAAGTTTGTTCTACGTAACTGACACAAGTTTGTTTGACACAACTGGCACAAATTTGTTCTACGCAACTGGCAAAAGTTTGTTCTACGCAACTGGCACAAGTTTGTTCGACGCAAGTGGCACAAGTTTGTTTGACACAACTGGCACAGTTTGTTCTATGCAACTGGCACAAGTTTGTTCGATGCAACTGGCACAATTTTGTTTGACGCAACTGGCACAAGCTTGTTCGACACAACTGGCACAAGTTTGTTCGATGCAAATGGCACAAGTTTGTTCGACGCAACTGTCACAAGTTTGTTTAACGAAACTGGCACAAATTTATTCGACCCAACAGGCAAAAGTTTGTTTGACGCAACTTGCACAAGTTTTTTTGACGCAACTGGCACAATTTTGTTTGACGCAACTGGCACAAGGTTGTTTGACGCAACTGGCACAAGGTTGTTCTACACAACTGGCACAAGTTTGTTCTACACAACTGGCACATGTTTGTTTGACGCAACTGGCACAAGTTTGTTCTACGTAACTGGCACAAGTTTGTTCTACGAAACTGGCACAAGTTTGTTCGACGCAACTGGCACAAGTTTGTTTTATGTAACTGGCACAAGTTTCTTTGGCGAAAATGGCACAAGTTTGTTCGACACAACTGACCCAAGATTGTTTGATGCAACTGGCACAAGTTTGTTTGACAAAACTGGCACAAGTTTGTTCTACGTAACTGACACAAGTTTGTTCTACGCAACTGGCACAAGTTTGTTCGACGCAACTGGCACAAGTTTGTTTTATGTAACTGGCACAAGTTTGTTTGACACAACTGGCAGAAGTTTGTTCTACGCAACTGGCACAAGTTTGTTCGAGGCAATTGGCACAAGTTTGTCCGACACAACTGACACAAGTGTGTTCGACGCAACTGGCACAAGTTTGTTCGATGCAACTGGCACAAGTTTGGTCTACGCAACTGGCACAAGTTTGTTCTATGCAACTGGTATAAATTTGTTTGAAGCAACTGGCACAAGTCTGTTTGACTTAACTGGCACAAGTTTGTTCTGCGTAACTGGCACAAGTTTGTTCGATGCAACTGGCACAAGTTTCTTCTACGCAACTGGCTCAAGTTTGTTTTACGCAACTAGCACAAGTTTGTTTGACACAACTGGCACACGTTTGTCCTACGCATCTGGCACAAGTTTGTTCTACGCAACTGGCCCAAGTTTGTTTGACACAACTCGCACTAGTTTGTTCTACGCAACTGGCATAAGTTTGTTCTACGCTACTGGCACAAGTTTGTTTGACACAACTGACACAAGTTTGTTTTACGTAACTGGCACAAGGTTGTTCTACTCAACTGGCTCAAGTTTGTTCTACGCAACTGGCACAAGTATGTTTGACGCAACTGGCACAAGTTTGTTTGACGCAACTGGCACAAGTTTGTTCTACGCAACTGGCCCAAGTTTGTTTGACGCAATTGGCAGGAGTTTGTTCTATGCAACTGGCACAAGTTTGTTCCACGTAATGGGCACAAGTTTGTTCTACGCAACTGGCACAAGTTTGTTTGACAAAACTGGCACAAGTTTGTTCTACGTAACTGGCAAAAGTTTCTTCTGCGCAATTGGCACAAGTTTGTTCTATGCAACTGGCACAAGTTTGTTCTACGCAACTGGCACAAGTTTGTTCGACGCAACTGGCACAAGTTTGTTCTACGCAACTGGAAATTATTTGTTCTACGCAACTGTTACAAGTTTGTTCTACACAACTGGCTCAAGTTTGTTCTATGCAACTGGCACAAGTTTGTTCAACGCAACTGGCACAAGTTTGTTTGACGCAACTGGCAAAAGTTTGTTTAACGCAACTAGCACAAGTTTGTTTGACGCAACTGGCCCAAGTTTGTTCAATGCAACTGGCACAAGTTTGTAGTTCGCAACTGGCACAAGTATGTTCTACGTAACTGGCACAAGTTTGTAAGACACAACTGGCACAATTTTGTTCGACGCAACTGGCCCAAGTTTGTTTGACGCAACTGGCACAAGTTTGTTTGACACAAGTGGCACAAGTTTGTTCTACGCAACCGGCACAAGTTTGTTCGATGCAACTGGCACAAGTTTGTCCGACGCAACTGGCATAAGTTTGTTCTACGCAACTGGCACAAGTTTGTTCTACGCAATTGGCACAAGTTTGTCCGACGCAACTGGCACAAGTGTGTTCGACGCAACTGGCACAAGTTTGTTCGATGCAACTGGCACAAGTTTGTTCTACGCAACTGGCACAAGTTTGTTCTATGCAACTGGCATAAATTTGTTTGACGAGACTGGCCCAAGTTTGTTTGACGCAACTGGGAAAAGTTTGTTTGACACAACTGGCACAAAGTTTGTTCTACGCAACTGGCACAAGTTTGTTCGACGCAACTGGCACACGTTTGTTTGACGCAACTGGCAAAAGTTTGTTTGAAACAACTGGCACAAGTTTGTTCAGCGCAACTGGCACAAGTTTGTCCTACGCAACTGGCACACGTTTGTTCTACGCAACTGCCTCAAGTTTGTTCTACGCAACTGGCACAAGTTTGTTTGACGCAACTGGCACAAGTTTGTTTGATGCAACTGGCAAAAGTTTCTTTGAAACAACTGGCACAATTTTGTTCAGCGCAACTGGCACAAGTTTGTTTGACGCAACTGGCACAAGTTTGTTTAACGCAACTGGCACAAGTTTGTTTGACGCAACTGGCACAAGTTTGTTTAACGCAACTGGCACAAGTTTATTCGACCCAACTGGCACAAGTTTGTTTGACACAACTGGCACAAGTTTTTTTGACGCAACTGGCACAAGGTTGTTTGACGCAATTGGCATATCTCTGTTTGACGCAACTGGCACAAGGTTGTTCTACAAAACTGGCACACGTTTGTTCTATGCAACTGGCACAAGTTTGTTCTACGCAACTGGCACAAGTTTGTTCTACGCAACTGGCACAAGTTTGTTTGATGCAACTGGCACAAGGTTGTTTGACGCAACTGGCACAAGGTTGTTCTACAAAACTGGCACAAGTTTGTTCTATGCAGCTGGCACAAGTTTGTTCTACGCAACTGGCACAAGTTTGTTCTACGCAACTGGCACAAGTTTGTTCTACGCAACTGGCACAAGTTTCTTCGACGCAACTGGCACAAGTTTGTTTGACACAACTGGCACAAGTTTGTTTGACAAAACTGGCACAAGTTTGTTCTACGCAACTGGCACAAGTTTGTTCGACGAAACTGGCACAAGTTTGTTCTACGCAACTGGCACAAGTTTGTTCTACGCAACTAGCACAAGTTTGTTCTATGGAACTGGCACAAGTTTGTTCTACACAACTGGCACAAGTTTGTCTCACACAACTGGCACAAGTTTGTTCTACGTAACTGGCACAAGTTTGTACTATGCAACTGGCACAAGTTTGTTCGACGCAACTGGCAAAAGTTTGTTTTATGCAACTGGCACAAGTTTGTTTGACACAACTGGCCCAAGTTTGTTCTACGCAACTGGCACAAGTTTGTTCGACGCAATTGGCACAAGTTTGTCCGACGCAACTGGCACAAGTGTGTTCGACGCAACTGGCACAAGTTTGTTCGATGCAACTGGCAGAAGTTTGTTCTACGCAACTGGCACAAGTTTGTTCTGTGCAACTGGCATAAATTTGTTTGACGCAACTGGCACAAGTTTGTTTGACGCAACTGGCACAAGGTTGTTTGACGCAACTGGCACAAGTTTGTTCTACGCAACTGGCACAAGTTTGTTCTGCGCAACTGGCACAAGTTTGTTCTGCGCAACTGGCACAAGTTTGTTCTACGCAACTGGCACAAGTTTGTTCTATGCAACTGGCATAAATTTGTTTGACGCAACTGGCCCAAGTTTGTTTGACACAACTGGAAAAAGTTTGTTTGACACAACTCTCACAAAGTTTGTTCTACGCAACTGGCACAAGTTTGTTCGACGCAACTGGCACAAGTTTGTTTGACGCAACTGGCACAAGTTTCTTTGACGCAACTGGCACAAGTTTGTTCAGCGCAACTGGCACAATTTTGTTCTACGCAACTGGCACAATTTTGTTCTACGCAACTGGCACACGTTTGTTCTACGCAACTGCCTCAAGTTTGTTCTACGCAACTGGCACAAGTTTCTTTGACGCAACTGGCACAAGTTTGTTCTATGCAACTGACACAAGTTTGTTTGACGCAACTGGCACAAGTTTGTTCTACGCAACTGGCACAAGTTTGTTCTACTCAACTGGCACAAGTTTGTTCTACGCAACTGGCACAAGTTTGTTTGACACAACTGGCACAAGTTTGTTCTACGTAACTGGCACAAATTTGTTCTATGCAAGTGGCACAAGTTTGTTCTACGCAACTGGCACAAGTTTGTTCTACGCAACTGGCACAAGTTTGTTTGACGCAACTGGCACAAGTTTCTTTGACGCAACTGGCACAAGTTTGTTTGACGCAACTGGCAGAAGTTTGTTCTACGCAACTGGCCCAAGTTTGTTTGACGCAACTGGCAGAAGTTTGTTCTATGCAACTGGCACAAGTTTGTTCCACGTAACGGGCACAAGTTTGTTCTACGCAACTGGCACAAGTTTGTTTGACAAAACTGTCACAAGTTTGTTCTACGCAATTGGCAAAAGTTTGTTCTGCGCAACTGGCACAAGTTTGTTCAACGCAAGTGGCAAAAGTTTGTTCTATGCAACTGGCACAAGTTTGTTCTACGCAACTGGCACAATTTTGTTCGATGCAACTGGCACAAGTTTGTTCTACGCAACTGGCACAAACTTGTTTGTCGCAATTGGCACAAGTTTGTTTTCGCAAGTGGCCCAAGTTTGTTCTACGCAACTGGCACAAGTTTGTTCTATACAACTGGCAGAAGTTTGTTCGACGCAACTGGCACCAGTTTGTTCTACTCAACTGGCACAAGTTTGTTCTTCGCAACTGGCACGAGATTGTTCAACGCAACTGGCACAAGTTTGTTCAAAGCAACTGGCACAAGTTTGTTCGATGCAACTGGCCCAAGTTTGCTTGATGCAACTGGCAAAAGTTTGTTTGAAACAACTCTCACAAGTTTGTTCTACGCAACTGGCACAAGTTTGTTCTACGCAACTGGCACAAGTTGGTTTTATGCAACTCACACAAGTTTGTTTGACGCAACTCACACAAGTTTGGTCTATGCAACTGGCACAAGTTTGTTCTACGCAACTGGCAAAGGTTTGTTCTACGTAACTGGCACAAGTTTGTTCTACGCAACTGGCACAAGTTTGTTCTACGCAACTGACACAAGTTTGTTTGACACAACTGGCACAAATTTGTTCTACGCAACTGGCAAAAGTTTGTTCTACGCAACTGGCACAAGTTTGTTCGACGCAAGTGGCACGAGTTTGTTTGACACAACTGGCACAGTTTGTTCTATGCAACTGGCACAAGTTTGTTCGATGCAACTGGCACAATTTTGTTTGACGCCACTGGCACAAGCTTGTTCGACACAACTGGCACAAGTTTGTTCGATGCAAATGGCACAAGTTTGTTCGACGCAACTGTCACAAGTTTGTTTAACGAAACTGGCACAAATTTATTCGACCCAACAGGCAAAAGTTTGTTTGACGCAACTTGCACAAGTTTTTTTGACGCAACTGGCACAATTTTGTTTGACGCAACTGGCACAAGGTTGTTTGACGCAACTGGCACAAGGTTGTTCTACACAAATGGCACAAGTTTGTTCTACACAACTGGCACATGTTTGTTTGACGCAACTGGCACAAGTTTGTTCTACGTAACTGGCACAAGTTTGTTCTACGAAACTGGCACAAGTTTGTTCGACGCAACTGGCACAAGTTTGTTTTATGTAACTAACACAAGTTTCTTTGGCGAAACTGGCACAAGTTTGTTCGACACAACTGACCCAAGATTGTTTGATGCAACTGGCACAAGTTTGTTTGACAAAACTGGCACAAGTTTGTTCTACGTAACTGACACAAGTTTGTTCTACGCAACTGGCACAAGTTTGTTCGACGCAACTGGCACAAGTTTGTTTTATGTAACTGGCACAAGTTTGTTTGACACAACTGGCAGAAGTTTGTTCTACGCAACTGGCACAAGTTTGTTCGAGGGAATTGGCACAAGTTTGTCCGACACAACTGACACAAGTGTGTTCGACGCAACTGGCACAAGTTTGTTCGATGCAACTGGCACAAGTTTGGTCTACGCAACTGGCACAAGTTTGTTCTATGCAACTGGTATAAATTTGTTTGAAGCAACTGGCACAAGTCTGTTTGACATAACTGGCACAAGTTTGTTCTGCGTAACTGGCACAAGTTTGTTCGATGCAACTGGCACAAGTTTCTTCTACGCAACTGGCTCAAGTTTGTTTTACGCAACTAGCACAAGTTTGTTTGACACAACTGGCACACGTTTGTCCTACGCATCTGGCACAAGTTTGTTCTACGCAACTGGCCCAAGTTTGTTTGACACAACTCGCACTAGTTTGTTCTACGCAACTGGCATAAGTTTGTTCTACGCTACTGGCACAAGTTTGTTTGACACAACTGACACAAGTTTGTTTTACGTAACTGGCACAAGGTTGTTCTACTCAACTGGCTCAAGTTTGTTCTACGCAACTGGCACAAGTATGTTTGACGCAACTGGCACAAGTTTGTTTGACGCAACTGGCACAAGTTTGTTCTACGCAACTGGCCCAAGTTTGTTTGACGCAATTGGCAGGAGTTTGTTCTATGCAACTGGCACAAGTTTGTTCCACGTAATGGGCACAAGTTTGTTCTACGCAACTGGCACAAGTTTGTTTGACAAAACTGGCACAAGTTTGTTCTACGTAACTGGCAAAAGTTTGTTCTGCGCAATTGGCACAAGTTTGTTCTATGCAACTGGCACAAGTTTGTTCTACGCAACTGGCACAAGTTTGTTCGACGCAACTGGCACAAGTTTGTTCTACGCAACTGGAAATTATTTGTTCTACGCAACTGTTACAAGTTTGTTCTACACAACTGGCTCAAGTTTGTTCTATGCAACTGGCACAAGTTTGTTCAACGCAACTGGCACAAGTTTGTTTGACGCAACTGGCAAAAGTTTGTTTAACGCAACTAGCACAAGTTTGTTTGACGCAACTGGCCCAAGTTTGTTCAATGCAACTGGCACAAGTTTGTAGTTCGCAACTGGCACAAGTATGTTCTACGTAACTGGCACAAGTTTGTAAGACACAACTGGCACAATTTTGTTCGACGCAACTGGCCCAAGTTTGTTTGACGCAACTGGCACAAGTTTGTTTGACACAACTGGCACAAGTTTGTTCTACGCAACCGGCACAAGTTTGTTCGATGCAACTGGCACAAGTTTGTCCGACGCAACTGGCATAAGTTTGTTCTACGCAACTGGCACAAGTTTGTTCTACGCAATTGGCACAAGTTTGTCCGACGCAACTGTCACAAGTGTGTTCGACGCAACTGGCACAAGTTTGTTCGATGCAACTGGCACAAGTTTGTTCTACGCAACTGGCACAAGTTTGTTCTATGCAACTGGCATAAATTTGTTTGACGAGACTGGCCCAAGTTTGTTTGACGCAACTGGGAAAAGTTTGTTTGACACAACTGGCACAAAGTTTGTTCTACGCAACTGGCACAAGTTTGTTCGACGCAACTGGCACACGTTTGTTTGACGCAACTGGCAAAAGTTTGTTTGAAACAACTGGCACAAGTTTGTTCAGCGCAACTGGCACAAGTTTGTCCTACGCAACTGGCACACGTTTGTTCTACGCAACTGCCTCAAGTTTGTTCTACGCAACTGGCACAAGTTTGTTTGACGCAACTGGCACAAGTTTGTTTGATGCAACTGGCAAAAGTTTCTTTGAAACAACTGGCACAATTTTGTTCAGCGCAACTGGCACAAGTTTGTTTGACGCAACTGGCACAAGTTTGTTTAACGCAACTGGCACAAGTTTGTTTGACGCAACTGGCACAAGTTTGTTTAACGCAACTGGCACAAGTTTATTCGACCCAACTGGCACAAGTTTGTTTGACACAACTGGCACAAGTTTTTTTGACGCAACTGGCACAAGGTTGTTTGACGCAATTGGCATATCTCTGTTTGACGCAACTGGCACAAGGTTGTTCTACAAAACTGGCACACGTTTGTTCTATGCAACTGGCACAAGTTTGTTCTACGCAACTGGCACAAGTTTGTTCTACGAAACTGGCACAAGTTTGTTTGATGCAACTGGCACAAGGTTGTTTGACGCAACTGGCACAAGGTTGTTCTACAAAACTGGCACAAGTTTGTTCTATGCAGCTGGCACAAGTTTGTTCTACGCAACTGGCACAAGTTTGTTCTACGCAACTGGCACAAGTTTGTTCTACGCAACTGGCACAAGTTTCTTCGACGCAACTGGCACAAGTTTGTTTGACACAACTGGCACAAGTTTGTTTGACAAAACTGGCACAAGTTTGTTCTACGCAACTGGCACAAGTTTGTTCGACGAAACTGGCACAAGTTTGTTCTACGCAACTGGCACAAGTTTGTTCTACGCAACTAGCACAAGTTTGTTCTATGGAACTGGCACAAGTTTGTTCTACACAACTGGCACAAGTTTGTCTCACACAACTGGCACAAGTTTGTTCTACGTAACTGGCACAAGTTTGTACTATGCAACTGGCACAAGTTTGTTCGACGCAACTGGCAAAAGTTTGTTTTATGCAACTGGCACAAGTTTTTTTGACACAACTGGCACAAGTTTGTTCTACGCAACTGGCACAAGTTTGTTCGACGCAATTGGCACAAGTTTGTCCGACGCAACTGGCACAAGTGTGTTCGACGCAACTGGCACAAGTTTGTTCGATGCAACTGGCACAAGTCTGTTCTACGCAACTTGCACAAGTTTGTTCGGTGCAACTGGCATAAATTTGTTTGACGCAACTGGCACAAGTTTGTTTGACGCAACTGGCACAAGGTTGTTTGACGCAACTGGCACAAGTTTGTTCTACGCAACTGGCACAAGTTTGTTCTGCGCAACTGGCACAAGTTTGTTCTGCGCAACTGGCACAAGTTTGTTCTACGCAACTGGCACAAGTTTGTTCTATGCAACTGACATAAATTTGTTTGACGCAACTGGCCCAAGTTTGTTTGACACAACTGGAAAAAGTTTGTTTGACACAACTCTCACAAAGTTTGTTCTACGCAACTGGCACAAGTTTGTTCGACGCAACTGGCACAAGTTTGTTTGACGCAACTGGCACAAGTTTCTTTGACGCAACTGGCACAAGTTTGTTCAGCGCAACTGGCACAATTTTGTTCTACGCAACTGGCACACGTTTGTTCTACGCAACTGCCTCAAGTTTGTTCTACGCAACTGGCACAAGTTTCTTTGACGAAACTGGCACAAGTTTGTTCTATGCAACTGACACAAGTTTGTTTGACGCAACTGGCCTAAGTTTGTTCTACGCAACTGGCACAAGTTTGTTCTACTCAACTGGCACAAGTTTGTTCTACGCAACTGGCACAAGTTTGTTTGACACAACTGGCACAAGTTTGTTCTACGTAACTGGCACAAATTTGTTCTATGCAAGTGGCACAAGTTTGTTCTACGCAACTGGCACAAGTTTGTTCTACGCAACTGGCACAAGTTTGTTTGACGCAACTGGCACAAGTTTCTTTGACGCAACTGGCACAAGTTTGTTTGACGCAACTGGCAGAAGTTTGTTCTACGCAACTGGCCCAAGTTTGTTTGACGCAACTGGCAGAAGTTTGTTCTATGCAACTGGCACAAGTTTGTTCCACGTAACGGGCACAAGTTTGTTCTACGCAACTGGCACAAGTTTGTTCTACGCAATTGGCAAAAGTTTGTTCTGCGCAACTGGCACAAGTTTGTTCAACGCAAGTGGCAAAAGTTTGTTCTATGCAACTGGCACAAGTTTGTTCTACGCAACTGGCACAATTTTGTTCGATGCAACTGGCACAAATTTGTTCTACGCAACTGGCACAAGTTTGTTCTATGCAACTGGCACAAGTTTGTTCTACGCAACTGGCCCAAGTTTGTTTGACACAACTGGCACAAGTTTGTTCTACGCAATTGGCACAAGATTGTTCTACACAACTGGCACAAGTTTGTTCTACGCAACTGGCACAAGTTTGTTCCACGGAACTGGCACAAGTTTGTTTGACACAACTGGCAAAAGTTTCTTCTACGCAACTGGCACAAGTTTCTTTGATGCAACTGGCACAAGTTTGTTTGACGCAACTGGCACAAGTTTGTTCTACGCAACTGGCCCAAGTTTGTTTGACGCAACTGGCAGAAGTTTGTTCTATGCAACTGGCACAAGTTTGTTCCACGTAACGGGCAAAAGTTTGTTCTACGCAACTGGCACAAGTTTGTTTGACAAAACTGGCACAAGTTTGTTCTACGCAATTGGCAAAAGTTTGTTCTGCGCAACTGGCACAAGTTTGTTCGACGCAAGTGGCAAAAGTTTGTTCTATGCAACTGGCACAAGTTTGTTCTACGCAACTGGCACAATTTTGTTCGATGCAACTGGCACAAGTTTGTTTGACGCAACTGGCACAAGTTTGTTCAACGCAACTGGCACAAGTTTGTTTGACGCAACTGGCACAAGTTTGTTTAACGCAACTGGCACAAGTTTATTCGACCCAACTGGCACAAGTTTGTTTGACACAACTGGCACAAGTTTTTTTGACGCAACTGGCACAAGGTTGTTTGACGCAATTGGCATATCTCTGTTTGACGCAACTGGCACAAGGTTGTTCTACAAAACTGGCACACGTTTGTTCTATGCAACTGGCACAAGTTTGTTCTACGCAACTGGCACAAGTTTGTTCTACGCAACTGGCACAAGTTTGTTTGATGCAACTGGCACAAGGTTGTTTGACGCAACTGGCACAAGGTTGTTCTACAAAACTGGCACAAGTTTGTTCTATGCAGCTGGCACAAGTTTGTTCTACGCAACTGGCACAAGTTTGTTCTACGCAACTGGCACAAGTTTGTTCTACGCAACTGGCACAAGTTTCTTCGACGCAACTGGCACAAGTTTGTTTGACACAACTGGCACAAGTTTGTTTGACAAAACTGGCACAAGTTTGTTCTACGCAACTGGCACAAGTTTGTTCGACGAAACTGGCACAAGTTTGTTCTACGCAACTGGCACAAGTTTGTTCTACGCAACTAGCACAAGTTTGTTCTATGGAACTGGCACAAGTTTGTTCTACACAACTGGCACAAGTTTGTCTCACACAACTGGCACTAGTTTGTTCTACGTAACTGGCACAAGTTTGTACTATGCAACTGGCACAAGTTTGTTCGACGCAACTGGCAAAAGTTTGTTTTATGCAACTGGCACAAGTTTGTTTGACACAACTGGCACAAGTTTGTTCTACGCAACTGGCACAAGTTTGTTCGACGCAATTGGCACAAGTTTGTCCGACGCAACTGGCACAAGTGTGTTCGACGCAACTGGCACAAGTTTGTTCGATGCAACTGGCACAAGTCTGTTCTACGCAACTGGCACAAGTTTGTTCTGTGCAACTGGCATAAATTTGTTTGACGCAACTGGCACAAGTTTGTTTGACGCAACTGGCACAAGGTTGTTTGACGCAACTGGCACAAGGTTGCTCTACACAACTGGCACAAGTTTGTTCTATGCAACTGGCACAAGTTTGTTTGACACAACTGGCACAAGTTTTTTCTACGCAACTGGCAAAAGTTTCTTCGACGCAACTGGCACAAGTTTGTTCGACGCAACTGTCCCAAACTTGTTTGACGCAACTGGCAGAAGTTTGATTGACACAACTGGCACAAGTTTGTTCTACGCAACTGGCACAAGTTTGTTCGACGAAACTGGCACAAGTTTGTTCTATGCAATTGACACAAGTTTGTTCGATGCAACTGGCACAAGTTTGTTCGACACAACTGGCACAAGTTTGTTCGATGCAACAGGCACAAGTTTGTTCTACGCAACTGGCACAAGTTTGTTTGATGCAACTGGCACAAGTTTGTTCATCGCAACTGATACAAGTTTGTTCTACGCAACTGGCCCAAGTTTGTTCTTCGCAACTGGCACGAGTTTGTTCTATGGAACTGGCACAAGTTTGTTCGACGCAACTGGCACAAGTTTGTTCTACGCAACTAGCACAAATTTGTTCTACGCAACTGGCACAAGTTTTTTGACGCCAATGGCACAAGTTTGTTGTACGCAACTGGCACAAGTTTGTTCGACGCAACTGGCACAAGTTTGTTTGACGAAACTGGCCCAAGTTTGTTTGACGCAACTGGCAAAAGTTTGTTTGAAACAACTGGCACAAGTTTGTTCTACGCAACTGTCACATGTTTGTTCAACGCAACTGGCACAAGTTTTTCAAACGCAACTGGCACAACTTTGTTCGATCAACTGGCACAAGTTTTTTCGACGCATCTGGCACAAGTTTGTTCTACGCAACTGGAAAATGTTTGTTCTACGCAACTGGCACAAGTTTGTTCTACGCAACTGGAAAATGTTTGTTCTACGCAACTGGCACAAGTTTGTTCTACGCAACTGGCTCAAGTTTGTTCTACGCAACTGGCACAAGTTTGTTCAACGCAACTGGCACAAGTTTGTTTGACGCAACTGGCAAAAGTTTGTTTAACGCAACTAGCACAAGTTTGTTTGACGCAACTGGCCCAAGTTTGTTCGACGCAACTGGCACAAGTTTGTAGTTCGCAACTGGCACAAGTATGTTCTACATAACTGGCACAAGTTTGTCCGACACAACTGGCACAATTTTGTTCGACGCAACTGGGCCAAGTTTGTTTGACGCAACTGGCAAAAGTTTGTTTGACACAACTGGCACAAGTTTGTTCTACGCAACTGGCACAAGTTTGTTCGACACAACTGGCACAAGTTTGTCCGACGCAACTGGCATAAGTTTGTTCTACGCAACTGGCACAAGTTTGTTCGACGTAATTGGCACAAGTTTGTCCGACGCAACTGTCACAAGTGTGTTCGACGCAACTGGCACAAGTTTGTTCGATGCAACTGGCACAAGTTTGTTCTACGCAACTGGCACAAGTTTGTTCAATGCAACTGGCATAAATTTTTTTGATGCAACTGGCCCAAGTTTGTTTGACGCAACTGGGAAAAGTTTGTTTGACACAACTCTCATAAAGTTTGTTCTACGCAACTGGCACAAGTTTGTTCGATGCAACTGGCCCAAGTTTGTTTGACGCAACTGGCACAAGTTTTTTTGACGCAACTGGCACAAGTTTGTTCAGCGCAACTGGCACAATTTTGTTCTACGCAACTGGCACACGTTTGTTCTATGCAACTGCCTCAAATTTGTTTCACGCAACTGGCACAAGTTTGTTTGACGCAACTGGCACAAGTTTGTTCTATGCAACTGGCACAAGTTTGTTTGACGCAACTGGCACAAGTTTGTTCTACGCAACTGGCACAAGTTTGTTCTACGCAACTGGCACAAGTTTGTTTGACACAACTGGCACAAGTTTGTTCTACGTAACTGGCACAAGTTTGTTCTACGCAAGTGGCACAAGTTTGTTCTACGCAACTGGCACAAGTTTGTTCTACGCAACTGGCACAAGTTTGTTTGACACAACTAGCACAAGTTTGTTCTACGTAACTGGCACAAGTTTGTTCTACGCAACTAGCACAAGTTTGTTCGACGCAACTGGCACACGTTTGTTTGATGCAACTGGCACAAGTTTGTTCTACGCAACTGGCACAAGTTTTTTAAACGCAACTGGCACTAGTTTGTTTGACGCAACTTGCACAAGTTTGTTCTACGCAACTGGCACAAGTTTGTTTGATGCAACTGGCACAAGTTTGTTCGATGCAACTGGCAAAAGTTTGTTCAACGCAACTGTCACAAGTTTGTTCGACGCAACTGGCACAAGTTTGTTCTACGCAACTTTCACAAGTTTGTTCTGCGCAACTGGCACAAGTTTATTTGATGCAACTGGCACAAGATTGTTCTACGCAACTGACACAAGTTTGTTCTACGCAACTGGCACACGTTTGTTCTATGCAACTGCCTCAAATTTGTTTTACGCAACTGGCACAAGTTTGTTTGACGCAACTGGCACAAGTTTGTTCGACGCAACTGGCACACGTTTGTTTGATGCAACTGGCACAAGTTTGTTCTACGCAACTGGCACAAGTTTTTTAAACGCAACTGGCACTAGTTTGTTTGACGCAACTTGCACAAGTTTGTTCTACGCAACTGGCACAAGTTTGTTTGATGCAACTGGCACAAGTTTGTTCGATGCAACTGGCAAAAGTTTGTTCAACGCAACTGTCACAAGTTTGTTCGACGCAACTGGCACAAGTTTGTTCTACGCAACTTTCACAAGTTTGTTCTGCGCAACTGGCACAAGTTTATTTGATGCAACTGGCACAAGATTGTTCTACGCAACTGGCACAATTTTGTTCTACGCAACTGGCACACGTTTGTTCTATGCAACTGCCTCAAATTTGTTTTACGCAACTGGCACAAGTTTGTTTGACGCAACTGGCACAAGTTTGTTCTATGCAACTGGCACAAGTTTGTTCTACTTAACTAGCACAAGTTTGTTCTACACAACTGGCACAAGTTTGTTCTACGCAACTGGCACAAAGTTGTTTTACGCAACTGGCAAAATTTTGTTCTATGCAACTGGCACAAAGTTGTTCTACGTAACTGGCACAAGTTTATTTGACGCAACTGGAACAAGTTTATTTGACGCAACTGTCACAAGTTTCTTTACGCAACTGGCACAAGTTTGTCCTACGCAAGTGGCACAAGTTTGTAGTTCGCAACTGGCGCAAGTTTGTTCTACGCAACTGGCACAAGTTTGTTTGACGCAACTGGCACAAGTTTGTCCTACGAAACTGGCACAAGTTTGTACTTCGCAACTGGCACAAGTTTGTTCTACGCAACTGCCACAAGTTTGTTTGACGCAACTGGCACAAGATTGTTCTACGCAACTGACACAAGTTTGTTCTACGCAACTGGCACAAGTTTGTTCTACGCAACTAGCACAAGTTTGTTCTACGCAACTGGCACAAGTTTGTTCTACGCAACTGGCACAAAATTGTTCTACGCAACTGGCACAATTTTGTTCTATGCAACAGGCACAAGTTAGTTCTTCGCAACTGGCACAAGATTGTTTGACGCAACTGGCACAAGTTTGTTCTACGCAACTGGCACAAGTTTGTTCTACGCAACTGGCCCAAGTTTGTTTGACGCAACTGGCACAAGTTTGTTTGACGCAACTGGCACAAGATTGTTCTACACAACTGGCACAAGTTTCTTCTACGCAACTGGAACAAGTTTGTTCCACGGAACTGGCACAAGTTTGTTCGACGCAACTGGCACAAGTTTCTTCTACGCAACTGGAACAAGTTTGTTCTACGCAACTGGCACAAACTTGTTTGTCGCAATTGGCACAAGTTTGTTTTCGCAAGTGGCCCAAGTTTCTTCTACGCAACTGGCACAAGTTTGTTTTATACAACTGGCAGAAGTTTGTTCGACGCAACTGGCACCAGTTTGTTCTACGCAACTGGCACAAGTTTGTTCTTCGCAACTGGCACGAGATTGTTCAACGCAACTGGCACAAGTTTGTTCAAAGCAACTGGCACAAGTTTGTTCGACGCAACTGGCCTAAGTTTGCTTGATGCTACTGGCAAAAGTTTGTTTGAAACAACTCTCACAAGTTTGTTCTACGCAACTGGCACAAGTTTGTTCTACGCAACTGGCACAAGTTTGTTTTATGCAACTGGCAGAAGTTTGTTTGACGCAACTCACACAAGTTTGTTCTATGCAACTGGCACAAGTTTGTTCTACGCAACTGGCAAAGGTTTGTTCTACGTAACTGGCACAAGTTTGTTCTACGCAACTGGCACAAGTTTGTTCTACGCAACTGACACAAGTTTGTTTGACACAACTGGCACAAATTTGTTCTACGCAACTGGCAAAAGTTTGTTCTACGCAACTGGCACAAGTTTGTTCGACGCAAGTGGCACAAGTTTGTTTGACACAACTGGCACAGTTTGTTTGACGCAACTGGCACAAGTTTGTTCTATGCAACTGGCACAATTTTGTTTGACGCAACTGGCACAAGCTTGTTCGACACAACTGGCACAAGTTTGTTCGATGCAAATGGCAAAAGTTTGTTCGACGCAACTGTCACAAGTTTGTTTAACGCAACTGGCACAAGTTTATTCGACTCAACAGGCAAAAGTTTGTTTGACGCAACTGGCACAAGTTTTTTGATGCAACTGGCACAAGTTTGTTTGACGCAACTGGCAAAAGGTTGTTTGACGCAACTGGCACAAGGTTGTTTGACGCAACTGGCACAAGGTTGTTCTACACAACTGGCACAAGTTTGTTCGACGCAACTGACACAAGTTTGTTTAACGCAACTGGCACAAGTTTGTTCGACGCAACTGACACAAGTTTGTTTGACGCAACTGGCACAAGTTTGTTTGACAAAACTGGCACAAGTTTGTTCTACGTAACTGGCACAAGTTTGTTCTACGCAACTGGCACAAGTTTGTTCGACGCAACTGGCACAAGTTTGTTTTATGCAACTGGCACAAGTTTCTTTGGTGAAACTGGCACAAGTTTGTTCGACGCAACTGGCCCAAGATTGTTTGATGCAACTGGCAAAAGTTTGTTTGACAAAACTGGCACAAGTTTGTTCTGCGTAACTGGCACAAGTTTGTTCTACGCAACTGGCATAAGTTTGTTCGACGCAACTGGCACAAGTTTGTTTTATGTAACTGGCACAAGTTTGTTTGACACAACTGGCAGAAGTTTGTTGTACGCAACTGGCACAAGTTTGTTCGAGGCAATTGGCACAAGTTTGTCCGACACAACTGGCACAAGTGTGTTCGACGCAACTGGCACAAGTTTGTTCGATGCAACTCGCACAAGTTTGGTCTACGCAACTGGCACAAGTTTGTTCTATGCAACTGGCATAAATTTGTTTGAAGCAACTGGCACAAGTCTGTTTGACTTAACTGGCACAAGTTTGTTCTGTGCAACTGGCACAAGTTTGTTCCACGCAACTGGCACAAGTTTGTTCGATGCAACTGGCACAAGTTTGTTCTACGCAACTGGCTCAAGTTTGTTTTACGCAACTAGCACAAGTTTGTTTGACACAACTGGCACATGTTTGTCCTACGCATCTGGCACAAGTTTGTTCTACGCAACTGGCCCAAGTTTGTTTGACACAACTCGCACAAGTTTGTTCTACGCAACTGGCAAAAGTTTGTTCTACGCTACTGGCACAAGTTTGTTTTACACAACTGGCACAAGTTTGTTCTACGTAACTGGCACAAGGTTGTTCTACTCAACTGGCTCAAGTTTGTTCTACGCAACTGGCACAAGTTTGTTTGACGCAACTGGCACAAGTTTGTTTGATGCAACTGGCACAAGTTTGTTCTACGCAACTGGCCCAAGTTTGTTTGACGCAACTGGCAGAAGTTTGTTCTATGCAACTGGCACAAGTTTGTTCCACGTAACGGGCACAAGTTTGTTCTACGCAACTGGCACAAGTTTGTTTGACAAAACTGGCACAAGTTTGTTCTACGTAACTGGCAAAAGTTTGTTCTGCGCAACTGGCACAAGTTTGTTCGACGCAAGTGGCACAAGTTTGTTCTATGCAACTGGCACAAGTTTGTTCTACGCAACTGGCACAAGTTTGTTCGACGCAACTGGCACAAGTTTGTTCTACGCAACTGGAAAATATTTGTTCTACGCAACTAGCACAAGTATGTTCTACACAACTGGCACAAGTTTGTTCAACGCAACTGGCACAAGTTTGTTTGACGCAACTGGCAAAAGTTTGTTTAACGCAACTGGCACAAGGTTGTTTGACGCAACTGGCACAAGGTTGTTCTACACAACTGGCACAAGTTTGTTCGACGCAACTGACACAAGTTTGTTTGACACAACTGGCACAAGTTTGTTCTACGTAACTGGCACAAGTTTGTTCGACGCATCGGGCACAAGTTTGTTCTACGCAACTGGAAAATGTTTGTTCTACGCAACTAGCACAAGTTTGTTCTACGCAACTGGCACAAGTTTGTTCAACGAAACTGGCACAAGTTTGTTTGACGCAACTGGCAAAAGTTTGTTTAACGCAACTAGCACAAGTTTGTTTGACGCAACTGGCCCAAGTTTGTGAAACGCTACTGGCACAAGGTTGTAGTTCGCAACTGGCACATGTATGTTCTACGTAACTGGCACAAGTTTGTAAGACACAACAGGCACAAGTTTGTTCTATGCAACTGGCACAAGTTTGTTTGACGCAACTGGCACAAGTTTGTTCTACGCAACTGGCACAAGTTTGTTCTACGCAACTGGCACAAGTTTGTTCTACGCAACTGGCACAAGTTTGTTTGACACAACTGGCACAAGTTTGTTCTATGCAACTGGCACAAGTTTGTTTGACGCAACTGGCACAAGTTTGTTCTACGCAACTGGCACAAGTTTGTTCGACGCAACTGGCACAAGTTTGTTCGACGCAACTGGCAGAAGTTTGTTCTACGCAACTGGCACAAGTTTGTTCTACGCAACTGGCGCAAGTTTGTTTAACGTAACTGGCACAAGTTTGTTCATCGCAACTGGGACAAGTTTGTTCTACGCAACTGGCACAAGTTTGTTAAACGCAACTGGCACTAGTTTGTTTGACGCAACTGGCACAAGTTTGTTCTACACAACTGGCACAAGTTTGTTATATGCAACTGGCACAAGTTTGTTCGACGCAACTGGCACAAGTTTGTTCAACGCAACTGTCACAAGTTTGTTCGACGCAACTGGCACAAGTTTGTTCTACGCAACTTTCACAAGTTTGTTCTGTGCAACTGGCACAAGTTTATTTGATGCTACTGGCACAAGTTTCTTTGACGCAACAGGCACAAGTTTGTCCTACGCAAGTGGCACAAGGTTGTAGTTCTCAACTGGCACAAGTTTGTTCTACGCAACTGGCACAAGTTTGTCCTACGAAACTGGCACAAGTTTGTAGTTCGCAACTGGCACAAGTTTGTTCTACACAACTGGCCCAAGTTTGTTTGACGCAACTGGCACAAGTTTGTTCTATGCAACTGACACAAGTTTGTTCTATGCAACTGGCACAAGTTTGTTCTACGCAACTAGCACAAGTTTGTTCTACGCAACTGGCACAAGTTTGTTCTACGCAACTGGCACAAAGTTGTTCTACGCAACTGGCACAATTTTATTCTATGCAACAGGCACAAGTTTGTTCTTCGCAACTGTCACAAGATTGTTTGAAGCAACTGGCACAAGTTTGTTCTACGCAACTGGCACAAGTTTGTTCTACGCAACTGGCCCAAGTTTGTTTGAGGCAACTGGCACAAGTTTGTTCTACGCATCTGTCACAAGATTGTTCTACACAACTGGCACAAGTTTGTTCTACGCAACTGGCACAAGTTTGTTCCACGGAACTGGCACAAGTTTGTTCGACGCTACTGGCAAAAGTTTCTTCTACGCAACTGGCACAAGTTTGTTCTACGCAACTGGCCCAAGTTTGTTTGACGCAACTGGCAGAATTTTGTTCTATGCAACTGGCACAAGTTTGTCCACGTAACGGGCACGAATTTGTTCTACGCAACTGGCACAAGTTTGTTTGACAAAACTGGCACAAGTTTGTTCTACGCAACTGGCAAAAGTTTGTTCTGCGCAACTGGCACAAGTTTGTTCGACGCAAGTGGCAAAAGTTTGTTCTATGCAACTGGCACAAGTTTGTTCTACGCAACTGGCACAAGTTTGTTCGATGCAACTGGCATAAGTTTGTTTGACGCAACTGGCACAAGTTTGTTCGACGCAACTGGCACAAGTTTGTTCGACGCAACTGGCACAAGTTTGTTTAACGCAACTGGCACAAGTTTATTCGACCCAACTGGCACAAGTTTGTTTGACACAACTGGCACAAGTTTTTTTGACGCAACTGGCACAATGTTGTTTGACGCAATTGGCACAAGTCTGTTTGAAGCAACTGGCACAAGGTTGTTCTACAAAACTGGCACAAGTTTGTTCTCTGCAACTGGCACAAGTTTGTTCTACGCAACTGGCACAAGTTTGTTCTACGCAACTGGCACCAGTTTGTTTGATGCAACTGGCACAAGGTTGTTTGACGCAACTGGCACAAGGTTGTTCTACAAAACTTGCACAAGTTTGTTCTCTGCAACTGGCACAAGTTTGTTCTACGCAACTGGCACAAGTTTGTTCTACGCAACTGGCACAAGTTTGTTCTACGCAACTGGCACAAGTTTCTTCGACGCAACTGGCACAAGTTTGTTCGACGCAACTGGCCCAAGTTTGTTTGACGCAACTGGCACAAGTTTGTTTGACACAACTGGCACAAGTTTGTTCTACGCAACTGGCACAAGTTTGTTCGACGAAACTGGCACAAGTTTTTTCTACGCAACTGGCACAAGTTTGTTCTACGCAACTAGCACAAGTTTGTTCTATGGAACGGGCACAAGTTTGTTCTACGCAACTGGCACAAGTTTGTCTGACACAACTGGCACAAGTTTGTTCTACCTAACTGGCACAAGTTTGTTCTATGCAACTGGCACAAGTTTTTTCGACGTAACTGGCAAAAGTTTGTTTTATGCAACTGGCACAAGTTTGTTTGACACAACTGGCACAAGTTTGTTCTACGCAACTGGCACAAGTTTGTTGGACGCAATTGGCACAAGTTTGTCCGACGCAACTGGCACAAGTGTGTTCGACGCAACTGGCACAAGTTTGTTCGATGCAACTGGCACAAGTTTGTTTGACGCAACTGGCACAAGTTTGTTTGACACTACTGGCACAAGTTTGTTCTACGCAACTGGCACAAGTTTGTTCGACGAAACCGGCACAAGTTTTTTCTACGCAACTGGCACAAGTTTGTTCTACGCAACTAGCACAAGTTTGTTCTATGGAACTGGCACAAGTTTGTTCTACGCAACTGGCACAAGTTTGTCTGACACAACTGGCACAAGTTTGTTCTACCTAACTGGCACAAGTTTGTTCTATGCAACTGGCACAAGTTTGTTCGACGCAACTGGCAAAAGTTTGTTCTATGCAACTGGCACAAGTTTGTTTGACACAACTGGCACAAGTTTGTTCTACGCAACTGGCACAAGTTTGTTGGACGCAATTGGCACAAGTTTGTCCGACGCAACTGGCACAAGTGTGTTCGACGCAACTGGCACAAGTTTGTTCGATGCAACTGGCACAAGTTTGTTCTACGCAACTGGCACAAGTTTGTTCTATGCAACTGGCATAAATTTGTTTGACGCAACTGGCACAAGTTTGTTTGACGCAACTGGCACAAGGTTGATTGACGCAACTGGCACAAGGTTGCTGTACACAACTGGCACAAGTTTGTTCTATGCAACTGGCACAAGTTTGTTTGACACAACTGGCACAAGTTTTTTCTACGCAACTGGCACAAGTTTCTTCGACGCAACGGGCACAAGTTTGTTCGACGCAACTGGCCCAAACTTGTTTGAAGCAACTAGCAGATGTTTGATTGACACAACTGGCACAAGTTTGTTCTACGCAACTGGCACAAGTTTGTTCAACGAAACTGGCACAAGTTTGTTCTATGCAATTGACACAAGTTTGTTGGATGCAACTGGCAAAAGTTTGTTCGACGCAACTGGCACAAGTTTGTTCGATGCAACAGGCACAAGTTTGTTCTACGCAACTGGCACAAGTTTGTTCTACGCAACTGGCACAAGTTTGTTTGATGCAACTGGCACAAGTTTGTTCATCGCAACTGACACAAGTTTGTTCTACGCAACTTGCCCAAGTTTGTTCTTCGCAACTGGCACGAGTTTGTTCTATGCAACTGGCACAAGTTTGTTCGATGCAACTGGCACAAGTTTGTTCTATGCAACTAGCACAAATTTGTTCTACGCAATTGGCACAAGTTTTTTGACGCAAATGGCACAAGTTTGTTGTACGCAACTGGCACAAGTTTGTTCGACGCAACTGGCACAAGTTTGTTCTACGCAACTGGCACAAGTTTGTTCTACGCAACTAGCAAAAGTTTGTTCTACACAACTGGCACAAGTTTGTTTGACGCAACTGGCCCAAGTTTGTTTGACGCAACTGGCAAAAGTTTGTTTGAAACAACTGGCACAAGTTTGTTCTACGCAACTGTCACAAGTTTGTTCAACACAACTGGCACAAGTTTGTCAAACGCAACTGGCACAACTTTGTTCGATCAACTGGCACAAGTTTTTTAGACACAACTGGCACAAGTTTGTTCTATGCAACTGGAAAATGTTTGTTTGACGCAACTGGCACAAGTTTGTTCTACGCAACTGGCTCAAGTTTGTTCTATGCAACTGGCACAAGTTTGTTCAACGCAACAGGCACAAGTTTGTTTGACGCAACTGGCAAAAGTTTTTTTAACGCAACTGGCACAAGTTTGTTTGACGCAACTGGCACAAGTTTGTTCTATGCAACTGGCATAAATTTGTTTGACGCAACTGGCACAAGTTTGTTTGATGCAACTGGCACAAGGTTGTTTGACGCAACTGGCACAAGGTTGTTTGACACAACTGGCACAAGTTTGTTCTACGCAACTGGCACAAGTTTGTTCGACGCAATTGGCACAAGTTTGTCCGACGCAACTGGCACAAGATTGTTCGACGCAACTGGCACAAGTTTGTTCGATGCAACTGGGACAAGTTTGTTCAACGCAACTGGCAGAAGTTTGTTCTATGCAACTGGCATAAATTTGTTTGACGCAACTGGCACAAGTTTGTTTGACGCAACTGGCACAAGGTTGTTTGACGCAACTTGCACAAGGTTGCTCTACACAACTGGCACAAGTTTGTTCTATGCAACTGGCACAAGTTTGTTTGACGCAACTGGCACAAGTTTGTTCTGCACAACTGGCACAAGTTTGTTCGACGCAACTGGCACAAGTTTGTTCGACGCAACTGGCAGAAGTTTGTTCTACGCAACTGGCACAAGTTTGTTCTACGCAACTGGCGCAAGTTTGTTTGACGTAACTGGCACAAGTTTGTTCATCGCAACTGGGACAAGTTTGTTGTACGCAACTGGCCCAAGTTTGTTCTACGCAACTGGCACGAGTTTGTTCTACACAACTGGCACAAGTTTGTTCTATGGAACTGGCACAAGTTTGTTCTACGCTACTGGCCCATGTTTATTCTTCGCAACTGGCACCAGTTTGTTCTATGCAACCGGCACAAGTTTGTTAGACGTAACTGGCACAAGTTTGTTCTACGCAACTTGCACAAATTAGTTCTACGCAACTGGCACAAGTTTGTTCTACGCAACTGCCACAAGTTTGTTCTACGCAACTGGCACAAGTTTGTTCTATGCAACTGGCACAAGTTTGTTTGACACAACTGGCCCAAGTTTGTTTGACGCAACTGGCAAAAGTTTGTTCTACTCAACTGTCACAAGTTTGTCCAACGTACCTGGCACAAGTTTGTTCGATGCAACTGGCACAAGTTTGTTCGACGCAACTGGCACAAGTTTATTCTACGCAACTGGAAAATGTTTGTTCTACGCAACTGGCACAAGTTTGTTCTACGCAACTGCCACAAGTTTGTTCTACGCAACTGGCACAAGTTTCTTCAACGCAACTGGCACAAGTATGTTCGACGCAACTGGCACAAGTTTGTTCTACGCAACTGTCTCAAGTTTGTTCTACGCAACTGGCACAAGTTTGTTTGACGCAACTGGCACAAGTTTGTTTGACGCAACTGGCACAAGTTTGTTCTATGCAACTGGACCAAGTTTGTTTGAAGCAACTAGCACAAGGTTGTTCTACGCAACTGGCACAAGTTTGTTCTACATAACTGGCACAAGTTTGTTCTACACAACTGGCACAAGTTTGTTCTATGCAACTGGCACAAGTTTGTTTGACAACAATGGCAAAAGTTTATTATACGTAACTGGCACAAGTTTGTTCTACGCAACTGGCACAAGTTTGTTCTACGCAACTGGCACAAGTTTGTTCAACGCAACTGGCTCAAGTTTGTTCAACGCAACTGTCACAAGTCTGTTCGACTCAACTGGCACAAGTTTGTTGTATGCAACTGGCTCAAGTTTGTTCTACACAACTGGTACAAGTTTGTTTGACGCAACTGGCACAAGTTTGTTTGACGCAACTGGCACAAGTTTGTTCTACGTAATTGGCACAAGTTTGTTCTACACAACTGGAACAAGTTTGTTCTACGCAACTGGCACAAGTTTGTTTGACACAACTGGCACAAGTTTGTTCTACACAACTGGCAAAAGTTTGTTTGACGCAACTGGCACAAGTTTGTTCGACGCAACTGGCACAAGTTTGTTCTATGCAACTGGCACAAGTTTGTTTGACACAACTGGCACAAGTTTGTTCTACGCAACTCTCACAAGTTTGTTCGATGCAACTGTCACAAGTTTGTTTGACGTTACTGGCACAAGCTTGTTCGACGCAACTGGCACAAGTTTGTTCGATGCAACTGGCACAAGTTTGTTCGACGCAACTGGCACAAGTTTGTTTGACGCAACTGGCACAAGTTTGTTTAACGCAACTGGCACAAGTTTGTTCGATGCAACTGGCACAAGTTTGTTCGGCGCAACTGGCACAAATTTGTTTAACGCAACTAGCACAAGTTTATTCGACCCAACTGGCAAAAGTTTGTTTGACACAACTGGCACAAATTTTTTGACGCAACTGGCACAAGTTTGTTTGACACAACTGGCACAAGGTTGTTTTTTGCAACTGGCACAAGTTTGTTCTATGGAACTGGCACAAGTTTGTTCTACGCAACTGGCACAAGTTTCTTCGACGCAACTGGCCCAAGTTTGTTTGACGCAACTGGCACAAGTTTGTTTGACACAACTGGCACAAGGTTGTTTGACGCAACTGGCACAAGGTTGCTCTACACAACTGGCACAAGTTTGTTCTATGCAACTGGCACAAGTTTGTTTGACACAACTGGCACAAGTTTTTTCTACGCAACTGGCACAAGTTTCTTCGACGCAACTGGCCCAAACTTGTTTGAAGCAACTGGCAGAAGTTTGATTGACACAACTGGCACAATTTTGTTCTACGCAACTGGCACAAGTTTGTTCGATGCAACTGGCACAAGTTTGTTCTATGCAATTGACACAAGTTTGTTCGATGCAACTGGCACAAGTTTGTTCGACGCAACTGGCACAAGTTTGTTCGATGCAACAGGCACAAGTTTGTTCTACGCAACTGGCACAAGTTTGTTCTATGCAACCGGCACAAGTTTGTTTGATGCAACTGGCACAAGTTTGTTCATTGCAACTGATACAAGTTTGTTCTACGCAACTTGCCCAAGTTTGTTCTTCGCAACTGGCACGAGTTTGTTCTATGCAACTGGCACAAGTTTGTTCGACGCAACTGGCACAAGTTTGTTCTACGCAACTGGAACAAGTTTTTTGACGCAAATGGCACAAGTTTGTTGTACGCAACTGGCACAAGATTGTTCGACGCAACTGGCACAAGTTTGTTTGACGCAACTGGCAAGAGTTTGTTTGAAGCAACTGGCACAAGTTTGTCAAACGCAACTGGCACAACTTTGTTCGATCAACTGGCACAAGTTTTTTCGACGCAACTGGGACAAGTTTGTTCTACGCAACTGGAAAATGATTTTTCTACTCAACTGGCACAAGTTTGTTCTAGGCAACTGGCACAAGTTTGTTCTACGCAATTGGAAAATGTTTGTTCTACGCAACTGGCACAAGTTTGTTCTACGCAACTGGCTCAACTTTGTTCTACGCAACTGGCACAAGTTTGTTCAATGCAACTGGCACAAGTTTGTTTAACGCAACTGGCAAAAGTTTGTTTAACGCAACTAGGACAAGTTTGTTTGACGCAACTGGCCCAAGTTTGTTCAACGCAACTGGCACAAGTTTGTTTGAGGCAACTGGCACAAGTATGTTCTACGTAACTGGCACAAGTTTGTCCGACACAACTGGCACAATTTTGTTCGACGCAACTGGCCCAAGTTTGTTTGACGCAACTGGCAAAAGTTTGTTTGACACAACTGGCACAACTTTGTTCTACGCAACTGGCACAAAGTTGTTCTACGCAACTGGCACAATTTTGTTCTATGCAACAGGCACAAGTTTGTTCTTCGCAACTGGCACAAGATTGTTTGACGCAACTGGCACAAGTTTGTTCTACGCAACTGGCACAAGTTTGTTCTACGCAACTGGCCCAAGTTTGTTTGACGCAACTGACACAAGTTTGTTCTACGCAACTGGCACAAGATTGTTCTACACAACTGGCACAAGTTTGTTCTACGCAACTGGCACAAGTTTGTTCCACGGAACTGGCACAAGTTTGTTCGACGCTACTGGCAAAAGTTTCTTCTACGCAACTGGCACAAGTTTGTTTGAGGCAACTGGCACAAGTTTGTTTGACGCAACTGGCACAAGTTTGTTCTACGCAACTGGCCCAAGTTTGTTTGACGCGACAGGCAGAAGTTTGTTCTATGCAACTGGCACAAGTTTGTTCCACATAACGGGCACGAATTTGTTCTACGCAACTGGCACAAGTTTGTTTGAAAAAACTGGCACAAGTTTGTTCTACGCAACTGGCAAAAATTTGTTCTGCGCAACTGGCACAAGTTTGTTCGACGCAAGTGGCAAAAGTTTGTTCTATGCAACTGGCACAAGTTTGTTCTACGCAACTCGCACAAGTTTGTTCGATGCAACTGGCATAAGTTTGTTTGATGCAACTGGCACAAGTTTGTTCGACGCAACTGGCACAAGTTTGTTCGACGCAACTGGCACAAGTTTGTTTAACGCAACTGGCACAAGTTTATTCGACCCAACTGGCACAAGTTTGTTTGACACAACTGGCACAAGTTTTTTTGACGCAACTGGCACAAGGTTGTTTGACGCAATTGGCACAAGTCTGTTTGACGCAACTGGCACAAGGTTGTTCTACAAAACTGGCACAAGTTTGTTCTATGCAACTGGCACAAGTTTGTTCTACGCAACTGGCACAAGTTTGTTCTACGCAACTGGCACAAGTTTGTTTGATGCAACTGGCTCAAGGTTGTTAGACGCAACTGGCACAAGGTTGTTCTACAAAACTGGCACAAGTTTGTTCTATGCAACTGGCACAAGTTTGTTCTACGCAACTGGCACAAGTTTGTTCTACGCAGCTGGAAAATGTTTGTTCTACGCAACTGGCACAAGTTTGTTCTACGCAACTGGCTCAAGTTTGTTCTATGCAACTGGCACAAGTTTGTTCAACGCAACAGGCACAAGTTTGTTTGACGCAACTGGCAAAAGTTTTTTAACGCAACTGGCACAAGTTTGTTTGACGCAACTGGCACAAGTTTGTTCTATGCAACTGGCATAAATTTGTTTGACGCAACTGGCACAAGTTTGTTTGATGCAACTGGCACAAGGTTGTTTGACGCAACTGGCACAAGGTTGTTTGACACAACTGGCACAAGTTTGTTCTACGCAACTGGCACAAGTTTGTTCGACGCAATTGGCACAAGTTTGTCCGACGCAACTGGCACAAGATTGTTCGACGCAACTGGCACAAGTTTGTTCGATGCAACTGGGACAAGTTTGTTCAACGCAACTGGCAGAAGTTTGTTCTATGCAACTGGCATAAATTTGTTTGACGCAACTGGCACAAGTTTGTTTGACGCAACTGGCACAAGGTTGTTTGACGCAACTTGCACAAGGTTGCTCTACACAACTGGCACAAGTTTGTTCTATGCAACTGGCACAAGTTTGTTTGACGCAACTGGCACAAGTTTGTTCTGCACAACTGGCACAAGTTTGTTCGACGCAACTGGCACAAGTTTGTTCGACGCAACTGGCAGAAGTTTGTTCTACGCAACTGGCACAAGTTTGTTCTACGCAACTGGCGCAAGTTTGTTTGACGTAACTGGCACAAGTTTGTTCATCGCAACTGGGACAAGTTTGTTGTACGCAACTGGCCCAAGTTTGTTCTACGCAACTGGCACGAGTTTGTTCTACACAACTGGCACAAGTTTGTTCTATGGAACTGGCACAAGTTTGTTCTACGCTACTGGCCCATGTTTATTCTTCGCAACTGGCACCAGTTTGTTCTATGCAACCGGCACAAGTTTGTTAGACGTAACTGGCACAAGTTTGTTCTACGCAACTTGCACAAATTAGTTCTACGCAACTGGCACAAGTTTGTTCTACGCAACTGCCACAAGTTTGTTCTACGCAACTGGCACAAGTTTGTTCTATGCAACTGGCACAAGTTTGTTTGACACAACTGGCCCAAGTTTGTTTGACGCAACTGGCAAAAGTTTGTTCTACTCAACTGTCACAAGTTTGTCCAACGTACCTGGCACAAGTTTGTTCGATGCAACTGGCACAAGTTTGTTCGACGCAACTGGCACAAGTTTATTCTACGCAACTGGAAAATGTTTGTTCTACGCAACTGGCACAAGTTTGTTCTACGCAACTGCCACAAGTTTGTTCTACGCAACTGGCACAAGTTTCTTCAACGCAACTGGCACAAGTATGTTCGACGCAACTGGCACAAGTTTGTTCTACGCAACTGTCTCAAGTTTGTTCTACGCAACTGGCACAAGTTTGTTTGACGCAACTGGCACAAGTTTGTTTGACGCAACTGGCACAAGTTTGTTCTATGCAACTGGACCAAGTTTGTTTGAAGCAACTAGCACAAGGTTGTTCTACGCAACTGGCACAAGTTTGTTCTACATAACTGGCACAAGTTTGTTCTACACAACTGGCACAAGTTTGTTCTATGCAACTGGCACAAGTTTGTTTGACAACAATGGCAAAAGTTTATTATACGTAACTGGCACAAGTTTGTTCTACGCAACTGGCACAAGTTTGTTCTACGCAACTGGCACAAGTTTGTTCAACGCAACTGGCTCAAGTTTGTTCAACGCAACTGTCACAAGTCTGTTCGACTCAACTGGCACAAGTTTGTTGTATGCAACTGGCTCAAGTTTGTTCTACACAACTGGTACAAGTTTGTTTGACGCAACTGGCACAAGTTTGTTTGACGCAACTGGCACAAGTTTGTTCTACGTAATTGGCACAAGTTTGTTCTACACAACTGGAACAAGTTTGTTCTACGCAACTGGCACAAGTTTGTTTGACACAACTGGCACAAGTTTGTTCTACACAACTGGCAAAAGTTTGTTTGACGCAACTGGCACAAGTTTGTTCGACGCAACTGGCACAAGTTTGTTCTATGCAACTGGCACAAGTTTGTTTGACACAACTGGCACAAGTTTGTTCTACGCAACTCTCACAAGTTTGTTCGATGCAACTGTCACAAGTTTGTTTGACGTTACTGGCACAAGCTTGTTCGACGCAACTGGCACAAGTTTGTTCGATGCAACTGGCACAAGTTTGTTCGACGCAACTGGCACAAGTTTGTTTGACGCAACTGGCACAAGTTTGTTTAACGCAACTGGCACAAGTTTGTTCGATGCAACTGGCACAAGTTTGTTCGGCGCAACTGGCACAAATTTGTTTAACGCAACTAGCACAAGTTTATTCGACCCAACTGGCAAAAGTTTGTTTGACACAACTGGCACAAATTTTTTGACGCAACTGGCACAAGTTTGTTTGACACAACTGGCACAAGGTTGTTTTTTGCAACTGGCACAAGTTTGTTCTATGGAACTGGCACAAGTTTGTTCTACGCAACTGGCACAAGTTTCTTCGACGCAACTGGCCCAAGTTTGTTTGACGCAACTGGCACAAGTTTGTTTGACACAACTGGCACAAGGTTGTTTGACGCAACTGGCACAAGGTTGCTCTACACAACTGGCACAAGTTTGTTCTATGCAACTGGCACAAGTTTGTTTGACACAACTGGCACAAGTTTTTTCTACGCAACTGGCACAAGTTTCTTCGACGCAACTGGCCCAAACTTGTTTGAAGCAACTGGCAGAAGTTTGATTGACACAACTGGCACAATTTTGTTCTACGCAACTGGCACAAGTTTGTTCGATGCAACTGGCACAAGTTTGTTCTATGCAATTGACACAAGTTTGTTCGATGCAACTGGCACAAGTTTGTTCGACGCAACTGGCACAAGTTTGTTCGATGCAACAGGCACAAGTTTGTTCTACGCAACTGGCACAAGTTTGTTCTATGCAACCGGCACAAGTTTGTTTGATGCAACTGGCACAAGTTTGTTCATTGCAACTGATACAAGTTTGTTCTACGCAACTTGCCCAAGTTTGTTCTTCGCAACTGGCACGAGTTTGTTCTATGCAACTGGCACAAGTTTGTTCGACGCAACTGGCACAAGTTTGTTCTACGCAACTGGAACAAGTTTTTTGACGCAAATGGCACAAGTTTGTTGTACGCAACTGGCACAAGATTGTTCGACGCAACTGGCACAAGTTTGTTTGACGCAACTGGCAAGAGTTTGTTTGAAGCAACTGGCACAAGTTTGTCAAACGCAACTGGCACAACTTTGTTCGATCAACTGGCACAAGTTTTTTCGACGCAACTGGGACAAGTTTGTTCTACGCAACTGGAAAATGATTTTTCTACTCAACTGGCACAAGTTTGTTCTAGGCAACTGGCACAAGTTTGTTCTACGCAATTGGAAAATGTTTGTTCTACGCAACTGGCACAAGTTTGTTCTACGCAACTGGCTCAACTTTGTTCTACGCAACTGGCACAAGTTTGTTCAATGCAACTGGCACAAGTTTGTTTAACGCAACTGGCAAAAGTTTGTTTAACGCAACTAGGACAAGTTTGTTTGACGCAACTGGCCCAAGTTTGTTCAACGCAACTGGCACAAGTTTGTTTGAGGCAACTGGCACAAGTATGTTCTACGTAACTGGCACAAGTTTGTCCGACACAACTGGCACAATTTTGTTCGACGCAACTGGCCCAAGTTTGTTTGACGCAACTGGCAAAAGTTTGTTTGACACAACTGGCACAACTTTGTTCTACGCAACTGGCACAAAGTTGTTCTACGCAACTGGCACAATTTTGTTCTATGCAACAGGCACAAGTTTGTTCTTCGCAACTGGCACAAGATTGTTTGACGCAACTGGCACAAGTTTGTTCTACGCAACTGGCACAAGTTTGTTCTACGCAACTGGCCCAAGTTTGTTTGACGCAACTGACACAAGTTTGTTCTACGCAACTGGCACAAGATTGTTCTACACAACTGGCACAAGTTTGTTCTACGCAACTGGCACAAGTTTGTTCCACGGAACTGGCACAAGTTTGTTCGACGCTACTGGCAAAAGTTTCTTCTACGCAACTGGCACAAGTTTGTTTGAGGCAACTGGCACAAGTTTGTTTGACGCAACTGGCACAAGTTTGTTCTACGCAACTGGCCCAAGTTTGTTTGACGCGACAGGCAGAAGTTTGTTCTATGCAACTGGCACAAGTTTGTTCCACATAACGGGCACGAATTTGTTCTACGCAACTGGCACAAGTTTGTTTGAAAAAACTGGCACAAGTTTGTTCTACGCAACTGGCAAAAATTTGTTCTGCGCAACTGGCACAAGTTTGTTCGACGCAAGTGGCAAAAGTTTGTTCTATGCAACTGGCACAAGTTTGTTCTACGCAACTCGCACAAGTTTGTTCGATGCAACTGGCATAAGTTTGTTTGATGCAACTGGCACAAGTTTGTTCGACGCAACTGGCACAAGTTTGTTCGACGCAACTGGCACAAGTTTGTTTAACGCAACTGGCACAAGTTTATTCGACCCAACTGGCACAAGTTTGTTTGACACAACTGGCACAAGTTTTTTTGACGCAACTGGCACAAGGTTGTTTGACGCAATTGGCACAAGTCTGTTTGACGCAACTGGCACAAGGTTGTTCTACAAAACTGGCACAAGTTTGTTCTATGCAACTGGCACAAGTTTGTTCTACGCAACTGGCACAAGTTTGTTCTACGCAACTGGCACAAGTTTGTTTGATGCAACTGGCTCAAGGTTGTTAGACGCAACTGGCACAAGGTTGTTCTACAAAACTGGCACAAGTTTGTTCTATGCAACTGGCACAAGTTTGTTCTACGCAACTGGCACAAGTTTGTTCTACGCAACTGGCACAAGTTTGTTCTACGCAACTGGCACAAGTTTCTTCGACGCAACTGGCACAAGTTTGTTCGACGCAACTGGCCCAAGTTTGTTTGACGCAACTGGCACAAGTTTGTTTGACACAACTGGCACAAGTTTGTTCTACGCAACTGGCACAAGTTTGTTCGACGAAACTGGCACAAGTTTGTTCTACGCAACTGGCACAAGTTTGTTCTACGCAACTAGCACAAGTTTGTTCTATGGAACGGGCTCAAGTTTGTTCTATGCAACTGGCACGAGTTTGTCTGACACAACTGGCACAAGTTTGGTCTTTGTAACTGGCACAAGTTTGTTCTGTGCAACTGGCACAAGTTTGTTCAACGCAACTGGCAAAAGTTTGTTTTATGCAACTGGCACAAGTTTGTTTGACACAACTGGCACAAGTTTGTTCTACGCAACTGGCACAAGTTTGTTGGACGCAATTGGCACAAGTTTGTCCGACGCAACTGGCCCAAACTTGTTTGAAGCAACTGGCAGAAGTTTGATTGACACAACTGGCACAAGTTTGTTCGACGCAACTGGCAAAAGTTTGTTTTATGCAACTGGCACAAGTGTGTTCGACGTAACTGGCACAAGTTTGTTCGATGCAACTGGCACAAGTTTGTTCTACGCAACTGGCACAAGTTTGTTCTATGCAACTGGCATAAATTTGTTTGACGCAACTGGCACATGTTTGTTTGACGCAACTGGTACAAGGTTGTTTGACGCAACTGGCACAAGGTTGCTCTACACAACTGGCACAAGTTTGTTCTATGCAACTGGCACAAGTTTGTTTGTCACAACTGGCACAAGTTTTTTCTACGTAACTGGCACAAGTTTCTTCGACGCAACTGGCACAAGTTTGTTCGACGCAACTGGCCCAAACTTGTTTGAAGCAACTGGCAGAAGTTTGATTGACACAACTGGCACAAGTTTGTTCTACGCAACTGGCACAAGTTTGTTCGACGAAACTGGCACAAGTTTGTTCTATGCAATTGACACAAGTTTGTTCGATGCAACTGGCACAAGTTTGTTCGACGCAACTGGTACAAGTTTGTTTGATGCAACAGGCACAAGTTTGTTCTACGCAACTGGCACAAGTTTGTTCTACGCAACTGGCACAAGTTTGTTTAATGCAACTGGCACAAGTTTGTTCATCGCAACTGACACAAGTTTGTTCTACGCAACTTGCCAAAGTTTGTTCTTCGCAACTGGCACGAGTTTGTTCTATGCAACTGGCACAAGTTTGTTCGACGCAACTGGCACAAGTTTGGTCTACGCAACTAGCACAAATTTGTTCTACGCAACAGGAACAAGTTTTTTGACGCAAATGGCATAAGTTTGTTGTACGCAACTGGCACAAGTTTGTTCGACGCAACTGGCACAAGTTTGTTCTACGCAACTGGCACAAGTTTGTTCTAGGCAACTGGCACAAGTTTGTTCTACGCAACTGGCACAAGTTTGTTTGACGCAACTGGCAAAAGTTTGTTTGAAACAAATGGCACAAGTTTGTCAAACGCAACTGGCACAACTTTGTTCGATCAACTGGCACAAGTTTCTTCGACGCAACTGGCACAAGTTTGTTCGACGCAACTGGCCCAAACTTGTTTGACGCAACTGGCAGAAGTTTGATTTACACAACTGGCACAAGTTTGTTCGACGCAACTGGCACAAGTTTGTTCGATGCAACAGGCACAAGTTTGTTCTACGCAACTGGCACAAGTTTGTTCTACGCAACTGGCAAAAGTTTGTTTGATGCAACTGGCACAAGTTTGTTCATCGCAACTGACACAAGTTTGTTCTACGCAACTGGCCCAAGTTTGTTCTTCGCAACTGGGACGAGTTTGTTCTATGCAACTGGCACAAGTTTGTTCGATGCAACTGGCACAAGTTTGTTCTATGCAACTAGCACAAATTTGTTCTACGCAATTGGCACAAGTTTTTTTACGCAAATGGCACAAGTTTGTTGTACGCAACTGGCACAAGTTTGTTCGACGCAACTGGCACAAGTTTGTTCTACGCAACTGGCACAAGTTTGTTCTACGCAACTGGCAAAAGTTTGTTCTACACAACTGGCACAAGTTTGTTTGACGCAACTGGCCCAAGTTTGTTTGACGCAACTGGCAAAAGTTTGTTTGAAACAACTGGCACAAGTTTGTTCTACGCAACTGTCACAAGTTTGTTCAACACAACTGGCACAAGTTTGTCAAACGCAACTGGCACAACTTTGTTCGATCAACTGGCACAAGTTTTTTCGACACAACTGGCACAAGTTTGTTCTATGCAACTGGAAAATGTTTGTTCTACGCAACTGGCACAAGTTTGTTCTACGCAACTGGCACAAGTTTGTTCTACGCAGCTGGAAAATTTTTGTTCTACGCAACTGGCACAAGTTTGTTCTACGCAACTGGCTCAAGTTTGTTCTATGCAACTGGCACAAGTTTGTTCAACGCAACTGGCACAAGTTTGTTTGACGCAACTGGCAAAAGTTTTTTTAACGCAACTGGCACAAGTTTGTTTGACGCAACTGGCACAAGTTTGTTCTATGCAACTGGCATAAATTTGTTTGACGCAACTGGCACAAGTTTGTTTGATGCAACTGGCACAAGGTTGTTTGACGCAACTGGCACAAGGTTGTTTGACACAACTGGCACAAGTTTGTTCTACGCAACTGGCACAAGTTTGTTCGACGCAATTGGCACAAGTTTGTCCGACGCAACTGGCACAAGATTGTTCGACGCAACTGGCACAAGTTTGTTCGATGCAACTGGGACAAGTTTGTTCTATGCAACTGGCAGAAGTTTCTTCTATGCAACTGGCATAAATTTGTTTGACGCAACTGGCACAAGTTTGTTTGACGCAACTGGCACAAGGTTGTTTGACGCAACTTGCACAAGGTTGCTCTACACAACTGGCACAAGTTTGTTCTATGCAACTGGCACAAGTTTGTTTGACGCAACTGGCACAAGTTTGTTCTGCACAACTGGCACAAGTTTGTTCGACGCAACTGGCACAAGTTTGTTCGACGCAACTGGCAGAAGTTTGTTCTACGCAACTGGCACAAGTTTGTTCTACGCAACTGGCGCAAGTTTGTTTGACGTAACTGGCACAAGTTTGTTCATCGCAACTGGGACAAGTTTGTTCTACGCAACTGGCCCAAGTTTGTTCTACGCAACTGGCACGAGTTTGTTCTACACAACTGGCACAAGTTTGTTCTATGGAACTGGCACAAGTTTGTTCTACGCTACTGGCCCATGTTTATTCTTCGCAACTGGCACCAGTTTGTTCTATGCAACCGGCACAAGTTTGTTAGACGTAACTGGCACAAGTTTGTTCTACGCAACTTGCACAAATTAGTTCTACGCAACTGGCACAAGTTTGTTCTACGCAACTGCCACAAGTTTGTTCTACGCAACTGGCACAAGTTTGTTCTATGCAACTGGCACAAGTTTGTTTGACACAACTGGCCCAAGTTTGTTTGACGCAACTGGCAAAAGTTTGTTCTACTCAACTGTCACAAGTTTGTCCAACGTACCTGGCACAAGTTTGTTCGATGCAACTGGCACAAGTTTGTTCGACGCAACTGGCACAAGTTTATTCTACGCAACTGGAAAATGTTTGTTCTACGCAACTGGCACAAGTTTGTTCTACGCAACTGCCACAAGTTTGTTCTACGCAACTGGCACAAGTTTCTTCAACGCAACTGGCACAAGTATGTTCGACGCAACTGGCACAAGTTTGTTCTACGCAACTGTCTCAAGTTTGTTCTACGCAACTGGCACAAGTTTGTTCGACGCAACTGGCACAAGTTTGTTCGACGCAACTGGCACAAGTTTGTTCTATGCAACTGGACCAAGTTTGTTTGAAGCAACTAGCACAAGGTTGTTCTACGCAACTGGCACAAGTTTGTTCTACGTAACTGGCACAAGTTTGTTCTACGCAACTGGCACAAGTTTGTTCTATGCAACTGGCACAAGTTTGTTTGACACAAATGGCAAAAGTTTATTATACGTAACTGGCACAAGTTTGTTCTACGCAACTGGCACAAGTTTGTTCTACGCAACTGGCACAAGTTTGTTCAACGCAACTGGCTCAAGTTTGTTCAACGCAACTGTCACAAGTCTGTTCGACTCAACTGGCACAAGTTTGTTGTATGCAACTGGCTCAAGTTTGTTCTACACAACTGGTACAAGTTTCTTTGACGCAACTGGCACAAGTTTGTTTGACGCAACTGGCACAAGTCTGTTCTACGTAATTGGCACAAGTTTGTTCTACACAACTGGAACAAGTTTGTTCTACGCAACTGGCACAAGTTTGTTTGACACAACTGGCACAAGTTTGTTCTACACAACTGGCAAAAGTTTGTTTGACGCAACTGGCACAAGTTTGTTCGACGCAACTGGCACAAGTTTGTTCTATGCAACTGGCACAAGTTTGTTTGACACAACTGGCACAAGTTTGTTCTACGCAACTCTCACAAGTTTGTTCGATGCAACTGTCACAAGTTTGTTTGACGTAACTGGCACAAGCTTGTTCGACGCAACTGGCACAAGTTTGTTCGATGCAACTGGCACAAGTTTGTTCGACGCAACTGGCACAAGTTTGTTTGACGCAACTGGCACAAGTTTGTTTAACGCAACTGGCACAAGTTTGTTCGATGCAACTGGCACAAGTTTGTTCGGCGCAACTGGCACAAAACTGGCACAAGGTTGTTTTTTGCAACTGGCACAAGTTTGTTCTATGGAACTGGCACAAGTTTGTTCTACGCAACTGGCACAAGTTTCTTCGACGCAACTGGCCCAAGTTTGTTTGACGCAACTGGCACAAGTTTGTTTGACACAACTGGCACAAGTTTGTTCTACGCAACTGGCACAAGTTTGTTCGACGAAACTGGCACAAGTTTGTTCTACGCAACTGGCACAAGTTTGTTCTACGGAACTGGCACAAATTTGTTCTGCGCAACTGGCACAAGTTTGTCTGACACAACTGGCACAAGTTTGTTCTACGTAACTGGCACAAGTTTGTTCTACGTAACTGGCACAAGTTTGTTCGACGCAACTGGCACAAGTTTGTTTTATGCAACTGGCACAAGTTTGTTTGATACAACTGGCACAAGTTTGTTCTACGCAACTGGCACAAGTTTTTTCGACGCAATTGGCACAAGTTTGTCCGACGCAACTGGCACAAGTGTGTTCGACGCAACTGGCACAAGTGTGTTCGATGCAACTGGCACAAGTTTGTTTAACGCAACTGGCACAAGTTTGTTCTAAGCAACTGGCATAAATTTGTTTGACGCAACTGGCACAAGTTTGTTTGACGCAACTGGCACAAGGTTGTTTGACGCAACTGGCACAAGGTTGCTCTACACAACTGGAACAAGTTTGTTCTATGCAACTGGCACAAGTTTGTTTGACGCAACTGGCACAAGTTTTTTCTACGCAACTGGCACAAGTTTCTTCGACGCAACTGGCACAAGTTTGTTCGACGCAACTGGCCCAAACTTGTTTGACGCAACTGACAGAAGTTTGATTGACACAACTGGCACAAGTTTGTTCTACGCAACTGGCACAAGTTTGTTCGACGAAACTGGCACAAGTTTGTTCTATGTAATTGACACAAGTTTGTTCGATGCAACTGGCACAAGTTTGTTCGACCCAACTGGCACGAGTTTGTTCGATGCAACAGGCACAAGTTTGTCCTACGCAACTGGCACAAGTTTGTTCTACGCAACTGGCACAAGTTTGTTTGACACAACTGGCACAAGTTTGTTCATCGCAACTGGCACAAGTTTGTTCTACGCAACTGGCCCAAGTTTGTTCTTCGCAACTGTCATGAGTTTGTTCTATGCAACTGGCACAATTTTGTTCGACACAACTGGCACAAGTTTGTTCTACGCAACTGGCACAAATTTGTTCTACCAACTGGCACAAGTTTTTTGACGCAAATGCCACAAGTTTGTTCTACGCAACTGGCACAAGTTTTTTTGACGCAACTGGCCCAAGTTTGTTTGACGCAACTGGCAAAAGTTTGTTTGAAACAACTGGCACAAGTTTGTTCTACGTAACTGTCACAACTTTGTTCAACGCAACTGGCGCAAGTTTGTCAAACGCAACTGGCACAACTTTGTTCGATCAACTGGCACAAGTTTGTTCGACGCAACTGGCACAAGTTTGTTCTAGGCAACTGGAAAATATTTGTTCTACGCAACTGGCACAAGTTTGTTCTACGCAACTGATTCAAGTTTGTTCTACGCAACTGGCACAAGTTTGTTCAACGTAACTGGCACAAGTTTGTTTGACGCAACTGGCCCAAGTTTGTTCAACGCAACTGGCACAAGTTTGTAGTTTGCAACTGGCACAAGATTGTTCTACGTAACTGGCACAAGTTTGTCCGAGACAACTGGCCCAAGTTTGTTCGACGCAACTGGCCCAAGATTGTTTGACGCAACTGGCAAAAGGTTGTTTGACACAACTGGCACAAGTTTGTTCAACGCAACTGGCACAAGTTTGTCCGACGCAACTGGCACAAGTTTGTTCTGCGCAACTGGCACAAGTTTGTTCGACGCAACTGGCACAAGTTTGTCCGACACAACTGGCACAAGTGTGTTCGACGCAACTGGCACAAGTTTGTTCGATGCAACTGGCACAAGTTTGTTCTACGCAACTGGCACAAGTTTGTTCTATGCAACTGGCATAAATTTGTTTGACGCAACTGGCCCAAGTTTGTTTGACGCAACTGGGATAAGTTTTTTGGACACAACTGGCAAAAAGTTTGTTCTACGCAACTGGATAAGTTTGTTCGACGCAACTGGCACAAGTTTGTTTGACGCAACTGGCACAAGGTTGTTTGACGCAACTGGCACAAGGTTGCTCTACACAACTGGAACAAGTTTGTTCTATGCAACTGGCACAAGTTTGTTTGACGCAACTGGCACAAGTTTTTTCTACGCAACTGGCACAAGTTTCTTCGACGCAACTGGCACAACTTTGTTCGACGCAACTGGCCCAAACTTGTTTGACGCAACTGGCAGAAGTTTGATTGACACAACTGGCACAAGTTTGTTCTACGCAACTGGCACAAGTTTGTTCGACGAAACTGGCACAAGTTTGTTCTATGTAATTGACACAAGTTTGTTCGATGCAACTGGCACAAGTTTGTTCGACCCAACTGGCACGAGTTTGTTCGATGCAACAGGCACAAGTTTGTTCTACGCAACTGGCACAATTTGTTCTACGCAACTGGCACAAGTTTGTTTGACACAACTGGCACAAGTTTGTTCATCGCAACTGGCACAAGATTGTTCTACGCAACTGGCCCAAGTTTGTTATTCGCAACTGTCACGAGTTTCTTCGACACAACTGGCACAAGTTTGTTCTACGCAACTGGCACAAATTTGTTCTACCAACTGGACAAGTTTTTTGACGCAAATGCCACAAGTTTGTTCTCCGCAACCGGCACAAGTTTTTTTGACGCAACTGGCCCAAGTTTGTTTGACGCAACTGGCAAAAGTTTGTTTGAAACAACTGGCACAAGTTTGTTCTACGCAACTGTCACAAGTTTGTTCAACGCAACTGGCACAAGATTGTCAAACGCAACTGGCACAACTTTGTTCGATCAACTGGCACAAGTTTGTTCTACGCAACTGGCACAAGTTTGTTCTAGGCAACTGGAAAATGTTTGTTCTACGCAACTGGCACAAGTTTGTTCTACGCAACTGATTCAAGTTTGTTCTACGCAACTGGCACAAGTTTGTTCAACGCAACTGGCACAAGTTTGTTTGACGCAACTGGCAAAAGTTTGTTTAATGCAACTAGCACAAGTTTGTTTGACGCAACTGGCCCAAGTTTGTTCAACGCAACTGGCACAAGTTTGTAGTTTGCAACTCGCACAAGTTTGTTCTATGTAACTGGCACAAGTTTGTCCGACACAACTGGCCCAAGTTTGTTCGAAGCAACTGGCCCAAGTTTATTTGACGCAACTGGCAAAAGGTTGTTTGACACAACTGGCACAAGTTTGTTCTACGCAACTGGCACAAGTTTGTTCGACGCAACTGGCACAAGTTTGTCCGACGCAACTGGCATAAGTTTGTTCTACGCAACTGGCACAAGTTTGTTCGACGCAACTGGCACAAGTTTGTCCGACGCAACTGGCACAAGTGTGTTCGACGCAACTGGCACAAGTTTGTTCGATGCAACTGGCACAAGTTTGTTCTACGCAACTGGCACAAGTTTGTTCTATGCAACTGGCATAAATTTGTTTGACGCAACTGGCCCAAGTTTGTTTGACGCAACTGGGAAAAGTTTTTTGGACACAACTGGCAAAAAGTTTGTTCTACGCAACTGGCACAAGTTTGTTCGACGCAACTGGCCCAAGTTTGTTTGACGCAACTGGCAAAAGTTTGTTTGAAACAACTGGCACAAGTTTGTTCAGCGCAACTGGCACAATTTTGTTCTACGCAACTGGCACAAGTTTGGTTGACGCAACTGGCTCAAGTTTGTTCTACGCAACTGGCACAAGTTTGTTTGACGCAACTGGCTCAAGTTTGTTCTACGCAACTGGCACAAGTTTGTTTGACGCAACTGGCACAAGATTGTTCTACGCAACTGGCCCAAGTTTGTTTGACGCAACTGGCAGAGGTTTGTTCTACTCAACTGGCACAAGTTTGTTCCACGTAACGGGCACAAGTTTGTTTGACGCAACTGGCACAAGTTTGTTTGACAAAACTGGCACAAGTTTGTTCTACGCAACTGGCACAAGTTTGTTCTACGCAACTGGCACAAGTTTGTTCGACGCAACTGGCACAAGTTTGTTCGATGCAACTGGCACAAGTTTGTTTGACGCAACTGGCACAAGTTTGTTCGACGAAACTGGCACAAGTTTGTTCGACGCAACTGGCTCAAGTTTGTTTAACGCAACTGGCACAATTTTATTCGACCCAACTGGCATAAGTTTGTTTGACAGAACTGGCACAAGTTTTTTTGACGCAACCTGCACAAGTTTGTTTGACGCAACTGGCACAAGGTTGTTTGACGCAACTGGCACAAGGTTGTTCTACAAAACTGGCACAAGTTTGTTCTATGCAACTGGCATAAGTTTGTTCTACGCAACTGGCACAAGTTTGTTCGACACAACTGGCACAAGTTTGTTCTACGCAACTGGCACAAGTTTCCTCGATGCAACTGGCACAAGTTTGTTCAACCCAACTGGCCCAAGTTTCTTCGACGCAACTGGCACAAGTTTGTTTGACACAACTGGCACAAGTTTGTTCTAAGCAACTGGCACAAGTTTGTTCGACGAAACTGGCACAAGTTTGTTCGACGCAACTGGCACAAGTTTGTTCGACGCAACTGGCACAAGTTTGTTCGACGCAACTGGCACAAGTTTGTTCTACGAAACTGGCACAAGTTTGTTCTACGCAACTGGCACAAGTTTGTCTGACACAACTGGCACAAGTTTGTTCTACGCAACTGGCACAAGTTTGTCTGACACAACTGGCAAAAGTTTGTTCTACGTAACTGGTACAAGTTTGTTCTATGCAACTGGCACAAGTTTGTTTGACGCAACTGGCAAAAGTTTGTTTTATGCAACTGGCACAAGTTTGTTTGACACAACTGGCACAAGTTTCTTCTACGCAACTGGCACAAGTTTGTTCGACGCAATTGGCACAAGTTTGTTCTATGCAACTGGCACAAGTGTGTTCGACGCGACTGGCACAAGTTTGTTCGATGCAACTGGCACAAGTTTGTAGTTCGCAACTGGCACAAGTTTGTTCTATGCAACTGGCATAAATTTGTTTGACGCAACTGGCACAAGTTTGTTTGACGCAACTGGCACAAGGTTGTTTGACGCAAATGGCACAAGGTTGCTCTACACAACTGGCACAAGTTTGTTGTATGCAAATGGCACAAGTTTGTTTGACGCAACTGGCACAAGTTTGTTCTACACAACTGGCACAAGTTTGTTCGACGCAACTGGCACAAGTTTGTTCGACGCAACAGGCACAAATTTGTTCTACGCAACTGGCACAAGTTTGTTCTACGCAACTGGCACAAGTTTGTTTGACGTAACTGGCACAAGTTTGTTCATCGCAACTGGGACAAGTTTGTTCTACGCAACTGGCCCAAGTTTGTTCTACGCAACTGGCACGAGTTTGTTCTACGCAACTGGCACAAGTTTGTTCTATGGAACTGGCGCAAGTTTGTTCTGCGCTACTGGCCCATGCTTGTTCTTCGCAACTGGCACGAGTTTGTTCTATGCAACTGGCACAAGTTTGTTCGACGTAACTGGCACAAGTTTGTTCTATGCAACTTGCACAAATTTGTTCTACGCAACTGGCACAAGTTTGTTCTACGCAACTGGCACAAGTTTGTTCTACGCAACTAGCACAAGTTTGTTCTACGCAACTGGCATAAGTTTGTTCTACGCAACTATCACAAGTTTGTTTGACGCAACTGGCCCAAGTTTGTTTGACGCAACTGGCAAAAGTTTGTTTGAAACAACTGGCACACGTTTGTTCTACGCAACTGTCACAAGTTTGTCCAACGCACCTGGCACAAGTTTGTTCGATGCAAGTGGCACAAGTTTGTTCGACGCAACTGGCACAAGTTTGTTCTACGCAACTGGAAAATGTTTGTTCTACGCAACTGGCACAAGTTTGTTCTACGCAACTACCACAAGTTTGTTCTACGCAACTGGCACAAGTTTCTTCAACGCAACTGGCACAAGTATGTTCGATGCAACTGGCACAAGTTTGTTCTACGCAACTGTCTCAAGTTTGTTCTACGCAACTGGCACAAGTTTCTTTGACGCAACTGGCACAAGTTTGTACTATGCAACTGGCCCAAGTTTGTTTGAGGCAACTAGCACAAGGTTGTTCTACGCAACTGGCACAAGTTTGTTCTACGTAACTGGCACAAGTTTGTTCTACGCAACTGGCACAAGTTTGTTCTACGCAACTGGCACAAGTTTGTTTGACACAAATGGCAAAAGTTTATTTTACGTAACTGGCACAAGTTTGGTCTATGCAACTGGCACAAGTTTGTTCAACGCAACTGGCTCAAGTTTGTTCAACGCAACTGTCACAAGTCTGTTCGACGCAACTGGCACAAGTTTGTTCTACGCAACTGGCTCAAGTTTGTTCTACACAACTGGTACAAGTTTGTTTGACGCAACTGGCCCAAGTTTGTTTGACGCAACTGGCCCAAGTTTGTTTGACGCAACTGGCACAAGTTTGTTCTATGCAACTGGCACAAGTTTGTTCTACGTAACTGGCACAAGTTTGTTCTATGCAACTGGCACAAGATTGTTCTACGCAACTGGTACAAGTTTGTTTGAGACAAGTGGCACAAGTTTGTTCTACGCAACTGGCAAAAGTTTGTTTGACGCAACTGGCACAAGTTTGCTCGACGCAAGTGGGATAAGTTTGTTCTATGCAACTGGCACAAGTTTGTTTGACACAACTGGCACAAGTTTGTTCTACGCAACTGGTACAAGTTTGTTCGATGCAACTGTCACAAGTATGTTTGACGCAACTGGCACAAGCTTGTTCGACACAACTGGCACAAGTTTGTTCGATGCAACTGGCACAAGTTTGTTCGACGCAAATGGCACAAGTTTGTTCGATGCAACTGGCACAAGTTTGTTCTAAACAACTGGCCCAAAGTTTGTTTGACGCAACTGGCACAAGTTTGTTCTACGCAACTGGCACAAGTTTGTTCGATGCAACTGGCACAAGTTTGTTCGGCGCAACTGGCACAAATTTCTCTAACACAACTAGCACAAGTTTATTCGACCCAACTGGCACAAGTTTGTTTGAAACAACTGGCACAAGTTTGTTGTACGCAACTGGCAAAAGTTTGTTTGACACAACTGGCACAAGTTTGCTCGACGCAAGTGGCACAAGTTTGTTCTATGCAACTGGCACAAGTTTGTTTGACACAACTGGCACAAGGTTGTTCTACGCAACTGGCACAAGTTTGTTCGATGCAACTGTCACAAGTTTGTTTGACGCAACTGGCACAAGCTTGTTCGACGCAACTGGCACAGGTTTGTTCGATGCAACTGCCACAAGTTTGTTCGACGCAACTGGCACAAGTTTGTTTGACGCAACTGGCACGAGTTTGTTCTATGCAACTGGCCCAAGATTGTTTGACGCAACTGGCACAAGTTTGTTCTACGCAACTGGCACAAGTTTCTTCGATGCAACTGGCACAAGTTTCTTCGGCGCAACTGGCACAAATTTGTCTAACGCAACTAGCACAAGTTTATTCGACCCAACTGGCACAAGTTTGTTTGACACAACTGGCACAAATTTTTTTGACGCAACTGGCACAAGTTTGTTTGACGCAACTGGCACAAGGTTGTTTTATGCAACTGGCACAAGTTTGTTCTATGGAACTGGCAGAAGTTTGTTCTACGCAACTGGCACAAGTTTGTTCTACACAACTGGCACAAGTTTGTTTTACGCAACTGGCACAAGTTTCTTCGACACAACTGGCCCAAGTTTGTTTGAGGCAACTGGCACAAGTTTGTTTGACACAACTGGCACAAGTTTGTTCTACGCAACTGGCACAAGTTTGTTCGACGAAACTGGTACAAGTTTGTTCGACGCAACTGGCACAAGTTTGTTCTACGCAACTGGCACAAGTTTTTTCTACGCAACTGGCCCAAGTTTGTTTGACGCAACTGGCACAAGTTTGTTCTACGCAACTGACACAAGTTTGTTCTATGCAACTGGCACAAGTTTGTTCAACGCAACTAGCACAAGTTTGTTCTACGCATCTGGCACAAGTTTGTTCTACGCAACTGGCACAAAGTTGTTCTACGCAACTGGCACAATTTTGTTCTACGCAACTGGCACAAGTTTGTACGACGAAACTGGTACAAGTTTGTTCGACGCAACTGGCACAAGTTTGTTCTACGCAACTGGCACAAGTTTTTTCTACGCAACTGGCCCAAGTTTGTTTGACGCAACTGGCACAAGTTTGTTCTACGCAACTGACACAAGTTTGTTCTATGCAACTGGCACAAGTTTGTTCTACGCAACTAGCACAAGTTTGTTCTACGCATCTGGCACAAGTTTGTTCTACGCAACTGGCACAAAGTTGTTCTACGCAACTGGCACAATTTTGTTCTATGCAACAGGCACAAGTTTGTTCTTCGCAACTGGCACAAGATTGTTTGACGCAACTGGCACAAGTTTGTTCTACGCAATTGGCACAAGTTTGTTCTACACAACTGGCCCAAGTTTGTTTGACGCAACTGGCACAAGTTTGTAGTTCGCAACTGGCACAAGTTTGTTCTACGCAACTGGCACAAGTTTGTTCTACGCAACTGGCACGAGTTTGTTCGATGCAACAGGCACAAGTTTGTCCTACGCAACTGGCACAAGTTTGTTCTACGCAACTGGCACAAGTTTGTTTGACACAACTGGCCCAAGTTTGTTCATCGCAACTGGCACAAGTTTGTTCTACGCAACTGGCCCAAGTTTGTTCTTCGCAACTGTCATGAGTTTGTTCTATGCAACTGGCACAATTTTGTTCGACACAACTGGCACAAGCTTGTTCTACGCAACTGGCACAAGTTTTTTTACGCAAATGCCACAAGTTTGTTCTACGCAACTGGCACAAGTTTTTTTGACACAACTGGCCCAAGTTTGTTTGACGCAACTGGCAAAAGTTTCTTTGAAACAACTGGCACAAGTTTGTTCTACGTAACTGTCACAAGTTTGTTCAACGCAACTGGCGCAAGAGTGTCAAACGCAACTGGCATAAGTTTGTTCTATGCAACTGGCACAACTTTGTTCGACGCAACTGGCACAAGTTTGTCCGACGCAACTGGCACAAGTGTGTTCGACGCAACTGGCACAAGTTTGTTCGAAGCAACTGGCACAAGTTTGTTCTACGCAACTGGCACAAGTTTGTTCTATGCAACTGGCATAAATTTGTTTGACGCAACTGGCCCAAGTTTGTTTGACGCAACTGGGAAAAGTTTTTTGGACACAACTGGCAAAAAGTTTGTTCTACGCAACTGGCACAAGTTTGTTCGACGCAACTGGCCCAAGTTTGTTTGACGCAACTGGCAAAAGTTTGTTTGAAACAACTGGCACAAGTTTGTTCAGCGCAACTGGCACAATTTTGTTCTAGGCAACTGGCACAAGTTTGTTTGACGCAACTGGCTCAAGTTTGTTCTACGCAACTGGCACAAGGTTGTTTGACGCAACTGGCTCAAGTTTGTTCTACGCAACTGGCACAAGTTTGTTTGACGCAACTGGCACAAGATTGTTCTACGCAACTGGCCCAAGTTTGTTTGACGCAACTGGCAGAGGTTTGTTCTACTCAACTGGCACAAGTTTGTTCCACGTAACGGGCACAAGTTTGTTTGACGCAACTGGCACAAGTTTGTTTGACAAAACTGGCACAAGTTTGTTCTACGCAACTGGCACAAGTTTGTTCTACACAACTGGCACAAGTTTGTTCGACGCAACTGGCACAAGTTTGTTCGATGCAACTGGCACAAGTTTGTTTGACGCAACTGGCACAAGTTTGTTCGACGAAACTGGCACAAGTTTGTTCGACGCAAGTGGCTCAAGTTTGTTTAACGCAACTGGCACAATTTTATTCGACCCAACTGGCATAAGTTTGTTTGACAGAACTGGCACAAGTTTTTTTGACGCAACCTGCACAAGTTTGTTTGACGCAACTGGCACAAGGTTGTTTGACGCAACTGGCACAAGGTTGTTCTACAAAACTGGCACAAGTTTGTTCTATGCAACTGGCATAAGTTTGTTCTACGCAACTGGCACAAGTTTGTTCGACACAACTGGCACAAGTTTGTTCTACGCAACTGGCACAAGTTTCCTCGATGCAACTGGCACAAGTTTGTTCAACCCAACTGGCCCAAGTTTCTTCGACGCAACTGGCACAAGTTTGTTTGACACAACTGGCACAAGTTTGTTCTACGCAACTGGCACAAGTTTGTTCGACGAAACTGGCACAAGTTTGTTCGACGCAACTGGCACAAGTTTGTTCGACGCAACTGGCACAAGTTTGTTCGACGCAACTGGCACAAGTTTGTTCTACGCAACTGGCACAAGTTTGTTCTACGCAACTGGCACAAGTTTGTCTGACACAACTGGCACAAGTTTGTTCTACGCAACTGGCACAAGTTTGTCTGACACAACTGGCAAAAGTTTGTTCTACGTAACTGGTACAAGTTTGTTCTATGCAACTGGCACAAGTTTGTTTGACGCAACTGGCAAAAGTTTGTTTTATGCAACTGGCACAAGTTTGTTTGACACAACTGGCACAAGTTTGTTCTACGCAACTGGCAAAAGTTTGTTCGACGCAATTGGCACAAGTTTGTTCTATGCAACTGGCACAAGTGTGTTCGACGCGACTGGCACAAGTTTGTTCGATGCAACTGGCACAAGTTTGTAGTTCGCAACTGGCACAAGTTTGTTCTATGCAACTGGCATAAATTTGTTTGACGCAACTGGCACAAGTTTGTTTGACGCAACTGGCACAAGGTTGTTTGACGCAAATGGCACAAGGTTGCTCTACACAACTGGCACAAGTTTGTTGTATGCAACTGGCACAAGTTTGTTTGATGCAACTGGCACAAGTTTGTTCTACACAACTGGCACAAGTTTGTTCGACGCAACTGGCACAAGTTTGTTCGACGCAACAGGCACAAATTTGTTCTACGCAACTGGCACAAGTTTGTTCTACGCAACTGGCACAAGTTTGTTTGACGTAACGGGCCCAAGTTTCTTCATCGCAACTGGGACAAGTTTGTTCTACGCAACTGGCCCAAGTTTGTTCTACGCAACTGGCACGAGTTTGTTCTACGCAACTGGCACAAGTTTGTTCTATGGAACTGGCGCAAGTTTGTTCTGCGCTACTGGCCCATGCTTGTTCTTCGCAACTGGCACGAGTTTGTTCTATGCAACTGGCACAAGTTTGTTCGACGTAACTGGCACAAGTTTGTTCTATGCAACTTGCACAAATTTGTTCTACGCAACTGGAACAAGTTTGTTCTACGCAACTGGCACAAGTTTGTTCTACGCAACTAGCACAAGTTTGTTCTACGCAACTGGCATAAGTTTGTTCTACGCAACTATCACAAGTTTGTTTGACGCAACTGGCACAAGTTTGTTTGACGCAACTGGCAAAAGTTTGTTTGAAACAACTGGCACACGTTTGTTCTACGCAACTGTCACAAGTTTGTCCAACGCACCTGGCACAAGTTTGTTCGATGCAAGTGGCACAAGTTTGTTTGACGCAACTGGCACAAGTTTGTTCTACGCAACTGGAAAATGTTTGTTCTACGCAACTGGGACAAGTTTGTTCTACGCAACTACCACAAGTTTGTTCTACGCAACTGGCACAAGTTTGTTCTACGCAACTACCACAAGTATGTTCGACGCAACTGGCACAAGTTTGTTCTACGCAACTGTCTCAAGTTTGTTCTACGCAACTGGCACAAGTTTGTTTGACGCAACTGGCACAAGTTTCTTTGACGCAACTGGCACAAGTTTGTACTATGCAACTGGCCCAAGTTTGTTTGAGGCAACTAGCACAACGTTGTTCTACGCAACTGGCACAAGTTTGTTCTACGTAACTGGCACAAGTTTGTTCTACGCAACTGGCACAAGTTTGTTCTACGCAACTGGCACAAGTTTGTTTGACACAAATGGCAAAAGTTTATTCTACGTAACTGGCACAAGTTTGTTCTACGCAACTGGCACAAGTTTGGTCTACGCAACTGGCACAAGTTTGTTCAACGCAACTGGCTCAAGTTTGTTCAACGCAACTGTCACAAGTCTGTTCGACGCAACTGGCACAAGTTTGTTCTACGCAACTGGCTCAAGTTTGTTCTACACAACTGGTACAAGTTTGTTTGACGCAACTGGCCCAAGTTTGTTTGACGCAACTGGCCCAAGTTTGTTTGACGCAACTGGCACAAGTTTGTTCTATGCAACTGGCACAAGTTTGTTCTACGTAACTGGCACAAGTTTGTTCTATGCAACTGGCACAAGATTGTTCTACGCAACTGGTACAAGTTTGTTTGAGACAAGTGGCACAAGTTTGTTCTACGCAACTGGCAAAAGTTTGTTTGACGCAACTGGCACAAGTTTGCTCGACGCAAGTGGGATAAGTTTGTTCTATGCAACTGGCACAAGTTTGTTTGACACAACTGGCACAAGTTTGTTCTACGCAACTGGTACAAGTTTGTTCGATGCAACTGTCACAAGTATGTTTGACGCAACTGGCACAAGCTTGTTCGACACAACTGGCACAAGTTTGTTCGATGCAACTGGCACAAGTTTGTTCGACGCAACTGGCACAAGTTCGTTCGATGCAACTGGCACAAGTTTGTTCTAAACAACTGGCCCAAAGTTTGTTTGACGCAACTGGCACAAGTTTGTTCTACGCAACTGGCACAAGTTTGTTCGATGCAACTGGCACAAGTTTGTTCGGCGCAACTGGCACAAATTTGTCTAACACAACTAGCACAAGTTTATTCGACCCAACTGGCACAAGTTTGTTTGAAACAACTGGCACAAGTTTGTTCTACGCAACTGGCAAAAGTTTGTTTGACACAACTGGCACAAGTTTGCTCGACGCAAGTGGCACAAGTTTGTTTTATGCAACTGGCACAAGTTTGTTTGACACAACTGGCACAAGGTTGTTCTACGCAACTGGCACAAGTTTGTTCGATGCAAGTGTCACAAGTTTGTTTGACGCAACTGGCACAAGCTTGTTCGACGCAACTGGCACAGGTTTGTTCGATGCAACATCCACAAGTTTGTTCGACGCAACTGGCACAAGTTTGTTTGACGCAACTGGCACGAGTTTGTTCTATGCAACTGGCCCAAGATTGTTTGACGCAACTGGCACAAGTTTGTTCTACGCAACTAGCACAAGTTTGTTCGATGCAACTGGCGCAAGTTTCTTCGGCGCAACTGGCACAAATTTGTCTAACGCAACTAGCACAAGTTTATTCGACCCAACTGGCACAAGTTTGTTTGACACAACTGGCACAAATTTTTTTGACGCAACTGGCACAAGTTTGTTTGACGCAACTGGCACAAGGTTGTTTTATGCAACTGGCACAAGTTTGTTCTATGGAACTGGCAAAAGTTTGTTCTACGCAACTGGCACAAGTTTGTTCTACACAACTGGCACAAGTTTGTTTTACGCAACTGGCACAAGTTTCTTCGACACAACTGGCCCAAGTTTGTTTGAGGCAACTGGCACAAGTTTGTTTGACACAACTGGCACAAGTTTGTTCTACGCAACTGGCACAAGTTTGTTCGACGAAACTGGTACAAGTTTGTTCGACGCAACTGGCACAAGTTTGTTCTACGCAACTGGCACAAGTTTTTTCTACGCAACTGGCCCAAGTTTGTTTGACGCAACTGTCACAAGTTTGTTCTACGCAACTGACACAAGTTTGTTCTATGCAACTGGCACAAGTTTGTTCTACGCAACTAGCACAAGTTTGTTCTACGCATCTGGCACAAGTTTGTTCTACGCAACTGGCACAAAGTTGTTCTACGCAACTGGCACAATTTTGTTCTATGCAACAGGCACAAGTTTGTTCTTCGCAACTGGCACAAGATTGTTTGACGCAACTGGCACAAGTTTGTTCTACGCAATTGGCACAAGTTTGTTCTACACAACTGGCCCAAGTTTGTTTGACGCAACTGGCACAAGTTTGTAGTTCGCAACTGGCACAAGTTTGTTCTACGCAACTGGCCCAAGTTTGTTTGACGCAACTGGCACAAGTTTGTTCTACGCAACAGACACAAGTTTGTTCTATGCAACTGGCACAAGTTTGTTCTACGCAACTAGCACAAGTTTGTTCTACGCATCTGGCACAAGTTTGTTCTACGCAACTGGCACAAAGTTGTTCTACGCAACTGGCACAATTTTGTTCTATGCAACCGGCACAAGTTTGTTCTTCGCAACTGGCACAAGATTGTTTGACGCAACTGGCACAAGTTTGTTCTACGCAACTGGCACAAGTTTGTTCTACGCAACTGACACAAGTTTGTTCTATGCAACTGGCACAAGTTTGTTCTACGCAACTAGCACAAGTTTGTTCTACGCATCTGGCACAAGTTTGTTCTACGCAACTGGCACAAAGTTGTTCTACGCAACTGGCACAATTTTGTTCTATGCAACAGGCACAAGTTTGTTCTTCGCAACTGGCACAAGATTGTTTGACGCAACTGGCACAAGTTTGTTCTACGCAATTGGCACAAGTTTGTTCTACACAACTGGCCCAAGTTTGATTGACGCAACTGGCACAAGTTTGTAGTTCGCAACTGGCACAAGTTTGTTCTACGCAACTGGCCCAAGTTTGTTTGACGCAACTGGCACAAGTTTGTTCTACGCAACAGACACAAGTTTGTTCTATGCAACTGGCACAAGTTTGTTCTACGCAACTAGCACAAGTTTGTTCTACGCATCTGGCACAAGTTTGTTCTACGCAACTGGCACAAAGTTGTTCTACGCAACTGGCACAATTTTGTTCTATGCAACAGGCACAAGTTTGTTCTTCGCAACTGGCACAAGATTGTTTGACGCAACTGGCACAAGTTTGTTCTACGCAATTGGCACAAGTTTGTTCTACACAACTGGCCCAAGTTTGTTTGACGCAACTGGCACAAGTTTGTTCTACGCAACTGGCACAAGATTGTTCTACACAACTGGCACAAGTTTGTTCTACGCAACTGGCACAAGTTTGTTCCACGGAACTAGCACAAGTTTGTTCGACGCAACTGGCACAAGTTTCTTCTACGCAACTGGCACAAGTTTGTTTGACGCAACTGGCACAAGTTTGTTTGACGCAACTGGCACAAGTTTGTTCTACGCAACTGGCACAAGTTTGTTTGACGCAACTGGCACAAGTTTGTTCTATGCAACTGGCACAAGTTTGTTCCACGTAACGGGCACAAGTTTGTTCTACGCAACTGGCACAAGTTTGTTTGACAAAACTGGCACAAGTTTGTTCTACGCAACTGGCAAAAGTTTGTTCTGCGCAACTGGCACAAGTTTGTTCGACGCAAGTGGCAAAAGTTTGTTCTATGCAACTGGCACAAGTTTGTTCGACGCAACTGGCACAAGTTTGTTCGATGCAACTGGCACAAGTTTGTTTGACGCGACTGGCACAAGTTTGTTCGACGCAAGTGGCACAAGTTTGTTCGACGCAACTGGCACAAGTTTGTTTAACGCAACTGGCACAAGTTTATTCGACCCAACTGGCATAAGTTTGTTTGACACAACTGGCACAAGTTTTTTTGACGCAACTGGAACAAGGTTGTTTGACGCAATTGGCACAAGTTTGTTCTAAACAACTGGCCCAAAGTTTGTTTGACACAACTGGCACAAGGTTGTTCTACAAAACTGGCACAAGTTTGTTCTATGCAACTGGCACAAGTTTGTTCTACGCAACTGGCACAAGGTTGTTCTAAGCAACTGGCACAAGTTTCTTCGACGCAACTGGCACAACTTTGTTCGACGCAACTGGCACAAGTTTGTTTGACGCAACTGGCACAAGTTTGTTCTATGCAACTGGCACAAGTTTGTTCTACGCAACTGGCACAAGTTTGTTCTACGCAACTGGCACAAGTTTGTTCTACGCAACTGGCACAAGTTTGTTCGACGCAACTGGCACAAGTTTGTTCGACGCAACTGGCCCAAGTTTGTTTGACGCAACTGGCACAAGTTTGTTTGACACAACTGGCACAAGTTTGTTCTACGCAACTGGCACAAGTTTGTTCGACGAAACTGGCACAAGTTTGTTCTACGCAACTAGCACAAGTTTGTTCTATGGAACTGGCACAAGTTTGTTCTACGCAACTGGCACAAGTTTGTCTGACACAACTGGCACAAGTTTGTTCTACGTAACTGGCACAAGTTTGTTCTATGCAACTGGCACAAGTTTGTTCGAAGCAACCGGCACAAGTTTGTTTTATGCAACTGGCACAAGTTTGTTTGACACAACTGGCACAAGTTTGTTCTACGCAACTGGCACATGTTTGTTGGACGCAATTGGCACAAGTTTGTCCGAGGCAACTGGCACAAGTTTGTTCGACGCAACTGGCACAAGTTTGTTCGATGCAACTGGCACAAGTTTGTTCTACGCAACTGGCACAAGTTTGTTCTATGCAACTGGCATAAATTTGTTTGACGCAAATGGCACAAGTTTGTTTGACGCAACTGGCACAAGGTTGTTTGACGCAACTGGCACAAGGTTGCTCTACACAACTGGAACAAGTTTGTTCTATGCAACTGGCACAAGTTTGTTTGACACAACTGGCACAAGTTTTTTCTACGCAACTGGCACAAGTTTCTTTGACGCAACTGGCACAAGTTTGTTCGACGCAACTGGCCCAAACTTGTTTGACGCAACTGGCAGAAGTTTGATTGACACAACTGGCACAAGTTTGTTCTACGCAACTGGCACAAGTTTGTTCGACGAAACTGGCACAAGTTTGTTCTATGCAATTGACACAAGTTTGTTCGATGCAACTGGCACAAGTTTGTTCGACGCAACTGGCACAAGTTTTTCGATGCAACAGGCACAAGTTTGTTCTACGCAACTGGCACAAGTTTGTTCTACGCAACTGGCACAAGTTTGTTTGATGCAACTGGCACAAGTTTGTTTGAGGCAACTGGCACAAGTTTGTTCTACGCAACTGGCCCAAGTTTGTTCTTCGCAACTGGCACGAGTTTGTTCTATGCAACTGGCACAAGTTTGTTCGACGCAACTGGCACAAGTTTGTTCTACGCAACTAGCACAAATTTGTTCTACGCAATTGGCACAAGTTTTTTGACGCAAATGGCACAAGTTTGTTGAAAGCAACTGGCACAAGTTTGTTCGACGCAACTGGCACAAGTTTGTTCTGCGCAACTGGCACAAGTTTGTTCTACGCAACTGGCACAAGTTTGTTCTACAAAACTGGCACAAGTTTGTTTGACGCAACTGGCCCAAGTTTGTTTGACGCAACTGGCAAAAGTTTGTTTGAAACAACTTGCACAAGTTTGTTCTACGCAACTGTCACAAGTTTGTTCTACACAACTGGCAAAAGTTTGTCAAACGCAACTGGCACAACTTTGTTCGATCAACTGGCACAAGTTTTTTCGACGCAACTGGCATAAGTTTGTTCTATGCAACTGGAAAATGTTTGTTCCACGCAACTGGCACAAGTTTGTTCTACGCAACTGGCACAAGTTTGTTCTACGCAACTGGAAAATGTTTGTTCTACGCAACTGGCACAAGTTTGTTCTACGCAACTGGCTCAAGTTTGTTCTACGCAACTGGCACAAGTTTGTTCAACGCAACTGGCACAAGTTTGTTTGACGCAACTGGCAAAAGTTTGTTTAACGCAACTGGCACAAGTTTGTTTGACGCAACTGGCACACGATTGTTTGACACAACTGGCACAAGTTTGTTCTACGCAACTGGCACAAGTTTGGTAAACGCAACTGGCACTAGTTTGTTTGACGCAACTGGCACAAGTTTGTTCTACGCAACTGGCACAAGTTTGTTTGATGCAACTGGCACAAGTTTGTTCGACGAAACTGGCACAAGTTTGTTTGACACAACTGGCACAAGTTTGATCAGCGCAACTGGCACAATTTTGTTCTACGCAACTGACACACGTTTGTTCTACGCAACTGCCTCAAGTTTGTTCTACGCAACTGGCACAATTTTGTTTGACGTAACTGGCACAAGTTTGTTCTATGCAACTGGCACAAGTTTGTTCTATGCAACTGGCACAAGTTTGTTCTACGCAACTGGCACAATTTTGTTCTGCGCAACTGGCACAAGTTTGTTCTGCGCAACTTGCATAGGTTTGTTTGACACAACTGGCACAAGTTTGTTCTACGTAACTGGCACAAGTTTGTTCTACGCAAGTGGCACAAGTTTGTTCTACGCAACTGGGACAAGTTTGTTCTACGCAACTGGCACAAGTTTGTTTGACACAACTAGCACAAGTTTGTTCTACGTAACTGGCACAAGTTTGTTCAACGCAACTGGCACAAGTTTGTTCGACGCAACTGGCACATGTTTGTTTGACACAACTGGCACAAGTTTGTTCTACGCAACTGGCACAAGTTTGTTCTATGCAACTGGCGTAAATTTGTTTGACGCAACTGGCACAAGTTTGTTTGACGCAACTGGCACAAGGTTGTTTGACGCAACTGGCACAAGGTTGCTCTACACAACTGGCACAAGTTTGTTCTATGCAACTGGCACAAGTTTGTTTGACACAACTGGCACAAGTTTTTTCTACGCAACTGGCACAAGTTTCTTCGACGCAACTGGCACAAGTTTGTTCGACGCAACTGGCCCAAACTTGTTTGACGCAACTGGCAGAAGTTTGATTGACACAACTGGCACAAGTTTGTTCTACGCAACTGGAACAAGTTTGTTCGACGAAACTGGCACAAGTTTGTTCGATGCAACAGGCACAAGTTTGTTCTACGCAACTGGCACAAGTTTGTTCTACGCAACTGGCACAAGTTTGTTTGATGCAACTGGCACAAGTTTGTTCATCGCAACTGACACAAGTTTGTTCTACGCAACTGGCCCAAGTTTGTTCTACGCAACTGGCACAAGTTTTTCTACGCAACTGGCACAAGTTTGTTCTACGGAACTGGCACAAATTTGTTCTGCGCAACTGACACAAGTTTGTCTGACACAACTGGCACAAGTTTGTTCTACGTAACTGGCACAAGTTTGTTCTATGCAACTGTCACAAGTTTGTTCGACGCAACCGGCACAAGTTTGTTTTATGCAACTGGCACAAGTTTGTTTGACACAACTGGCACAAGTTTGTTCTACGCAACTGGCACAAGTTTGTTCGACGCAATTGGCACAAGTTTGTCCGACGCAACTGGCACAAGTTTGTTCGACGCAACTGGCACAAGTTTGTTCGATGCAACTGGCACAAGTTTGTTCTACGCAACTGGCACAAGTTTGTTCTATGCAACTGGCATAAATTTGTTTGACGCAACTGGCACAAGTTTGTTTGACGCAACAAGCACAAGGTTGCTCTACACAACTGGAACAAGTTTGTTCTATGCAACTGGCACAAGTTTGTTTGACACAACTGGCACAAGTTTTTTCTACGCAACTGGCACAAGTTTCTTCGACGCAACTGGCACAAGTTTGTTCGACGCAACTGGCCCAAACTTGTTTGACGCAACTGGCAGAAGTTTGATTGACACAACTGGCACAAGTTTGTTCTACGCAACTGGCACAAGTTTGTTCGACGAAACTGGCACAAGTTTGTTCTATGCAATTGACACAAGTTTGTTCGATGCAACTGGCACAAGTTTGTTCGACGCAACTGGCACAAGTTTGTTCGATGCAACAGGCACAAGTTTGTTCTACGCAACTGGCACAAGTTTGTTCTACGCAACTGGCACAAGTTTGTTCATAGCAACTGACACAAGTTTGTTCTACGCAACTGGCCCAAGTTTGTTCTTCGCAACTGGCATGAGTTTGTTCTATGCAACTAGCACAAGTTTGTTCGACGCAACTGGCACAAGTTTGTTCTACGCAATTGGCACAAGTTTTTTGACGCAAATGGCACAAGTTTGTTGTAAGCAACTAGCACAAGTTTGTTCGACGAAACTGGCACAAGTTTGTTCTACACAACTGGCACAAGTTTGTTCTACGCAACTGGCACAAGTTTGGTAAACGCAACTGGCACTAGTTTGTTTGACGCAACTGGCACCAGTTTGTTCTACGCAACTGGCACAAGTTTGTTTGATGCAACTGGCACAAGTTTGTTCGACGCAACTGGCACAAGTTTGTTCAACGCAACTGTCACAAGTTTGTTCGACGCAACTGGCACAAGTTTGTTCTACGCAACTTTCACAAGTTTGTTCTGCGCAACTGGCACAAGTTTATTTGATGCAACTGGCACAAGTTTCTTTGACGCTACTGGCACAAGTTTGTCCTACACAAGTGGCACAAGTTTGAAGTTCTCAACTGGCACAAGTTTGTTCTACGTAACTGGCACTAGTTTGTTTGACGCAACTGGCACAAGTTTGTCCTACGAAACTGGCACAAGTTTGTAGTTCGCAACTGGCACAAGTTTGTTTTACGCAACTGGCCCAAGTTTGTTTGACGCAACTGGCACAAGTTTGTTCTACGCAACTGACACAATTTTCTTCTATACAACTGGCACAAGTTTGTTCTACGCAACTAGCACAAGTTTGTTCTACGCAACTGGCACAAGTTTGTTCTACGCAACTGGCACAAAGTTGTTCTATGCAACTGGCACAATTTTGTTCTATGCAACAGGCACAAGTTTGTTCTACGCAACTGGCACAAGATTGTTTGACGCAACTGGCACAAGTTTGTTCTACGCAATTGGCACAAGTTTGTTCTACACAACTGGCCCAAGTTTGTTTGACGCAACTGGCACAAGTTTGTTCTACGCAACTGGCACAAGATTGTTCTACACAACTGGCACAAGTTTGTTCTACGCAACTGGCACAAGTTTGTTCCACGGAACTAGCACAAGTTTGTTCGACGCAACTGGCACAAGTTTCTTCTACGCAACTGGCACAAGTTTGTTTGATGCAACTGGCACAAGTTTGTTTGACGCAACTGGCACAAGTTTGTTCTGCGCAACTGGCCCAAATTTGTTTGACGCAACTGGCAGAAGTTTGTTCTATGCAACTGGCACAAGTTTGTTCCACGTAACGGGCACAAGTTTGTTCTACGCAACTGGCACAAGTTTGTTTGACAAAACTGGCACAAGTTTGTTCTACGCAACTGGCAAAAGTTTGTTCTGCGCAACTGGCACAAGTTTGTTTGACGCAAGTGGCAAAAGTTTGTTCTATGCAACTGGCACATGTTTGTTTGACGCGACTGGCACAAGTTTGTTCGACGCAACTGGCACAAGTTTGTTCGACGCAACTGGCACAAGTTTGTTTAACGCAACTGGCACAAGTTTATTCGACCCAACTGGCACAAGTTTGTTTGACACAACTGGCACAAGTTTTTTTGACGCAACTGGAACAAGGTTGTTTGACGCAATTGGCACAAGTCTGTTTGACGCAACTGGCACAAGGTTGTTCTACAAAACTGGCACAAGTTTGTTCAATACAACTGGCACAAGTTTGTTCTACGCAACTGGCACAAGTTTGTTCTACGCAACTGGCACAAGTTTGTTTGATGCAACTGGCACAAGGTTGTTTGACGCAACTGGCACAAGGTTGTTCTACAAAACTGGCACAAGTTTGTTCTATGCAACTGGCACAAGTTTGTTCTACGCAACTGGCACAAGTTTGTTCTACGCAACTGGCACAAGTTTGTTCTACGCAACTGGCACAAGTTTCTTCGACGCAACTGGCACAAGTTTGTTCGATGCAACTGGCCCAAGTTTGTTTGACGCAACTGGCACAAGTTTGTTTGACACAACTGGCACAAGTTTGTTCTACGCAACTGGCACAAGTTTGTTCGACGAAACTGGCACAAGTTTGTTCTACGCAACTAGCACAAGTTTGTTCTATGGAACTGGCACAAGTTTGTTCTACGCAACTGGCACAAGTTTGTCTGACACAACTGGCACAAGTTTGTTCTACGTAACTGGCACAAGTTTGTTCTATGCAACTGGCACAAGTTTGTTCGACACAACTGGCAAAAGTTTGTTTTCTGCAACTGGCACAAGTTTGTTTGACACAACTGGCACAAGTTTGTTCCACACAATTGGCACAAGTTTGTTCAACGCAATTGGCACAATTTTGTCCGACGCAACTGGCACAAGTGTGTTCGACGCAACTGGCACAAGTTTGTTCGATGCAATTGGCACAAGTTTGTTCTACACAACTGGAACAAGTTTGTTCTATGCAACTGGCACAAGTTTGTTTGACACAACTGGCACAAGTTTTTTCTACGCAACTGGCACAAGTTTCTTCGACGCAACTGGCACAAGTTTGTTCGACGCAACTGGCCCAAACTTGTTTGACGCAACTGGCAGAAGTTTGATTGACACAACTGGCACAAGTTTGTTCTAAGCAAATGGCACAAGTTTGTTCGACGAAACTGGCACAAGTTTGTTCTATGCAATTGACAAAAGTTTGTTCGATGCAACTGGCACAAGTTTGTTCGACGCAACTGGCACAAGTTTGTTCAATGCAACAGGCACAAGTTTGTTCTACGCAACTGGCACAAGTTTGTTCTACGCAACTGGCACAAGTTTGTTCTACGCAACTGGCACAAGTTTGTTCATCGCAACTGACACAAGTTTGTTCTACGCAACTGGCCCAAGTTTGTTCTTCGCAACTGGCACAAGTTTGTTCTATGCAACTGGCACAAGTTTGTTCGACGCAACTGGCACAAGTTTGTTCTACGCAACTAGCACAAATTTGTTCTACGCAACTGGCACAAGTTTTTTGACGCAAATGGCACAAGTTTGTTCTACGCAACTGGCACAAGTATGTTCTACGCAACTGGCACAAGTTTGTTCTACGCAACTGGCACTAGTTTGTTCTACGCAACTGGCACTAGTTTGTTCTACGCAACTGGCACTAGTTTGTTCTACGCAACTGGCACAAGTTTGTTCTACGCAACTGGCACTAGTTTGTTCTACGCAACTGGCACAAGTTTGTTCTACGCAACTGGCACAAGTTTGTTTGACGCAACTGGCCCAAGTTTGTTTGACGCAACTGGCAAAAGTTTGTTTGAAACAACTGGCACAAGTTTGTTCTATGCAACTGTCACATGTTTGTTCAACGCAACTGGCACAAGTTTGTCAAACGCAACTGGCACAACTTTGTTCGATCAACTGGCACATGTTTTTTCGACGCAACTGGCACAAGTTTGTTCTACGCAACTGGAAAATGTTTGTTCTACGCAACTGGCACAAGTTTGTTCTACGCAACTGGCACAAGTTTGTTCTACTCAACTGGAAAATGTTTGTTCTACGCAACTGGCACAAGTTTGTTCTACGCAACTGGCTCAAGTTTGTTCTACGCAACTGGCACAAGTTTGTTCAACGCAACTGGCACAAGTTTTGTTTGACGCAACTGGCAAAAGTTTGTTTAACGCAACTAGCACAAGTTTGTTTGACGCAACTGGCCCAAGTTTGTTCAACGCAACTGGCACAAGTTTGTAGTTTGCAACTGGCACAATTTTGTTCGACGCAACTGGCCCAAGTTTGTTTGACGCAACTGGCAAAAGTTTGTTTGACACAACTGGCACAAGTTTGTTCTACGCAACTGGCACAAGTTTGTTAGACGCAACTGGCACAAGTTTGTCCGACGCAACTGGCATAAGTTTGTTCTACGCAACTGGCACAAGTTTGTTCGACGCAATTGGCAGAAGTTTGTCCGACGCAACTGTCACAAGTGTGTTCGACGCAACTGGCACAAGTTTGTTCGATGCAACTGGCACAAGTTTGTTCTACGCAACTGGCACAAGTTTGTTCTATGCAACTGGCATAAATTTGTTCTATGCAACTGGCCCAAGTTTGTTTGACGCAACTGGGAAAAGTTTGTTTGACACAACTCTCACAAAGTTTGTTCTACGCAACTGGCACAAGTTTGTTCTACGCAACTGGCCCAAGTTTGTTTGACGCAACTGGCAAAAGTTTGTTTGAAACAACTGGCACAAGTTTGTTCAGCGCAACTGGCACAATTTTGTTCTACGCAACTGGCACAAGTTTGTTCTACGCAACTGCCTCAAGTTTGTTCTACGCAACTGGCACAAGTTTGTTTGATGCAACTGGCACAAGTTTGTTCTACGCAACTGGCACAAGTTTTTTCTACGTAACTGGCACAAGTTTGTTCTACGCAACTGGCACAAGTTTGTTTGAAACAACTGGCACAAGTTTGTTCTACGTAACTGGCACAAGTTTGTTCTACGCAAGTGCCACAAGTTTGTTTTACGCAACTGGCACAAGTTTGTTCTAGGCAACTGGCACAAGTTTGTTTGAAACAACTAGCACAAGTTTGTTCTACGTAACTGGCACAAGTTTGTTCTACGCAACTGGCACAAGTTTGTTCGATGCAACTGGCACACGTTTGTTTGAAACAACTGGCACAAGTTTGTTCTACGCAACTGGCACAAGTTTGTTAAACGCAACTGGCACTAGTTTGTTTGACGCAACTGGCACAAGTTTGTTCTACGCAACTGGCACAAGTTTGTTTGATGCAACTGGCACAAGTTTGTTCGACGCAACTGGCACAAGTTTGTTCAACGCAAATGTCACAAGTTTGTTCGACGCAACTGGCACAAGTTTGTTCTACGCAACTTTCACAAGTTTGTTCTGTGCAACTGGCACAAGTTTATTTGATGCAACTGGCACAAGTTTCTTTGACGCAACTGGCAAAAGTTTGTCCTAGCCAAAGTGGCACAAGTTTGTAGTTCTCAACTGGCAAAAGTTTGTTCTACGCAACTGGCACAAGTTTGTTTGACGCAACTGGCACAAGTTTGTCCTACGAAACTGGCACAAATTTGTAATTCGCAACTGGCACAAGTTTGTTCTACACAACTGGCCCAAGTTTGTTTGACGCAACTGGCACAAGTTTGTTCTACGCAAATGACACAAGTTTGTTCTACGCAACTGGCACAAGTTTGTTCTACGCAACTAGCACAAGTTTGTTCTACGCAACTGGCACAAGTTTGTTCTACGCAACTGGTACAATGTTGTTCTACGCAACTGGCAAAATTTTGTTCCATGCAACTGGCACAAAGTTGTTCTACGTAACTGGCACAAGTTTATTTGACGCAACTGGAACAAGTTTATTTGACGCAACTGTCACAAGTTTCTTTGACGCAACTGGCACAAGTTTGTCCTACGCAAGTGGCAAAAGTTTGTAGTTCGCAACTGGCGAAAGTTTGTTCTACGCAACTGGCACAAGTTTGTTTGACGCAACTGGCACAAGTTTGTCCTACGAAACTGGCAAAAGTTTGTAGTTCGCAACTGGCACAAGTTTGTTCTACGCAACTGGCCCAAGTTTGTTTGACGCAACTGGCACAAGTTTGTTCTACGCAACTGACACAAGTTTGTTCTACGCAACTGGCACAAGTTTTTTCTATGCAACTAGCACAAGTTTGTTCTATGGAACTGGCACAAGTTTGTTCTACGCAACTGGCACAAGTTTGTCTGACACAACTGGCACAAGTTTGTTCTACATAACTGGCACAAGTTTGTTCTATGCAACTGGCACAAGTTTGTTCGACACAACTGGCAAAAGTTTTGTTTTATGCAACTGGCACAAGTTTGTTTGACACAACTGGCACAAGTTTGTTCTACGCAATTGGCACAAGTTTGTTCGACGCAATTGGCACAAGTTTGTCCGACGCAACTGGCACAAGTGTGTTCGACGCAACTGGCACAAGTTTGTTCGATGCAACTGGCACAAGTTTGTTCTACACAACTGGCACAAGTTTGTTCTATGCAACTGGCATAAATTTGTTTGAAGCAACTGGCACAAGTTTGTTTGACGCAACTGGCACAAGGTTGTTTGACGCAACTGGCACAAGGTTGCTCTACACAACTGGCACAAGTTTGTTCTATGCAACTGGCACAAGTTTGTTTGACACAACTGGCACAAGTTTTTTCTACGCAACTGGCTCAAGTTTCTTCGACGCAACTGGCACAAGTTTGTTCGACGCAACTGGCCCAAACTTGTTTGACGCAACTGGCAGAAGTTTGATTGACACAACTGGCACAAGTTTGTTCTACGCAACTGGCACAAGTTTGTTCGACGAAACTGGCACAAGTTTGTTCTATGCAATTGACAAAAGTTTGTTCGATGCAACTGGCACAAGTTTGTTCGAGGCAACTGGCACAAGTTTGTTCGATGCAACAGGCACAAGTTTGTTCTACGCAACTGGCACAAGTTTGTTCTATGCAACTGGCACAAGTTTGTTCTACGCAACTGGCACAATTTTGTTCTGCGCAACTGGCACAAGTTTGTTCTGCGCAACTTGCACAAGTTTGTTTGACACAACTGGCACAAGTTTGTTCTACGTAACTGGCACAAGTTTGTTCTACGCAAGTGGCACAAGTTTGTTCTACGCAACTGGGACAAGTTTGTTCTAAGCAAATGGCACAAATTTGTTTGACACAACTAGCACAAGTTTGTTCTACGTAACTGGCACAAGTTTGTTCAACGCAACTGGCACAAGTTTGTTCGACGCAACTGGCACATGTTTGTTTGACACAACTGGCACAAGTTTGTTCTACGCAACTGGCACAAGTTTGTTCTATGCAACTGGCATAAATTTGTTTGACGCAACTGGCACAAGTTTGTTTGACGCAACTGGCACAAGGTTGTTTGACGCAACTGGCACAAGGTTGCTCTACACAACTGGCACAAGTTTGTTCTATGCAACTGGCACAAGTTTGTTTGACACAACTGGCACAAGTTTTTTCTACGCAACTGGCACAAGTTTCTTCGATGCAACTGGCACAAGTTTGTTCGATGCAATTGGCCCAAACTTGTTTGACGCAACTGGCAGAAGTTTGATTGACACAACTGGCACAAGTTTGTTCTACGCAACTGGCACAAGTTTGTTCGACGAAACTGGCACAAGTTTGTTCTATGCAATTGACAAAAGTTTGTTCGATGCAACTGGCACAAGTTTGTTCGACGCAACTGGCACAAGTTTGTTCGATGCAACAGGCACAAGTTTGTTCTACGCAACTGGCACAAGTTTGTTCTACGCAACTGGCACAAGTTTGTTTGATGCAACTGGCACAAGTTTGTTCATCGCAACTGACACAAGTTTGTTCTACGCAACTGGCCCAAGTTTGTTCTACGCAACTGGCACAAGTTTTTTCTACGCAACTGGCACAAGTTTGTTCTACGGAACTGGCAAAAATTTGTTCTGCGCAACTGACACAAGTTTGTCTAACACAACTGGCACAAGTTTGTTCTACGTAACTGGCACAAGTTTGTTCTATGCAACTGTCACAAGTTTGTTCGACGCAACCGGCACAAGTTTGTTTTATGCAACTGGCACAAGTTTGTTTGACACAACTGGCACAAGTTTGTTCTACGCAACTGGCACAAGTTTGTTCGACGCAATTGGCACAAGTTTGTCCGACGCAACTGGCACAAGTTTGTTCGACGCAACTGGCACAAGTAAGTTCAATGCAACTGGCACAAGTTTGTTCTACGCAACTGGCACAAGTTTGTTCTATGCAACTGGCATAAAATTGTTTGACGCAACTGGCACAAGTTTGTTTGACGCAACTGGCACAAGGTTGTTTGACGCAACTGGCACAAGGTTGCTCTACACAACTGGAACAAGTTTGTTCTATGCAACTGGCACAAGTTTGTTTGACACAACTGGCACAAGTTTTTTCTACGCAACTGGCACAAGTTTCTTCGACGCAACTGGCACAAGTTTGTTCGACGCAACTGGCCCAAACTTGTTTAACGCAACTGGCAGAAGTTTGATTGACACAACTGGCACAAGTTTGTTCTACGCAACTGGCACAAGTTTGTTCGACGAAACTGGCACAAGTTTGTTCTATGCAATTGACACAAGTTTGTTCGATGCAACTGGCCCAAGTTTGTTCGACGCAACTGGCACAAGTTTGTTCGATGCAACTGGCACAAGTTTGTTCGACGCAACTGGCACAAGTTTGTTCGATGCAACAGGCACAAGTTTGTTCTACGCAACTGGCACAAGTTTCTTCTACGCAACTGGCACAAGTTTGTTTGATGCAACTGGCACAAGTTTGTTTGACGCAACTGGCACAAGTTTGTTCTACGCAACTGGCCCAAGTTTGTTTGACGCAACTGGCAGAAGTTTGTTCTATGCAACTGGCACAAGTTTGTTCCACGTAACGGACACAAGTTTGTTCTACGCAACTGGCACAAGATTGTTTGACAAAACTGGCACAAGTTTGTTCTACGCAACTGGCACAAGTTTGTTCCACGGAACTAGCACAAGTTTGTTCGACGCAACTGGCACAAGTTTGTTCGACGAAACTGGCACAAGTTTGTTCTATGCAATTAACACAAGTTTGTTCGATGCAACTGGCACAATTTTGTTCGACGCAACTGGCACAAGTTTGTTCCACGGAACTAGCACAAGTTTGTTCGACGCAAGTGGCAAAAGTTTGTTCTATGCAACTGGCACAAGTTTGTTCTACGCAACTGGCACAAGTTTGTTCGATGCAACTGGCACAAGTTTGTTCTACGCAATTGGCACAAGTTTGGTCTACACAACTGGCCCAAGTTTGTTTGACGCAACTGGCACAAGTTTGTTCTACGCAACTGGCACAAGATTGTTCTACACAACTGGCACAAGTATGTTCTACGCAACTGGCACAAGTTTGTTCCACGGAACTAGCACAAGTTTGTTCGACGCAACTGGCACAAGTTTCTTCTACGCAACTGGCACAAGTTTGTTTGATGCAACTGGCACAAGTTTGTTTGACGCAACTGGCACAAGTTTGTTCTACGCAACTGGCCCAAGTTTGTTTGACGCAACTGGCAGAAGTTTGTTCTATGCAACTGGCACAAGTTTGTTCCACGTAACGGGCACAAGTTTGTTCTACGCAACTGGCACAAGTTTGTTCTACGCAACTGGCACAAGTTTGTTTGACAAAACTGGCACAAGTTTGTTCTGCGCAACTGGCACAAGTTTGTTCGACGCAAGTGGCAAAAGTTTGTTCTATGCAACTGGCACAAGTTTGTTTGATGCGACTGGCACAAGTTTGTTCGACGCAACTGGCACAAGTTTGTTCGACGCAACTGGCACAAGTTTGTTTAACGCAACTGGCACAAGTTTATTCGACCCAACTGGCACAAGTTTGTTTGACACAACTGGCACAAGTTTTTTTGACGCAACTGGAACAAGGTTGTTTGACGCAATTGGCACAAGTCTGTTTGACGCAACTGGCACAAGGTTGTTCTACAAAACTGGCACAAGTTTGTTCTATACAACTGGCACATGTTTGTTCTACGCAACTGGCACAAGTTTGTTCTACGCAACTGGCACAAGTTTGTTTGATGCAACTGGCACAAGGTTGTTTGACGCAACTGGCACAAGTTTGTTCTACAAAACTGGCACAAGTTTGTTCTATGCAACTGGCACAAGTTTGTTCTACGCAACTGGCACAAGTTTGTTCTACGCAACTGGCACAAGTTTGTTCTACGCAACTGGCACAAGTTTCTTCGACGCAACTGGCACAAGTTTGTTCGACGCAACTGGCCCAAGTTTGTTTGACGCAACTGGCACAAGTTTGTTTGACACAACATGCACAAGTTTGTTCTACGCAACTGGCACAAGTTTGTTCGACGAAACTGGCACAAGTTTGTTCTACGCAACTAGCACAAGTTTGTTCTATGGAACTGGCTCAAGTTTGTTCTACGCAACTGGCACAAGTTTGTCTGACACAACTGGCACAAGTTTGTTCTACGTAACTGGCACAAGTTTGTTATATGCAACTGGCACAAGTTTGTTCGACACAACTGGCAAAAGTTTGTTTTATGCAACTGGCACAAGTTTGTTTGACGCAACTGGCACAAGTTTGTTCTACGCAATTGGCACAAGTTTGTTCAACGCAATTGGCACAATTTTGTCCGACGCAACTGGCACAAGTGTGTTTGACGCAACTGGCACAAGTTTGTTCGATGCAACTGGCACAAGTTTGTTCTACACAACTGGCACAAGTTTGTTCTATGCAACTTGCACAAGTTTGTTTGACACAACTGGCACAAGTTTTTTCTACGCAACTGGCACAAGTTTCTTCGACGCAACTGCCACAAGTTTGTTCGACGCAACTGGCCCAAACTTGTTTGACGCAACTGGCAGAAGTTTGATTGACACAACTGGCACAAGTTTGTTCTAAGCAAATGGCACAAGTTTGTTCGACGAAACTGGCACAAGTTTGTTCTATGCAATTGACAAAAGTTTGTTCGATGCAACTGGCACAAGTTTGTTCGACGCAACTGGCACAAGTTTGTTCGATGCAACAGGCACAAGTTTGTTCTACGCAACTGGCACAAGTTTGTTCTACGCAACTGGCACAAGTTTGTTCTACGCAACTGGCACAAGTTTGTTCATCGCAACTGACACAAGTTTGTTCTACGCAACTGGCCCAAGTTTGTTCTTCGCAACTGGCACAAGTTTGTTCTATGCAACTGGCACAAGTTTGTTCGACGCAACTGGCACAAGTTTGTTCTACGCAACTAGCACAAATTTGTTCTACGCAACTGGCACAAGTTTTTTGACGCAAATAGCACAAGTTTGTTCTACGCAACTGGCACAAGTTTGTTTGACGCAACTGGCACAAGTTTGTTGTACGCAACTGGCCCTAGTTTGTTCTACGCAACTGGCACTAGTTTGTTCTACGCAACTGGCACTAGTTTGTTCTACGCAACTGGCACAAGTTTGTTCTACGCAACTGGCACTAGTTTGTTCTACGCAACTGGCACAAGTTTGTTCTACGCAACTGGCACAAGTTTGTTTGACGCAACTGGCCCAAGTTTGTTTGACGCAACTGGCAAAAGTTTGTTTGAAACAACTGGCACAAGTTTGTTCTACGCAACTGTCACATGTTTGTTCAACGCAACTGGCACAAGTTTGTCAAACGCAACTGGCACAACTTTGTTCGATCAACTGGCACATGTTTTTTCGACGCAACTGGCACAAGTTTGTTCTACGCAACTGGAAAATGTTTGTTCTACGCAACTGGCACAAGTTTGTTCTACGCAACTGGCACAAGTTTGTTCTACGCAACTGGAAAATGTTTGTTCTACGCAACTGGCACAAGTTTGTTCTACGCAACTGGCTCAAGTTTGTTCTACGGAACTGGCACAAGTTTGTTCAACGCAACTGGCACAAGTTTTGTTTGACGCAACTGGCAAAAGTTTGTTTAACGCAACTAGCACAAGTTTGTTTGACGCAACTGGCCCAAGTTTGTTCAACGCAACTGGCACAAGTTTGTAGTTTGCAACTGGCACAATTTTGTTCGACGCAACTGGCCCAAGTTTGTTTGACGCAACTGGCAAAAGTTTGTTTGACACAACTGGCACAAGTTTGTTCTACGCAACTGGCACAAGTTTGTTAGACACAACTGGCACAAGTTTGTCCGACGCAACTGGCATAAGTTTGTTCTACGCAACTGGCACAATTTTGTTCGACGCAATTGGCACAAGTTTGTCCGACGCAACTGTCACAAGTGTGTTCGACGCAACTGGCACAAGTTTGTTCGATGCAACTGGCACAAGTTTGTTCTACGCAACTGGCACAAGTTTGTTCTATGCAACTGGCATAAATTTGTTTGACGCAACTGGCCCAAGTTTGTTTGATGCAACTGGGAAAAGTTTGTTTGACACAACTCTCAAAAAGTTTGTTCTACGCAACTGGCACAAGTTTGTTTCGACGCAACTGGCCCAAGTTTGTTTGACGCAACTGGCAAAAGTTTGTTTGAAACAACTGGCACAAGTTTGTTCAGCGCAACTGGCACAATTTTGTTCTACGCAACTGGCACAAGTTTGTTCTACGCAACTGCCTCAAGTTTGTTCTACGCAACTGGCACAAGTTTGTTTGATGCAACTGGCACAAGTTTGTTCTACGCAACTGGCACAAGTTTTTTCTACGCAACTGGCACAAGTTTGTTCTACGCAACTGGCACAAGTTTGTTTGACACAACTGGCACAAGTTTGTTCTACGTAACTGGCAAAAGTTTGTTCTACGCAAGTGGCACAAGTTTGTTCTACGCAACTGTCACAAGTTTGTTCTAGGCAACTGGCACAAGTTTGTTTGACACAACTAGCACAAGTTTGTTCTACGTAACTGGCACAAGTTTGTTCTACGCAACTGGCACAAGTTTGTTCGACGCAACTGGCACACGTTTGTTTGAAACAACTGGCACAAGTTTGTTCTACGCAACTGGCACAAGTTTGTTAAACGCAACTGGCACTAGTTTGTTTGACGCAACTGGCACAAGTTTGTTCTACGCAACTGGCACAAGTTTGTTTGATGCAACTGGCACAAGTTTGTTCGACGCAACTGGCACAAGTTTGTTCAACGCAAATGTCACAAGTTTGTTCGACGCAACTGGCACAAGTTTGTTCTACGCAACTTTCACAAGTTTGTTCTGCGCAACTGGCACAAGTTTATTTGATGCAACTGGCACAAGTTTATTTGACGCAACTGGCAAAAGTTTGTCCTAGCCAAAGTGGCACAAGTTTGTAGTTCTCAACTGGCACAAGTTTGTTCTACGCAACTGGCACAAGTTTGTCCTGCGAAACTGGCACAAGTTTGTAGTTCGCAACTGGCACAAGTTTGTTCTACACAACTGGCCCAAGTTTGTTTGACGCAACTGGCACAAGTTTGTTCTACGCAACTGACACAAGTTTGTTCTACGCAACTGGCACAAGTTTGTTCTACGCAACTAGCACAAGTTTGTTCTACGCAACTGGCACAAGTTTGTTCTACGCAACTGGTACAATGTTGTTCTACGCAACTGGCAAAATTTTGTTCCATGCAACTGGCACAAAGTTGTTCTACGTAACTGGCACAAGTTTATTTGACGCAACTGGAACAAGTTTATTTGACGCAACTGTCACAAGTTTCTTTGACGCAACTGGCACAAGTTTGTCCTACGCAAGTGGCACAAGTTTGTAGTTCGCAACTGGCGAAAGTTTGTTCTACGCAATTGGCACAAGTTTGTTTGACGCAACTGGCACAAGTTTGTCCTACGAAACTGGCACAAGTTTGTAGTTCGCAACTGGCACAAGTTTGTTCTACGCAACTGGCCCAAGTTTGTTTGACGCAACTGGCACAAGTTTGTTCTACGCAACTGACACAAGTTTGTTCTACGCAACTGGCACAAGTTTGTTCTGTGCAACTAGCACAAGTTTGTTCTATGGAACTGGCACAAGTTTGTTCTACGCAACTGGCACAAGTTTGTCTGACACAACTGGCACAAGTTTGTTCTACGTAACTGGCACAAGTTTGTTCTATGCAACTGGCACAAGTTTGTTCGACACAACTGGCAAAAGTTTTGTTTTATGCAACTGGCACAAGTTTGTTTGACACAACTGGCACAAGTTTGTTCTACGCAATTGGCACAAGTTTGTTCGACGCAATTGGCACAAGTTTGTCCGACGCAACTGGCACAAGTGTGTTCGACGCAACTGGCACAAGTTTGTTCGATGCAACTGGCACAAGTTTGTTCTACACAACTGGCACAAGTTTGTTCTATGCAACTGGCATAAGTTTGTTTGAAGCAACTGGCACAAGTTTGTTTGACGCAACTGGCACAAGGTTGTTTGACGCAACTGGCACAAGGTTGCTCTACACAACTGGCACAAGTTTGTTCTATGCAACTGGCACAAGTTTGTTTGACACAACTGGCACAAGTTTTTTCTACGCAACTGGCTCAAGTTTCTTCGACGCAACTGGCACAAGTTTGTTCGACGCAACTGGCCCAAACTTGTTTGACGCAACTGGCAGAAGTTTGTTCATCGCAACTGACACAAGTTTGTTCTACGCAACTAGCCAAAGTTTGTTCTTCGCAACTGGCACAAGTTTGTTCTATGCAATTGGCACAAGTTTGTTCGACGCAACTGGCACAAGTTTGTTCTACGCAACTAGCACAAATTTGTTCTACGCAACTGGCACAAGTTTTTTGACGCAAATGGCACAAGTTTGTTGTACGCAACTGGCACAAGTTTGTTCGACGCAACTGGCACAAGTTTGTTCTACGCAACTGGCACTAGTTTGTTCTACGCAACTGGCACAAGTTTGTTCTACGCAACTGGCACAAGTTTGTTCTACGCAACTGGCACAAGTTTGTTTGACGCAACTGGCCCAAGTTTGTTTGACGCAACTGGCAAAAGTTTGTTTGAAACAACTGGCACAAGTTTGTTCTACGCAACTGTCACATGTTTGTTTAACGCAACTGGCACAAGTTTGTCAAACGCAACTGGCACAACTTTCTTCGATCAACTGGCACATGTTTTTTCGACGCAACTGGCACAAGTTTGTTCTACGCAACTGGAAAATGTTTGTTCTACGCAACTGGCACAAGTTTGTTCTACGCAACTGGCACAAGTTTGTTCTACGCAACTGGAAAATGTTTGTTCTACGCAACTGGCACAAGTTTGTTCTACGCAACTGGCTCAAGTTTGTTCTACGCCACCTGCACAAGTTTGTTCAACGCAACTTGCACAAGTTTGTTTGACGCAACTGGCAAAAGTTTGTTTAACGCAACTAGCACAAGTTTGTTTGACGTAACTGGCCCAAGTTTGTTCAACGCAACTGGCACAAGTTTGTAGTTTGCAACTGGCACAATTTTGTTCGACGCAACTGGCCCAAGTTTGTTTGACGCAACTGGCAAAAGTTTGTTTGACACAACTGGCACAAGTTTGTTCTACGCAACTGGCACAAGTTTGTTCGACGCAACTGGCACAAGTTTGTCCGACGCAACTGGCATAAGTTTGTTCTACGCAACTGGCACAAGTTTGTTCGACGCAATTGGCAGAAGTTTGTCCGACGCAACTGTCACAAGTGTGTTCGACGCAACTGGCACAAGTTTGTTCGATGCAACTGGCACAAGTTTGTTCTACGCAACTGGCACAAGTTTGTTCTATGCAACTGGCCCAGGTTTGTTTGACGCAACTGGGAAAAGTTTGTTTGACACAACTCTCACAAAGTTTGTTCTACGCAACTGGCACAAGTTTGTTCGACGCAACTAGCCCAAGTTTGTTTGACGCAACTGGCAAAAGTTTGTTTGAAATAACTGACACAAGTTTGTTCAGCGCAACTGGCACAATTTTGTTCTACGCAACTGGCACAAGTTTGTTCTACGCAACTGCCTCAAGTTTGTTCTACGCAACTGGCACAAGTTTGTTCTACGCAACTGGCACAAGTTTGTTCTACGCAACTGGAACAAGTTTGTTCTACGCAACTGGCACAAGTTTGTTCGACGCAACTAGCACAAGTTTGTTCTACGTAACTGGCACAAGTTTGTTCTACGCAACTGGCACAAGTTTGTTAAACGCAACTGGCACTAGTTTGTTTGACGCAACTGGCACAAGTTTGTTCTACGCAACTGGCACAAGTTTGTTTGATGCAACTTGCAAAAGTTTGTTCGACGCAACTGGCACAAGTTTGTTCAACGCAACTGTCACAAGTTTGTTCGACGCAGCTGGCACAAGTTTGTTCTACGCAACTTTCACAAGTTTGTGCTGCACAACTGGCACAAGTTTATTTGATGCAACTGGCACAAGTTTCTTTGACACAACTGGCACAAGTTTGTCCTACGCAAGTGGCACAAGTTTGTAGTTCGCAACTGGCACAAGTTTGTTCTACGCAACTGGCACAAGTTTGTTTGACGCAACTGGCACAAGTTGTTATACGAAACTGGCACAAGTTTGTTCGACGCAACTGGCACAAGTTTGTTCTACGCAACTGGCCCAAGTTTGTTTGACGCAACTGGCACAAGTTTGTTCTACGCAACTGGCACAAGTTTGTTCTACGCAACTAGCACAAGTTTGTTCTACGCAACTGGCACAAGTTTGTTCTACGCAACTGGCACAAAGTTGTTCTACGCAACTGGCACAATTTTGTTCTATGCAACTGGGACAAAGTTGTTCTACGTAACTGGCACAAGTTTATTTGACGCAACTGGAACAAGTTTATTTGACGCAACTGTCACAAGTTTCTTTGACGCAACTGGCACAAGTTTGTCCTACGCAAGTGGCAAAAGTTTGTCCTGCGCAAGTGTCACAAGTTTGTAGTTCGCAACTGGCACAAGTTTGTTCTACGCAACTGGCACAAGTTTGTTTGACGCCACTGGCACAAGTTTGTCCTACGAAACTGGCACAAGTTTGTAGTTCGCAACTGGCACAAGTTTGTTCTACGCAACTGGCCCAAGTTTGTTTGACGCAACTGGCACAAGTTTGTTCTACGCAACTGACACAAGTTTGTTCTACGCAACTGGCACAACTTTGTTCTACGCAACTAGCACAAGTTTGTTCTACGCAACTGGCACAAGTTTGTTCTACGCAACTGGCACAATTTTGTTCTATGCAACAGGCACAAGTTTGTTCTTCGCAACTGGCACAAGTTTGTTCTACGCAACTGGCACAAGTTTGTTTGACGCAACTGGCACAAGTTTGTTCTACGCAACTGGCACAAGTTTGTTCTACGCAACTGGCCCAAGTTTGTTTGACGCAACTGGCACAAGTTTGTTCTACGCAACTGGCACAAGATTGTTCTACACAACTGGCACAAGTTTGTTCGACGCAACTGGCACAAGTTTGTTCCACGGAACTGGCACAAGTTTGTTCGACGCAACTGGCACAAGTTTGTTGTACGCAACTGGCACAAGTTTGTTGTACGCAACTGGCACAAACTTGTTTGTGACAATTAGCACAAGTTTGTTTTCGGAACTGGCCCAAGTTTCTTCTACGCAACTCACACAAGTTTGTTCTATGCAACTGGCAGAAGTTTGTTCGACGCAACTGGCACAAGTTTGTTCTACGCAACTGGCACAAGTTTGTTCTTCGCAACTGGCACAAGATTGTTCAACACAACTGTCACAAGTTTGTTCAAAGCAACTGGCACAAGTTTGTTCGACGCAACTGGCCCAAGTTTGTTTGACGCAACTGGCAAAAGTTTGTTTGAAACAACTCTCACAAGTTTGTTCTACGCAACTGGAGCAAGTTTGTTCTACGCAACTGGCACAAGTTTGTGCCACTTGCGTAGGACAAACTTGTTTGACTCAACTGGCACAAGTTTGTTTGACTCAACTGGCACAAGTTTGTTTGACGCAACTGGCACAAGTTCGTTTGACGCAACTAGCACAAGTTTCTTCGACGCAACTGGCACAAGTTTGTTCGACGCAACTGGCACTAGTTTGTTTTACGCAACTGGCATATGTTTGTTTGACGCAACTGGCACAAGTTTGTTCACCGTAACTGGCACAAGTTTCTTCTACGCAACTCACACAAGTTTGTTCTATGCAACTGGCAGAAGTTTGTTCGACGCAACTGGCACAAGTTTGTTCTACGCAACTGGCACAAGTTTGTTCTTCGCAACTGGCACAAGATTGTTCAACACAACTGTCACAAGTTTGTTCAAAGCAACTGGCACAAGTTTGTTCGACGCAACTGGCCCAAGTTTGTTTGACGCAACTGGCAAAAGTTTGTTTGAAACAACTCTCACAAGTTTGTTCTACGCAACTGGAGCAAGTTTGTTCTACGCAACTGGCACAAGTTTGTGCCACTTGCGTAGGACAAACTTGTTTGACTCAACTGGCACAAGTTTGTTTGACTCAACTGGCACAAGTTTGTTTGACGCAACTGGCACAAGTTCGTTTGACGCAACTAGCACAAGTTTCTTCGACGCAACTGGCACAAGTTTGTTCGACGCAACTGGCACTAGTTTGTTTTACGCAACTGGCATATGTTTGTTTGACGCAACTGGCACAAGTTTGTTCACCGTAACTGGCACAAGTTTGTTCGACGCAACTGGCACAAGTTTGTTCGACGCAACTGTCACAAGTTTGTTTGACGCAACTGGCACAAGTTTCTTCGACACAACTGGCACAAGTTTGTTCGACGCAACTGGCACAAGTTTGTTTGATGCAATTGGCACAAGTTTGTTCTACTCAACTGGCACAAGTTTGTTCTATGCAACTGGCACTAGTTTGTTTGACGCAACTGGCATATGTTTGTTTGACGCAACTGGCACAAGTTTGTTCTACCAACTAGCACAAGTTTGTTCGACTCAACTGGCACAAGGTTGTTCTACGCAACTGGCACAAGTTTGTTCTACGCAACTGGCACAAGTTTGTTTGACGCAACTGGCACAAGTTTGTTCGACGCAACTGGCACAAGTTTGTTGGATGCCACTGGCACAAGTTTGTTTGACGAAACTGGCACAAGTTTTTTTGACGCAACTGGCACAAGTTTGTTAGACGCAACTGGCACAAGTTTATTTGACGCAACTGGCACAAGTTTTTTCGACTCAAGTGGCACAAGTTTGTTTGACGCAACTGGAACAAGTTTGTTTGACGCAACTGGCACAAGTTTGTTTGACGCAACTGGCACAAGTTTGTTCTACGCAACTTACACAAGTTTATTTGACGCAACTGGCACAAGTTTGTTCGCCGTAACTGGCACAAGTTTGTTCGACGCAACTGGCACAAGTTTGTTCGACGCAAGTGGCACAAGTTTGTTCTACATAACTGGCACAAGTTTGTTCTATGCAACTGGCACAAGTTTGTTCTACGCAACTGGCACAAGTTTGTTCTACGCATCTGGCACAAGTTTGTTCTATGCAACTGGCACTAGTTTGTTCTACGCAACTGGGACATGTTTGTTTGACGCAACTGGCTCAAGTTTGTTCTACCCAACTGACATAATTTTGTTCGACACAACTGGCAGAAGTTTGTTCAACGCAACTGGCACAAGTTTGTTTGACGTAACTGGCGCAAGTTTGTTCGACGCAACTGTCACAAGTTTGTTCGACGCAACAGGCAAAAGTTTGTTGGATGCAACTGGCACAAGTTTGTTTAACGCAACTGGCACAAGTTTGTTCGACCCAACTGGCACAAGTTTGTTTGACTCAACTGGCACAAGTTTGTTTGACGCAACTGGCACAAGTTCGTTTGACGCAACTGGCACAAGGTTCTTATACGCAACTGGCACAAGTTTGTTTGAAGCAACTGGCACAAGTTTGTTCTACACAACTGGCACAAGTTTGTTTGTCGCAACTGGAACAAGTTTGTTTGATGCAACTGGCACAAGTTTGTTAGACACAACTGGCACAAGTTTGTTCGACGTAACTGTCACAAGTTTTTTCGACTCAATTGGTACAAGTTTGTTTGACGCAACTGGCACAAGTTTGTTTGACGCAAGAGGCACAAGTTTTTTTTACGCAACTGGCACAAGTTTGTTTGACGCAACTGGCACAAGTTTGTTCGCCATATCTGGCACAAGTTTGTTCGACGCAACTGGCACAAGTTTGTTCGACGCAAATGGCACAAGTTTGTTTGACGCAACTGGCACGAGTTTTTTTCGACGCAACTGGCACAAGTTTGTTCGACGCAACTGGCATAAGTTTGTTTGACGCAACTGGCACAAGTTTGTTCTACGCAACTGGGACAAGTTTGTTCTATGCAACTGGCACTAGTTTGTTCTATGCAACTGGCATAAGTTTGTTTGACGCAACTGATACAAGTTTGTTCTACGCAACTGGCACAAGTTTGTTCTACACAACTGGCACAAGTTTGTTCGACGCAACTGTCACAAGTTTGTTCGACGCAACAGGCAAAAGTTTGTTGGATGCAACTGGCACAAGTTTGTTTAACGCAACTGGCACAAGTTTGTTCTACCCAACTGGCACAAGATTGTTTGACTCAACTGGCACAAGTTTGTTTGACGCAACTGGCAAAAGTTTGTTTGACGCAACTGGCACAAGTTCGTTTGACGCAACTGGCACAAGGTTCCTCTACGCAACTGGCACAAGTTTGTTTGACGCAACTGGCACAAGTTTGTTCTACACAACTGGCACAAGTTTGTTTGACGCAACTGGCACAAGTTTGTTTGACGCAACTGGCACAAGTTTTTTTTGACGCAACTGGCACAAGTTTGTTAGACGCAACTGGCACAAGTTTGTTTGACATAACAGGCACAAGTTTTTTCGACTCATTTGGTACAAGTTTGTTTGTCGCAACTGGCACAAGTTTCTTTGACTCAAGAGGCACAAGTTAATTTGACGCAACTGGCACAAGTTTGTTTGACGCAACTGGCACAAGTTTGTTCTACCCAACTGGCACAAGTTTGTTTGACTCAACTGGCACAAGTTTGTTTGACGCAACTGGCAAAAGTTTGTTTGACGCACCTGGCAAAAGTTCGTTTGACGCAACTGGCACAAGGTTCCTCTACGCAACTGGCACAAGTTTGTTTGACGCAACTGGCACAAGTTTGTTCTACACAACTGGCACAAGTTTGTTTGACGCAACTGGCACAAGTTTGTTTGACGCAACTGGCACAAGTTTTTTTTGACGCAACTGGCACAAGTTTGTTTGTCGCAACTGGCACAAGTTTGTTTGACGCAAGAGGCACAAGTTTTTTTGACGCAACTGGCACAAGTTTGTTTGACGCAACTGGCACAAGTTTTTTTTTACGCAATTGGCACAAGTTTTCTCGAAGCAACTGGCACAAGTTTGTTCGCCATATCTGGCACAAGTTTGTTTGACGCAACTGGCACAAGTTTGTTTGACGCAACTGGCACATGTTTGTTTGACGCAACTGGCAAAAGTTTGTTCGATGCAACTGGCACAAGTTTGTTCGACACAACTGGCACAAGTTTATTTGATGCAATTGGCACAAGTTTGTTCTACTCAACTGGCACAAGTTTGTTCTATGCAACTGGCACTAGTTTGTTTAACGCAACTGGCAAAAGTTTGTTTGACGCAACTGGCACAAGTTTGTTCTACAAACTAGCACAAGTTTGTTCGACTCAACTGGCACAAGTTTGTTCTACGCAACTGGCACAAGTTTGTTTGACACAACTGGCAAAAGTTTGTTCGACGCAACTGGCACAAGTTTGTTGGATGCCACTGGCACAAGTTTGTTTGACGAAACTGGCACAAGTTTTTTTGACGCAACTGGCACAAGTTTGTCAGACGCAACTGGCACAAGTTTGTTCGACGCAACTGGCACAAGTTTTTTCGACTTTTTGACGCAAATAGAACAAGTTTGTTTGACACAACTGGCACAAGTTTGTTTGACGCAACTGGCACAAGTTTGTTTGACGCAACTGGCACAAGTTTATTTGACGCAACTGGCACAAGTTTTCTCGACGAAACTGGCACAAGTTTGTTCGCTGTAACTGACACAAGTTTGTTCGACGCAACTGGCACAAGTTTGTTCGACGCAACTGGCACAAGTTAGTTCTACATAACTGGCACAAGTTTGTTCTACGCAACTGGCACAAGTTTGTTCTACGCATCTGGCTCAAGTTTGTTCTATGCAACTGGCACTAGTTTGTTCTACGCAACTGGGACATGTTTGTTTGACGCAACTGGCACAAGTTTGTTCTACCCAACTGACACAATTTTTTTCGACGCAACTGGCACAAGTTTGTTCTACGCAACTGACACAAGTTTGTTTGACACAACTGGCAGAAGTTTGTTCAACGCAACTGGCACAAGTTTGTTTGACGTAACTGGCGCAAGTTTGTTCGACGCAATTGGCACAAGTTTGTTCGACGCAACTAGCAAAAGTTTGTTTGATGCAACTAGCACAAGTTTGTTTAACGCAACTGGCACAAGTTTGTTAGACCCAACTGGCACAAGTTTGTTTGACTCAACTGGCACAAGTTTGTTCGACGCAACTGGCACAAGTTTGTTTGACGCAACTGGCACAAGTTCGTTTGACGCAACTAGCACAAGGTTCTTCTACGCAACTGGCACAAGTTTGTTTGACGCAACTGGCACAAGTTTGTTCTACGCAACTGGCACAAGTTTGTTTGACGCAACTGGCACAAGTTTGGTTGACGCAACTGGCACAAGTTTGTTAGACGCAACTGTCACAAGTTTGTTCGACGTAATAGGCACAAGTTTTTTCGACTCAATTGGTACAAGTTTGTTTGACGCAACTGGCACAAGTTTGATTGACGCAAGAGGCACAAGTTTGTTTGACGCAACTGGCACAAGTTTGTTTGACGCAACTGGCACAAGTTTGTTTGACGCAACTGGCACAAGTTTTTTTTTACCCAACTGGCACTAGTTTTCTCGAAGCAACTGGCACAAGTTTGTTCGCCATATCTGGCACAAGTTTGTTCGACGCAACTGGCACAATTTTGTTCGACGCAAATGGCTCAAGTTTGTTTGACGCAACTGTCACAAGTTTCTTCGACGCAACTGGCACAAGTTTGTTCGACGCAACTGGCACAAGTTTGTTTGACGCAACTGGCACAAGTTTGTTCTACGCAACTGGGACAAGTTTGTTCTATGCAACTGGCACTAGTTTGTTCTATGCAACTGGCATAAGATTGTTCGACACAACTGGCAGAAGTTTGTTCAACGCAACTGGCACAAGTTTGTTTGACGTAACTGGCGCAAGTTTGGTCGACGCAACTGTCACAAGTTTGTTCGACGCAACTGGCAAAACTTTGTTCGATGCAACTGGCACAAGTTTGTTTAACGCAACTGGCACAAGTTTGTTCGACCCAACTGGCACAAGTTTGTTTGACTCAACTGGCACAAGTTTGTTTGACGCAACTGGCACTAGTTCGTTTGACGCAACTGGCACAAGGTTCTTCTACGCAACTGTCACAAGTTTGTTTGACGCAACTGGCACAAGTTTGTTCTACGCAACTGGCACAAGTTTGTTTGACGCAACTGGCACAAGTTTGTTTGTCGCAACTGGCACAAGTTTGTTAGACGCAACTGGCACAAGTTTGTTCGACGTAACTGGCACAAGTTTTTTCGACTCAATTGGCACAAGTTTGTTTAACGCAACTGGCACAAGTTTGTTTGACGCAAGAGGCACAAGTTTGTTTGACGCAACTGGCACAAGTTTGTTTGACGCAACTGGCACAAGTTTTCTCGAAGCAACTTGCACAAGTTTGTTCGCCATATCTGGCACAAGTTTGTTCGACGCAAGTGGCACAAGTTTGTTCAACGCAAATGGCACAAGTTTGTTTGACGCAACTGGCACAAGTTTCTTCGACGCAACTGGCACAAGTTTGTTCGACGCAACTGGCACAAGTTTGTTCAACGCAACTGGCACAAGTTTGTTCTACGCAACTGGGACAAGTTTGTTCTATGCAACTGACACTAGTTTGTTCTATGCAACTGGCATAAGTTTGTTCTACGCAACTGGCACAAGTTTGTTCGACACAACTGGCACAAGTTTGTTCTACGCAACTCTTACTAGTTTGTTGTACACAACTGGCACAGGTTTGTTTGACACAACTGGCACGAGTTTGTTCTACGCAAATGGCAAATGTTTGTTTTCCGCAACTGACACAAGTTTGTTTGACACAACTGGCAGAAGTTTGTTCAACGCAACTGGCACAAGTTTGTTTGACGTAACTGGCGCAAGTTTGTTCGACGCAACTGGCACAAGTTTGTTCGACGCAACTGGCAAAAGTTTGTTCGATGCAACTGGCACAAGTTTGTTTAACGCAACTGGCACAAGTTTGTTTGACGCAACTGGCACAAGTTTGTTTGACTCAACTGGCACAAGTTTGTTTGACGCAACTGGCAAAAGTTTGTTTGACGCAACTGGCATAAGTTCGTTTGACGCAACTGGCACAAGGTTCTTCTATGCAACTGGCACAAGTTTGTTTGACGCAACTGGCACAAGTTTGTTCTACGCAACTGGCACAAGTTTGTTTGACGCAACTGGCACAAGTTTGTTTGACGCAACTGGCACAAGTTTTTTTTGACGCAAGTGGCACAAGTTTGTTAGATGCAACTGGCACAAGTTTGTTCGACGTAACAGGCACAAGTTTTTTCGCCTTAATTGGTACAAGTTTGTTTGACGCAACTGGCACAAGTTTGTTTGACGCAAGACCCACAAGTTTTTTTTGACGCAACTGGCACAAGTTTTTTTTTACGCAACTGGCACAAGTTTTCTCGAAGCAACTGGCACAAGTTTGTTCGCCATATCTGGCACAAGTTTGTTCGACGCAACTGGCACAAGTTTGTTTGACGCAACTGGCACAAGTTTGTTAGACGCAACTGGCACAAGTTTGTTCAACGCAACTGGCACAAGTTTTTTTGAATCAATTGGCACAAGTTTGTTTGACGCAACTGGCACAAGTTTGTTTGACGCAACTGGCACAAGTTTGTTTGACGCAACTGGCACAAGTTTGTTTGACGCAACTGGCACAAGTTTCTTTGACACAACTGGAACAAGTTTGTTCGACGCAACTGGCACAAGTTTCTTCGACACAACTTGCACAAGTTTGTTTGATGCAATTGGCACAAGTTTGTTCTACTCAACTGGCACAAGTTTGTTCTATGCAACTGGCACTAGTTTGTTTTACGCAACTGGCATAAGTTTTTTTGACGCAACTGGCATAAGTTTGTTCTACCAACTAGCACAAGTTTGTTCGACTCAACTGGCACAAGGTTGTTCTACGCAACTGGCACAAGTTTGTTCTACGCAACTGGCACAAGTTTGTTTGACGCAACTGGCACAAGTTTGTTCGACGCAACTGGCACAAGTTTGTTGGATGCCACTGGCAAAAGTTTGTTTGACGAAACTGGCACAAGTTTTTTTGACGCAACTGGCACAAGTTTGTTAGACGCAACTGGCACAAGTTTGTTCGACGCAACTGGCACAAGTTTGTTTGACGCAACTGACACAAGTTTGTTCGACGCAACTGGCACAAGTTTGTTCGACGCAACTGGCACAAGTTTGTTCGACGCAACTGGCACAAGTTTGTTCGACGCTACTGTCACAAGTTTGTTCGACGCAACTGCACAAGTTTGTTCTACGCAACTGGCTCATATTTGTTCTATGCAACTGGCATAAGTTTGTTTGAGGCAACTGGCACAAGTTTGTTCTACGCAACTGGCACAAGTTTGTTCGACGCAACTGGTACAAGTTTGTTTGACACAACTGGTACAAGTTTGTTGGACGCAACTGGCACAAGTTTGTTTGACGCAACTGGCACAAGTTTGTTTGACACAACTGGCACAAGTTTGTTCGACGCAACTGGCACAAATTTGTTTGACGCAACTGGCACAAGTTTGTTTGACGCAACTGGTACAAGTTTGTTGGACGCAACTGGCACAAGTTTGTTTGAACCAACTGGCACAAGTTTCTTTGACACAACTGGGACAAGTTTGTTTGACGCAACTGGCACAAGTTTGTTTAACGCAACTGGCACAAGGTTGTTCTACGCAACTGGCACAAGTTTGTTCTACGCAACTGGCACAAGTTTGTTCTACGCAACTGGCACAAGTTTGTTCGATGCAACTGCCACAAGTTTGTTCGACGCAACTGGCACAAGTTTGTTTGACGCAACTGGCACAAGTTTGTTAGACGCAACTGGCACAAGTTTGTTCGACGCAACTGGCACAAGTTTGTTTGACGCAACTGGCACAAGTTTGTTCGACGCTACTGTCACAAGTTTGTTCGACGCAACTGCACAATGTTGTTCTATGTAACTGGCACATATTTGTTCTATGCAACTGGCATAAGTTTGTTTGAGGCAACTGGCACAAGTTTGTTCTACGCAACTGGCACTAGTTTGTTCGACGCAACTGGTACAAGTTTGTTTGACACAACTGGTACAAGTTTGTTGGATGCAACTGGCACAAGTTTGTTTGACGCAACTGGCACAAGTTTGTTTGACACAACTGGCACAAGTTTGTTCGACGCAACTGGCACAAGTTTGTTTGACGCAACTGGCACAAGTTTGTTTGACGCAACTGGCACAAGGTTGTTCTACGCAACTGGCACAAGTTTGTTCTACGCAACTGGCACAAGTTTGTTCTACGCAACTGGCACAAGTTTGTTTGACGCAACTGGCACAAGTTTTTTCTACGCAACTGGCACAAGTTTGTTCGATGCAACTGGCACAAGTTTGATTGACGCAACTGGCCAAAGTTTTTTTGACGCAACTGGAACAAGTTTTTTTGACGCAACTGGCACAAGTTTGTTTGACACAACTGGCACAAGTTTGTTGGACGCAACTGGCACAAGTTTGTTCGACGCAACTGGCACAAGTTTGTTCGACGCAACTGGCACAAGGTTTTTTGACGCAACTGGAACAAGTTTGTTTGACGCTACTGGCACAAGTTTGTTTGACGCAACTGGCACAAGGTTGTTCTATGCAACTGGCACAAGTTTGTACTATGCAACTGGCACAAGTTTGTTTGACGCAACTGGCACAAGTTTGTTTGATGCAACAGGCACAAGTTTGTTCTCCATAACTGGCACAAGTTTGTTGTACACAACTGGCACAAGTTTGTTTGACACAACTGGCACAAGTTTGTTCTACGCAAATGGCAAAAGTTTGTTCTACGCACCTGACACAATTTTGTTCTATGCAACTGGCACTAGTTTGTTCTACGCAACTGGTTTAAATTTGTTTGACGCAATTGGCACATGTTTGTTCTACCCAGCTGGCACAAGTTTGTTCGATGCAACTGGCACAAGTTTGTTCTACACAACTGGCAAAAGTTTGTTTGACACAACTGGCACAAGTTTGTTCTAAGCAACTGGCACAAGTTTGTTCGACGGAACTGGCGCAAGTTTGTTCGACGCAACTGTCACAACTTTTTTCGACACAACTGGCACAAATTTGTACGACCCAACTGGTAAAAGTTTGTTTAACGTAACTGGCACAAGTTTGTTCGACCCAACTGGCACAAGTTTGTTTCACACAACTGGCACAAGTTTGTTCGACGCAACTGGCACAAGTTTGTTTGAGGCAACTGGCACAAGTTTGTTTGACGCAACTGGCACAAGGTTGTTCTACGCAACATGTACAAGTTAGTTCTACGCAACTGGCACAAGGTTGTTCTACGCAACATGTACAAGTTTGTTCTACGCAACTAGCACAAGTTTGTTTGACGCAACTGGCACAAGTTTGTTTGAAGCAACTGGCACAAGTTTGTTCGATGCAACTGGCACAAGTTTGTTCGACGGAACTGGCACAAGTTTGTTTGACGCAACTGGCACAAGTTTGTTAGCCGCAACTGGCACAAGTTTGTTCAACGCAACTGGCACAAGTTTTTTCGAATCAATTGGCACAAGTTTGTTTGATGCAACTGGCACAAGTTTGTTTGACGCAACTGGCACAAGTTTGTTTGACGCAACTGGCAGAAGTTTGTTTGACGCAACTGGCACAAGTTTATTTGACGCAAGTGGCAAAACTTTTCTCGACGCAACTGGCACAAGTTGGTTCGCCGTAACTGGCACAAGTTTGTTTGATGCAACTGGCACAAGTTTATTTGACGCAACTGGCAAAAGTTTTCTGGATGCAAGTGGCATAAGTTTGTTCGCCCTAACTGACACAAGTTTGTTAGACGCAACTGGCACAAGTTTGTTCGACGCAACTGGCACAAGTTTGTTTGACGCAACTGGCACAAGTTTGTTCGACGCAACTGGCACAAGTTTGTTCGACGCAACTGGCACAAGTTTGTTTGATGCAATTGGCACAAGTTTGTTCTACTCAACTGGCACAAGTTTGTTTGACGCAACTGGCACAAGTTTATTTGACGCAACTGGCAAAAGTTTTCTGGACGCAAGTGGCATAAGTTTGTTCGCCCTAACTGACACAAGTTTGTTAGACGCAACTGGCACAAGTTTGTTCGACGCAACTGACACAAGTTTGATAGACGCCACTGGCACTAGTTTGTTTTACGCAACTGGCACAAGTTTGTTTGACGCAACTGGCACAAGTTTGTTCTACCAACTAGCACAAGTTTGGTCGACTCAACTGGCACAAGGTTGTTCTACGCAAATGGCACAAGTTTGTTCTACGCAACTGGCACAAGTTTGTTTGACGCAACTGGCACAAGTTTGTTCGACGCAACTGGCACAAGTTTGTTGGATGCCACTGGCACAAGTTTGTTTGACGAAACTGGCCCAAGTTTTTTCGACGCAACTGGCACAAGTTTGTTAGACGCAACTGGCACAAGTTTGTTCGACGCAACTGGCACAAGTGTTTTCGACTCAATTGGCACAAGTTTGTTTGACGCAACTGGAACAAGTTTGTTTGACGCAACTGGCACAAGTTTGTTTGACACAACTGGCACAAGTTTGTTTGACGCAACTGGCACAAGTTTATTTGACGCAACTGGCACAAGTTTTCTCGACGAAACTGGCACAAGTTTGTTTGACGAAACTGGCACAAGTTTGTTCGATGCAACTGGCACAAGTTTGTTCGACGCAACTGGCACAAGTTTTTTCGACTCAATTGGCACAAGTTTGTTTGACGCAATTGGCACAAGTTTTTCTACGCAACTGGCACAAGTTTGTTCTATGCATATGGCACAAGTTTGTTCTATGCAACTGGCACTAGTTTGTTCTACGCAACTGGGACATGTTTGTTTGACGCAACTGGCACAAGTTTGTTCTACCCAACTGACACAAGTTTGTTCGACGCAACTGGCACAAGTTTGTTCTACGCAACTGACACAAGTTTGTTTGACACAACTGGCAGAAGTTTGTTCAACGCAACTGGCACAAGTTTGTTTGACGTAACTGGCACAAGTTTTTTCGACGCAACTGGTACAAGTTTGTTCGACGCAACTGGCATAAGTTTGTTCGACCCAACTGGCACAAGTTTGTTCGACCCAACTGGCACAAGTTTTTTTGACGCAACTGGCACAAGTTTGTTAGACGCAACTGGCACAAGTTTGTTCGATGCAACTGACACAAGTTTTTTCGACTCAATTGGCACAAGTTTGTTTGACGCAACTGGAACAAGTTTGTTTGACGCAACTGGCACAAGTTTGTTTGACGCAACTGGCACAAGTTTGTTCAACGCAACTGGCACAAGTTTATTTGATGCAACTGGCACAAGTTTGTTCGATGCAACTGGCAAAAGTTTGTTCGGTGCAACTGGCACAAGTTTGTTTAACGCAATTGGCATAAGATTGTTCGACCCAACTGGCACAAGTTTGTTTGACTCAACTGGCACAAGATTGTTTGACTCAACTGGCACAAGTTTGTTTGACGCAACTGGCACAAGTTCGTTTGACGCAACTGGCACAAGGTTCTTCTACACAACTGGCACAAGTTTGCTTGACGCAACTGGCACAAGTTTGTTTGACGCAACTGGCACAAGTTTGTTTGACGCAACTGGCACAAGTTTGTTTGACGCAACTGGCACAAGTTTGTTAGACGCACCTGGCACATGTTTGTTCGACGTAAAAGGCACAAGTTTTTTCGACTCAATTGATACAAGTTTGTTTGACGCAACTGGCACAAGTTTGTTTGACGCAACTGGCACAAGTTTGTTCTACCAACTAGCACAAGTTTGTTCGACTCAACTGGCACAAGGTTGTTCTACGCAACTGGCACAAGTTTGTTCTACGCAACTAGCACAAGATTGTTTGACGCAACTGGCACAAGTTTGTTCGACGCAACTGGCACAAGTTTGTTGGATGCCACTGGCACAAGTTTGTTTGACGAAACTGGCCCAAGTTTTTTTGATGCAACTGCCACAAGTTTGTTAGATGCAACTGGCACAAGTTTGTTCGACGCAACTGGCACAATTTTTTTCGACTCAATTGGCACAAGTTTGTTTGACGCAACTGGAACAAGTTTGTTTGACGCAACTGGCACAAGTTTGTTTGACGCAACTGACACAAGTTTGTTTGATGCAACTGGCACAAGTTTATTTGACGCAACTGGCACAAGTTTTCTCGACGAAACTGGCCCAAGTTTGTTCGCCGTAACTGGCACAAGTTTGTTCGACGCAACTGGCACAAGTTTGTTCGATGCAACTGGCACAAGTTTGTTCTACATAACTGGCACAAGTTTGTTCTATGCAACTGGCACAAGTTTGTTCTACGCAACTGGCACAAGTTTGTTCTACGCATCTGGCACAAGTTTGTTCTATGCAACTGGCACTAGTTTGTTCTACGCAACTGGGACATGTTTGTTTGACGCAACTGGCACAAGTTTGTTCTACCCAACTGACACAAGTTTGTTCGACGGAACTGGCACAAGTTTGTTCTACGCAACTGACGCAAGTTTGTTTGACACAACTGGCAGAAGTTTGTTCAACGCAACTGGCACAAGTTTGTTTGACGTAACTGGCGCAAGTTTGTTCGACGCAACTGGCAAAAGTTTGTTCGATGCAACTGGCACAAGTTTGTTTAACGCAACTGGCACAAGTTTGTTCGACCCAACTGGCACAAGTTTGTTTGACTCAACTGGCACAAGTTTGTTCGACGCAACTGGCACAAGTTTGTTTGACGCAACTGGCACAAGTTCGTTTGACTCAACTGGCACAAGGTTCTTCTACGCAACTGACACAAGTTTGTTTGACGCAACTGGCACAAGTTTGTTCTACGCAAGTGGCACAAGTTTGTTTGACGCAACTGGCACAAGTTTGTTCGATGCAACTGGCACAAATTTTTTCGACTCAATTGGCACAAGTTTGTTTAACGCAAGAGGTACAAGTTTGTTTGACGCAACTTTCACAAGTTTGTTTGACGCAACTTGCACAAGTTTTTTTTGACGCAACTGGCACAAGTTTTCTCGACGCAGCTTGCACAAGTTTGTTCGCCATATCTGGCACAAGTTTGTTCGACGCAACTGGCACAAGTTTGTTCGACGCAACTGGCACATGTTTGTTTGACGCAACTGGCACAAGTTTCTTCGACGCAACTGGCACAAGTTTGTTCGACGCAACTGGCACAAGTTTGTTTGACGCAACTGGCACAAGTTTGTTCTACGCAACTGGCAAAAGTTTGCTCTATGCAACTGGCACTAGATTGTTTGACGCAACTGGCATAAGTTTGTTTGACGCAACTAGCACAAGTTTGTTCTACGCAACTGGCACAAGTTTGTTCTACGCAACTGGCACAAGTTTGTTTGACGCAACTGGTACAAGTTTGTTGGACGCAACTGGCACAAGTTTGTTCGAACCAACTGGCACAAGTTTGTTTGACACAACTGGGACGAGTTTGTTTGACGCAATTGGCACAAGTTTGTTTGACGCAACTAGCACAAGGTTGTTCTACGCAACTGGCACAAGTTTGTTCTACGCAACTGGCACAAGTTTGTTCTACGCAACTGGAACAAGTTTGTTCGATGCAACTGCCACAAGTTTGTTCGACGCAACCGGCACAAGTTTGTTTGACGCCACTGGCACAAGTTTGTTAGACGCAACTGGCACAAGTTTGTTCGACGCAACTGGCACAAGTTTTTTCGACTCAATTGGCACAAGTTTGTTTGACGCAACTGGCACAAGTTTGATTGACGCAACTGACACAAGTTTGTTCAACGCAACTGGCACAAGTTTGTTCGATGCAACTGGCACAAGTTTGTTCGACGCAACTGGCACAAGTTTGTTCGACGCTACTGTCACAAGTTTGTTCGACGCAACTGCACAATGTTGTTCTACGCAACTGGCACAAGTTTGTTCTATGCAACTGGCACAAGTTTGTTCTACGCAACTGGCTCAAGTTTGTTCTACGAAACTGGAACAAGTTTGTTCGATGCAACTGCCACAAGTTTGTTCGACGCAACTAGCACAAGTTTTTTTGACGCAACTGGCACAAGTTTGTTCGACGCAACTGGCACAAGTTTTTTCGACTCGATTGGCACAAGTTTGTTTGACGCAACTGGCCCAAGTTTGTTTGACGCAAGTGGCACAAGTTTGTGAGACGCAACTGGCACAAGTTTGTTCGACGCAACTGGCACAAGTTTTTTCGACTTAATTGGCACAAGTTTGTTTGACGCAACTGGAACAAGTTTCTTTGACGCAACTGGCACAAGTTTGTTTGACGCAACTGGCACAAGTTTGTTTGACGCAACTGGCACAAGTTTATTTGACGCAACTGGCACAAGTTTTCTCTACAAAACTGGCACAAGTTTGTTTGACGCAACTGGCACAAGTTTGTTCGTCGCAACTGGCACAAGTTTGTTCGACGCAACTGGCACAAGTTTTTTCGACTCAATTGGCACAAGTTTGTTTGACACAATTGGCACAAGTTTGTTCTACGCAACTGGCACAAGTTTGTTCTATGCATATGGCACAAGTTTGTTTTATGCAACTGGCACTAGTTTGTTCTATGCAACTGGGACATGTTTGTTTGACGCAACTGGCACAAGTTTGTTCTACCCAACTGACACAAGTTTGTTCGACGCAACTGGCAGAAGTTTGTTCTACGCAACTGACACAAGTTTGTTTGACGCAACTGGCCGAAGTTTGTTCAACGCAACTGGCACAAGTTTGTTTGACGTAACTGGCACAAGTTTGTTCGACGCAACTGGCACAAGTTTGTTCGACGCAAATGGCATAAGTTTGTTCGACCCAACTGGCACAAGTTTGTTCGACCCAACTGGCACAAGTTTTTTTGACGCAACTGGCACAAGTTTGTTAGACGCAACTGGCACAAGTTTGTTCGACGCAACTGGCACAAGTTTTTTCGACTCAATTGGCACAAGTTTGTTTGACGCAACTGGAACAATTTTGTTTGACGCAACTGGCACAAGTTTGTTTGACGCAACTGGCACAAGTTTGTTTCACGCAACTGGCACAAGTTTATTTGACGCAACTGGCATAAGTTTGTTCGATGCAACTGGCAAAAGTTTGTTCGGTGCAACTGGCACAAGTTTGTTTAACGCAACTGGCATAAGTTTGTTCGACCCAACTGGCACAAGTTTGTTTGACTCAACTGGCACAAGTTTGTTTGCCTCAATTGGCACAAGTTTGTTTGACGCAACTGGCACAAGTTTTTTCGACTCAATTGATACAAGTTTGTTTGACGCAACTGGCACAAGTTTGTTTGACGCAACTGGCATAAGTTTGTTCTACCAACTAGCACAAGTTTGTTCGACTCAACTGGTACATGTTTGTTCGACGTAACAGGCACAAGTTTTTTCGACTCAATTGATACAAGTTTGTTTGACGCAACTGGCACAAGTTTTTTTGACGCAACTGGCATAAGTTTGTTCTACCAACTAGCACAAGTTTGTTCGACTCAACTGGTACAAGTTTGTTCGACGCAACTGGCACAAGTTTGTTCGAAGCAACTGGCACATGTTTGTTTGACGCAACTGGCACAAGTTTCTTCGACGCAACTGGCACAAGTTTGTTCGACGCAACTGGCACAAGTTTGTTTGACGCAACTGGCACAAGTTTGTTCTACGCAACTGACAAAAGTTTGTTCTATGCAACTGGCACTAGTTTGTTTGACGCAACTGGCATAAGTTTGTTTGACGCAACTGGCACAAGTTTGTTCTACGCAACTGGCACAAGTTTGTTCGACGCAACTGGCACAAGTTTGTTTGACGCAACTGGTACAAGTTTGTTGGACGCAACTGGCACAAGTTTGTTCGAACCAACTGGCACAAGTTTGTTTGACACAACTGGGACAAGTTTGTTTGACGCAACTGGCACAAGTTTGTTTGACGCAACTGGCACAAGGTTGTTCTACGCAACTGGCACAAGTTTGTTCTACGCAACTGGCACAAGTTTGTTCTACGCAACTGGCACAAGTTTTTTCGATGCAACTGCCACAAGTTTGTTTGACGCAACCGGCACAAGTTTGTTTGACGCAACTGGCACAAGTTTGTTAGACGCAACTGGCACAAGTTTGTTCGACGCAACTGGCACAAGTTTTTTCGACTCAATTGGCACAAGTTTGTTTGACGCAACTGGCACAAGTTTGTTTGACGCAACTGACACAAGTTTGTTCAACGCAACTGGCACAAGTTTGTTCGACGCAACTGGCACAAGTTTGTTCGACGCAACTGGCACAAGTTTGTTCGACGCTACTGTCACAAGTTTGTTCGACGCAACTGCACAATGTTGTTCTACGCAACTGGCACAAGTTTGTTCTATGCAACTGGCACGAGTTTGTTCTACGCAAGTGGCACAAGTTTGTTCTATGCAACTGGCACAAGTTTGTTCGATGCAACTGCCACAAGTTTGTTCGACGCAACTAGCACAAGTTTTTTTGACGCAACTGGCACAAGTTTGTTCGACGCAACTGGCACAAGTTTTTTCGACTGAATTGGCACAAGTTTGTTTGACGCAACTGGCCCAAGTTTTTTTGACGCAAGTGGCACAAGTTTGTGAGACGCAACTGGCACAAGTTTGTTCGACGCAACTGGCACAAGTTTTTTCCACTCAATTGGCACAAGTTTGTTTGACGCAACTGGAACAAGCTTGTTTGACGCAACTGGCACAAGTTTGTTTGACGCAACTGGCACAAGTTTGTTTGACGCAACTGGCACAAGTTTATTTGACGCAACTGTCACAAGTTTTCTCGACGAAACGGGCACAAGTTTGTTCGCCGTAACTGGCACAAGTTTGTTCGAAGCAACTGGCACAAGTTTGTTCGACGCAACTGGCACAAGTTTGTTCTACATAACTGGCACAAGTTTGTTCTATGCAACTGGCACAAGTTTGTTCTACGCAACTGGCACAAGTTTGTTCTACGCATCTGGCACAAGTTTGTTCTATGCAACTGGCACTAGTTTGTTCTACGCAACTGGGACATATTTGTTTGACGCAACTGGCACAAGTTTGTTCTACCCAACTGACACAAGTTTGTTCGACGCCACTAGCACATTTTTGTTCTACGCAACTGGCACAAATTTGTTTGACACAACTGGCAGAAGTTTGTTCAACGCAACTGGCACAAGTTTCTTTGACGTAACTGGCGCAAGTTTGTTTGACGCAACTGGCACAAGTTTGTTCTATGCAAATGGCACAAGTTTGTTTAACGCAACTGGCACAAGTTTGTTCGACCCAACTGGCACAAGTTTGTTTGACTCAACTGGCACAAGTTTCTTCGAGGCAACTGGCACAAGTTTGTTTGACGCAACTGGCACAAGTTCGTTTGACGCAACTGGCACAAGGTTCTTCTACGCAACTGGCACAAGTTTGTTTGACGCAACTGGCACAAGTTTGTTCTACGCAACTGGCACAAGTTTGTTTGACGCAACTGGCACAAGTTTGTTTGACGCAACTGGCACAAGTCTGTTTGACGCAACTGGCACAAGTTTGTTAGACGCAACTGGCACAAGTTTGTTCGACGTAACAGGAACAAGTTTTTTTGACTCAATTGGTACAAGTTTGTTTGACGCAACTGGCACAAGTTTGTTTGACGCGAGAGGCACAAGTTTGTTTGACGCAACTGGCACAAGTTTTTTTGACGCAACTGGCACAACTTTTTTTTTACGCAACTGGCACAAGTTTTCTCGAAGCAACTGGCACAAGTTTGTTTGCCATATCTGGCACAAGTTTGTTCGACGCAACTGGCACAAGTTTGTTCGACGCAAATGGCACAAGTTTGTTTGACGCAACTGGCACAAGTTTCTTCGACGCAACTGGCACAAGTTTGTTCGACGCAACTGGCACAAGTTTGTTTGACGCAACTGGCACAAGTTTGTTCTACGCAACTGGGACAAGTTTGTTCTATGCAACTAGCACTAGTTTGTTATATGCAACTGGCATAAGTTTGTTTGATGCAACTAGTACAAGTTTGTTCTACGCAACTGGCACAAGTTTGTTTGACACAACTGGCACAAGTTTGTTCTACGCAACTCTTACTAGTCTGTTGTACACAACTGGCATAGGTTTGTTTGACACAACTGGCACAAGTTTGTTCTACGCAAATGGCAAATGATTGTTCTATGCAACTGACACAAGTTTGTTTGACACAACTGGCAGAAGTTTGATCAACGCAACTGGCACAAGTTTGTTTGACGTAACTGGCACAAGTTTGTTCGACACAACTGGCAAAAGTTTGTTCGATGCAACTGGCAAAAGTTTGTTTAACGCAACTGGCACAAGTTTGTTCGACCCAACTGGCACAAGTTTGTCTGACTCAACTGGCACAAGTTTCTTTGATGCAACTGGGAAAAGTTTGTTTGATGCAACTGGCACAAGTTCGTTTGACACAACTGGCACAATGTTCTTCTACGCAACTGGCACAAGTTTGTTTGACGCAACTGGCACAAGTTTGTTCTGCGCAACTGGCACTAGTTTGTTTGACGCAACTGGCACAAGTTTGTTTGACGCAACTGGCACAAGTTTTTTTTAACGCAACTGGCACAAGTTTGTTAGACGCAACTAGCACAAGTTTGTTCGACGTAACGGGCATAAGTTTTTTCGACTCAATTGGTACAAGTTTGTTTGACGCAACTGGCACAAGTTTGTTTGACGCAAGTGGCACAAGTTTGTTTGACGCAACTGTCACAAGTTTGTTTGACGCAACTGGCACAAGTTTTTTTTACGCAACTGGCACAAGTTTTCTAGAAGAAACTGGCACAAGTTTGTTCGCCATATCTGGCAAAAGTTTGTTCGACGCAACTGGCACAAGTTTGTTTGACGCAACTGGCACAAGTTTGTTAGATGCAACTGGCACAAGTTTGTTCAACGCAACTGGCACAAGTTTTTTCGAATCAATTGGCACAAGTTTGTTTGACGCAACTGGCACAAGTTTGTTTGACGCAACTGGCACAAGTTTGTTTGACGCAACTGGCACAAGTTTGTTTAACGCAAGTTTATTTGACGCAACTGGCACAACTTTTCTCGACACAGCTGGCACAAGTTTCTTCGCCGTAACTGGCACAAGTTTGTTTGACGCAACTGGCACAAGTTTATTTGATGCAACTGGCACAAGTTTTCTCGACGCAAGTGGCACAAGTTTGTTCGCAGTAACTGGCACAAGTTTGTTCGACGCAACTGGCACAAGTTTGTTCGACGCAACTGGCACAAGTTTGTTTTGACGCAACTGGCACAAGTTTCTTCGACGAAACTGGCACAAGTTTGTTCGACGCAACTGGCACAAGTTTGTTTGATGCAACTGGCACAAGTTTGTTCTACTCGACTGGCACAAGTGTGTTCTATGCAACTGGTACTAGTTTGTTTTATGCAACTGGCATAAGTTTGTTTGACGCAACTGGCACAAGTTTGTTCTACCAACTAGCACAAGTTTGTTCGACTCAACTGGCACAAGGTTGTTCTACGCAACTGGCACAAGTTTGTTCGACGCAATTGGCACAAGTTTGTTTGACGCAACTAGCACAAGTTTGTTCGACGCAACTGGCACAAGTTTGTTGGATGCCACTGGCACAAATTTGTTTGACGAAACTGTCACAAGATTTTTTTGACGCAACTGGAACAAGTTCGTTAGACGCAACTGGCACAAGTTTGTTCGACGCAACTGGCACAAATTTTTTCGACTCAAGTGGCACAAGTTTGTTTGACGCAACTGGAACAAGTTTGTTTGACGCAACTGGCACAAGTTTGTTTGACGCAACTGGCACAAGTTTGTTTGACGCAACTGTCACAAGTTTATTTGACGCAACTGGCACAAGTTTTCTCGACGAAACTGACACAAGTTTGTTCGTCGTAACTGGCACAAGTTTGTTCGACGCAACTGGCACAAGTTTGTTTGACGCAACTGGCACAAGTTTGTTTGACGCAACTGGCACAAGTTTATTTGACGCAACTGGCACAAGTTTTCTAGACGAAACTGGCACAAGTTTGTTCGCCGTAACTGGCACAAGTTTGTTCGACGCAACTGGCACAAGTTTGTTCGACGCAACTGGCACAAGTTTGTTCTACATAACTGGCACAAGTTTGTTCTATGCAACTGGCACAAGTTTGTTCTACGCAACTGGCACAAGTTTGTTCTACGCATCTGGCACAAGTTTGTTCTATGCAACTGGCACTAGTTTGTTCTAAGCAAATGGGACATGTTTGTTTGACGCAACTGGCACAAGTTTGTTCTACCCAACTGACACAAGTTTGTTTGACGCAACTGGCACAAGTTTGTTCTACGCAACTGACATAAGTTTGTTTGACCCAACTGGCAGAAGTTTGTTCAACGCAACTGGCACAAGTTTGTTTGACGTAACTGGCACAAGTTTGTTCGACGCAACTGGCACAAGTTTGTTTGACGCAACTGGCAAAAGTTTGTTCGATGCAACTGGAACAAGTTTGTTTAACGCAACTGGCACAAGTTTGTTCGACCCAACTGGCACAAGATTGTTTAACTCAACTGGCACAAGTTTGTTCGACGCAACTGGCACAAGTTTGTTTGACGCAACTGGCACAAGTTCGTTTGACGCAACTGGCACAAGGTTCTTCTACGCAACTGGCACAAGTTTGTTTGACGCAACTGGCACAAGTTTGTTCTACGCAACGGGCACAAGTTTGTTTAACGCAACTGGCACAAGTTTGTTTGACGCAACTGGCACAAGTTTGTTTGACGCAACTGGCACAAGTTTGTTAGACGCAACTGGCACAAGTTTGTTCGACGTAACAGGCACAAGTTTTTTCGACTCAATTGGTACAAGTTTGTTTGACGCAACTGGCACAAGTTTGTTTGACGCAAGAGGCACAAGTTTGTTTGACGCAACTGGCACAAGTTTTTTTGACGCAACTGGCACAAGTTTTTTTTACGCAACTGGCACAAGTTTTCTCGAAGCAACTGGCACAAGTTTGTTCGCCATATCTGGCACAAGTTTGTTTGACGCAACTGGCACAAGTTTGTTTGACGCAAATGGCACAAGTTTGTTTGACGCAACTGTCACAAGTTTCTTCGACGCAACTGGCACAAGTTTGTTCGACGCAACTGGCACAAGTTTGTTTGACGCAACTGGCACAAGTTTGTTCTACGCAACTGGGACAAGTTTGTTCTATGCAACTGGCACTAGTTTGTTCTATGCAACTGGCATAAGTTTGTTTGATGCAACTGGTACAAGTTTGTTCTATGCAACTGGCACAAGTTTGTTTGACACAACTGGCACAAGTTTGTTCTACGCAACTCTTACTAGTTTGTTGTACACACCTGGCACAGGTTTGTTTGACACAACTGGCACAAGTTTGTTCTACGCAAATGGCAAATGTTTGTTGTATGCAACTGGCACTAGTGTGTTCTACGCAACTGGCACAAATTTGTTGGACACAACTGGCACAAGTTTGTTCTACGCAAATGGCAAATGTTTGTTCTACAAATATGGCACAAGTTTGTTCTATGCAACTGGCACATGTTTGTTCTACACAACTGGCACAAGTTTATTCGACGCAACTGGCACAAGTTTGTTTGATGCAACTGGCACAAGTTTGTTTGACACCACTGGCACAAATTTGTTCTTAGCAACTGGCACAAGTTTGTGCGACGGAACTGGCGCAAGTTTGTTCTATGCAACTGGCACAAGTTTGTTTGACGCAACTGTCACAAGTTTGTTTGACGCAACTGGAACAAATTTGTTTAACGTAACTGGCACAAGTTTGTTCGAACCAACTGGCACAAGTTTGTTTGACACAACTGGCACAAGTTTGTTTGACGCAACTGGCACAAGTTTGTTAGACGCAACTGACACAAGTTTGTTCAACGCAACTGGCACAATTTTTTTTTAATCAATTGGCACAAGTTTGTTTGACGCAACTGGCACAAGTTTGTTTGACGCAACTGGCACAAGTTTGTTTGACGCAACTGGCACAAGTTTGTTTGACGCAACTGGCACAAGTTTATTTGACGCAACTGGCACAACTTTTCTCGTCGCAACTGGCACAAGTTTGTTCGCCGTAACTGGCACTAGTTTGTTTGACGCAACTGGCACAAGTTTATTTGACGCAACTGGCACAAGTTTTCTCGACACAAGTGGCACAAGTTGGTTCGCCGTAACTGGCACAAGTTTGTTCGACGCAACTGGCACAAGTTTCTTCGACGCAACTGGCACAAGTTTGTTTGACGGAACTGGCAAAAATTTCTTTGACGCAACTGGCACAAGTTTGTTCGACGAACTGGCACAAGTTTGTTTGATGCAATTGGCACAAGTTTGTTCTATTCAACTGAAACAAGTTTGTTCTATGCAACTGGCACTAGTTTGTTTTATGCAACTGGCATAAGTTTGTTTGACGCAACTGGCACAAGTTTTTTCTACAAACTAGCACAAGTTTGCTCGACGCAACTGGCACAAGGTTGTTCTACGCAACTGGCACAAGTTTGTTCTACGCAACTGGCACAAGTCTGTTTGACGCAACTGGCACAAGTTTGTTCTACGCAACTGGCACAAGTTTGTTGGATGCCACTGACACAAGTTTGTTCGACGAAACTGGCCCAAGTTTTTTTGACGCGACTGGCACAAGTTTGTTAGACTCAACTGGCACAAGTTTGTTCGACGCAACTAGCACAAGTTTTTTCGACTCAATTGGCACAAGTTTGTTTGACGCAACTGGAATGAGTTTGTTTGACGCCACTGGAACAAGTTTGTTTGACGCAACTGGCACAAGTTTGTTTGACGCAACTGGTACAAGTTTGTTTGACGCAACTGGCACAAGTTTATTTGACGCAACTAGCAAAAGTTTTCTTGATGAAACTGGCATAAGTTTGTTCGCCGTAACTGGCATAAGTTTGTTAGACGCAACTGGCACAAGTTTGTTTGACGTAAATGGCACAAGTTTGTTCTACATAACTGACACAAGTTTGTTCTATGCAACTGGCACAAGTTTGTTCTACGCAACTGGCACAAGTTTGTTCTACGCATCTGGCACAAGTTTGTTCTATGCAACTGGCACAAGTTTGTTCTACGCAACTGGCACAAGTTTGTTCTACGCATCTGGCACAAGTTTGTTCTACGCAACTGGCACAAGTTTGTTTGACGCAACTGGCACAAATTTGTTCTACCCAACTGACAAAAGTTTGTTCGACGCAACTGGCACACGTTTGTTCTACGCAACTAACACAAGTTTGTTTGACACAATTGGCGCAAGATTTTTCGACGCAACTGGCACAAGTTTGTTCGACGCAACTGGCAAAAGTTTGTTCGATGCAACTGGCACAAGTTTGTTTAACGCAACTGGCACAAGTTTGTTTGACGCAACTGGCACAAGTTTGTTTGACGCAACTGGCACAAGGTTCTTCTAAGCAACTGGCACAAGTTTGTTCTACGCAACTGGCACAAGTTCGTTTGACGCAACTGGCACAAGTTTGTTCGACGCAACTGGCACAAGTTTGTTAGACGCACCTGGCACAAGTTTGTTCGACGTAAGAGGCTCAAGTTTTTTCGACTCAATTGGTACAAGTTTGTTTGATGCAACTGGCACAAGTTTGTTTGACACAAGAGGCACAAGTTTGTTTGACGCAACTGGCACAAGTTTGTTTGACGCAACTGGCATAAGTTTTTTTTTACGCGACTGGCACAAGTTTTCTCGAAGCAACTGGCACAAGTTTGTTTGCCATATCTGGCACAAGTTTGTTCGACGCAACTGGCACAAGTTTGTTTGACGCAACTGGCACAAGTTTGTTTGACGCAACTGGCACAAGTTTGTTCAATGCAACTGGCACAAGTTTTTTCGAATCAATTGGCACAAGTTTGTTTGACGCAACAGGCACAAGTTTGTTTGACGCAACTGGCACAAGTTTGTTTGACGCAACTGGCACAAGTTTGTTTGACGCAACGGGCACAAGTTTATTTGACGCAACTGGCACAACTTTTCTCGACGCAACTGGCACAAGTTGGTTCGCCGTAACTGGCACAAGTTTGTTTGACGCAACTGGCACAAGTTTATTTGACGCAACTGGCACAAGTTTTCTCGACGCAAGTGGCACAAGTTTGTTTGCCGTAACTGGCACATGTTTGTTCGACGCAACTGGCACAAGTTTGTTCGACGCAACTGGCACAAGTTTGTTTGACGCAACTGGCACAAGTTTGTTCGACGCAACTGGCACAAGTTTGTTTGACGCAACTGGCACAAGTTTCTTCGACGCAATTGGCACAAGTTTGTTTGACGCAACTGGCACAAGTTTGTTTGATGCAATTGGCACAAGTTTGTTCTACTCAACTGGCACAAGTTTGTTCTGTGCAACTGGCACTAGTTTGTTTTACGCAACTGGCATAAGTTTGTTTGACGCAACTGGCACAAGTTTGTTCTACCAACTAGCACAAGTTTGTTCGACTCAACTGGCACAAGGTTGTTCTACGCAACTGGCACAAGTTTTCTCGAAGCAACTGGCACAAGTTTGTTCGCCATATCTGGCACAAGTTTGTTCGACGCAACTGGCACAAGTTTGTTCAACGCAAATGGCACAAGTTTGTTTGACGTAACTGGCACAAGTTTCTTCGACGCAACTGGCACAAGTTTGTTCGATGCAACTGGCACAAGTTTGTTTGACGCAACTGGCACAAGTTTGTTCTACGCAACTGGCACAAGTTTGTTCTATGCAACTGGCACTAGTTTGTTCTATGCAACTGGCATAAGTTTGTTTGACGCAACTGGTACAAGTTTGTTCTACGCAACTGGCACAAGTTTGTTCGACACAACTGGCACAAGTTTGTTCTACGCAACTCTTTCTAGTTTGTTGTACACAACTGGCACAGGTTTGTTTGACACAACTGGCACAAGTTTGTGCTACGCAAATGGCAAATGTTTGTTCTACGCAACTGACACAAGTTTGTTTGACACAACGGGCAGAAGTTGGTTCAACGCATCTGGCACAAGTTTGTTTGACGTAACTGGCGCAAGTTTGTTCGACGCAACTGGCACAAGTTTGTTCGACGCAACTGGCAAAAGTTTGTTCGATGCAACTGGCACAAGTTTGTTTAACGCAACTGGCACAAGTTTGTTCGACCCAACAGGCACAAGTTTGTTTGACTCAACTGGCACAAGTTTGTTTGACGCAACTGGCAAAAGTTAATTTGACGCAACTGGCAGATGTTCGTTTGACGCAACTGGCACAAGGTTCTTCTACGCAACTGGCACAAGTTTGTTTGACGCAACTGGCACAAGTTTGTTCTACGCAACTGGCACAAGTTTGTTTGACGCAACTGGCACAAGTTTGTTTGACGCAACTGGCACAAGTTTTTTTTGACACAACTGGCACAAGTTTGTTTGACGCAAGAGGCACAAGTTTTTTTGACGCAACTGGCACAAGTTTGTTTGACGCAACTGGCACAAGTTTTTTTTTACGCAACTGGCACAAGTTTTCTTGAAGGAACTGCCACAAGTTTGTTCGCCATATCTGGCACAAGTTTGTTTGACGCAACTGGCACAAGTTTGTTTGACGCAACTGGCACAAGTTTGTTTGACGCAACTGGCACAAGTTTGTTCGATGCAACTGGCACAAGTTTGTTCGACACAACTGGCACAAGTTTGTTTGGTGCAATTGGCACAAGTTTGTTCTACTCAACTGGCACAAGTTTGTTCTATGCAACTGGCACTAGTTTGTTTTACGCAACTGGCAAAAGTTTGTTTGGCGCAACTGGCACAAGTTTGTTCTACCAACTAGCACAAGTTTGTTCGACTCAACTGGCACAAGGTTGTTCTACGCAACTGGAACAAGTTTGTTCTACGCAACTGGCACAAGTTTGTTTGGCGCAACTGGCACAAGTTTGTTCGACGCAACTGGCACAAGTTTGTTGGATGCCACTGGCACAAGTTTGTTTGACGAAACTGGCACAAGTTTTTTTGACGCAACTGGCACAAGTTTGTTAGACGCAACTGGCACAAGTTTGTTCGACGCAACTGGCACAAGTTTTTTCGACTCAAGAGGCACAAGTTTGTTTGACGCAACTAGAACAAGTTTGTTTGACACAACTGGCACAAGTTTGTTTGATGCAACTGGCACAAGTTTGTTTGACGCAACTGGCACAAGTTTATTTGACGCAACTGGCACAAGTTTTCTCGACGAAACTGGCACAAGTTTGTTCGCTGTAACTGACACAAGTTTGTTCGACGCAACTGGCACAAGTTTGTTCGACGCAACTGGCACAAGTTAGTTCTACATAACTGGCACAAGTTTGTTCTATGCAACTGGCACAAGTTTGTTCTACGCAACTGGCACAAGTTTGTTCTACGCATCTGGCACAAGTTTGTTCTATGCAACTGGCACTACTTTGTACTACGCAACTGGGACATGTTTGTTTGACGCAACTGGCACAAGTTTGTTCTACCCAACTGACACAAGTTTGTTCGACGCAACTGGCACAAGTTTGTTCTATGCAACTGACACAAGATTGTTTGACACAACTGGAAGAAGTTTGTTCACCGCAACTGGCACAAGTTTGTTTGACGTAACTGGCGCAAGTTTGTTCGACGCAATTGGCACAAGTTTGTTCGACGCAACTGGCAAAAGTTTGTTCGATGCAACTGGCACAAGTTTGTTTAACGCAACTGGCACAAGTTTGTTCGACCCAACTGGCACAAGTTTGTTTGACTCAACTGGCACAAGTTTGTTTGACGCAACTGGCAAAAGTTAATTTGACGCAACTGGCAGATGTTCGTTTGACGCAACAGGCACAAGGTTCTTCTACGCAACTGGCACAAGTTTGTTTGACGCAACTGGCACAAGTTTGTTCTACGCAACTGGCACAAGTTTGTTTGACGCAACTGGCACAAGTTTGTTTGACGCAACTGGCACAAGTTTTTTTGACACAACTGGCACAAGTTTGTTAGACGCAACTGGCACAAGTTTGTTTGACGTAACAGGCACAAGTTTTTTGGACTCAATTGGTACAAGTTTGTTTGACGCCTCTGGCACAAGTTTGTTTGACGCAAGAGGCACAAGTTTGATTGACGCAACTGGCACAAGTTTGTTTGACGCAACTGGCACAAGGTTTTTTTAAGCCACTGGCACAATTTTTTTCGAAGCAACTGGCACAAGTTTGTTCGCCATATCTGGCACAAGTTTGTTCGACGCAACTGGCACAAGTTTGTTTGACGCAACTGGCACAAGTTTGTTAGACACAACTGGCACAAGTTTGTTCAACGCAACTGGCACAAGTTTTTTTGAATCAATCGGCACAAGTTTGTTTGACGCAACTGGCACAAGTTTGTTTGACACAACTGGCACAAGTTTGTTTGACGCAACTGGCACAAGTTTGTTTGACGCAACTGGCACAAGTTTATTTGACGCAACTGGCACAACTTTTCTCGACGCAAGTGGCACAAGTTTGTTCACCGTAACTGGCACAAGTTTGTTCGACGCAACTGGCACAAGTTTGTTCGACGCAACTGTCACAAGTTTGTTTGACGCAACTGGCACAAGTTTCTTCGACGCAACTGGCACAAGTTTGTTCGACGCAACTGGCACAAGTTTGTTTGATGCAATTGGCACAAGTTTGTGCTACTCAACTGGCACAAGTTTGTTCTATGCAACTGGCACTAGTTTGTTTTACGCAACTTTCATATGTTTGTTTGACGCAACTGGCACAAGTTTGTTTTACCAACTAGCACAAGTTTGTTCGACTCAACTGGCACAAGGTTGTTCTACGCAACTGGCACAAGTTTGTTCTACGCAACTGGCACAAGTTTGTTTGACGCAACTGGCACAAGTTTGTTCGACGCAACTGGCACAAGTTTGTTGGATGCCACTGGCACAAGTTTGTTTGACGAAACTGGCAGAAGTTTTTTTGACGCAACTGGCACAATTTTGTTAGACGCAACTGGCACAAGTTTATTTGACGCAACTGGCACAAGTTTTTTCGACTCAAGTGGCACAAGTTTGTTTGATGCAACTGGAACAAGTTTGTTTGACGCAACTGGCACAAGTTTGTTTGACGCAACTGGCACAAGTTTGTTCTACGCAACTGGCACAAGTTTATTTGACGCAACTGGCAAAAGTTTGTTCGCCGTAACAGGCACAAGTTTGTTCGACGCGACTGGCACAAGTTTGTTCGACGCAAGTGGCAAAAGTTTGTTCTACATAACTGGCACAAGTTTGTTCTATGCAACTGGCACAAGTTTGTTCTACGCAACTGGCACAAGTTTGTTCTACGCATCTGGCACAAGTTTGTTCTATGCAACTGGGACATGTTTGTTTGACGCAACTGGCACAAGTTTGTTCTACCCAACTGACATAATTTTGTTCGACACAACTGGCAGAATTTTGTTCAACGCAACTGGCACAAGTTTGTTTGACGTAACTGGCGCAAGTTTGTTCGACACAACTGTCACAAGTTTGTTCGACGCAACAGGCAAAAGTTTGTTGGATGCAACTGGCACAAGTTTGTTTAACGCAACTGGCACAAGTTTGTTCGACCCAACTGGCACAAGTTTGTTTGACTCAACTGGCACAAGTTTGTTTGACGCAACTGGCACAAGTTCGTTTGACGCAACTGGCACAAGGTTCTTCTACGCAACTGGCACAAGTTTGTTTGAAGCAACTGGCACAAGTTTGTTCTACACAACTGGCACAAGTTTGTTTGTCGCATTTGGAACAAGTTTGTTTGATGCAACTGGCACAAGTTTGTTAGACACAACTGGCACAAGTTTGTTCGACGTAACTGTCACAAGTTTTTTCGACTCAATTGGTACAAGTTTGTTTGACGCAACTGGCACAAGTTTGTTTGACGCAAGAGGCACAAGTTTGTTTGACGCAACTGGCACAAGTTTGTTTGACGCAACTGGCACAAGTTTTTTTTTACACAACTGGCACAAGTTTGTTTGATGCAACTGGCACAAGTTTGTTCACCATATCTGGCACAAGTTTGTTCGATGCAACTGGCACAAGTTTGTTCGACGCAAATGGCACAAGTTTGTTTGACGCAACTGGCACAAGTTTCTTTGACGCAACTGGCACAAGTTTGTTCGACGCAACTTTCACAAGTTTGTTTGACGCAACTGGCACAAGTTTGTTCTACGCAACTGGGACAAGTTTGTTCTATGCAACTGGCACTAGTTTGTTCTATGCAACTGGCATAAGTTTGTTTGACGCAACTGGTACAAGTTTGTTCTACGCAACTGGCACAAGTTTGTTCGACACAACTGGCACAAGTTTGTTCAAAGCAACTGGCAAAAGTTTGTTCGATGCAACTGGCACAAGTTTGTTTAACGCAACTGGCACAAGTTTGTTCTACCCAACTGGCACAAGTTTGTTTGACTCAACTGGCACAAGTTTGTTTGACGCAACTGGCAAAAGTTTGTTTGACGCAACTGGCACAAGTTCGTTTGACGCAACTGGCACAAGGTTCCTCTACGCAACTGGCACAAGTTTGTTTGTCGCAACTGGCACAAGTTTGTTCTACACAACTGGCACAAGTTTGTTTGACGCAACTGGCACAAGTTTGTTTGACGCAACTGGCACAAGTTTTTTTTGACACAACTGGCACAAGTTTGTTAGACGCAACTGGCACAAGTTTGTTTGACATAACAGGCACAAGTTTTTTCGACTCAATTGGTACAAGTTTGTTTGTCGCAACTGGCACAAGTTTGTTTGACGCAAGAGGCACAAGTTTTTTTGACGCAACTGGCACAAGTTTGTTTGACGCAACTGGCACAATTTTTTTTTTACGCAACTGGCACAAGTTTTCTTGAAGGAACTGCCACAAGTTTGTTTGACGCAACTGGCACAAGTTTGTTTGACGCAACTGGCACAAGTTTGTTTGACGCAACTGGCACAAGTTTGTTTGACGCAACTGGCACAAGTTTGTTCGATGCAACTGGCACAAGTTTGTTCGACACAACTGGCACAAGTTTGTTTGATGCAATTGGCGCAAGTTTGTTCTACTCAACTGGCACAAGTTTGTTCTATGCAACTGGCACTAGTTTGTTTTACGCAACTGGCAAAAGTTTGTTTGGCGCAACTGGCACAAGTTTGTTCTACCAACTAGCACAAGTTTGTTCGACTCAACTGGCACAAGGTTGTTCTACGCAACTGGAACAAGTTTGTTCTACGCAACTGGCACAAGTTTGTTTGGCGCAACTGGCACAAGTTTGTTCGACGCAACTGGCACAAGTTTGTTGGATGCCACTGGCACAAGTTTGTTTGACGAAACTGGCACAAGTTTTTTTGACGCAACTGGCACAAGTTTGTTAGACGCAACTGGCACAAGTTTGTTCGACGCAACTGGCACAAGTTTTTTCGACTCAAGAGGCACAAGTTTCTTTGACGCAACTAGAACAAGTTTGTTTGACACAACTGGCACAAGTTTGTTTGATGCAACTGGCACAAGTTTGTTTGACGCAACTGGCACAAGTTTATTTGACGCAACTGGCACAAGTTTTCTCGACGAAACTGGCACAAGTTTGTTCGCTGTAACTGACACAAGTTTGTTCGACGCAACTGGCACAAGTTTGTTCGACGCAACTGGCACAAGTTAGTTCTACATAACTGGCACAAGTTTGTTCTATGCAACTGGCACAAGTTTGTTCTACGCAACTGGCACAAGTTTGTTCTACGCATCTGGCACAAGTTTGTTCTATGCAACTGGCACTACTTTGTACTACGCAACTGGGACATGTTTGTTTGACGCAACTGGCACAAGTTTGTTCTACCCAACTGACACAAGTTTGTTCGACGCAACTGGCACAAGTTTGTTCTATGCAACTGACACAAGTTTGTTTGACACAACTGGAAGAAGTTTGTTCACCGCAACTGGCACAAGTTTGTTTGACGTAACTGGCGCAAGTTTGTTCGACGCAATTGGCACAAGTTTGTTCGACGCAACTGGCAAAAGTTTGTTCGATGCAACTGGCACAAGTTTGTTTAACGCAACTGGCACAAGTTTGTTAGACCCAACTGGCACAAGTTTGTTTGACTCAACTGGCACAAGTTTGTTCGACGCAACTGGCACAAGTTTGTTTGGTGCAACTGGCACAAGTTCGTTTGACGCAACTGGCACAAGGTTCTTCTACGCAACTGGCACAAGTTTGTTTGACGCAACTGGCACAAGTTTGTTCTACGCAACTGGCACAAGTTTGTTTGATGCAACTGGCACAAGTTTGGTTGACGCAACTGGCACAAGTTTGTTAGACGCAACTGGCACAAGTTTGTTCGACGTAATAGGCACAAGTTTTTTCGACTCAATTGGTACAAATTTGTTTGACGCAACTGGCACAAGTTTGTTTGACGCAAGAGGCACAAGTTTGTTTGACGCAACTGGCACAAGTTTGTTTGACGCAACTGGCACAAGTTTTTTTTTACCCAACTGGCACAAGTTTTCTCGAAGCAACTGGCACAAGTTTGTTCGCCATATCTGGCACAAGTTTGTTCGTCGCAACTGGCACAAGTTTGTTCGACGCAAATGGCGCAAGTTTGTTTGCCGCAACTGTCACAAGTTTCTTCGACGCAACTGGCACAAGTTTGTTCGACGCAACTGGCACAAGTTTGTTTGACGCAACTGGCACATGTTTGTTCTACGCAACTGGGACAAGTTTGTTCTATGCAACTGGCACTAGTTTGTTCTATGCAACTGGCATAAGTTTGTTCGACACAACTGGCAGAAGTTTGTTCAACGCAACTGGCACAAGTTTGTTTGACGTAACTGGCGCAAGTTTGGTCGACGCAACTGTCACAAGTTTGTTCGACGCAACTGGCAAAACTTTGTTCGATGCAACTGGCACAAGTTTCTTTAACGCAACTGGCACAAGTTTGTTCGACCCAACTGGCACAAGTTTGTTTGACTCAACTGGCACAAGTTTGTTCGACGCAACTGGCACAAGTTTGTTTGACGCAACTGGCACAAGTTCGTTTGACGCAACTGACACAAGGTTCTTCTACGCAACTGTCACAAGTTTGTTTGACGCAACTGGCACAAGTTTGTTCTACGCAACTGGCACAAGTTTGTTTGACGCAACTGGCACAAGTTTGTTTGTCGCAACTGGCACAAGTTTGTTTGACGCATCTGGCACAAGTTTGTTAGACGCAACCTGCACAAGTTTGTTCGAGGTAACTGGCACAAGTTTTTTCGACTCAATTGGTACAAGTTTGTTTGACGCAAATGGCACAAGTTTGTTTGACGCAAGAGGCACAAGTTTGTTTGACGCAACTGGCACAAGTTTGTTTGACGCAACTGGCACAAGTTTTTTTTTACGCAACTGGCACAAGTTTTCTCGAAGCAACTTGCACAAGTTTGTTCGCCATATCTGGCACAAGTTTGTTCGACGCAAGTGGCACAAGTTTGTTCGACGCAAATGGCACAAGTTTGTTTGACGCAACTGGCACAAGTTTCTTCGACGCAACTGGCACAAGTTTGTTCGACGCAACTGGCACAAGTTTGTTCAACGCAACTGGCACAAGTTTGTTCTACGAAACTGGGACAAGTTTGTTCTATGCAACTGGCACTAGTTTGTTCTATGCAACTGGCATAAGTTTGTTCTACGCAACTGGCACAAGTTTGTTCGACACAACTGGCACAAGTTTGTTCTACGCAACTCTTACTAGTTTGTTGTACACAACTGGCACAGGTTTGTTTGACACAACTGGCACAAGTTTGTTCTACGCAAATGGCAAATGTTTGTTCTACGCAACTGACACATGTTTGTTTGACACAACTGGCAGAAGTTTGTTCAACGCAACTGGCACAAGTTTGTTTGACGTAACTGGCGCAAGTTTGTTCGACTCAACTGGCACAAGTTTGTTCGACGCAACTGACAAAAGTTTGTTCGATGCAACTGGCACAAGTTTGTTAAACGCAACTGGCACAAGTTTGTTCTACCCAACTGGCACAAGTTTGTTTGACTCAACTGGCACAAGTTTGTTTGACGCAACTGGCAAAAGTTTGTTTGACGCAACTGGCACAAGTTCGTTTGACGCAACTGGCACAAGGTTCTTCTACGCAACTGGCACAAGTTTGTTTGACTCAACTGGCACAAGTTTGTTCTATGCAACTGGCACAAGTTTGTTTGACGCAACTGGCACAAGTTTGTTTGACGCAACTGGCACAAGTTTTTTTTGATGCAACTGGCACAAGTTTGTTAGATGCAACTGGCACAAGTTTGTTCGACGTAACAGGCACAATTTTTTTTTGCCTCAATTGGTACAAGTTTGTTTGACGCAACTGGCACAAGTTTGTTTGACGCAAGAGCCACAAGTTTTTTTGACGCAACTGGCACAAGTTTGTTTGACGCAACTGGCACAAGTTTTTTTTTACGCAACTGGCACAAGTTTTCTGGAAGCAACTGGCACAAGTTTGTTCGCCATATCTGGCACAAGTTTGTTCGACCCAACTGGCACAAGTTTGTTTGACGCAACTGGCACAAGTTTGTTAGACGCAACTGGCACAAGTTTGTTCAACGCAACTGGCACAAGTTTTTTTCGAATCAATTGGCACAAGTTTGTTTGACGCAACTGGCACAAGTTTGTTTGACGCAACTGGCACAAGTTTGTTTGACGCAACTGGTACAAGTTTGTTTGACGCAACTGGCACAAGTTTGTTTGACACAACTGGCACAAGTTTGTTCGACGCAACTGGCACAAGTTTCTTCGACACAACTGGCACAAGTTTGTTTGATGCAATTGGCACAAGTTTGTTCTACTCAACTGGCACAAGTTTGTTCTATGCAACTGGCACTAGTTTGTTTTACGCAACTGGCATAAGTTTTTTTGACGCAACTAGCATAAGTTTGTTCTACCAACTAGCACAAGTTTGTTCGACTCAACTGGCACGAGGTTGTTCTACGCAACTGGCACAAGTTTGTTCTACGCAACTGGCACAAGTTTGTTTGACGCAACTGGCACAAGTTTCTTCGACGCAACTGGCACAAGTTTGTTGGATGCCACTGGCAAAAGTTTGTTTGACGAAACTGGCACAAGTTTTTTTGACGCAACTGGCACAAGTTTGTTAGACGCAACTGTCACAAGTTTGTTCGACGCAACTGGCACAAGTTTGTTCGACTCAAGAGGCACAAGTTTTTTCGACTAAAGAGGCAAAAGTTTGTTTGACGCAACTAGAACACATTTGTTTGACACAACTGGCACAAGTTTGTTTGACGCAACTGGCACAAGTTTGTTTGACGCAACTGGCACAAGTTTATTTGACGCAACTGGCACAAGTTTTCTCGACGAAACTGGCACAAGTTTGTTCGCCGTAACTGGCACAAGTTAGTTCAACGCAACTGGCACAAGTTTATTTGACGCAACTGGCACAAGTTTGTTCTACATAACTGGCACAAGTTTGTTCTATGCAACTGGCACAAGTTTGTTCTACGCAACTGGCACAAGTTTGTTCTACGCATCTGGCACAAGTTTGTTCTATGCAACTAGCACTAGTTTGTTCTACGCAACTGGGACATGTTTGTTTGACGCAACTGGCACAAGTTTGTTTTACCCAACTGACACAAATTTGTTCGACGCAACTGGCACAAGTTTGTTCTACGCAACTGACACAAGTTTGTTTGACACAACTGGCAGAAGTTTGTTCAAGGCAACTGGCACAAGTTTGTTTGACGTAACTGGCACAAGTTTGTTCGACGCAACTGGCAAAAGTTTGTTCGATGCAACTGGCACAAGTTTGTTTAACGCAACTGGCACAAGTTTGTTAGACTCAACTGGCACAAGTTTGTTTGACTCAACTAGCACAAGTTTGTTCGACGCAACTGGCACAAGAATTTTTGACGCAACTGGCACAAGTTCGTTTGACGCACTGGCACAAGGTTCTTCTACGCAACTGGCACAAGTTTGTTTGACGCAACTGGCACAATTTTGTTCTACGCAACTGGCACAAGTTTGTTTGACGCAACTGGCACAAGTTTGGTTGACGCAACTGGCACAAGTTTGTTAGACGCAACTGGCACAAGTTTGTTCGACGTAACAGGCACAAGTTTTTTCGACTCAATTGGTACAAGTTTGTTTGACGCAACTGGCACAAGTTTGTTTGACGCAAGAGGCACAAGTTTGTTTGACGCAAATGGCACAAGTTTGTTTGACGCAACTGGCACAAGTTTTTTTTTACTCAACTGGCACAAGTTTGTTTGCCATATCTGGCACAAGTTTGTTCGACGCAACTGTCTTAAGTTCGTTCGACGCAACTGGCGCAAGTTTGTTTGACGCAACTGTCACAAATTTCTTCGACGCAACTGGCACAAGTTTGTTCGACGCAACTGGCACAAGTTTGTTTGACGCAACTGGCACAAGTTTGTTCTACGCAACTGGGACAAGTTTGTTCTATGCAACTGGCACTAGTTTGTTCTATGCAACTGGCATAAGTTTGTTTGACGCAACTCGTACAAGTTTGTTCTACGCAACTGGCACAAGTTTGTTCGACACAACTGTCACAAGTTTGTTCTACGCAACTCTTACTAGTTTGTTGTACACAACTGGCACAGGTTTGTTTGACACAACTGGCACAAGTTTGTTCTACGCAAATGGCAAATGTTTGTTCTACGCATGTGGCACAAGTTTGTTCTATGCAACTGGCACTAGTGTGTTCTACGCAACTGGCACAAATTTGTTTGACACAACTGGCACATGTTTGTTCTACCCAACTGGCACAAGTTTGTTCGACGCAACTGGCACAAGTTTGTTTGACGCAACTGGCAAAAGTTTGTTCGATGCAACTGGCACAAGTTTGTTTGACGCAACTGGCACAAGTTTGTTCGACACAACTGGAACAAGTTTGTTTAACATAACTGGCACAAGTTTGTTCGACCCAACTGGCACAAGTTTGTTTGACACAACTGGCACAAGTTTGTTTGACGCAACTGGCACAAGGTTGTTCTACGCAACATGTACAAGTTTGTTCTACGCAACTGGCACAAGTTTGTTTGACGCAACTGGCACAAGTTTGTTCTATGCAACTGGCAATAGTGTGTTCGATGCAACTGGCACAAGTTTGTTCGACGCAACTGGCACAAGTTTGTTTGACGCAACTGGCACAAGTTTGTTTGACGCAACTGGCACAAGTTTGTTAGACGCAACTGGCACAAGTTTGTTCAACGCAACTGGCACAAGTTTTTTTTATTCAATTGGCACAAGTTTGTTTGACGCAACTAGCACAAGTTTGTTTGACGCAACTGGCACAAGTTTGTTTGACGCAACTTGCACAAATTTGTTTGACGCAACTGGCACAAGTTTGTTTGACGCAACTTGCACAAGTTTATTTGACGCAACTGGCACAAGTTTTCTCGACGCAACTGGCACAAGTTTGTTCGCCGTAACTGGCACAAGTTTGTTTGACGCAACTGGCACAAGTTTTTTTTTACGCAACTGGCACAAGTTTTCTCGACGCAAGTGGCACAAGTTGGTTCGCCGTAACTGGCACAAGTTTGTTCGACGCAACTGGCACAAGTTTGTTCGACGCAACTGGCACAAGTTTGTTTGACGCAACTGGCACAAGTTTCTTCGACGCAACTGGCACAAGTTTGTTCGACGAACTGGCACAAGTTTGTTTGACGCAATTGGCACAAGTTTGTTCTATTCAACTGGAACAAGTTTGTTCTATGCAACTGGCACTAGTTTGTTTTACGCAACTGGCATAAGTTTGTTTGACGCAACTGACACAAGTTTGTTCTACAAACTAGAACAAGTTTGTTTGACGCAGCTGGCACAAGGTTGTTCTACGCAATTGGCACAAGTTTGTTCTACGCAACTGGCACAAGTTTGTTTGACGCAACTGGCACAAGTTTGTTCTACGTAACTGGCACAAGTTTGTTGGATGCCACTGACACAAGTTTGTTCGACGAATCTGGCCCAAGTTTTTTTGACGCAACTGGCACAAGTTTGTTCGACGCAACTGGCACATGTTTTTTCGACTCAATTGGCACAAGTTTGTTTGACGCAACTGGAACAAGTTTGTTTGACGCAACTGGCACAAGTTTGTTTGACGCAACTGGCACAAGTTTGTTTGACGCAACTGGCACAAATTTATTTGACGCAACTGGCACAAGTTTTCTCGACGAAACTGGCACAAGTTTGTTCGCCGTAACTGGCACAAGTTTGTTCGACGCAACTGGCACAAGTTTGTTTGACGCAAATGGCACAAGTTTGTTCTAATTAACTGGCACAAGCTTGTTCTATGCAACTGGCACAAGTTTGTTCTACGCACCTGGCACAAGTTTGTTCTACACATCTGGCACAGGTTTGTTCTATGCAACTGGCACTAGTTTGTTCTACGCAACTGGCACAAATTTGTTCTACCCAACTGACACAAGTTTGTTCGACGCAACTGGCACAAGTTTGTTCTACGCAACTGACACAAGTTTGTTTGACACAATTGGCACAAGTTTGTTCGACGCAACTGGCACAAGTTTGTTAGACGCAACTGGCACAAGTTTGTTAGACGCAACTGGCACAAGTTTGTTCGACATAACAGTCACAAGTTTTTTCGACTCAATTGGTACAAGTTTGTTTGATGCAACTGGCACAAGTTTGTTTGACGCAAAAGGCACAAGTTTGTTTGACGCAACTGGCACAAGTTTGTTTGACGCAACTGGCACAAGTTTTTTTTTACGCGACTGGCACAAGTTTTCTCGAAGCAACTGGCACAAGATTGTTCGCCATATCTGGCACAAGTTTGTTCGACGCAACTGGCACAAGTTTGTTTGACGCAACTGGCACATGTTTGTTAGACGCAACTGGCACAAGTTTGTTCAACGCAACTGGCACAAGTTTTTTCGAATCAATTGGCACAAGTTTGTTTGACGCAACTGGCACAAGTTTGTTTGACGCAACTGACACAAGTTTGTTTGGTGCAACTGGCACAAGTTTGTTTGACGCAACTGGCACAAGTTTATTTGACGCAACTGGCACAACTTTTCTCGATGCAACTGGCACAAGTTGGTTCGCCGTAACTGGCACAAGTTTGTTTGACGCAACTGGCACAAGTTTATTTGACGCAACTGGCACAAGTTTTCTCGACGCAAGTGGCACAAGTTTGTTAGCCGTAACTGGCACAAGTTTGTTCGACGCAACTGGCACAAGTTTGTTCGACGCAACTGGCACAAGTTTGTTTGATGCAACTGCCACAAATTTCTTGGACGCAACTGGCACAAGTTTGTTCGACGCAACTGGCACAAGTTTGTTTGATGCAATTGGCACAAGTTTGTTCTACTCAACTGGCACAAGTTTGTTCTATGCAACTGGCACTAGTTTGTTTTACGCAACTGCCATAAGTTTGTTTGACGCAACTGGCACAAGTTTGTTCTACCAACTAGCACAAGTTTGTTCGACTCAACTGGCACAAGGTTGTTCTACGCAACTGGCACAAGTTTTCTCGAAGCAACTGGCACAAGTTTGTTCGACGCAAATGGCACAAGTTTGTTCGACGCAACTGGCACAAGTTTGTTCAACGCAAATGGCACAAGTTTGCTTGACGCAACTGGCACAAGTTTCTTCGACGCAACTGGCACAAGTTTGTTCGACGCAACTGGCACAAGTTTGTTTGACACAACTGGCACAAGTTTGTTCTACGCAACTGGCACAAGTTTGTTCTATGCAACTGGCACTAGTTTGTTCTATGCAACTGGCATAAGTTTGTTTGACGCAACTGGTACAAGTTTGATCTACGCAACTGACATAAGTTTGTTCGACACAACTGGCACAAGTTTGTTCTACGCAACACTTTCTAGTTTGTTGTACACAACTGGCACAGGTTTGTTTGACACAACTGGCACAAGTTTGTTCTACGCAAATGGCAAATGTTTGTTCTACGCAACTGACACAAGTTTGTTTGACACAACTGGCAGAAGTTTGTTCAACGCAACTGGCAAAAGTTTGTTTGACGTAACTGGCGCAAGTTTGTTCGACGCAACTGGCACAAGTTTGTTCGACGCAACTGGCAAAAGTTTGTTCGATGCAACTGGCACAAGTTTGTTTAACGCAACTGGCACAAGTTTGTTCGACCCAACTGGCACAAGTTTGTTTGACTCAACTGGCACAAGTTTGTTTGACGCAACTGGCAAAAGTTTGTTTGACGCAACTGGCACAAGTTTGTTTGACGCAACTGGCATAAGTTTGTTTGACGCAACTGGCACAAGTTTTTTTTGACGCAACTGGCACAAGTTTGTTAGATGCAACTGGCACAAGTTTGTTTGACGTAACAGGCACAAGTTTTTTGGACTCAATTGGTACAAGTTTGTTTGACGCCTCGGGCACAAGATTGTTTGACGCAACTGGCACAAGTTTGTTTGACGCAACTGGCACAAGTTTGTTTGACGCAACTGGCACAAGTTTTTTTTACGCAACTGGCACAAGTTTTCTCGAAGCAACTGGCACAAGTTTGTTCGCCATATCTGGCACAAGTTTGTTTGACGCAACTGGCACAAGTTTGTTTGACGCAACTGGCACAAGTTGTTAGATGCAACTGGCACAAGTTTGTTCAACGCAACTGGCACAAGTTTTTTCGAATCAATCGGCATAAGTTTGTTTGACGCAACTGGCACAAATTTGTTTGACACAACTGGCACAAGTTTGTTTGACGCAACTGGCACAAGTTTGTTTGACGCAACTGGCACAAGTTTATTTGACCCAACTGGCACAACTTTTCTCGATGCAACTGGCACAAGTTTGTTCGCCGTAACTGGCACAAGTTTGTTTGACGCAACTGGCACAAGTTTATTTGACGCAACTGGCACAAGTTTTCTCGACGCAAGTGGCACAAGTTTGTTCACCATAACTGGCACAAGTTTGTTCGACGCAACTGGCACAAGTTTGTTTGACGCAACTGGCACAAGTTTCTTTGACGCAACTGGCACAAGTTTGTTCGACGCAACTGGCACAAGTTTGTTTGAAGCAATTGGCACAAGTTTGTTCTACTCAACTGGCACACGTTTGTTCTATGCAACTGGCACTAGTTTGTTTTACGCAACTGGCATATGTTTGTTTGACGCAACTGGCACAAGTTTGTTCTACCCAACTGACATAATTTTGTTCGACACAACTGGCAGAAGTTTGTTCAACGCAACTGGCACAAGTTTGTTTGACGTAACTGGCAAAAGTTTGTTGGATGCAACTGGCACAAGTTTGTTTAACGCAACTGGCACAAGTTTGTTCGAACCAACTGGCACAAGTTTGTTTGACTCAACTGGCACAAGTTTGTTTGACGCAACTGGCACAAGTTCGTTTGACGCAACTGGCACAAGGTTCTTCTACGCAACTGGCACAAGTTTGTTTGACGCAACTGGCACAAGTTTGTTTGAAGCAACTGGCACAAGTTTGTTTGACGCAACTGGAACAAGTTTGTTTGTCGCAACTGGCACAAGTTTGTTTGATGCAACTGGCACAAGTTTGTTAGACGCAACTGGCACAAGTTTGTTCGACGTAACTGGCACAAGTTTTTTCGACTCAATTGGTACAAGTTTATTTGACGCAACTGGCACAAGTTTGTTTGACGCAAGAGGCACAAGTTTGTTTGACGCAACTGGCACAAGTTTGTTTGACGCAACTGGCACAAGTTTTTTTTTACGCAACTGGCACAAGTTTTCTCGAAGCAACTGGCCCAAGTTTGTTCGCCATATCTGGCACAAGTTTGTTCGACGCAACTGGCACAAGTTTGTTCGACGCAAATGGCACAAGTTTGTTTGATGCAACTGGCACAAGTTTCTTCGACGCAACTGGCACAAGTTTGTTCGACGCAACTGGCACAAGTTTGTTTGACGCAACTGGCACAAGTTTGTTCTACGCAACTGGCACAAGTTTGTTCTATGCAACTGGCACTAGTTTGTTCTATGCAACTGGCATAAGTTTGTTTGACACAACTGGTACAAGTTTGTTCTACGCAACAGGCATAAGTTTGTTCAACACAACTGGCACAAGTTTGTTCTACGCAACTCTTTCTAGTTTGTTGTACACAACTGGCACAGGTTTGTTTGACACAACTGGCACAAGTTTGTGCTACGCAAATGGCAAATGTTTGTTCTACGCAACTGACACAAGTTTGTTTGACACAACTGGCAGAAGTTTGTTCAACGCAACTGGCACAAGTTTGTTTGACGTAACTGGCGCAAGTTTGTTCGACGCAACTGGCACAAGTTTGTTCGACACAACTGGCAAAAGTTTGTTCGATGCAACTGGCACAAGTTTGTTTAACGCAACTGGCACAAGTTTGTTCTACCCAACTGGCACAAGTTTGTTTGACTCAACTGGCAAAAGGTTGTTTGACGCAACTGGCAAAAGTTTGTTTGACGCAACTGGCACAAGTTCGTTTGACGCAACTGGCACAAGGTTCTTCTACGCAACTGGCACAAGTTTGTTTGACGCAACTGGCATAAGTTTGTTTGACGCAACTGGCACAAGTTTGTTTGACGCAACTGGCACAAGTTTTTTTTTATGCAACTGGCACAAGTTTGTTAGACGCAACTGGCACAAGTTTGTTTGACGTAACAGGCACAAGTTTTTTGGACTCAATTGGTACAAGTTTGTTTGACGCCTCTGGCACAAGTTTGTTTGACGCAAGAGGCACAAGTTTGTTTGACGCAACTGGCACAAGTTTGTTTAATGCAACTGGCACAAGTTTTTTTTACGCCACTGGCACAAGTTTTCTCGAAGCAACTGGCACAAGTTTGTTCGCCATATCTGGCACAAGTTTGTTCGACGCAACTGGCACAAGTTTGTTTGACGCAACTGGCACAAGTTTGTTAGACGCAACTGGCACAAGTTTGTTCAACGCAACTGGCACAAGTTTTTTCGAATCGATCTGCACAAGTTTGTTTGACGTAACTGGCACAAGTTTGTTTGACACAACTGGCACAAGTTTGTTTGACGCAACTGGCACAAGTTTGTTTGACGCAACTGGCACAAGTTTATTTGACGCAACTGGCACAACTTTTCTCGACGCAGCTGGCACAAGTTTGTTCGCCGTAACTGGCACAAGTTTGTTTGACGCAACTGGCACAAGTTTATTTGACGCAACTGGCACAAGTTTTCTCGACGCAAGTGGCACAAGTTTGTTCACCGTAACTGGCACAAGTTTGTTCGACGCAACTGTCACAAGTTTGTTCGACGCAACTGGCACAAGTTTGTTTGACGCAACTGGCACAAGTTTCTTCGACGCAACTGGCACAAGTTTGTTCGACGCAACTGGCACAAGTTTGTTTGATGCAATTGGCACAAGTTTGTTCTACTCAACTGGCACAAGTGTGTTCTATGCAACTGGCACTAGTTTGTTTTACGCAACTGGCATATGTTTGTTTGACGCAACTGGCACAAGTTTGTTCTACCAACTAGCACAAGTTTGTTCAACTCAACTGGCACAAGGTTGTTCTACGCAACTGGCACAAGTTTGTTCTACGCAACTGGCACAAGTTTGTTTGATGCAACTGGCACAAGTTTGTTCGACGCAACTGGCAGAAGTTTGTTGGATGCCACTGGCACAAGTTTGTTTGACGAAACTGGCACAAGTTTTTTTGACGCAACTGGCACAAGTTTGTTAGACGCAACTGGCACAAGTTTATTTGACGCAACTGGCACAAGTTTTTTCGACTCAAGTGGCACAAGTTTGTTTAACGCAACTGGAACAAGTTTGTTTGACGCAACTGGCACAAGTTTGTTTGACGCAAGTGGCACAAGTTTGTTCTACGCAACTGGCACAAGTTTATTTGACGCAACTGGCACAAGTTTGTTCGCCGTAACTGGCACAAGTCTGTTCGACGCAACTGGCACAAGTTTGTTCGACGCAAGTGGCACAAGTTTGTTCTACATAACTGGCACAAGTTTGTTCTATGCAACTGGCACAAGTTTGTTCTACGCAACTGGCACAAGTTTGTTCTACGCATCTGGCACAAGTTTGTTCTATGCAACTGGCACTAGTTTGTTCTACGCAACTGGGACATGTTTGTTTGACGCAACTGGCACAAGTTTGTTCAACCCAACTGACATAATTTTGTTCGACACAACTGGCAGAAGTTTGTTCAACGCAACTGGCACAAGTTTGTTTGACGTAACTGGCGCATATTTGTTCGACGCAATTGTCACAAGTTTGTTCGACGCAACAGTCAAAAGTTTGTTGGATGCAACTGGCACAAGTTTGTTTAACGCAATTGGCACAAGTTTGTTCGACGCAACTGGCAAAAGTTTGTTCGATGCAACTGGCACAAGTTTGTTTAACGCAACTGGCACAAGTTTGTTAGACCCAACTGGAACAAGTTTGTTTGACTCAACTGGCACAAGTTTGTTCGATGCAACTGGCACAAGTTCGTTTGACGCAACTGGCACAAGGTTCTTCTACGCAACTGGCACAAGTTTGTTTGACGCAACTGGCACAAGTTTGTTCTACGCAACTGGCACAAGTTTGTTCAACCCAACTGGCACAAGTTTGTTTGACTCAACTGGCACAAGTTTGTTTGACGCAACTGGCACAAGTTCGTTTGACGCAACTGGCACAAGGTTCTTCTACGCAACTGGCACAAGTTTGTTTGACGCAACTGGCACAAGTTTGTTTGAAGCAACTGGCACAAGTTTGTTTGACGCAACTGGAACAAGTTTGTTTGTCGCAACTGGCACAAGTTTGTTTGATGCAACTGGCACAAGTTTGTTACACGCAACTGGCACAAGTTTGTTCGACGTAACTGGCACAAGTTTTTTCGACTCAATTGGTACAAGTTTGTTTGACGCAACTGGCACAAGTTTGTTTGACGCAAGAGGCACAAGTTTGTTTGACGCAACTGGCACAAGTTTGTTTGACGCAACTGGCACAAGTTTTTTTTTACGCAACTGGCACAAGTTTTCTCGAAGCAACTGGCACAAGTTTGTTCGCCATATCTGGCACAAGTTTGTTCGACGCAACTGGCACAAGTTTGTTCGACGCAAATGGCACAAGTTTGTTTGATGCAACTGGCACAAGTTTCTTCGACGCAACTGGCACAAGTTTGTTCGACGCAACTGGCACAAGTTTGTTTGACGCAACTGGCACAAGTTTGTTCTACGCAACTGGCACAAGTTTGTTCTATGCAACTGGCACTAATTTGTTCTATGCAACTGGCATAAGTTTGTTTGACACAACTGGTACAAGTTTGTTCTACGCAACAGGCATAAGTTTGTTCGACACAACTGGCACAAGTTTGTTCTACGCAACTCTTACTAGTTTGTTGTACACAACTGGCACAGGTTTGTTTGACACAACTGGCACAAGTTTGTGCTACGCAAATGGCAAATGTTTGTTCTACGCAACTGACACAAGTTTGTTTGACACAACTGGCAGAAGTTTGTTCAACGCAACTGGCACAAGTTTGTTTGACGTAACTGGCGCAAGTTTGTTCGACGCAACTGGCACAAGTTTGTTCGACACAACTGGCAAAAGTTTGTTCGATGCAACTGGCACAAGTTTGTTTAACGCAACTGGCACAAGTTTGTTCGACCCAACTGGCACAAGTTTGTTTGACTCAACTGGCAAAAGTTTGTTTGACGCAACTGGCAAAAGTGTGTTTGACGCAACTGGTACAAGTTCGTTTGACGCAACTGGCACAAGGTTCTTCTACGCAACTGGCACAAGTTTGTTTGACGCAACTGGCACAAGTTTGTTTGACGCAACTGGCACAAGTTTGTTTGACGCAACTGGCACAAGTTTTTTTTTATGCAACTGGCACAAGTTTGTTAGACGCAACTGGCACAAGTTTGTTTGACGTAAAAGGCACAAGTTTTTTAGACTCAATTGGTGCAAGTTTGTTTGACGCCTCTGGCACAAGTTTGTTTGACGCAAGAGGCACAAGTTTGTTTGACGCAACTGGCACAAGTTTGTTTGACGCAACTGGCACAAGTTTTTTTTACGCCACTGGCACAAGTTTTCTCGAAGCAACTGGCACAAGTTTGTTCGCCATATCTGGCACAAGTTTGTTCGACGCAACTGGCACAAGTTTGTTTGACGCAACTGGCACAAGTTTGTTAGACGCAACTGGCACAAGTTTGTTCAACGCAACCGGCACAAGTTTTTTCGAATCAATCTGCACAAGTTTGTTTGACGTAACTGGCACAAGTTTGTTTGACACAACTGGCACAAGTTTGTTTGACGCAACTGGCACAAGTTTGTTTGACGCAACTGGCACAACTTTATTTGACGCAACTGGCACAACTTTTCTCGACGCAGCTGGCACAAGTTTGTTCGCCGTAACTGGCACAAGTTTGTTTGACGCAACTGGCACAAGTTTATTTGACGCAACTGGCACAAGTTTTCTCGACGCAAGTGGCACAAGTTTGTTCACCGTAACTGGCACAAGTTTGTTCGACGCAACTGTCACAAGTTTGTTCGACGCAACTGGCACAAGTTTGTTTGACGCAACTGGCACAAGTTTCTTCGACGCAACTGGCACAAGTTTGTTCGACGCAACTGGCACAAGTTTGTTTGATGCAATTGGCACAAGTTTGTTCTACTCAACTGGCACAAGTGTGTTCTATGCAACTGGCACTAGTTTGTTTTACGCAACTGGCATATGTTTGTTTGACGCAACTGGCACAAGTTTGTTCGACGCAACTGGCAGAAGTTTGTTGGATGCCACTGGCACAAGTTTGTTTGACGAAACTGGCACAAGTTTTTTTGACGCAACTAGCACAAGTTTGTTAGACGCAACTGGCAGAAGTTTATTTGACGCAACTGGCACAAGTTTTTTCGACTCAAGTGGCACAAGTTTGTTTAACGCAACTGGAACAAGTTTGTTTGACGCAACTGGCACAAGTTTGTTTGACGCAACTGGCACAAGTTTGTTCTACGCAACTGGCACAAGTTTATTTGACGCAACTGGCACAAGTTTGTTCGCCGTAACTGGCACAAGTTTGTTCGACGCAACTGGCACAAGTTTGTTCGATGCAAGTGGCACAAGTTTGTTCTACATAACTGGCACAAGTTTGTTCTATGCAACTGGCACAAGTTTGTTCTACGCAACTGGCACAAGTTTGTTCTACGCATCTGGCACAAGTTTGTTCTATGCAACTGGCACTAGTTTGTTCTACGCAACTGGGACAAGTTTGTTTGACGCAACTGGCACAAGTTTGTTCTACCCAACTGACATAATTTTGTTCGACACAACTGGCAGAAGTTTGTTCAACGCAACTGGCACAAGTTTGTTTGACGTAACTGGCGCAAATTTGTTTGACGCAACTGTCACAAGTTTGTTCGACGCAACAGTCAAAAGTTTGTTGGATGCAACTGGCACAAGTTTGTTTAACGCAATTGGCACAAGTTTGTTCGACGCAACTGGCAAAAGTTTGTTCGATGCAACTGGCACAAGTTTGTTTAACGCAACTGGCACAAGTTTGTTAGACCCAACTGGCACAAGTTTGTTTGACTCAACTGGCACAAGTTTGTTCGACGCAACTGGCACAAGTTCGTTTGACGCAACTGGCACAAGGTTCTTCTACGCAACTGGCACAAGTTTGTTTGACGCAACTGGCACAAGTTTGTTCTACGCAACTGGCACAAGTTTGTTTGACTCAACTGGCACAAGTTTGGTTGACGCAACTGGCACAAGTTTGTTAGACGCAACTGGCACAAGTTTGTTCGACGTAATAGGCACAAGTTTTTTCGACTCAATTGGTACAAGTTTGTTTGACGCAACTGGCACAAGTTTGTTTGACGCAAGAGGCACAAGTTTGTTTGACGCAACTGGCACAAGTTTGTTTGACGCAATTGGCACAAGTTTTCTCGAAGCAACTGCCACAAGTTTGTTCGCCATATCTGGCACAAGTTTGTTCGACGCAACTGGCACAAGTTTGTTCGATGCAAATGGCGCAAGTTTGTTTGACGCAACTGTCACAAGTTTGTTCGACGCAACTGGCACAAGTTTGTTTGACGCAACTGGCACAAGTTTGTTCTACGCAACTGGGACAAGTTTGTTCTATGCAACTGACACTAGTTTGTTATATGCAACTGGCATAAGTTTGTTCGACACAACTGGCTAAGTTTGTTCAACGCAACTGGCACAAGTTTGTTTGATGTAACTGGCGCAAGTTTGTTCGACGCAACTGTCACAAGTTTGTTCGACGCAACTGGCAAAACTTTGTTCGATGCAACTGGCACAAGTTTGTTTAACGCAACTGGCACAAGTTTGTTCGACCCAACTGGCACAAGTTTGTTTGACTCAACTGGCACAAGTTTGTTCGACGCAACTGGCACAAGTTTGTTTGACGCAACTGGCACAAGTTCGTTTGACGCAACTGGCACAAGGTTCTTCTACGCAACTGGCCCAAGTTTGTTTGACGCAACTGGCACAAGTTTGTTCTACGCAACTGGCACAAGTTTGCTTGACGCAACTGGCACAAGTTTGTTTGTCGCAACTGGCACAAGTTTGTTTGACGCATCTGGCACAAGTTTGTTAGACGCAACTGGCACAAGTTTGTTCGACGTAACTGGCACAAGTTTTTTCGACTCAATTGGTACAAGTTTGTTTGACGCAACTGGCACAAGTTTGTTTGACGCAAGAGGCACAAGTTTGTTTGACGCAACTGGCACGAGTTTGTTTGACGCAACTGGCACAAGTTTTTTTTACGCAACTGGCACAAGTTTTCTCGAAGCAACTTGCACAAGTTTGTTCGCCATATCTGGCACAAGTTTGTTCGACGCAAGTGGCACAAGTTTGTTCGACGCAAATGGCACAAGTTTGTTTGACGCAACTGGCACAAGTTTCTTCGACGCAACTGGCACAAGTTTGTTCGACGCAACTGGCACAAGTTTGTTCAACGCAACTGGCACAAGTTTGTTCTACGCAACTGGGACAAGATTGTTCTATGCAACTGGCACTAGTTTGTTCTATGCAACTGGCATAAGTTTGTTTGACGCAACTGGTACAAGTTTGTTCTACGCAACTGGCACAAGTTTGTTCGACACAACTGGCACAAGTTTGTTCTACGCAACTCTTACTAGTTTGTTGTACACAACTGGCACAAGTTTGTTTGACACAACTGGCACAACTTTGTTCTACGCAAATGGCAAATGTTTGTTCTACGCAACTGACACAAGTTTGTTTGACACAACTGGCAGAAGTTTGTTCAACGCAACTGGCACAAGTTTGTTTGACGTAACTGGCGCAAGTTTGTTTGACGCAACTGGCATAAGTTTGTTTGACGCAACTGGCACAAGTTTATTTGACGCAACTGGCACAAGTTTTCTCGACGAAAGTGGCACAAGTTTGTTCGCCGTAACTGGCACAAGTTAGTTCGACGCAACTGGCACAAGTTTGTTCGACGCAACTGGCACAAGTTTGTTCTACATAACTGGCACAAGTTTGTTCTATACAACTGGCACAAGTTTGTTCTACGCAACTGGCACAAGTTTGTTCTACGCATCTGGCACAAGTTTGTTTTATGCAACTGGCACTAGTTTGTTCTACGCAACTGGGACTTGTTTGTTTGACGCAACTGGCATAAGTTTGTTCTACCCAACTGACACAAGTTTGTTCGACGCAAGTGGCACAAGTTTGTTCTACGCAACTGACACAAGTTTGTTTGACACAACTGGCAGAAGTTTGTTCAACGCAACTGGCACAAGTTTGTTTGACGTAAATGGCGCAAGTTTGTTCGACGCAACTGGCACAAGTATGTTCGACGCAACTGGCAAAAGTTTGTTCGATGCAACTGGCACAAGTTTGTTTAACGCAACTGGCACAAGTTTGTTAGACTCAACTGGTACAAGTTTGTTTGACTCAACTGGCACAAGTTTGTTCGACGCAACTGGCACAAGTTTGTTTGACGCAACTGGCACAAGTTCGTTTGACGCAACTGGCACAAGGTTCTCTACGCAACTGGCACAAGTTTGTTTGACGCAACTGGCCCAAGTTTGTTCTACGCAACTGGCTCAAGTTTATTCTACGCAACTGGCACAAGTTTGGTTGACGCAACTGGCACAAATTTGTTAGACGCAACTGGCACAAGTTTGTTCGACGTAACAGGCACAAGTTTTTTCGACTCAATTGGTACAATTTTGTTTGACGCAACTGGCACAAGTTTGTTTGACGCAAGAGGCACAAGTTTGTCTGACGCAACTGGCACAAGTTTGTTTTACGCAACTGGCAAAAGTTTTTTTTTACGCAACTGGCACAAGTTTGTTCGCCATATCTGGCACAAGTTTGTTAGACACAACTGGCAGAAGTTTGTTCAACGCAACTGGCACAAGTTTGTTTGACGTAACTGGCGCAAATTTGTTCGACGCAATTGTCACAAGTTTGTTCGACGCAACAGTCAAAAGTTTGTTGGATGCAACTGGCACAAGTTTGTTTAACGCAATTGGCACAAGTTTGTTCGACGCAACTGGCAAAAGTTTGTTCGATGCAACTGGCACAAGTTTGTTTAACGCAACTGGCACAAGTTTGTTAGACCCAACTGGAACAAGTTTGTTTGACTCAACTGGCACAAGTTTGTTCGATGCAACTGGCACAAGTTCGTTTGACGCAACTGGCACAAGGTTCTTCTACGCAACTGGCACAAGTTTGTTTGACGCAACTGGCACAAGTTTGTTCTACGCAACTGGCACAAGTTTGTTCAACCCAACTGGCACAAGTTTGTTTGACTCAACTGGCACAAGTTTGTTTGACGCAACTGGCACAAGTTCGTTTGACGCAACTGGCACAAGGTTCTTCTACGCAACTGGCACAAGTTTGTTTGACGCAACTGGCACAAGTTTGTTTTAAGCAACTGGCACAAGTTTGTTTGACGCAACTGGAACAAGTTTGTTTGTCGCAACTGGCACAAGTTTGTTTGATGCAACTGGCACAAGTTTGTTACACGCAACTGGCACAAGTTTGTTCGACGTAACTGGCACAAGTTTTTTCGACTCAATTGGTACAAGTTTGTTTGACGCAACTGGCACAAGTTTGTTTGACGCAAGAGGCACAAGTTTGTTTGACGCAACTGGCACAAGTTTGTTTGACGCAACTGGCACAAGTTTTTTTTTACGCAACTGGCACAAGTTTTCTCGAAGCAACTGGCACAAGTTTGTTCGCCATATCTGGCACAAGTTTGTTCGACGCAACTGGCACAAGTTTGTTCGACGCAAATGGCACAAGTTTGTTTGATGCAACTGGCACAAGTTTCTTCGACGCAACTGGCACAAGTTTGTTCGACGCAACTGGCACAAGTTTGTTTGACGCAACTGGCACAAGTTTGTTCTACGCAACTGGCACAAGTTTGTTCTATGCAACTGGCACTAATTTGTTCTATGCAACTGGCATAAGTTTGTTTGACACAACTGGTACAAGTTTGTTCTACGCAACAGGCATAAGTTTGTTCGACACAACTGGCACAAGTTTGTTCTACGCAACTCTTTCTAGTTTGTTGTACACAACTGGCACAGGTTTGTTTGACACAACTGGCACAAGTTTGTGCTACGCAAATGGCAAATGTTTGTTCTACGCAACTGACACAAGTTTGTTTGACACAACTGGCAGAAGTTTGTTCAACGCAACTGGCACAAGTTTGTTTGACGTAACTGGCGCAAGTTTGTTCGACGCAACTGGCACAAGTTTGTTCGACACAACTGGCAAAAGTTTGTTCGATGCAACTGGCACAAGTTTGTTTAACGCAACTGGCACAAGTTTGTTCGACCCAACTGGCACAAGTTTGTTTGACTCAACTGGCAAAAGTTTGTTTGACGCAACTGGTACAAGTTCGTTTGACGCAACTGGCACAAGGTTCTTCTACGCAACTGGCACAAGTTTGTTTGACGCAACTGGCACAAGTTTGTTTGACGCAACTGGCACAAGTTTGTTTGACGCAACTGGCACAAGTTTTTTTTTATGCAACTGGCACAAGTTTGTTAGACGCAACTGGCACAAGTTTGTTTGACGTAAAAGGCACAAGTTTTTTGGACTCAATTGGTGCAAGTTTGTTTGACGCCTCTGGCACAAGTTTGTTTGACGCAAGAGGCACAAGTTTGTTTGACGCAACTGGCACAAGTTTGTTTGACGCAACTGGCACAAGTTTTTTTTACGCCACTGGCACAAGTTTTCTCGAAGCAACTGGCACAAGTTTGTTCGCCATATCTGGCACAAGTTTGTTCGACGCAACTGGCACAAGTTTGTTTGACGCAACTGGCACAAGTTTGTTAGACGCAACTGGCACAAGTTTGTTCAACGCAACTGGCACAAGTTTTTTCGAATCAATCTGCACAAGTTTGTTTGACGTAACTGGCACAAGTTTGTTTGACACAACTGGCACAAGTTTGTTTGACGCAACTGGCACAAGTTTGTTTGACGCAACTGGCACAACTTTATTTGACGCAACTGGCACAACTTTTCTCGACGCAGCTGGCACAAGTTTGTTCGCCGTAACTGGCACAAGTTTGTTTGACGCAACTGGCACAAGTTTATTTGACGCAACTGGCACAAGTTTTCTCGACGCAAGTGGCACAAGTTTGTTCACCGTAACTGGCACAAGTTTGTTCGACGCAACTGTCACAAGTTTGTTCGACGCAACTGGCACAAGTTTGTTTGACGCAACTGGCACAAGTTTCTTCGACGCAACTGGCACAAGTTTGTTCGACGCAACTGGCACAAGTTTGTTTGATGCAATTGGCACAAGTTTGTTCTACTCAACTGGCACAAGTGTGTTCTATGCAACTGGCACTAGTTTGTTTTACGCAACTGGCATATGTTTGTTTGACGCAACTGGCACAAGTTTGTTCTACCAACTAGCACAAGTTTGTTCGACTCAACTGGCACAAGGTTGTTCTACGCAACTGGCACAAGTTTGTTCTACGCAACTGGCACAAGTTTGTTTGACGCAACTGGCACAAGTTTGTTCGACGCAACTGGCACAAGTTTGTTGGATGCCACTGGCACAAGTTTGTTTGACGAAACTGGCACAAGTTTTTTTGACGCAACTGGCACAAGTTTGTTAGACGCAACTGGCACAAAGTTATTTGACGCAACTGGCACAAGTTTTTTCGACTCAAGTGGCACAAGTTTGTTTAACGCAACTGGAACAAGTTTGTTTGATGCAACTGGCACAAGTTTGTTTGACGCAACTGGCACAAGTTTGTTGTACGCAACTGGCACAAGTTTATTTGACGCAACTGGCACAAGTTTGTTCGCCGTAACTGGCACAAGTTTGTTCGACGCAACTGGCACAAGTTTGTTCGATGCAAGTGGCACAAGTTTGTTCTACATAACTGGCACAAGTTTGTTCTATGCAACTGGCACAATTTTGTTCTACGCAACTGGCACAAGTTTGTTCTACGCATCTGGCACAAGTTTGTTCTATGCAACTGGCACTAGTTTGTTCTACGCAACTGGGACATGTTTGTTTGACGCAACTGGCACAAGTTTGTTCTACCCAACTGACATAATTTTGTTCGACACAACTGGCAGAAGTTTGTTCAACGCAACTGGCACAAGTTTGTTTGACGTAACTGGCGAAAATTTGTTCGACGCAACTGTCACAAGTTTGTTCGACGCAACAGTCAAAAGTTTGATGGATGCAACTGGCACAAGTTTGTTTAACGCAATTGGCACAAGTTTGTTCGACGCAACTGGCAAAAGTTTGTTCGATGCAACTGGCACAAGTTTTTTTAACGCAACTGGCACAAGTTTGTTAGACCCAACTGGAACAAGTTTGTTTGACTCAACTGGCACAAGTTTGTTCGACGCAAATGGCACAAGTTCGTTTGGCGCAACTGGCACAAGGTTCTTCTACGCAACTGGCACAAGTTTGTTTGACGCAACTGGCACAAGTTTGTTCTACGCAACTGGCACAAGTTTGTTCGACCCAACTGGCACAAGTTTGTTTGACTCAACTGGCACAAGTTTGTTTGACGCAACTGGCACAAGTTCGTTTGACGCAACTGGCACAAGGTTCTTCTACGCAACTGGCACAAGTTTGTTTGACGCAACTGGCACAAGTTTGTTTGAAGCAACTGGCACAAGTTTGTTTGAACAAAACTGGAACAAGTTTGTTTGTCGCAACTGGCACAAGTTTGTTTGATGCAACTGGCACAAGTTTGTTAGACGCAACTGGCACAAGTTTGTTCGACGTAACTGGCACAAGTTTTTTCGAATATATTGGTACAAGTTTGTTTGACGCAACTGGCACAAATTTGTTTGACGCAAGAGGCACAAGTTTGTTTGACGCAACTGGCACAAGTTTGTTTGACGCAACTGGCACAAGTTTTTTTTTACGCAACTGGCACAAGTTTTCTCGAAGCAACTGGCACAAGTTTGTTCGCCATATCTGGCACAAGTTTGTTCGACGCAACTGGCACAAGTTTGTTCGACGCAAATGGCATAAGTTTGTTTGATGCAACTGGCACAAGTTTCTTCGACGCAACTGGCACAAGTTTGTTCGACGCAACTGGCACAAGTTTGTTTGACGCAACTGGCACAAGTTTGTTCTACGCAACTGGCACAAGTTTGTTCTATGCAACTGGCACTAGTTTGTTCTATGCAACTGGCATAAGTTTGTTTGACACAACTGGTACAAGTTTGTTCTACGCAACAGGCATAAGTTTGTTCGACACAACTGGCACAAGTTTGTTCGACGCAACTGGCACAAGTTTGTTCGACACAACTGGCAAAAGTTTGTTCGATGCAACTGGCACAAGTTTGTTTAACGCAACTGGCACAAGTTTGTTCGACCCAACTGGCACAAGTTTGTTTGACTCAACTGGCAAAAGTTTGTTTGACGCAACTGGCAAAAGTTTGTTTGACGCAACTGGTACAAGTTCGTTTGACGCAACTGGCACAAGGTTCTTCTACGCAACTGGCACAAGTTTGTTTGACGCAACTGGCACAAGTTTGTTTGACGCAACTGGCACAAGTTTGTTTGACGCAACTGGCACAAGTTTTTTTTTATGCAACTGGCACAAGTTTGTTAGACGCAACTGGCACAAGTTTGTTTGATGTAACAGGCACAAGTTTTTTGGACTCAATTGGTACAAGTTTGTTTGACGCCTCTGGCACAAGTTTGTTTGACGCAAGAGGCACAAGTTTGTTTGACGCAACTGGCACAAGTTTGTTTGACGCAACTGGCACAAGTTTTTTTTACGCCACTGGCACAAGTTTTCTCGAAGCAACTGGCACAAGTTTGTTCGCCATATCTGGCACAAGTTTGTTCGACGCAACTGGCACAAGTTTGTTTGACGCAACTGGCACAAGTTTGTTAGACGCAACTGGCATAAGTTTGTTCAATGCAACTGGCACAAGTTTTTTCGAATCAATCTGCACAAGTTTGTTTGACGTAACTGGCACAAGTTTGTTTGACACAACTGGCACAAGTTTGTTTGACGCAACTGGCACAAGTTTATTTGACGCAACTGGCACAACTTTTCTCGACGCAGCTGGCACAAGTTTGTTCGCCGTAACTGGCACAAGTTTGTTTGACGCAACTTGCACAAGTTTATTTGACGCAACTGGCACAAGTTTTCTCGACGCAAGTGGCACAAGTTTGTTCACCGTAACTGGCACAAGTTTGTTCGACGCAACTGTCACAAGTTTGTTCGACGCAACTGGCACAAGTTTGTTTGACGCAACTGGCACAAGTTTCTTCGACGCAACTGGCACAAGTTTGTTCGACGCAACTGGCACAAGTTTGTTTGATGCAATTGGCACAAGTTTGTTCTACTCAACTGGCACAAGTGTGTTCTATGCAACTGGCCCTAGTTTGTTTTACGCAACTGGCATATGTTTGTTTGACGCAACTGGCAGAAGTTTGTTGGATGCCACTGGCACAAGTTTGTTTGACGAAACTGGCACAAGTTTTTTTGACGCAACTAGCACAAGTTTGTTAGACGCAACTGGCAGAAGTTTATTTGACGCAACTGGCACAAGTTTTTTCGACTCAAGTGGCACAAGTTTGTTTAACGCAACTGGAACAAGTTTGTTTGACGCAACTGGCACAAGTTTGTTTGACGCAACTGGCACAAGTTTGTTCTACGCAACTGGCACAAGTTTATTTGACGCAACTGGCACAAGTTTGTTCACCGTAACTGGCACAAGTTTGTTCGGCGCAACTGGCACAAGTTTGTTCGATGCAAGTGGCACAAGTTTGTTCTACATAACTGGCACAAGTTTGTTCTATGCAACTGGCACAAGTTTGTTCTACGCAACTGGCACAAGTTTGTTCTACGCATCTGGCACAAGTTTGTTCTATGCAACTGGCACTAGTTTGTTCTACGCAACTAGGACAAGTTTGTTTGACGCAACTGGCACAAGTTTGTTCTACCCAACTGACATAATTTTGTTCGACACAACTGGCAGAAGTTTGTTCAACGCAACTGGCACAAGTTTGTTTGACGTAACTGGCGCAAATTTGTTTGACGCAACTGTCACAAGTTTGTTCGACGCAACAGTCAAAAGTTTGTTGGATGCAACTGGCACAAGTTTGTTTAACGCAATTGGCACAAGTTTGTTCGACGCAACTGGCAAAAGTTTGTTCGATGCAACTGGCACAAGTTTGTTTAACGCAACTGGCACAAGTTTGTTAGACCCAACTGGCACAAGTTTGTTTGACTCAACTGGCACAAGTTTGTTCGACGCAACTGGCACAAGTTCATTTGACGCAACTGGCACAAGGTTCTTCTACGCAACTGGCACAAGTTTGTTTGACGCAACTGGCACAAGTTTGTTCTACGCAACTGGCACAAGTTTGTTTGACTCAACTGGCACAAGTTTGGTTGACGCAACTGGCACAAGTTTGTTAGACGCAACTGGCACAAGTTTGTTCGACGTAATAGGCACAAGTTTTTTCGACTCAATTGGTACAAGTTTGTTTGACGCAACTGGCACAAGTTTGTTTGACGCAAGAGGCACAAGTTTGTTTGACGCAACTGGCACAAGTTTGTTTGACGCAATTGGCACAAGTTTTTTTTTACCCAACTGGCACAAGTTTTCTCGAAGCAACTGCCACAAGTTTGTTCGCCATATCTGGCACAAGTTTGTTCGACGCAACTGGCACAAGTTTGTTCGACGCAAATGGCGCAAGTTTGTTTGACGCAACTGTCACAAGTTTGTTCGACGCAACTGGCACAAGTTTGTTTGACGCAACTGGCACAAGTTTCTTCGACGCAACTGGCACAAGTTTGTTCGACGCAACTGGCACAAGTTTGTTTGATGCAATTGGCACAAGTTTGTTCTACTCAACTGGCACAAGTGTGTTCTATGCAACTGGCCCTAGTTTGTTTTACGCAACTGGCATATGTTTGTTTGACGCAACTGGCACAAGTTTGTTCTACCAACTAGCACAAGTTTGTTCGACTCAACTGGCACAAGGTTGTTCTACGCAACTGGCACAAGTTTGTTCTACGCAACTGGCACAAGTTTGTTCGACGCAACTGTCACAAGTTTGTTCGACGCAACTGGCACAAGTTTGTTTGACGCAACTGGCCCAAGTTTCTTCGACGCAACTGGCACAAGTTTGTTCGACGCAACTGGCACAAGTTTGTTTGATGCAATTGGCACAAGTTTGTTCTACTCAACTGGCACAAGTGTGTTCTATGCAACTGGCCCTAGTTTGTTTTACGCAACTGGCATATGTTTGTTTGACGCAACTGGCACAAGTTTGTTCTACCAACTAGCACAAGTTTGTTCGACTCAACTGGCACAAGGTTGTTCTACGCAACTGGCACAAGTTTGTTCTACGCAACTGGCACAAGTTTGTTTGACGCAACTGGCACAAGTTTGTTCGACGCAACTGGCAGAAGTTTGTTGGATGCCACTGGCACAAGTTTGTTTGACGAAACTGGCACAAGTTTTTTTGACGCAACTAGCACAAGTTTGTTAGACGCAACTGGCAGAAGTTTATTTGACGCAACTGGCACAAGTTTTTTCGACTCAAGTGGCACAAGTTTGTTTAACGCAACTGGAACAAGTTTGTTTGACGCAACTGGCACAAGTTTGTTTGACGCAACTGGCACAAGTTTGTTCTACGCAACTGGCACAAGTTTATTTGACGCAACTGGCACAAGTTTGTTCACCGTAACTGGCACAAGTTTGTTCGGCACAACTGGCACAAGTTTGTTCGATGCAAGTGGCACAAGTTTGTTCTACATAACTGGCACAAGTTTGTTCTATGCAACTGGCACAAGTTTGTTCTACGCAACTGGCACAAGTTTGTTCTACGCATCTGGCACAAGTTTGTTCTATGCAACTGGCACTAGTTTGTTCTACGCAACTGGGACAAGTTTGTTTGACGCAACTGGCACAAGTTTGTTCTACCCAACTGACATAATTTTGTTCGACACAACTGGCAGAAGTTTGTTCAACGCAACTGGCACAAGTTTGTTTGACGTAACTGGCGCAAATTTGTTTGACGCAACTGTCACAAGTTTGTTCGACGCAACAGTCAAAAGTTTGTTGGATGCAACTGGCACAAGTTTGTTTAACGCAATTGGCACAAGTTTGTTCGACGCAACTGGCAAAAGTTTGTTCGATGCAACTGGCACAAGTTTGTTTAACGCAACTGGCACAAGTTTGTTAGACCCAACTGGCACAAGTTTGTTTGACTCAACTGGCACAAGTTTGTTCGACGCAACTGGCACAAGTTCGTTTGACGCAACTGGCACAAGGTTCTTCTACGCAACTGGCACAAGTTTGTTTGACGCAACTGGCACAAGTTTGTTCTACGCAACTGGCACAAGTTTGTTTGACTCAACTGGCACAAGTTTGGTTGACGCAACTGGCACAAGTTTGTTAGACGCAACTGGCACAAGTTTGTTCGACGTAATAGGCACAAGTTTTTTCGACTCAATTGGTACAAGTTTGTTTGACGCAACTGGCACAAGTTTGTTTGACGCAAGAGGCACAAGTTTGTTTGACGCAACTGGCACAAGTTTGTTTGACGCAATTGGCACAAGTTTTTTTTTACCCAACTGGCACAAGTTTTCTCGAAGCAACTGCCACAAGTTTGTTCGCCATATCTGGCACAAGTTTGTTCGACGCAACTGGCACAAGTTTGTTCGACGCAAATGGCGCAAGTTTGTTTGACGCAACTGTCACAAGTTTGTTCGACGCAACTGGCACAAGTTTGTTTGACGCAACTGGCACAAGTTTGTTCTACGCAACTGGGACAACTTTGTTCTATGCAACTGACACTAGTTTGTTCTATGCAACTGGCATAAGTTTGTTCGACACAACTGGCTAAGTTTGTTCAACGCAACTGGCACAAGTTTGTTTGATGTAACTGGCGCAAGTTTGTTCGACGCAACTGTCACAAGTTTGTTCGACGCAACTGGCAAAACTTTGTTCGATGCAACTGGCACAAGTTTGTTTAACGCAACTGGCACAAGTTTGTTCGACCCAACTGGCACAAGTTTGTTTGACTCAACTGGCACAAGTTTGTTCGACGCAACTGGCACAAGTTTGTTTGACGCAACTGGCAAAAGTTCGTTTGACGCAACTGGCACAAGGTTCTTCTACGCAACTGGCCCAAGTTTGTTTGACGCAACTGGCACAAGTTTGTTCTACGCAACTGGCACAAGTTTGTTTGACGCAACTGGCACAAGTTTGTTTGTCGCAACTGGCACAAGTTTGTTTGACGCATCTGGCACAAGTTTGTTAGACGCAACTGGCACAAGTTTGTTCGACGTAACTGGCACAAGTTTTTTCGACTCAATTGGTACAAGTTTGTTTGACGCAACTGGCACAAGTTTGTTTGACGCAAGAGGCACAAGTTTGTTTGACGCAACTGGCACAAGTTTGTTTGACGCAACTGGCACAAGTTTTTTTTACGCAACTGGCACAAGTTTTCTCGAAGCAACTTGCACAAGTTTGTTCGCCATATCTGGCACAAGTTTGTTCGACACAAGTGGCACAAGTTTGTTCGACGCAAATGGCACAAGTTTGTTTGACGCAACTGGCACAAGTTTCTTCGACGCAACTGGCACAAGTTTGTTCGACGCAACTGGCACAAGTTTGTTCAACGCAACTGGCACAAGTTTGTTCTACGCAACTGGGACAAGTTTGTTCTATGCAACTGGCACTAGTTTGTTCTATGCAACTGGCATAAGTTTGTTTGACGCGACTGGTACAAGTTTGTTCTACGCAACTGGCACAAGTTTGTTCGACACAACTGGCACAAGTTTGTTCTACGCAACTCTTACTAGTTTGTTGTACACAACTGGCACAAGTTTGTTTGACACAACTGGCACAAGTTTGTTCTACGCAAATGGCAAATGTTTGTTCTACGCAACTGACACAAGTTTGTTTGACACAACTGGCAGAAGTTTGTTCAACGCAACTGGCACAAGTTTGTTTGACGTAACTGGCGCAAGTTTGTTTGACGCAACTGGCATAAGTTTGTTTGACGCAACTGGCACAAGTTTATTTGACGCAACTGGCACAAGTTTTCTCGACGAAAGTGGCACAAGTTTGTTCGCCGTAACTGGCACAAGTTAGTTCGACGCAATTGGCACAAGTTTGTTCGACGCAACTGGCACAAGTTTGTTCTACATAACTGGCACAAGTTTGTTCTATGCAACTGGCACAAGTTTGTTCTACGCAACTGGCACAAGTTTGTTCTACGCATCTGGCACAAGTTTGTTTTATGCAACTGGCACTAGTTTGTTCTACGCAACTGGGACATGTTTGTTTGACGCAACTGGCATAAGTTTGTTCTACCCAACTGACACAAGTTTGTTCGACGCAAGTGGCACAAGTTTGTTCTACGCAACTGACACAAGTTTGTTTGACACAACTGGCAGAAGTTTGTTCAACGCAACTGGCACAAGTTAGTTTGACGTAAATGGCGCAAGTTTTTTCGACGCAACTGGCACAAGTATGTTCGACGCAACTGGCAAAAGTTTGTTCGATGCAACTGGCACAAGTTTGTTTAAAGCAACTGGCACAAGTTTGTTAGACTCAACTGGCACAAGTTTGTTTGACTCAACTGGCACAAGTTTGTTCGACGCAACTGGCACAAGTTTGTTTGACGCAACTGGCACAAGTTCGTTTGACGCAACTGGCACAAGGTTCTCTACGCAACTGGCACAAGTTTGTTTGACGCAACTGGCACAAGTTTGTTCTACGCAACTGGCTCAAGTTTATTCTACGCAACTGGCACAAGTTTGGTTGACGCAACTGGCACAAATTTGTTAGACGCAACTGGCACAAGTTTGTTCGACGTAACAGGCACAAGTTTTTTCGACTCAATTGGTACAAGTTTGTTTGACGCAACTGGCACAAGTTTGTTTGACGCAAGAGGCACAAGTTTGTTTGACGCAACTGGCACAAGTTTGTTTTACGCAACTGGCACAAGTTTTTTTTTACGCAACTGGCACAAGTTTGTTCGCCATATCTGGCACAAGTTTGTTCGACGCAACTGTCACAAGTTCGTTCGACGCAAATGGCGCAAGTTTGTTTGACGCAACTGTAACAAGTTTCTTCGACGCAACTGGCACAAGTTTGTTCGACGCAACTGGCACAAGTTTGTTTGACGCAACTAGCAAAAGTTTGTTCTACGCAACTGGGACAAGTTTGTTCTATGCAACTGGCACTAGTTTGTTCTATGCAACTGGCATAAGTTTGTTTGACGCAACTGGTACAAGTTTGTTCTACGCAACTGGCACAAGTTTGTTCAACACAACTGGCACAAGTTTGTTCTACGCAACTCTTACTAGTTTGTTGTACACAACTGGCACAGGTTTGTTTGACACAACTGCCATAAGTTTGTTCTACGCAAATGGCAAATGTTTGTTCTACACATGTGGCACAAGTTTGTTCTATGCAACTAGCACTAGTGTGTTCTACGCAACTGGCACAAATTTGTTTGACACAACTGGCACATGTTTGTTCTACCCAACTGGCACAAGTTTGTTCGACGCAACTGGCGCAAGTTTGTTTGATGCAACTGGCACAAGTTTGTTTGACATAACTAGCACAATTTTGTTTGATGCAACTGGCACAGGTTTGTTCGACACAACTGGAACAAGTTTGTTTAACGTAACTGGCACAAGTTTGTTCGACCCAACTGGCACAAGTTTGTTTGACACAACTGGCACAAGTTTGTTTGACGCAACTGGCACTAGGTTGTTCTACGCAACATGTACAAGTTTGTTCTACGCAACTGGCACAATTTGTTTGACGCAACTGGCAAAAGTTTGTTCTATGCAACTGGCAATAGTGTGTTCGATGCAACTGGCACAAGTTTGTTCGACGCAACTGGCACAAGTTTGTTTGACGCAACTGGCACAAGTTTGTTAGACGCAACTGGCACAAGTTTGTTCAACGCAACTGGCACAAGTTTTTTTAATCAATTGGCACAAGTTTGTTTGACGCAACTGGCACAAGTTTGTTTGACGCAATTCGCACAAGTTTGTTTGACGCAACTTGCACGAGTTTGTTTGACGCAACTGGCACAAGTTTATTTGACGCAATTGGCACAAGTTTTGTCGACGCAACTGGCACAAGTTTGTTCGCCGTAACTGGCACAAGATTGTTTGACGCAACTGGCACAAGTTTCTTCGATGCAACTGGCACAAGTTTGTTCGACGAACTGGCACTAGTTTGCTTGACGCAATTGGCACAAGTTTGTTCTACTCAACTGGAACAAGTTTGTTCTATGCAACTGGCACTAGTTTGTTTTACGCAACTGGCATAAGTTTGTTTGATGCAACTGGCACAAGTTTGTTCTACAAACTAGCACAAGTTTGTTCGACGCAACTGGCACAAGGTTGTTCTACGCAATTGGCACAAATTTGTTCTACGCAACTGGCACAAGTTTGTTTGACGCAACTGGCACAAGTTTTTTCTACGTAACTGGCACAAGTTTGTTGGATGCCACTGACACAAGTTTGTTCGACGAAACTGGCCCAAGTTTTTTTGACGCAACTGGCACAAGTTTGTTAGACGCAACTGGCACAAGTTTGTTCGACGCAACTGGCACAAGTTTGTTTGACGCAACTGGCACAAGTTTGTTCGACGCAACTGGCACAAGTTTGTTTGACGCAACTGGCACAAGTTTATTTGACGCAACTGGCACAAGTTTTCTCGATGAAACTGGCACAAGTTTGTTCGCCGTAACTGGCACAAGTTTGTTCGACGCAACTGGCACAAGTTTTTTTGACGCAAATGGCACAAGTTTGTTCTACATAACTGGCACAAGTTTGTTCTATGCAACTGGCACAAGTTTGTTCTACACATCTGGCACAGGTTTGTTCTATGCAACTGGCACTAGTTTGTTCTACGCAAATGACACAAGTTTTTTTGACACAATTGGCAGAAGTTTGTTCAACGCAACTGGCACAAGTTTGTTGGACGCAACTGGCGCAAGTTTTTTCGACGCAACTGGCACAAGTTTGTTCGACGAAAAGGGCAAAAGTTTGTTCTACGCAACTGGCACAAGTTTGTTTGACGCAACTGGCACAAGTTTGTTCTACGCAACTGGCACAAGTTTGTTCGACGCAACTGGCACAAGTTTGTTAGACGCAACTGGCACAAGTTTGTTCGACATAACATTCACAAGTTTTTTCGACTCAATTGGTACAAGTTTGTTTGATGAAACTGGCATAAGTTTGTTTGACGAAAAAGGCACAAGTTTGTTTGACGCAACTGGCACAAGTTTGTTCTACGCAACTGGCACAAGTTTGTTCGACGCAACTGGCACAAGTTTGTTAGACGCAACTGGCACGAGTTTGTTCGACATAACAGTCACAAGTTTTTTTGACTCAATTGGTACAAGTTTGTTTGATGCAACTGGCATAAGTTTGTTTGACGAAAAAGGCACAAGTTTGTTTGACGCAACTGGCACAAGTTTGTTTGACGCAACTGGCGCAAGTTTTTTTTACGCGACTGGCACAAGTTTTCTCGAAGCAACTGGCACAAGTTTGTTTGCCATATCTGGCACAAGTTTGTTCGACGCAACTGGCACAAGTTTGTTTGACGCAACTGGCACAAGTTTGTTCAACGCAACTGGCACAAGTTTGTTCAACGCAACTGGCACAAGTTTTTTCGAATCAATTGGCACAAGTTTGTTTGACGCAACTGGAACAAGTTTGTTTGACGCAACTGGCACAAGTTTGTTTGACGCAACTGGCACAAGTTTGTTTGACGCAACTGGCGCAAGTTTATTTGACGCAACTGGCACAAGTTTTCTCGATGAAACTGGCACAAGTTTGTTCGCCGTAACTGGCACAAGTTTGTTCGACGCAAATGGCACAAGTTTTTTTGACGCAAATGGCACAAGTTTGTTCTACATAACTGGCACAAGTTTGTTCTATGCAACTGGCACAAGTTTGTTCTACACATCTGGCACAGGTTTGTTCTATGCAACTGGCACTAGTTTGTTCTACTCAAATGACACAAGTTTGTTCAACGCAACTGGCACAAGTTTGTTCAACGCAACTGGCACAAGTTTTTTTTAATCAATTGGCACAAGTTTGTTTGACGCAACTGGCACAAGTTTGTTTGACGCAACTGGTACAAGTTTGTTCTATGCAACTGGCACAAGTTTGTTTGACGCAACTGGCACAAGTTTATTTGACGCAACTGGCACAACTTTTCTCGACGCAACTGGAACAAGTTGGTTCGCCGTAACTGGCACAAGTTTGTTTGATGCAACTGGCACAAGTTTATTTGATGCAACTGGCACAAGTTTTCTCGACGCAAGTGGCACAAGTTTGTTAGCCGTAACTGGCACAAGTTTGTTCGACGCAACTGGCACAAGTTTGTTCGACGCAACTGGCACAAGTTTGTTTGACGCAACTGCCACAAATTTCTTGGAGGCAACTGGCACAAGTCTGTTCGACGCAACTGGCACAAGTTTGTTTGATGCAATTGGGACAAGTTTGTTCTACTCAACTGGCACAAGTTTGTTCTGTGCAACTGGCACTAGTTTGTTTTACGCAACTGGCATAAGGTTGTTTGACGCAACTGGCACAAGTTTGTTCTACCAACTAGCACAAGTTTGTTCGACTCAACTGGCACAAGGTTGTTCTACGCAACTGGCACAAGTTTTCTCGAAGCAACTGGCACAAGTTTGTTCGCCATATCTGGCACAAGTCTGTTCGACGCAACTGGCACAAGTTTGTTCAACGCAAATGGCACAAGTTTGTTTGACGCAACTGGCACAAGTTTCTTCGACGCAACTGGCACAAGTTTGTTCGACGCAACTGGCACAAGTTTGTTTGACGCAACTGGCACAAGTTTGTTCTACGCAACTGGCACAAGTTTGTTCTATGCAACTGGCACTAGTTTGTTCTATGCAACTGGCATAAGTTTGTTTGACACAACTGGTACAAGTTTGTTCTACGCAACAGGCATAAGTTTGTTCGACACAACTGGCACAAGTTTGTTCTACGCAACTCTTTCTAGTTTGTTGTACACAACTGGCACAGGTTTGTTTGACACAACTGGCACAAGTTTGTTCTACGCAAATGGCAAATGTTTGTTCTACGCAACTGACACAAGTTTGTTTGACACAACTGGCAGAAGTTTGTTCAACGCAACTGGCACAAGTTTGTTTGACGTAACTGGCGCAAGTTTGTTCGACGCAACTGGCACAAGTTTGTTCGACGCAACTGGCAAAAGTTTGTTCGATGCAACTGGCACAAGTTTGTTTAACGCAACTGGCACAAGTTTGTTAGACCCAACTGGCACAAGTTTGTTTGACTCAACTGGCACAAGTTTGTTCGACGCAACTGGCACAATTTTGTTTGACGCAACTGGCACAAGTTCGTTTGACGCAACTGGCACAAGGTTCTTCTACGCAACTGGCACAAGTTTGTTTGACGCAACTGGCACAAGTTTGTTCTACGCAACTGGCACAAGTTTGTTTGACGCAACTGGCACAAGTTTGGTTGACGCAACGGGCACAAGTTTGTTAGACGCAACTGGCACAAGTTTGTTCGATGTAACAGGCACAAGTTTTTTCGACTCAATTGGTACAAGTTTGTTTGACGCAACTGGCACAAGTTTGTTTGACGCAAGAGGCACAAGTTTGTTCTATGCATCTGGCACAAGTTTGTTTGACGCAACTAGCACAAGTTTTTTTTTACCCAACTGCCACAAGTTTTCTCGAAGCAACTGGCACAAGTTTGTTCGCCATATCTGGCACAAGTTTGTTCGACGCAACTGGCACAAGTTTGTTCGACGCAAAGGGCGCAAGTTTGTTTGACGCAACTGTCACAAGTTTCTTCGACGCAACTGGCACAAGTTTGTTTGACGCAACTGGCACAAGTTTGTTTGACGCAACTGGCACAAGTTTGTTCTATGCAACTGGGACAAGTTTGTTCTATGTACCTGGCACTAGTTTGTACTATGCAACTGGCATAAGTTTGTTCGACACAACTGGCAGAAGTTTGTTCAACGCAACTGGCACAAGTTTGTTTGACGTAACTGGCGCAAGTTTGTTCGACGCAACTGTCACAAGTTTGTTCGACGCAACTGGCAAAACTTTGTTTGACGCAACTGGCACAAGTTTGTTTAACTCAACTGGCACAAGTTTGTTCGACCCAACTGGCACAAGTTTGTTTGACGTAACAGGCACAAGTTTTTTCGACTCAATTGGCACAAGTTTGTTTGACGCAAGAGGCACAAGTTTTTTTGACACAACTGGCACAAGTTTGTTTGACGCAACTGGCACAAGTTTTTTTTTACGCAACTGGCACAAGTTTTTTTTTACGCAACTGGCACAAGTTTGTTCTACGCAACTGGGACAAGTTTGTTCTATGCAACTGGCACTAGTTTGTTCTATGCAACTGGCATAAGTTTGTTCGTCACAACTGGCAGAAGTTTGTTCAACGCAACTGGCACAAGTTTGTTTGACGTAACTGGCGCAAGTTTGTTCGACGCAACTGTCTGAAGTTTGTTCGACGCAACTGGCAAAACTTTGTTCGATGCAACTGGCACAAGTTTGTTTAACGCAACTAGCACAAGTTTGTTAGACGCAACTGGCACAAGTTTGTTCGACGTAACTGGCACAAGTTTTTTCGACTCAATTGGTACAAGTTTGTTTGACGCAACTGGCACAGGTTTGTTTGACTCAATTGGTACAAGTTTGTTTGACGCAACTGGCACAGGTTTGTTTGACGCAACTGGCACAAGTTTTTTTTTACGCAACTGGCACAAGTTTGTTTGACGCAACTGGCACAAGTTTTTTTTTACGCAACTGGCACAAGTTTTCTCGAAGCAACTGGCACAAGTTTGTTCGCCATATCTGGCACAAGTTTGTTCGACGCAACTGGCACAAGTTTGTTTGACGCAACTGGCACAAGTTTGTTAGACGCAAATGGCACAAGTTTGTTTGACGCAACTGGCACAAGTTTGTTCGACGCAACTGGCACAAGTTTGTTCGACGCAACTGGCACAAGTTTGTTCAACGCAACTGGCACAAGTTTGTTCTACGCAACTGGGACAAGTTTGTTTGACGCAACTGGCACAAGTTTGTTAGACGCAAATGGCACTAGTTTGTTTGACGCAACTGGCACAAGTTTGTTTGACGCAACTGGCACAAGTTTGTTTGACGCAACTGGCACAAGTTTGTTCTACGCAACTGGGACAAGTTTGTTCTATGTACCTGGCACTAGTTTGTACTATGCAACTGGCATAAGTTTGTTCGACACAACTGGCAGAAGTTTGTTCAACGCAACTGGCACAAGTTTGTTTGACGTAACTGATACAAGTTTGTTCGACGCAACTGTCACAAGTTTGTTCGACGCAACTGGCAAAACTTTGTTCGATGCAACTGGCACAAGTTTGTTTAACTCAACTGGCACAAGTTTGTTCGACCCAACAGCACAAGTTTGTTTGACGTAACAGGCACAAGTTTTTTCGACTCAATTGGCACAAGTTTGTTTGACGCAAGAGGCACAAGTTTTTTTGACACAACTGGCACAAGTTTGTTTGACGCAACTGGCACAAGTTTTTTTTTACGCAACTGGCACAAGTTTTTTTTTTACGCAACTGGCACAAGTTTGTTCTACGCAACTGGGACAAGTTTGTTCTATGCAACTGGCACTAGTTTGTTCTATGCAACTGGCATAAGTTTGTTCGTCACAACTGGCAGAAGTTTCTTCAACACAACTGGCACAAGTTTGTTTGACGTAACTGGCGCAAGTTTGTTCGACGCCACTGTCTGAAGTTTGTTCGACGCAACTGGCAAAACTTTGTTCGATGCAACTGGCACAAGTTTGTTTAACGCAACTAGCACAAGTTTGTTAGACGCAACTGGTACAAGTTTGTTCGACGTAACTGGCACAAGTTTTTTCGACTCAATTGGTACAAGTTTGTTTGACGCATCTGGCACAGGTTTGTTTGACGCAACTGGCACAAGTTTTTTTTTTACGCAACTGGCACAAGTTTGTTTGACGCAACTGGCACAAGTTTTTTTTTACGCAACTGGCACAAGTTTTCTCGAAGCAACTGGCACAAGTTTGTTCGCCATATCTGGCACAAGTTTGTTCGACGCAACTGGCACAAGTTTGTTTGACGCAACTGGCACAAGTTTGTTAGACGCAAATGGCACAAGTTTGTTCTACGCAACTGGCACAAGTTTGTTCGACACAACTGGCACAAGTTTGTTCTATGCAACTCTTACTAGTTTGTTGTACACAACTGGCACAGGTTTTTTTGACACAACTGGCACAAGTTTGTTCTACGCAAATGGCAAATGTTTGTTCTGCGCAACTGACACAAGTTTGTTTGACACAACTGGCAGAAGTTTGTTCAACGCAACTGGCACAAGTTTGTTTGACGTAACTGGCGCAAGTTTGTTCGACGCAACTGGCACAAGTTTGTTCGATGCAACTGTCAAAAGTTTGTTCGATGCAACTGGCACAAGTTTGTTTAATGCAACTGGCACAAGTTTGTTCTACCCAACTGGCACAAGTTTGTTTGACTCAACTGGCACAAGTTTGTTTGACGCAACTGGCAAAAGTTTTGTTTGACGCAACTGGCACAAGTTCGTTTGACGCAACTGGCACAAGGTTCTTCTACGCAACTGGCACAAGTTTGTTTGACGCAACTGGCACAAGTTTGTTCTACGCAACTGGGACAAGTTTGTTTGATGCAACTGGCACAAGTTTGTTTGACACAACTGGCACAAGTTTTTTTTTACGCAACTGGCACAAGTTTGTTAGACGCAACTGGCACAAGTTTGTTCGACGTAACAGGTACAAGTTTTTTCGACTCAATTGTTACAAGTTTGTTTGACGCAACTGGCTCAAGTTTGTTTGACGCAAGAGGCACAAGTTTATTTGACGCAACTGGTACAAGTTTGTTTGACGCAACTGGCACAAGTTTTTTTTTACGCAACTGGCACAAGTTTTCTCGAAGCAACTGGCACAAGTTTGTTCGCCATATCTGGCACAAGTTTGTTCGACGCAACTGGCACAAGTTTGTTTGACGCAACTGGCACAAGTTTGTTAGACGCAACTGGCACAAGTTTGTTCAACGCAACTGGCACAAGTTTTTTCGAATCAATTGGCACAAGTTTGTTTGACGCAACTGGCACAAGTTTGTTTGATGCAACTGGCACAAGTTTGATTGATGCAACTGGCATAAGTTTGTTTGACGCAACTGGCACAAGTTTGTTTGACACAACTGGCAAAAGTTTGTTCTACTCAACTGGCACAAGTTTGTTCTATTCAACTGGCACTAGTTTGTTTTACGCAACTATCATAAGTTTGATTGACACAACTGGCACAAGTTTGTTCTACCAACTAGCACAAGTTTGTTCGACTCAACTGGCACAAGGTTGTTCTGCACAACTGGCACAAGTTTGTTCTACGCATCTGGCACAAGTTTGTTTGACGCAACTGGCACAAGTTTGTTCGACGCAACTGGCACAAGTTTGCTGGATGCCACTGGCACAAGTTTGTTTGACGAAACTGGCACAAGTTTTTTTGACGCAACTGGCACAAGTTTGTTCTACGCAACTGGCACAAGTTTGTTTGACGCAACTGGCACAAGTTTGTTCGACGCAACTGGCACAAGTTTGTTGGATGCCACTGGCACAAGTTTGTTTGACGAAACTGGCACAAGTTTTTTTGACGCAACTGGCACAAGTTTGTTAGACGCAACTGGCACAAGTTTTTTTTTTACGCAACTGGCACAAGTTTTTTCGACTCAAGAGGCACAAGTTTGTTTGACGCAACTAGAACAAGTTTGTTTGACACAACTGGCACAAGTTTGTTTGACGCAACTGGCACAAGTTTGTTTGACGCAACTGGCACAAGTTTATTTGACGCAACTGGCACAAGTTTTCTCGACAAAACTGGCACAAGTTTGTTCGCCGTAACTGGCACAAGTTAGTACAACGCAACTGGCACAAGTTTGTTCGACGCAACTGGCACAAGTTTGTTCTACATAACTGGTACAAGTTTGTTCTATGCAACTGGCACAAGTTTGTTCTACGCAACTGGCACAAGTTTGTTCTACGCATCTGGCACAAGTTTGTTCTATGCAACTGGCACTTGTTTGTTCTACGCAACTGGGACATGTTTGTTTGACACAACTGGCACAAGTTTGTTCTACTCAAGTGACAAAAGTTTGTTCAACGCAACTGGCACAAGTTTGTTCTGCGCAACTGACACAAGTTTGTTTGACACAACTGGCAGAAGTTTGTTCAACGCAACTGGCACAAGTTTGTTTGACGTAACTGGCGCAAGTTTGTTCGACGCAACTGGCACAAGTTTGTTCGACGCAACTGGCAAAAGCTTGTTCGATGCAACTGGCACAAGTTTGTTTAACGCAACTGGCACAAGTTTGTTAGACTCAACTGGCACAAGTTTGTTTGACTCAACTGGCACAAGTTTGTTCGACGCAACTGGCACAAGTTTGTTTGACGCAACTGGCACAAGTTCGTTTGACGCAACTGGCACAAGGTTCTTCTACGCAACTGGCACAAGTTTGTTTGACGCAACTGGCACAAGTTTGTTCTACGCAACTGGCACAAGTTTGTTTGACGCAACTGGCACAAGTTTGGTTGACGCAACTGGCACAAGTTTGTTAGACGCAACTGGCACAAGTTTGTTCGACGTAACTGGCACAAGTTTTTTCGACTCAATTGGTACAAGTTTGTTTGACGCAACTGGCACAAGTTTGTTTGACGCAAGAGGCACAAGTTTGTTTGACGCAACTGGCACAAGTTTGTTTGACGCAACTGGCACAAGTTTTTTTTACGCAACTGGCACAAGTTTGTTCGCCATATCTGGCACAAGTTTGTTCGACGCAACTGTCACAAGTTCGTTCGACGCAAATGGCGCAAGTTTGTTTGACGCAACTGTCACGAGTTTCGTCGACGCAACTGGCACAAGTTTGTTCGACGCAACTGGCACAAGTTTGTTTGACGCAACTGGCACAAGTTTGTTCTACGCAACTGGGACAAGTCTGTTCTATGCAACTGGCACTAGTTTGTTCTATGCAACTGGCATAAGTTTGTTTGACGCAACTGGTACAAGTTTGTTCTACGCAACTGGCACAAGTTTGTTCGACACAACTGGCACAAGTTTGTTCTACGCAACTCTTACTAGTTTGTTGTACACAACTGGCACAGGTTTGTTTGACACAACTGGCACAAGTTTGTTCTACGCAAATGGCAAATGTTTGTTCTATGCATGTGGCACAAGTTTGTTCTATGCAACTGGCACTAGTGTGTTCTACGCAACTGGCACAAATTTGTTTGACACAACTGGCAAATGTTTGTTCTACCCAACTGGCACAAGTTTGTTCGACGCAACTGGCACAAGTTTGTTTGACGCAACTGCCACAAATTTCTTGGACGCAACTGGCACAAGTTTGTTCGACGCAACTGACACAAGTTTGTTTGATGCAATTGGCACAAGTTTGTTCTACTCAACTGGCACAAGTTTGTTCTATGCAACTGGCACTAGTTTGTTTTACGCAACTGGCATAAGTTTGTTTGACGCAACTGGCACAAGTTTGTTCTACCAACTAGCACAAGTTTGTTCGTCTCAACTGGCACAAGGTTGTTCTACGCAAATGGCACAAGTTTTCTCGAAGCAACTGGCACAAGTTTGTTCGCCATATCTGGCACAAGTTTGTTCGACGCAACTGGCACAAGTTTGTTCAACGCAAATGGCACAAGTTCGTTTGACGCAACTGGCACAAGTTTCTTCGACGCAACTGGCACAAGTTTGTTCGACGCAACTGGCACAAGTTTGTTTGATGCAACTGGCACAAGTTTGTTCTGCGCAACTGGCACAAGTTTGTTCTATGCAACTGGCACTAGTTTGTTCTATGCAACTGGCATAAGTTTGTTTGACGCAACTGGTACAAGTTTGATCTACGCAACTGGCATAAGTTTGTTCGACACAACTGGCACAAGTTTGTTCTACGCAACTCTTTCTAGTTTGTTGTGCACAACTGGCACAGGTTTTTTGACACAACTGGCACAAGTTTGTTCTACGCAAATGGCAAATGTTTGTTCTACGCAACTGACACAAGTTTGTTTGACACAACTGGCAGAAGTTTGTTCAACGCAACTGGCACAAGTTTGTTTGATGTAACTGGCGCAAGTTTGTTCGACTCAACTGGCACAAGTTTGTTCGACGCAACTGGCAAAAGTTTGTTCGATGCAACTGGCACAAGTTTGTTTAACGCAACTGGCACAAGTTTGTTTGACCAAACTGGCACAAGTTTGTTTGACTCAACTGGCACAAGTTTGTTTGACGCAACTGGCAAAAGTTTGTTTGACGCAACTGGCACAAGTTCGTTTGACGCAACTGGCACAAGGTTCTTCTACGCAACTGGCACAAGTTTGTTTGACACAACTGGCACAAGTGTGTTTGACGCAACTGGCACAAGTTTGTTTGACGCAACTGGCACAAGTTTGTTTGACGCAACTGGCACAAGTTTTTTTTGACGCAACTGGCACAAGTTTGTTAGATGCAACTGGCACAAGTTTGTTTGACGTAACAGGCACAATTTTATTGGACTCAATTGGTACAAGTTTGTGTGACGCCTCTGGCACAAGATTGTTTGATGCAAGAGGCACAAGTTTGTTTGACGCAACTGGCACAAGTTTGTTTGACGCAACTGGCACAAGTTTTTTTTACGCAACTGGCACAAGTTTTCTCGAAGCAACTGGCACAAGTTTGTTCGCCATATCTGGCACAAGTTTGTTCGACGCAACTGGCACAAGTTTGTTTGACGCAACTGGCACAAGTTGTTAGACGCAACTAGCACAAGTTTGTTCAACGCAACTGGCACAAGTTTTTTCGAATCAATCGGCATAAGTTTGTTTGACGCAACTGGCACAAATTTGTTTGACACAACTGGCACAAGTTTGTTTGACGCAACTGGCACAAGTTTGTTTGACGCAACTGGCACAAGTTTATTTGACGCAACTGGCACAACTTTTCTCGACGCAGCTGGCACAAGTTTGTTCGCCGTAACTGGCACAAGTTTGTTTGACGCAACTGGCACAATTTTATTTGACGCAACTGGCACAAGTTTTCTCGACGCAAGTGGCACAAGTTTGTTCAAAGTAACAGGCACAAGTTTGTTCGACGCAACTGGCACAAGTTTGTTTGACGCAACTGGCACAAGTTTCTTCGACGCAACTGGCACAAGTTTGTTCGACGCAACTGGCACAAGTTTGTTTGATGCAATTGGCACAAGTTTGTTCTACTCAACTGGCACAAGTTTGTTCTATGCAACTGGCACTAGTTTGTTCTACGCAACTGGCACAAGTTTGTTCTACGCATCTGGCACAAGTTTGTTCTATGCAACTGGCACTAGTTTGTTCTACGCAACTGGGACATGTTTGTTTGACGCAACTGGCACAAGTTTGTTCTACCCAACTGACATAATTTTGTTCGACACAACTGGCAGAAGTTTGTTCAACGCAACTGGCACAAGTTTGTTTGACGTAACTGGCGCAAGTTTGTTTTACGCAACTGGCACAAGTTTGTTCGACGCAACTGGCACAAGTTTGTTCGATGCAACTAGCACAAGTTTGTTTAATGCAACTGGCACAAGTTTGTTCGACCCAACTGGCACAAGTTTGTTTGACTCAACTGGCACAAGTTTCTTCGAGGCAACTGGCACAAGTTTGCTTGACGCAACTGGCACAAGTTCGTTTGACGCAACTGGCACAAGGTTCTTCTACGCAACTGGCACAAGTTTGTTTGACGCAACTGGCACAAGTTTGTTCTACGCAACTGGCACAAGTTTGTTTGACGCAACTGGCACAAGTCTGTTTGACGCAACTGGCACAAGTTTGTTAGACGCAACTGGCACAAGTTTGTTCGACGTAACAGGCACAAGATTTTTCCACTCAATTGGTACAAGTTTGTTTGACACAACTGGCACAAGTTTGTTTGACGCGAGAGGCACAAGTTTGTTTGACGCAACTGGCACAAGTTTGTTTGACGCAACTGGCACAACTTTTTTTTTACGCAACTGTCACAAGTTTTCTCGAAGCAACTGGCACAAGTTTGTTTGCCATATCTGGCACAAGTTTGTTTGACGCAACTGGCACAAGTTTGTGCGAAGCAAATGGCACAAGTTTGTTTGACGCAACTGGCACAAGTTTCTTCGACGCAACTGGCACAAGTTTGTTCGACGCAACTGGCACAAGTTTGTTTGACGCAACTGGCACAAGTTTGTTCTACGCAACTGGGACAAGTTTGTTCTATGCAACTGGCACTAGTTTGTTATATGCAACTGGCATAAGTTTGTTTGATGCAACTGGTACAAGTTTGTTCTACGCAACTGGCACAAGTTTGTTTGACACAACTGGCACAAGTTTGTTCTACGCAACTCTTACTAGTTTGTTGTACACAACTGGCACAGGTTTGTTTGACACAACTGGCACAAGTTTGTTCTACGCAAATGGCAAATGTTTGTTCTACGTAACTGACACAAGTTTGTTTGACACAACTGCCAGAAGTTTGATCAACGCAACTGGCACAAGTTTGTTTGACGTAACTGGCACAAGTTTGTTCGACACAACTGGCAAAAGTTTGTTCGATGCAACTGACACAAGTTTGTTTAACGTAACTGGCACAATTTTGTTCGACCCAACTGGCACAAGTTTGTCTGACTCAACTGGCAAAAGTTTGTTTGACGCAACTGGCAAAAGTTTGTTTGACGCAACTGGCACAAGTTCGTTTGACGCAACTGGCACAAGTTCGTTTGACGCAACTGGGACAATGTTCTTCTACGCAACTGGCACAAGTTTGTTTGACGCAACTGGCACAAGTTTGTTCTACGCAACTGGCACTAGTTTATTTGACGCAACTGGCACAAGTTTGTTTGACGCAACTGGCACAAGTTTTTTTTAACGCAACTAGCACAAGTTTGGTAGACGCAACTAGCACAAGTTTGTTCGACGTAACGGGCACAAGTTTTTTCGACTCAATTGGTACAAGTTTGTTTGACGCAACTGGCACAAGTTTGTTTGACGCAAGAGGCACAAGTTTGTTTGACGCAACTGGCACAAGTTTGTTTGACGCAACTGGCACAAGTTTTTTTTACGCAACTGGCACAAGTTTTCTCGAAACAACTGGCACAAGTTTCTTCGCCATATCTGGCACAAGTTTGTTCGACGCAACTGGCACAAGTTTGTTTGACGCAACTGGCACAAGTTTGTTAGACGCAACTGGCACAAGTTTGTTCAACGCAACTGGCACAAGTTTTTTCGAATCAATTGGCACAAATTTGTTTGACGCAACTGGCACAAGTTTGTTTGAAGCAACTGGCACAAGTTTGTTTGACGCAACTGGCACAAGTTTGTTTAACGCAAGTTTATTTGGGGCAACTGGCACAACTTTTCTCGACGCAAGTGGCACAAGTTTGTTTCACGCAACTGGCACAAGTTTATTTCACGCAACTGGCACAAGTTTTCTCGACGCAAGTGGCACAAGTTTGTTCGCCGTAACTAGCACAAGTTTGTTCGACGCAACTGGCACAAGTTTGTTCAACGCAACTGGCACAAGTTTGTTTTGACGCAACTGGCACAAGTTTCTCGACGGAACTGGCACAAGTTTGTTCGACGCAACTGGCACAAGTTTGTTTGATGCAACTGGCACAAGTTTGTTCTACTCAACTGGCACAAGTTTGTTCTATGCAACTGGCACTAGTTTGTTTTACGCAACTGGCATAAGTTTGTTTGACGCAACTGGCACAAGTTTGTTTGATGCAACTGGCACAAGTTTGTTCTACTCAACTGGCACAAGTTTGTTCTATGCAACTGGCACTAGTTTGTTTTACGCAACTGGCATAAGTTTGTTTGACGCAACTGGCACAAGTTTGTTCTACCAACTAGCACAAGTTTGTTCGACTCAACTGGCACAAGGTTGTTCTACGCAACTGGCACAAGTTTGTTCTACGCAACTGGCACAAGTTTGTTTGACGCAACTGGCACAAGTTTGTTTGACGCAACTGGCACAAGTTTGTTGGATGCCACTGGCACAAATTTGTTTGACGAAACTGTCACAAGTTTTTTTGACGCAACTGGCACAAGTTCGTTAGACGCAACTGGCACAAGTTTGTTCGACGCAAGTGGCACAAGTTTTTTTGACTCAAGTGGCACAAGTTTGTTTGACGCAACTGCAACAAGTTTGTTTGACACAACTGGCACAAGTTTGTTTGATGCAACTGGCACAAGTTTGTTTGACGCAACTGGCACAAGTTTATTTGACGCAACTGGCACAAGTTTTCTCGACGAAACTGCCACAAGTTTGTTCGCCGTAACTGGCACAAGTTTGTTCGACGCAACTGGCACAAGTTTGTTTGACGCAACTGGCACAAGTTTGTTTGACGCAACTGGCACAAGTTTATTTGACGCAACTAGCACAAGTTTTCTCGACGAAACTAGCACAAGTTTGTTCGCCGTAACTGGCACAAGTTTGTTCGACGCAACTGGCACAAGTTTGTTCGACGCAACTGGCACAAGTTTGTTCTACATAACTGGCACAAGTTTGTTCTATGCAACTGGCACAAGTTTGTTCTACGCAACTGGCACAAGTTTGTTCTACGCATCTGGCACAAGTTTGTTCTATGCAACTGGCACTAGTTTGTTCTACGCAACTGGGACATGTTTGTTTGACGCAACTGGCACAAGTTTGTTCTACCCAACTGACACAAGTTTGTTCGACGCAAATGGCACAAGTTTGTTCTAAGCAACTGACACAAGTTTGTTTGACCCAACTGGCAGAAGTTTGTTCAACGCAACTGGCACAAGTTTGTTTGACGTAACTGGCGCAAGTTTGTTCGACGCAACTGGCACAAGTTTGTTCGACGCAACTGGCAAAAGTTTGTTCGATGCAACTGGACAAGTTTGTTTAACGCAACTGGCACAAGTTTGTTCGACCCAACTGGCACAAGTTTGTTTAACTCAACTGGCACAAGTTTGTTCGACGCAACTGGCACAAGTTTGTTTGACGCAACTGGCACAAGTTCGTTTGACGCACCTGGCACAAGGTTCTTCTACGCAAC